>JABTXL010008488.1:6669761-6707976 GCA_025134845.1 Neodon shergylaensis
TTCCTTCCTTCCTTCCTTCCTTCCTTCCTTCCTTCCTTCCTTCCTTCCTTCCTTTTTGGTTTTGGTCTATTCTCTATGTATCTTACAGAGTTTGTGCCAGTCAGATGCTAAGATCCAAGTTTACTTATAGCTCCAGCTGAGACTTCTGCCCTAGGGTTCAGACTGTTATCTCTGTACAGAGTTCACTTTCCCACATGGCTCTGTGGTTCATTCACTTACGTTTACCCATACATCTTCCAAGATAATCTCTTCCCAAAAGGCCCGACCTTGACCACACTATATAACACTCAAGATCTTTCTGCTAGTGCCAACCCCAACACCCCGCTTTATTTTTTGTTTTCACCACAGCCTTTATTGTTTTCTACAATAGCATAAAATATGTTTTTGCTGTTGTCTGTCTTCTTTATCTACAATGCAACTTCCAAATAACAAAGAGTTTTTTTGCTTGTCTTCTAAATGTTTAGGTAAGATTGGATAGTTAATGGACACCAATTAATTGTCATATGATGGTCACCTGATTAATTGGACTTTTCAATATGTATCAAGTGCTTTATAGGCCTGCCTAGTAGGCTGGGGACTTATAAAGTTTTTATTTTTTATTTAATTATTTTATTTTTTGAAACAGGGTTTCTCTGCATACCTTTGGCTATGTTGGAACTCACTCTAGACCATGCTGGCCTCGAACTCAGAGATGCATCTGCCTCTGCTTTCTGAGTGCTGGGATTAAAGACATATGCCACTCCTGCCAAGTCACAGGGTTTTATTTGTAATAGACATATTCTATACACGTATATATTGCACCAGAATCAAACCATGGTCATTAGCCCAGTCATTACCTCAATCACTCACCATTTCTTTGAGATGAAAAGATGAAAAAGACTTTCTTTTAGTTATGTTGCAATATACATCATTAACTGTGTACTAGGGCTTCTATAGTTTGGGAAATTAGCACTCAAAAATACTGATATATGAACAGGTCATAGATATGGTGTACTATGAAGTGAGGATTTAAATCTAGGAACACCTAGCCCTAAAGCTCCATCTCAGTGCGATAATTCGTCCCACCTCTAAGTTTACATAGTCATAATGAGATGCTTACCACCAGGTTAAACAATACATAATCATGTACCTAGAATAATGCATTGTGAATAGCATGAAAATGTCATCATTCTGATGATTTATGAATCAGACTTTTTAAGGGTGGATACGCCCATAGTCACTTTTCTTAGGCATTTGTTGAAAAATAGCCTGCAACTATTCAGCAAAGGATGCATTCTGAAAGCACACTAACATACTAAAAATGACTACGATCTTAGACGTCTGTGTGTGGCTAAGCAGCCTGCTTTCTCAGTGAACATTATTAATTGCTTCAGACGGGTTTCTTAGAGGTCAAACAGCTGCTGGGGGAGAACGCTGGAAAAGGCTATTTAATGGAACCAATTGTCTGACTGCAAGAGCTAAAGGGTGCAGCTGTTTCCACCCTACCACAAATAACCACAGATTAAAAAAAAACCAACATATTAACGGACAAAATTTATACAGTCGTTTCCCCCGTATGCCTACTAAGCCAAGTGAAATGGCTCCTTATTTATTTCTCTTCCCTTGTCCACATAAAGGAAATGCTAACATTTAGCATATTTGAGAACCTCTACGAATTTACTGCTCATGCAGCAGCCGCTTGGACAGTGAAAGAGGAAGAAGACGATGGAAAGGACCATGCTGGTCCACATCTAACTCTAATTTGCTCTGAGCAGGAGCATTCATGCAGGAGCATCCCGCTGGACAGTGGGCACTGGAGAGGATGTTGGAAAGGACCATGCTGGTCCACATTAACTCTATTTGCTCTGAGCAGGAGCATTCACTCAGGAGTATCCCTTTGGACAGTGGGCTCTGAAGAGGACGATGGAAAGGACCATGCTGGTCCACATTAACTCTATTTGCTCTGAGCAGGAGCATTCACTCAGGAGTATCCCTTTGGACAGTGGGCTCTGAAGAGGACGATGGAAAGGACCCTGCTGGTCCACATCTAACTCTATTTGCTTTGAGCAGGAGCATTCACGCAGGAGCGTCCGTCTTATTCATTTTCCTTCCTCAGTTAGCAGGGAAGGAAGCTGCCCTTCCCTCAGTATTGTTTTCGTGTTGGGCGCTTTCCAAAATGCTGGCCCACTGTGGTACCTTCAAGTGACACTTTCAGTTTTAGACGGCCAATCCAATGTGATAGTTAAAAGGTTTGAACCTAAACAAGTTTCTGAAATAAAATGTAGTTTGAATTGTGTTCATCTCCTGCTGTCCTTGGTAAGTGAGTTTCTGTCCCTCTTATGTTGTATCGTTGAGGGAGAGCCACACAGAACATGCTTGGTAGGGAACCCTCATCCTGTTCAAGAAGTTATTCTTTTTTAGTATGCCACTCCATGACAACATTTTTGGGTTTGGCTGATTAACTATAAAGACTGCCAAATTAATGAAAGTGTTGGACTTGATAGCTGAATTAAACTAAAATTTTAAAACTTAAATATCTAGATTGCTTCTGTGTGGACTCGGATAGTTTTTGAACTAAAAATATTTACCTTTTATTATTAACTTAAAAATTTAAAAAGCCTTTTATGCATGTGAATGTTTGCTTGCATGTATGCATGTGTAGCACATGTGATCTGGTGCAGGCAGAGTCCAGAAGGGGCATTAGAATTACAAATGGTTGTGAGTCACCAGATGGGTTCTCAGAACTGAACCTAGGTCCTCTGCAGAACAACCGAACCACCTCTCTAATCTTCTTGATTTTGGTTTGGAAAAGTTATTTCTTTTTTATCCGCAGAAATCGTGATTTTAGTTTGAAGAATAACTGATTATACTTTTTAACATTTGAATAGCTGGAGTTTCAGCCCCAGATTAGCAAAAATGATTGCCTTTTATTTTTTTCACCCTGAGACAGGGTTTCTCTGTGTAGCCTTTACTGTCCTGGAACTCACTCTGTAGACCAGATTGGATGGCTTCCAACCAAGATCCATCTCCTGTCTCTGCCTCCTGAGTGCTGGGGATTAAAGGTGTGCACCACCACTGCCCAGCTAAGTCCTTTCTAGCTGGTTAAAATCTTACATTCCCCTTTCATTTTTTCCTGTAGCTTGAGTACATTTGTTGATAGTTATGGCAAAAAAAAGAAACAACAACAACAACAAAACACAAAGTAAGCAAGCAAACAAACAAACAAACAAGAATCCAGCAATTATACAGAGCCAATAAAAGCCACCAGAGAGCTTGGAACATACTTTTAGGAGCTGTTTCCCCACGATCAATTCTTGATTCCATGACTCTATTAGCTTCTCAAAATTGGACTTGGGGATTCTTCAAATAGCTGTATTCTCTAAGAAGTTTCATAGAACGTTTTCCCACCCCACATGTGAGCAATTGGGAAACTGGATACAGATGTGTGAGGGGATGGCTCTCGCAGTTCTGAGCTCCAGTTCCTTCTTCCTCTGTCCTCCATCACACACTTCGAAAGCCATCTACTGACTGTGTGACAACATGTGGTGTGTTACAAAGACAAATAAGACAGTGAACTCATTTCGAGAGGAAGACAGGCAAATAGGAGACAGCAAACACTGAAGAAAGTGAAAAAAATCATCGAAACCAGAATCAGGGCAGAGGAACTGTTAGGTTCAGCCTAGCACAGAGGACAGTGGGGCTGTTTGAAAGTCTTAGATTTGTACAAATCAGAGTTAATGATGAGAAGGAGTCAGGAGTGTACAAGGGGGAACCAAAGGGGACAGTCTATAGCCACAGTCCTTGCTTTCCGAGATCTCCACAGACAAGCTAATCTTTGCAGGTTCCTTAGGAGGTGATGGGTGACATGTTCCCAAGCTCTCACATACAGGCTTATAAAGCCAGCTTGTTATACAAGGCATGTGGTTTTCAAATTATGTCTCTCTGTATATTTGCATATATATATCACATACGCACATGTATATATACACATACAGGATAAGAACGTTTACCTCTATGTATTTATTAATGGCACTGTAATCCAATATCAAAATCTTGGTTCTCTTTGGCTGTGAAGTGAACTCCTCAACAGGAGGTAATGCAATGTATAATAAAACGCGTTCCTTCCTTCATGTTCCTGCCTTGACGTCATTCAATGGTAAACTGTGACCTGGAGATGTAAGCTAAAGCAAACTATTTCATCCCCTAAACTATGTTTAACCAGAGCGTGTTGCCATAGCAACAGAAAGGAAACTAGAGTGTACATTATTTTTCATTTAGTGCTTTCACACTTGCTGAGTGCTTCTCTCTGCATATATACGTCAATATCATAACTGTTTGGTTCAAGGGAAAGAGCACACTCATCCTTCCCTTTGATCAAAAAGCTACCCAAAGATTTTATTTCCAACTTGGGAAAACTGAAGCCAACTTGGGCAGGGGGCCAGTTCACTAAATGGTAACATTCCCTGTCCAGCTGATTTTCCATTAGACTGGCTGGAAACCTTGGAAGGTTGGGTCTGATTCTTTGTCATTATGGAAATATTCTATAAGCTTATCCAATTAGTTCAGCTTCTAGGCAGAACAATCACTCTAAAAGCCAGGGTGTGAGCCAGTTATGTTAAAGTGGATTTACATGGCAAAGCAAGAAATGAGCCAGCTGTCAGTGTGTCTGCCCTTCAGCCCATTCCCCTGTTAAGAATGAAGGCTGGGGGTTGCTTGCTGACAGATTGGGTTCCAGACAATTGCAATCCCAGTTTCAAGACTTTTGGAAATAAGTGTTTTGAAAGATGCCAACTGAAAGCTTACTTCCAAAATATTTAATGGGTCTCTTTTTAGGGAGATGGATGCTTTGCCAGTGTTTATTATGTATGTCTTACTTAGACCTTTAGAAAAGACCTTAAAAATGCCCTCTTTCCCTCAAATCCTCGTCATTTTCCACTGGAAAGTGATACTCTAAAATAGAAGGAAAGATCTTTGTTGTTTCATCTTTGAATCTATTATAACAAGTGAAATTCTTTTGGGTCCATACTCTTTATTTTCCTTCCTTCCTTCCCTTCCCCTTTCTCTTTCTCCCTCCCCCTCATCTCCTTCTGTTCCCTTTTCTTTTCTGGTGAGATTCTAAGTGTAGGAGTTAGATTGCTTAATGTGTGTTCAGGGCAAAGACTGAAAGGATCGCATTATTCAGCCTTGCTGTGGTGTGGGTGGGGTGAGATCCTAAACAGCACCAAGCTCCAAGAAATAGAATTACCCCAAACAGATCTGTAGGGACCTCCTTAGGGTTTAACCAGAGTCCATATTTCCTGTGGAATTTGAAGATTTAGAATGTCACCCAACAGTGACAACTGCCTGTTTATAATTTCATCACTTGTATGGCACCTGATTCTTAAAATCCCAGCACTAAAAATATCTTTTTAATATATTTAATTGAAATGTTATATAAGTATATTTTGAAGGGAGATATTTAAAATAAAATATAAATTTCTCTCTTTGTGGAATTCCTAAAGTCAGTCTCCCCTTCTCCCCTCTCAGGAAACTTGGAATTCTTTAAGATGAAATCTGAGGCTGTTAGGATGCCCATGTTATAAGTAGCCACAGAAGACAGTTCCTGAATAGAATAACAATAGCTGTTCAACCGGGAAACCAAGGTCCACACAGATAGCTATCTTCTGTTAATTTTAAGGCATTATTGCTAAACTTCCTCCATTTGACAATTTGATTCCTATTGTACTGTATTGTTACCTCCCTCTTTTGCTTGTATCTCCTCTTTGATAATGGAAAGGGGTGGAAACAAAGCAAAACAACAGTCTTATTGGGACTGGGTGGGTCCATCTTCCTTCTTTGAACTTAGCCGGTCCATCTGTGAGAAGAGAAGGTGGGTCTCACCTTGTAGACTTAATAGAGTAATTTCTAGGAGCTGTCAGAAGGAGGAAGCTTGCCAGGCCATGTGAATAGTTTCAGTTTTCATGAGCTTTGGGTGACTGTAGGGTCTTTCCCCTTTTCCTACAAACCTGCAAGTGTAGATGTACATGGGGGACAAAGGGAAGGCAAACAAACGGCACACGATGGGTACACAGCAGGGGACATGCGCAAAGGGATCCTCATACACTATTACAAATAGCAGCCGCCAAATGCCAAGCTATTTATAAAGAAGAGCGGCAGTGACTTAGCATAGGGCCCCAAATGAAGACAAGCATGTGCACAAAAAGGAATGGGACAATTTAGTTCTGTGCATTTGTGTGTTGATGTGTTTCCTCTTAAGTCTTGACAGTCCACCAAAAGCAGACTGCATGATATCCCCTAGGGAACAACTCAAAGTTTAGCTTTATTTACAGGGATCTCTATTCTAAAGAGCAGAATGTTGCAAAACGTTCAGAGTACATGTTGCATGGCAGCCTACGGCCCTCCCTACTTGGGAGAAATATTTGCTCCTACAGAGAAGTCCTAAATGCTAGCTGATGTCTAGTCAGCATTTCTTTTTATGTTGACCTAAACCAATGATTCGTTTACTTTTTTTAAAAAAATCAATCAAGTCTTTTCTCTGTTTTATGCCAGGTTCTTCAATAACAGGGCTCTGAGCTACTCTGAGTTTTTACATATGATGTACAGACATGCATGCAGGCAAAGCACCTATATACATAAAATAAAGCAAACATAAGTCTCAAACAATCTGTACAAGGGGCTGCCTCTAAAGACAAAGGAGGGTAAGAGAACGTCTCTCGGCCTTGGTAAACTGAGTGTGATTAAGTAGATAACAGAAAAGTCCAGCAGGAGGGACCAGTATCACTGAATTAGCAGCTGAAACAGATCTCTAGAAGATGGACAGGCAGAGAATTCCAACAGAGGAGTAGGAGACTATGGAAATCTCCTGGGGCCAAAAGAAAGAACTTGGGCTTTTAGGAGTATTGTGCCCTCCCCGTCTAGGAAGAAGAGAGTCCAAGGCCATTGCAATTTTAGCTTTCTCCTTCATGCTTTGCCTGACTGTCTTGGACGGTGGCCTGAGGAAAGTTCTTTGCAGTGGGCAATGGCCTTTGTAATATCAAGATAAAAAATTAAGCACTTCAGCTTTTATTCCCATTTCTGTCAATAGCTCTTGGTTCTTGCTGCCAAACCAAGAAGTGCTAACACATTTAGAGCTTGTAGCCAACATACCGACTCAAGCAGCATGCATAATTAATCTCATATCATGGCTGGTTTCAATTTTTCTCTTTCCTCCAAATGTGCACAGATTTCTTGGTCATTATCTCTTGTGTCCTCACTTCTTAATGAAGCCCCTCCCTCCACTTAATCATCGATTTGCTATTTTTAGGGAAAAGCAGAAACAAGTCTAGGTATATTTGTTAGTCTATCACTTCTCTGAGCATTTTGGTTAACTTTATTATACAGTTTGTGGTGAAAGTACTTCCCATAGTCTCAATGAGATGTGCATTGAATCACTCAGACTGTGTTCCACTGAGTGCTCAGTTTTCTCCCTAAGGAAACAGCTTGAGATCAGGCCTATGATAGGACAACTAGGACATCCATTGTACCTACTCTCTGTGTGTCAGTAGGTCATACGTTAGTGTCTGTGTGGTTAGCTGGAAAGGAGGAATTCATTGAAGTGTCAAATTAATTTGGTTTCACATTGTTTGCTGGGGGGGGGGCTGGAGAAATGACTAAGTAGTTAAGAGCTCCTGTTGTTTTTGAAGAGGACCTGGGTTCAGTCCCCAGCACCCACGTGGCCATTTGTGACTACTCAGAACTCCAGTTCCAGGGGATCAGACACATTCTTCTGGCTTCCATGGGTACCAAGCACAAATGTGATACAAAGACAGAACACTCACACATATAAAATAATTAAAAAAATGAATAAGAGGTTGTCAGCACCAAATAATAAAGGAAAGTTCCACGAGCGCCTATTGACAGGGCGAGCACTTTTGCTGCCGTGTGTCTTACAGTGGTGACTGCTGTGGGCAGCTGATTCTGTCCATGTGATAGATATTTACGACCTGTCTCCTGTGGGCAGGTACTGGACAAAGAGCAGAGGTGGCATAATGAGAAAAAGACTTCAGACACAAACGAAGTATTGGACTGAGGTCAATGCTACAGAGAAAACTCACACAGTTAGTAGACGGGGCAGGGATATTGGTGGGATGTATCTAATTTAGACGGAGACCCCAGTGAAAGTTTTTTTGAGGAGGTAATACTTGAGTTTTCTCAAGGTGAACACTTGGGTTCTTTCTGAGTCAGTTCCCTCTTTTCATACTTACAGACCCGTGAAGTTTAGAGAAATATTTGACTTTATATGAGTGTTGTTCAAGCAATTATGTATGTGCTCCATGTATGTGTGGTGCCCATGGGGAATTAAAGAGACGCTGTATTCCCTGGAACTGGAGTTACAGGTAATGATTATTACCTACCATGTGGGTGTTGGGAACCAAACTTATGTCCTCTGCAAGAACAGCAAGTGCTCTTAACTGCTGAGCCATCTCTTCCGCCCCATGTATTTTACTTTTATTTACAATTTTTAAATTAGGCCAACCTTTGCCTACCCTGAACCTCAAAGGAGTATATATGAACGTTCAGCAGTCACATATTCTCTGCACTGTGACCAGTTATGAATCTGTTGTAATTGCTACTCACTGCACAAAGAAGCTCCCCTATCACTGATAAGCACACTGATCTATAGGCATAAGCATAACTGTTTAGAAGGCATTTGGACAGGCACATTTGATCTCCTTAACAGAGAAATAGCAGTAGCTTCTTCACTATGACTTCTCCAGCCACAGACCTTTGACCAGGTCAACAGTACCAGATGTGAATTTCATACCTATAGAACAGGCACAAAATCAATCTAGAAGTTGGTGGTCACACCATAGCAGTCCAGCCATAATTGCACAAGCAGTACATCTTGCATGACGGGACCACAGCTGAGTAAAATTATGAGTTACATACAGTTCTTTCCTAGTACCCTGCAGAGCATTCTGAAGCATGATAAACACTACCATTATGAAAGAAGCTTCCAACTCCTGCCTCAATTTCTTCATGTCCTGAAGCAAAAGTGCTTGGTGTTCTTAGCTGTAGGTAATTTTTTTTCCTGTTTCCATGTTTGTTTCCTTTTAGTAAGTGCAGTATCTTCTAACTAGGAAAAATTACCTCCAGGTAATTGGTGGTACTTAAAAAATTGACTCAAGACTTCAACTGCCACGGTCTACCTGTGGACATAGCTACTTTCAGAGATAATATATCCCCCCAGTGAGAAGCTACTTTGGATTTAGTAATTCCATATGCTTTTGTGATTATGATGGCTTCTCCCTCAAACAAGTTGCCAAATAATTTCTATTTCAAAGCACAGAACTGAAGCCTCCTGCTGACTCTTGACATCTTTGTTTGTTACCCATTTAGGGTTTTCTTTTGTTGTAATACTTTGAAAGAGTTTCCGCTGCGGCTCATTGAGATCACTACTATTAAAGCTAATAATACTCAAGCCCGATGTGTCAAGGCAGAACATCCAATCTTAGCTCATCACCCCCAGTTATCCCCTAAGAGATGGCAATCCCACTCTCTTAATCGCACAGAACCAAATCCTACCTTCCCTGTACTTTTCTCCTTCGTCCCCTGAATCAGAAAATCCCACGTGCCTAGTTTTAAATTACACTAAGTATTTTATATGATCAATTCTCCCTATCTCTATTATCAACATATTACAACAAGCCACTTATTGACTGTCTCTATCTCCTTAATTGGTCTCCCTGATCCCATTTTTCCTAATTATCATTGGAACGGCTATTGTAAAGCATAAGATAGCATTTCAGTCCTCTGTGCAAAGCCTTTAATGTAGGTGGCCAACACATCAACAATGACTTGTATGGACCAAGTTTCCCTCAACCCTTACCTCATTTTCTCCTATTCTGCACCCCTCTTCCTATCCACACAAACTGGCATGCTGTACCTCGGGTCTTCACACAGGTCTCTACCTGTAATGTTGTTCCTCCCTCAGCTATCTCTCTTGTTTGCTGTGTTGCTTTCTTACACAGTTTACTCAGACTACCTTAGTTATAACTGCATGACAACTTCACTTCAATCTTTCTGTTAAGTTGGGGGCGTAACCCCAGCCCCTGGCATCCATCCCAGCCTCCCTGACCTGGGCATTACTTTGGTCTGGACTCCAAATCCCAGCATGCCCAGGGAGGGGGATCAGAACCACTCCCACAGGATATTTAAATGGGCTATCCTGTCTCCCTGCCATGCACTCGGTCATTAGAGAGTGTCATGCTTAATAAAATGATGTGCATCTTGATTTGGTTTGATTGGACCTAATTGAATTTCTTACACTGGCGGAGCCGCCCTTTCTTAATTTTTTCTTAACACTTTCCACTCAATTGTTTTTGCATAGTGTTTGTTGCTTTTTAAATACACCATATCATTTCCCTATTTTAAAAGTATTTTTTTGGGGGGTGCTGCGGAGGCATCTCACTTGTGCTTGCCGAACAAAAATGATATTATTTCAGTTCTTGTACCCATGTAAAAGCCAGGCACAGGAAGTGGACACAAGTAGATCCTTGGCGTTTATTGGCTAGCCAGACTAGTGAAGTTGATGTGCCCTGTCAGTGAGAGACCCTGTGTCAAAAAAAATAAAGTGATTAGCAATTGAAGAAGACACTCAGAACGGATCTCGCGGCCCCATATAGATCAGGAGACACCCACCTAAACTATAGACACAATGCATGCGACCACTTGCACATGCGCGCGTGCACACACACACAGATGTGTTTTCTTTCTGTCTGTTCACACTACGATGCTAGCTAGCTTCATGATGCTTGGGATTTTTTTTTAACTATTTTGTCTTAAGAAATGCTATCCCATAGTAGCTGCTCAGCAAATAATTCATCAGCGAATTAATCTAAACCTGAGTCTTGCATCAGTATAGCCTATTAAATTTGTCGATCAAATCGCTCTACTAATTTACTAAATTACTCTACTAAATACCAATTAATTTAAAAGTACTAAATACCAACAGTCTTTGCTGGAATCATTACTAAGTATGATATATATATATATATAATATTTGCTATAAAAACTTTGGGTTTTTTGCTTGCATTACATTTCTAGCATCATTCTTTTGATATCTGGAACCTTCTAAATGCCATGCACTTATTTTTAAAAAGACAAGTTTGAAATAGTGGCATTAGCTTCAAGTCCTGGAATTTGGTGTTGAGGACTCCTCGGAATTCTCCAACTGCTGCAAATCTAGCTGACAGCTGAGAATAACTCGGAATGTAAACGTCTATAGAGGCAGCTGTGCAAAGAATTTTTAGAAGCGGAGAGACCATATAGCATTGCCAGACAACTTGGGGAATCCTACTCTATCATTTTAAGCAGTGGCCGTCTTCATTGTGTAGCACTGGTTGTCTTAGAACTATAGACAAAACTGGAACAAAACTCCTTGAGATCCGCCTGCCTCTGTTTCCCAAATTCTGGTATTAAAGGCGTGTGTCACCGCCTGGCTAATAGTGGTTGTGTTTATGACGCATTTTTCTGTTGTAAATTTTAAGTGGGTAAGTTTGTAGGACCCTGTGCCCCATTGCCCACACCACCCAACCCTTTCATCTGTTGCCTTCATTACTGTCTTAACTTTTCTAGCAGAGAGCTCAGGGCAGAGAATGTATCTGATCAATGTCACGTGTTCACTGCCATGCCGGCTGGAGCCCTTGCAAGGCTCTGTGGAAAAGCGCTTGGCAGTTTTACTCAGCATGGGGTTGTGTGATGCATTTGATTGTTCGAGAGGTGGACCCTTTATTTTTGTCTGCAATCTCTGAAGCAGGTGGAATTTAGTCTGAGTGTGGGAACTGAGGTCATGTTGGTTTTGTCTTCTTTCCTACCTGACCTTCCCCCAGGACTCTCATTTCTCTCTTCAAAATCCCTGGCTTCTGGTTTATTCCTGGAGATTCCCTGAGAGTTCTGTCCTCTTCTGTGTATGAAAGACGTTCCCGCGTACCCGCTTGTCCCATTCTGAAGCACACCTAATCTTGTTCTGGGGGGTGGTGGGGGGAGAATCAATACTTTATTATTTTTTTTAAGTTGATATCTTCTTCCTGTTTGAAGATTTTGTGATTGTACAGTTCTCTCTCTTTTGTGAGCAAAATGAATAGAACTGAGTGTAAAGTTGTCAAAGGGAACGACTTCCGCCATGCTTATGAAGCCACTGCTTCTGCTTTGTTGGTTTTTCTTTCTCCACGGAACTCTGATTTGAACCAAAACCACTATTGTGCTTATAGAACACTTCATATAAAGTGGTTCAGCCCCAGGTCTAGTTTCTGCTTGTGACTCTGAGGTCCCTAACAATCTGGAAGCCTTTTGGTGGCTAAATATGCATGCATCTCTCAGTCTCATTAAAGGCTCTGTTTTACAGCCAGCTCTGCCATGTAAGCTCTACCCTTTCGCACTCAGTGTGGGGCATCAAATCCGCCATAGGATCAACTTATTAAATGTGTAATATCATTGTATGTGGCTTGAAAGACTCATTTGCACAGGCAGCTCCACGTAAGAACATGTTGCAGAGGAGAAAAGAGCAAGTGAGTGTTATTGTCTATTCTGAAACTGGCAGGACCCTACTGAGATTAACTGTTGGCAGCTTCTCCCCAGGGCCTTGGCTGTAAAGCACCCCAGGGAGTGCTAAAGATTACAGTCATTACCCCGCTGGAAAGCCAAGCTAATTTTGCCTGGATCTGACTCTGGTTCCAGGGAGCTAATTTTGTTTGGATCTGACCCTCTGGTTCCAGGGAGTCTGGCTATTCCAATCCTGACACTTAGATGACACATCAGAAATGTTCACGTCATTGTTGGGAGGGGGAATCAGCTGTTCATTAGGGACTGGCCCCGACATTTCTTTTGCTGTTCACAGATAGTTCCTGTAATTTAAAACAGCTTTAGAAACACAGGCCCTTCTATTCTCTGTCCATTGGCTGCTTTGGGGCTAGCGAGTAGTTATAGCCAGTGTAGGAGGATGGATGACTTCAGACATCCGAATCCTGTTGTGAAGTCTGCAGAGATACAGGAGATGAAAAAGTGGCAGAGGCAGGACCACAGCTGACTACCCTCAGCGGAAACTTACCAAGTTCCCTGCTGCTTTCTAGAATGTTCTTTGTTTCCATATGACTGACAGACACCCACAGTCACACTTGATTATAGTGTAGCTTTCTTGGTTACCAAGGCAGCTTTATTACTGAAAGCCAGTGAAATACTATAAAGAAAAGAGGCATGATGTATCTATCACTAAAGAGCCCCAGTGAAGGAAATAAATTCTTAAAGGAGAAGGGATGGTTTGGTTCAAGGTCTCTCAGCATGAAATGCTACTTTCATGAATCAGAATAGATCTGGGAATCAGGAGAGAACAAATTTAAAATACTGTTTTTTATTGTGGTTATTGAACTGTAATCTCAGTGCGTGGGTAAAGCGGGGAGCTGGGGTCAGTTAGAAGTGAAACAGCTTTGGCTGGATCTATTTAAGTAATAGTTGCCAAAGGTTGGAATTTCTGGAGCAGACCCCAGTAACTCCTAGGAGCCCCTTTCCTCCAGGGATGGGTTAATCTTTAAGAACTGGACTCAGCACAGGTGTTGTTGATACCCGGACACTGTAATTTAAAGGAAAGAAAAGTGATCCACGCCAGTGCCAGCGTGTGCAGACAGAGCACTGCCCAGCACTCTCATCTATCCCAGCTTCTCTGTGGAAACCTGTACCATCCCACTCTCCTTTGTAGTTACTAACAGAAGAATCAATTACATTATTAATGTGTGCGTGCGTGTGTGTGCATGTTCGTTGATGTGCATGAGAAGGTCAGAGGACGTCCTGGGGCAGCCAGTTATCTCCTTCTACTGTGTGAGTTCCAGGAATCAAATTCATATCATTGGACTTGGCGGCAAGTGCCTTTACCTGCCAAGCCATCTTGCTGGCTCTTCTTTGTGTTCTTAATGGCAGAGATACTGAGCACGAAGTAATATTCTCCTCTAAATTTTATATGTACACTAGTATGCACCATCTCAATACAGGCTGGAAGACAGGATGTAAAAGGACTTTGTACATTAAATTCACAGTCTAGAAGCCATACAGAAAGTCACACTGTCTTCTATGAAGTGAACCCAATCCTTTATGGTACAGCAATGAGCCCTCCCTCTTTGGAAGAGCCGCTCTGCTGTTCTCTCTTTACTAGAGCTCATCACTCCAGCGTGCTCACTCTAACATGGAAGGGCTATTTATAACACACAGAGCTCAGTGTGGGCTGGAAACCCTGAGTCACCCATTCTCACTTTCAGTGACTACCTAGTGTGAACGTTTGCCTTTTGGACAGTGCTCGGTATTTACTGTGGGAAAGAGAGGTGATCAAGTTTTAGTTCCAAGGCGCCAAGAAGAGCTTGACATAACTTTTGTAGCAGTAATGTTCTTAGTCGATATCTCTGAGACATTCTCTGCCACTCAGTAGGCAGCATCAAGTATAAATAATAGTAATAACAACATTTAACGAGAACTTGCCAAGTACTAGACTCTGTAAGTGGTTTACATCCACTGACACATTTAATTCTTGATACCACTGAAAGGTATTAAGATCTGTTTGTGCTACCTTAAGGGAAGGGTTGAATGACCAGGGATTGACTTTTATGTATGAACTGAGAGCTACTATGAAGAGAGAGCTATGTATGAAGTGGGAGCTACTGACTTCTCATCTGTGTCGAGTGTCTTTCTGGGTCCAACAGCTCCTGTCTGAGGTGATACTGCAGGACAGTGCCTGAGCAGGTGAGAACTAAAGATACACTTGAAATCCAAGGATGCAGAACCACTAGGACCATAACTCTGATCTTTAAGTTTAGTTGTGACCTTAACAGTGGACAGTGTCCTTCTGACAGTTCTCAAACTCTGTAAGGTTGAGTCAAGCTCTGATGGAAGAGGACCAAGAGGTCCGACCATTCTCTCTGTTCTCCTAGAACCTAGAAGAATAACTGAGCCCTGAACTGTACTACTCCCTAGAATTCTTGGACAATTAGGTTAGAATGGGGGTGACATTTTTAAGAAAACATTGGCAGGCTTCTTGATGAAGGAGGTCCAGTAACCAATTGCAAAGATAACAGACATGACTGTTTATAATGGACAGTGAATGGCAGCCTCACCTCCACAGACACTGTTCGGCAGCCTCACCTCTACAGAGACGGGAAGGCAGCCTCACCTCTACAGAGACGGGAAGGCAGCCTCACCTCTACAGAGACGGGAAGGCAGCCTCACCTCCACAGACACTATACCGCAGCCTCACTTCTACAGACACTGTTCGGCAGCCTCACCTCCACAGAGACGGGAAGGCAGCCTCACCTCTACAGAGACAGGAAGGCAGCCTCACCTCTACAGATATGGGAAGGCAGCCTCACCTCTACAGACACTGGACACT
The DNA here is from genome assembly GCA_025134845.1 of Neodon shergylaensis. Lineage (NCBI taxonomy): Eukaryota > Metazoa > Chordata > Mammalia > Rodentia > Cricetidae > Neodon > Neodon shergylaensis. The sequence continues at coordinate 6,685,147 of JABTXL010008488.1, forward strand.
GAGCAGGTGAGAACTAAAAATAAACTTGAAATCCAAGAATGCAGAACCACTAGGGCCATAACTCTGATCTCTAGCGCCTCACCTCTACAGACACTGAATGGCGGCCTCACCTCTACAGACACTGGACGGCGGCCTCACCTCTACAAATCAATGCCTGCCCAGGTCACTGCTTTGTCTAGAAATCTCATGACTTTTTACTGCAACAAGCTCAAGCTTCTCATTTCAGCCACCAACGAGCCTCACTTCCAGTTCTTCTTTGGGGCTCTAATAAAAATCTTTTGTCAGACAAAGCAGTCTCGTGTATGTTCCCTAAACATGATATGCTTCCCACTTTAAAGCTTTGGCTAAGTTCTTTTTTTTTTTTTATTGAAAATAGATTCTTCTCTCATACCATACAACCCACCACAGATTTCCCTCCCTCTACTCCTTCCAGTGTCCCTATCTCTTCCCCTGATCCACAGCCCCTCCATCTCCCATCAGAAAAGAGAAGACCCCTGGGATACAATAACCAAACACGACAAAACAGAATACAATAAGGCTAGGCAAGAACCTTTGCAGCGAAACTGTACACAGCAGCCAGATAAGAGGAAAAGAGTCCCAAGAGCAGGAAAAAGGTCAGAGACCCACCCACTCCTTCAGTTAGGAGTCCCAGGGCACATATGGGCTCACAGAGCTTTGGCTGAGATTTATTCAGTAGCTCCTCACAGCGTGAGCCTCTCCCTTCCCTGTTCTAATTGTATCCTTTGTTTACTAAATCCATCCTTCTCTCTATGAAGCTTTTTTCCCCACATGAACCTCCTTCTATGAATTCCAGTGACATTTGCTGTTTGCATTATTTCTTTGCTTCTATAAGAAAAGATGGTTAGTTATCATGAAGTATCTACTTGGTGTATGTGACAGTTTGAATGAGACATGTCCCCGTAGACACATGTATTTGAACACTTGATTCTCCTTGGTGATGTTTGGAGAGGTGGAGACACCTTTAGGAGGTGTAGCTTAGCTGAAGGAAGTAAGTCAGTAGGGGAAGACTTTGAGGGTTCATGGTCTTGCCCCCATTTCTGCTTATTGCCTGTGTTACCCAAATGTGTGGCTGGGATGTGATCTCTGAGCTTCCATTTTCTATTGTTGGGAACAACAGAATAGGCAAGAGCACCATGTCCTAAATACGATCATTTCGACCTCAGACTCTATTTTACCTGTGGGGTGAAACAAAGTTCATGTTCCCAAGCCCTAGGAGAGCTGGGAAACTTCCTATAACTGATTCACCTCCTCCTTAAGCCATATAAATGCATTTTTAGTTCCCTAGAAACATCATGACTATTCCTAACAACAGAAAGAACAAATGATCTTACTGGTTGGACTGAAAAGCTTGCATTGTATGTTGGGTGACAATGGTGGAACACTTAAGGAAAGCCCCTAGTCTTTGAATTCTGATTAGTGAAAAATTGTAACTATAACTTGGTAACAAATGCTTTTGATTTTTATGCTTAAGTATTTGCTTCAATTGACATTTGTTGTTGTAGTTCAGCTCCTGAGTCTGTTCCTGACCTCTTGTGTCTGCGTGGGTTGATTTGAAGCCTTGGACTACAACACTCTGGCCATGCTTTTCATGGACATCTAGTTCTCTGGAACCATAAGCCAAAATAAACTCTTAAGCTGATTTGATTATGATGTTTTATCATAGCAATAGGAAAGTAACTAACCCAATATGTTTATAACTTATATCCTTAACAAACTTGAAGTCTGCGAAAGCAAGAAGAGGGTTTTCCATGTCTTTTTTATCTACCGCACGATAACCTGGCAGAAGAAAGGAAAGTCATGGTTGTCTCAGACTTAAATCTCAATCCTGGCTCGGCAATTGTGACCTTAGACAACTGCTTTTTAAAGCATGAGGTTCTTCATCTACTAGTTAATAGTAACAGTCTCAAAGGGTTAATGTGAGAGTAATGGTCTAAGTACCAGACACACGTAAATTATTTACTCATAAAGTCTTTTTCGATCAAATGACTGATTCCACAACCATCCTTATCTAAACACTGCAAGTACAACCATTTCAGTAACTTTATTAAATAATGTCAGAGTATTTCGAAATGTTTAAACTTCACTTTCAGCTTCTCTGTCAAACTATGACCTCCCTGTGGAGTGCCGTTTGCTTTCTGAAATGGCTGGGATGCTGCTATCGCTCATCACAGAGAGGGACTATCCACAGTGATAAAGTCCCTTCCTACAGTGATCTAACTTTTCAAATTTGCTCTATTTAGTATCTTTTAGTATGTAATAAATTGCCCTCCCCAACCTTAGTGGCTTAATATAGCAATCATCTCTTATAGTAAGCAATCCTGTTCCATGGCTCTCTGAGTCAAGAATTTAGGTTCATGTCACAGTACTGCAGTCACGTGCCAGCTAGGGTTACTGAAGTCTTGACAGGGGCTAGTTAAATCCCATTTACAAGGTGGTCTTCTAAAGTAGATATTGGCCTGCAGCCTCTCTTATTCTTGCAGTGGTTAATAACATGGGGTTGAGTTTTCCCCATGATTATATATTATAGCTGCTTTACCCCAAAGTGAATGAGCTGAGAGGTCAAGATAGAAGCTGAAATATCGTCTATACTCTACTCTTAGAAGTCACACACTGTCACTTCTGCTATATTAAACTGGTTATATGAGTGGCCCCAATTCATCTGAAGAGGGTCAGGAGTACCTGGAGGCAAGGATCACTGTAGATTATGTTTAGAACTGATTACCACAGGCTAAACTCTGCTCTCCAGTGCCTCTTACTTAAAAATGTATTGGTCTTCTTAAAGCCCCTCAAGTTCTCATGTTGTTACAGTATTGTCTCAAAGTCTACGACAGCATTACATCAGTCGGAACAGGTTGTGGTTACCTGAATATTATTCTTCTAGATTTAAAGGCTTGGGTATGAGTTTCCTATGCACCCATAACCCCTAGATTATGGAATAGGCAAGGGAGAAAATGAGCCACTGGGCAACTATAATTCTGAAATACAGTCAAACATTCCTTGCCAGTCCCAGATGAGTGCTTGTCTTATTCCCTGGGAAGGCATCTTTATGGGTTATGGGGACTTGGCTCAACCTCCTGAGCTTTCTTTCTTTATTTTTTATTAGCTCCAGAATTTACAGGTAAGTAGGCTTCTAAATTTGCTTCTTGTTCATAGTGGTTTGAAGCATCAAAACTCTCTAATTTTTGTATTCGGAATAGAAAGTATCTTAGAGTCTTAGGAATACAAAGTAATTCTTTTAAATGTTTGTGGGTTTCTAGTGACCAGTCTATTCCATGAGACAAAAGCTCAAGCAGGCATGCCTTTTCAAGATGCACCTCTCCTTTTACCACCAACTTCCTCCTAGGCCACCGAGGAATACCTTTAAGGGTCTTAGAACATGTTCTCTTTAAAGATAACTCAGCTTCAAGAACTTAGACCTGTTGACTGAATGAATGCTTTCTTTGAACATGCCATGAGATATGCCTAAAGTTTTGGTTAAGGATTTTTTTTTCCACAGAGTTTCTCTGTAGCTTTGGAACCTGTCCTGGAACTAACTCTTATAGACCAGGCTGGCCTCCTACTTACAGAGATCAGCCTGCTTCTGCCTCCCGAGTGCTGGGATTAAAGGCGTGTGCTACCACTGCCAGATTGCCAAGAATGTTAAAGGTTTTCACTCAATTTAGCTATTGATTTAAATTTATTCCTTAGTTTGATAATCTTGAGAGAGCTGAGCATGAGAGTTTCATTTTTAAGCTCACTCAACCCTGGCTTTTTTTATATGTGGCATTTCTTCTTTCTTCAGCTCCTTTCTCCTCTTCTGTTCAATTGTAGGCATGAAAAAGAAGCCAGCTGGCACTTTTAGCACCCTGCTTGAAATCCTCCTTAGTGGATCATCCAGTTCATTAAATACATTTCCCCGTTTGCAGGCAGAGGCACGGCTAAGCTTTCTGTTGCTATGTGGGTAGGGCACCTTTTCATCCGTCTTCCAGTAATGAATCCTGGATTTTAATCTCTCCCCTTATTTTCTAGAAACAGTTAGATTTAGCGCAATAGAGTTCCCCCATACATGCCTTCCCTGACATATGCAGAGAGCCTCCCCCCACCCCGAACTTCCTTGATGGACTGGAGAATTTGTATAACCAGCGAGACTGCATGGTTACACCATTCTTAATTAGGGGCAACAGTTTATGCCAGCATTCAATCTTTGTGGGTAAGGCAAACATAGATATGTATTCAATATTATAGTATTATGTAGTATCATTTATATAAAGTACACATGTGCACGCATGTGTGCACAGACACAGATACACACACCCTTACGTCTCCTGGTTTTATTTCTGGTACTGTGAAAAATACTATGGCAAAAGACCGACAAAGGATCTGAAAAGGTTTATTTGGCTCACAATTCCAAGTCATAATTAATCATTTTGGGGAAATCAAGGCAAGAACTCGAGCAGCTATTCATATCATATCCACACTCAAAAACGGAATAAACACATCCATGCCTGCACTATGTTCGCTGTCTCCTTCCTTATGCTGTTCAGAACCCTCCTGACTAGGGAATGGCACCACCCACAAAGGGCTAAGTCTTCCTATATCGATTAACAAATCTGCCCCCCACCCAGACATGCTCACAGGCCAACTTGCTCTATGCAATTCCTTATTAAAACTCTCTCCCCAGGTAATTCTCCTCTGTGTCAAATTGATGGTTAAAACTAACCAGCACAACACATACATCCTTTTTCTTGTCATCATAGTTTTGCCCTTTCCAGAATATCGCCTATTTGGACTCATGCAGTATGCAGCCCTTTTAGATTGGCTTCAGTCTTGTAGTAAAGTGCTTTCAAGTCTCCTCCTTTCCCTTTCACTGCTTGAGAGCTCATTTCTTCTTAGCCCTGAATAATACGACATTATCTGGATGGGTCACAGTTTAGTGATCTGTTCACTTAATTGCTTTAAAATGTGTGCCGAAAGCCTCTTTGAAGCACCCCAGGCCTTCACCAGCCCTTTCTTCCAAGTCCATTAGGTTTTACTAATAATCTTTTCAAGGTCTCCCTAGTTCTTGGGTTACCCCGTCTCTAATCATTCCTTTATATTTCAGGTTTTTGCTGCAGAACATTCTATTTCCAGTTACCAAAATACCTGTACCAGGGCAGAGTTTGCAAAGAGAACTGAGTCTACATATAAGCATGCTTTATTGTGCGTAAAAACCAGTGACACAGGTGTACTGTAAAAGGATTTTAAAAAGAGATTTGTGTGTGCGGTTGTGGAGTTGATTGCAGGATTTATATGAAGCTGTTGTCTTTGCATCTGGAAATGGAGTTTTTGCTGTTTGCAGGATACACATCCTGGGAGGGAAGAGAATACCAACTGTTCCTGAAGACAGTTTGGCATTTAATCATTCTTTCCCTGACTCTAAGCCTCTAACGTGATTGATGGGCACGTCTGGCAAAGGAAGTTGGCAGCCCTGGCCACAGAGCTAAACACACACCTGGCTCAGGACTTGGAGAAGCTGGAACAGGTGTTTCAGCAGGATGGGAAGTCACGTGCTCGGCTGCTCCAGCTAAGCAGGTGAGCAGCATGTCAACAACAGGGCTCTATCCTTCAAAGAGCACAGGGAGGCTGCGGTTCACTTTCCTGCCATGTGTTTGTCTCTTGTACTCCAAATTCTTCCAGACCTAGGTAAGGGGGAGAATGCTGGGAAATTTCACTAAGTCCACATAGTACAAGTTTGGTACACTTACTTGTTCATCTTACATTAAAAAAAGACACTTTAAAAATATTTTTAAAAAGTAGCATAAATATTATGTTGGTCAGTTTCTTATATGACCACCATTTCCTTAAGTTCACCACACTATTGACTGTCTCTTGTCCTCCATTCTCCTCCTCTGGTCTCCTTTCTTCCTCTAAATAGTCTCTTTTCTACTGTATTCTTGATTCCATTTTCCTCTTCTTTTTCTTCTTCCTCCTCCTCCTTCTACTCCTTTCCCTCTCCTCTCAACTCGTCCCTCCCGATCTCTTTCCTCCTTTTGTCTTTCTCCTGACAAAGTCTCATGCTGTGATCCATGCTGCTTTGGTCCTACAGCTCTGATTAGAGACACTGAGAAAATGAAGACAGGTCAAACACATCGACATGTACAGGAAAGCTGGAGTGCGTACGTGTGCTTGCTCCCTCTGATGGAGCATATGTACTACCTCCATTCTCCCAGAGCCTCAGTGTATTTATTATGCACAGGACATGAGAAGGTGTTAGCTAGTGTTGTAGGAGGTCTTTGTAGGTGAGCAGTCTCAGGCTGCAAACATTTAGGGGGAAGAAGCTACAGTTTCTAGACTTTGCACACACTGATCTGTCATTCATAGATGTTCACACATGGACCCTGAGGGGAGCTTTGCCATGCATCTTGAGTCTCACTCAGGTAATGTTTTGCTGCTTCTTTGGGGCTGAGGTGTTGGAGTGCCAGTCATGGCTGTGCTCATGTCAACAATGCAAACTAAGGGCTCTACTCACTCAAAGCTTCCTCTGTGCCCTGCATTCTTTCTAAATACCTTGAACTGGCCTTAATCCCCTGTCCCAGGAATGCCAGTACCATGGGTTTCACGTCTCCTTGTCTGGTTTTATTTCTTATTAACTGAAGGATTACAAGATAAGATGTGGGAGTTTATGAAGACTGGATTAAGTTTGTAATTTCTATGAATGCTTTTTAAAGTCAACATCCAGGAAGTCTGTAAATTTAACATTCATTCTTTTACATTTATGTATTTATTTATTGGGCATATGCATGTGTATGAGCAGGCATGTACCATGATATATGTGTGTAGGTCAGGGGACAACTTTGGGAATCTCTTCTTTCTTTCTACCTTGTGGGTCCTGGGGCCCAAACTCAGGTTGTCAGGTTCCTTTAGCATCTCACTGGTTCAAGTCATTTTTATAGTAGAGTTTCTCCCACCCCTGTCAACACGTTCAAGTCTTCCTTAGTTCTGGCTGAATGAAAATACAAGTTTCAGACTCTTTTCAAATCTTCATTATGCCTAAGTTGTTCTCTCCCTATTATCAGGGACAATTAAGGCGAAGAGATCTAAATAAGGCCAACGTGTCTCTTTAGACACATTACAAGTAAGATCCACTCAGAGGCTTCACTAAGGAAAATTTCTCATTCCCATGATGGATGAACTTCTGATTCAGCATGTCTAGGAAGAGCATGAGAAGATATCCTTTCAGCAAGTTTCCATGGTGTGTAACAACAGCCATGAGAATTAGTCATGACCTAAGGGTGGGATTGAACCGGGTGACCTGGGCGAGCCATCACAGTTGGGAGGGGGTCCTCTGAAGAGATTCTGCCCGTGGAAACACTGGCAACCTTGGAAACATTCAGATGGATTTCCTTGCTCTTGATGTTGGACAGTGCTGCAGCACATATGAGCTCTGTGGATTTTGGTGAAGAAACTCGACATATGGCATGCTTATTTTGATAAGGAAAAAACCCCTCATATTTGAATGAATGTACATCTGGACCATGTATAAAATGGTGATGATATGATGAACAGAGCTATGATCTTTCTGACTTGGTACAGGCATCATCATCATCATCATCATCATCATCATCATCATTATTATTATTATTATGTGTCTCTGATCTTAACTCCCAACCTTGTACTCTGTTGGTGTTTAAACACGTAGTGCCTTGTAAGTGCTGTTCACCTCACACAAATGGGTCTTATACCAAAGAACAAAACAAAAAGACAAACCAAACAACAGCAAAAACGCCAAACAAAATGATGAAGCCAAACAAACAAACCAATCAAACAAAAGCCCATCTTCTCTTTCTTTATCTAAATGAAGCCAAAAATTTATAGATAACCACTAACAGGTTACTGGAGCTGAGAGTCTTGCCTGCATTTGAATCTCTTATCTCTCTGACATATTGCATGCATTCTGAAGGAACCCAGCAAGAGACAGTCCTTTTGTAAATCTATTTATTTTTACCTGACTCCGTAATTGTACAATCTTGGGTATATTGTGTTTAGAATATGTAAGGATAATATCAGGATAACTGGCTTTTCTATTTCCTAGGGCATATATAATTTATTGGGTTCAGACACCTTCAAATTGTCTCTGCATGTGGTTTTGTCACCCACAGTTACCCTACTGTGTTATAGAATATTAGAAATCACTCCTTAAATTCTTTCTGCAACAGTGTAACCACCTGCTGAGTGTCCTGCCTCCCATACCCAGCACTGGCAAACACTTTCTATTTTCCACTTCTTTGAGATAAACTTTTCAGCTTTTGCTATAAAGGAGAACATGTAGCATTTGTATTTCTGCAAAGAGGTAGTTGTGTTTTTTTTTTCCCCCAAGAATATGGAAGAATAAACTGTTTAAGAGTGGCTCCACTTTCTACTGAAGGAATTCTAGCCAGGAGGAAGGAGGCAAGGGGCACAAGGTTGTGGGTGGGAGGCAGGGTCCGAAGGCAGGAAGCAGATGCTGGCTTAGGTCACTTAAGTTATGTGGTCTCTGTTTTCTGGATTGTAAAAATAAAGGGAACAGATGTGGCATTTCTCCAACTCCCAAGTCCAGTGACAGTTTTAATGGGCATGCAGGTTCACTAAATAACAGAATTAGTGTTTTTATTCTGGGGAATATCATAGAGACATATTAAAATGAAAAAAAAATACCGAAATGACTTTCCGTAGCTTTAGAAACTTGAAGCAAAGTAATCTAAAATGTTTGGAGTGAGTTCAGCTTTTTCTGGAAAGTGGGAGTACGATCCAGCCTATGGCTATGCCCCTTGGGACACCAACCTCTTGGTTAATGTTATTTGTTTTCAAAGGCTAGTGTCAACATCAGGCGCACACAAAGCCATCAAGCCACAGTTTCAATGTCTAGGTGACTATCGGGGTAGGTTTGGATGTACAGAGTCTAATAAAACATTAGATAGCTTATCACCACCAATAACTAAAAATTGATCAGAAATGAATCTGAACAGCTTTGATGTGCAATGTTCGATATGAAGGTATGGCTTTGGAATTAGGTTACATCATCTAGTATTGATAATTGTGAGGGATAATTTTTAACCTGATGTCTTTGGTATAAAGACACTGGAATTGAGATTGTTTTTCTGGAGAAAACCAAGTTATTTATTGTTCTATGGAAATTCTGATGAGTGAAAAATGGGGTCTCTCTTCCACCTCCCTTGAAGAGAAGTAATGATTTTAGACAAAATTTAAATTACAAAAGCTTTCTTTTAGGTCTTGGGAGCAAAATCAGTTGGTAAATTTGTCTTGTGAGTACAAAGACCTGAATTTGAGTTCAGAATCATGAAAAAAAATGCCAGTTGTGTGCATGTGATTAATCCTAATACTGGGGAAGTAGAGACAGGAGGAACCCTCTGTGTCCTGGCCAGATAAGCTAGCTTACTTGGTGAGTTCTATGTCAGTGAGAGAGACCCTGTCTCAAGGAAAAAAAAAAAAGAAACCTCCCCGAACAAAAACAATTTCTCTCTTCAATCACCTGCCCCGCCGCCCTACACACACACACACACACACACACACACACACACACACACACACAATCTTTTAGACCTCAAAGGTTCTTTCTAATCACAAAGTTATATTAAAAGAATGGGAACAATTATTTTGATCAGTACATATTAGATGTATTTATTAAAACATCACACAGTACCTCAATACATTTATATATTTAAACACTACCTGCCTTTGTACCTTTCATATTTTAAACACAAAGCAGAGAGAGGAGAGGGAGAGGCTTACTGGCTTTGCTCATAGAGGTGAGTCAACTTGCAAAAAACTTGTGCTAAGAGGTATTGTTGACATATTTTACTCTTCTCCTTTTATTCATTTCTCAACAATTTAATAAGAGGGCTTCAAAAGTTTGGGACAGTGATGGGAAGAAGGACTTTTTCATGATCAAGAAAAAATTCCTGATCTGAGGGTCCTAGTGAAGGACCCAAGGAGTCATTCAAGCATCTTCCCGGGAGTATACATTTTTTTGTGGAGGGAAAAGTTCTATAATAATATTTATTGGACATTTACTACTTTTGAGTTTAAAAGATTTTTTTTAATTAAAAAACTTTGTTTCTAGATATTATTTAGAATAAAAATGACCAGTTGTTGATAGGTATTTTACTTACTTTTTTTTGGCTGTGATAAAATAGTATAACTAAGACAATGTATAGAGAAAGAATGTATAGTTCTATTAATATTAATATTATGGTTCTAAGAGGGGTAGGAGTCCATTATGGAAAGAATGCATGGTAGCAAGCGACAGGCACAGTGGCCAGAGCAGGAAGCGGAGAGCACAAAGCAGAAGGAATGAACTGGCCAAGCCTACCTCAACATGATGTACTTCCTTCAGCAGAGCTGCGGGAAATCCACACCTAGTTCTCCCAAAACAGTGCCACCAAATGAGACCAAGTGTTCAAATGTCCGAGACTGTGGGAGGCATTTCTCATTTAAACTTCCATAATGGATGATCTACTCAATGGAATCTTGTTCACTCTTAAAAAGGAAGGGCAACGATGAATAGGCATGGGCGACTCTAAGTGAAACAAGCCAAGCACAGTAGGACAGATGCAGCGAAGTCTGACTTATTCATAGAGTAAGTAGAGGTCAGGATGTCGGCTACTTGAACCTGGAAGATGGGAACTGGGCAGGTGGTTGTAGAAAGTCATAAACTTACAGTTAAAATGGGAAAAATAAACTTTTTGAGGCGCTGCACACTTCGGTGTCTACAGACAAATCCCAAGTGTTCTCACCACAAAGGCTCCAAGTGTTGAGGTGATCTATACTCCAATAAGCTTAATTGAGTTGTTCCATAGTTTATAGCATACCATAGCATCAATTTATACCATAAATATTTACAGAAAACATGCAACTGGATCCCAGTGTCTAAATAATATGCCCACTTTTCTAAAAGCCCAGTGAATATGATAGTGATATTTTTTTTTCAGACCTGTTTTGTGCCAGATCTCATCCATGATGCCTTATCCTCTCTGACCCCAGGTCCTGGGGCAAAAATGGAAGAGCTAACTAGGGACAGAGATGGAGTTCCCAGGTATACCCTCTTCAGCTATAAAGCTTGTTAGGGACCAGGACCACGGAGATAGTCCTCCAAGTATAAAGACAGCCAAGAAGAACTTTAACTGTGTACCACTCCCTATTTTCACCTGCCTTGTCCTTGTTCCTGACAAAGAAAGGAAGTTCATAGAGCTCTAGCCTGGGCAGGACCAAGCTGCTTGATGTAGGAGGCTATGTCCCTGAAACAGGATTCTGTTAGAAGGAGAATGATGTCCAGTTTACGAATGACCCATTAGGGCTTTGCTCAGGGGTTAAAGATGGTCCTCTCATGTAAACCTATATAATTTTGGAACCCAGAGAAAAATGAAGGTGAGCAGGTCCTGTGTCAAAAGCATGCTGGTTTCCGACAGGAAGTAAAGCATGGAAGCAAGAATAGGTGTTGTGTGAACCCCCAAGACCCCGAGGGCATCAGATGATACCATTTTATTTAGATGGCATTTTGGAAAAGGGGAAATTATGACCCAGGGAGTGTATTCTCTCTCCCAGACCGTCAAGCACATCTATACTGAAGATAACTTGTTTGAAAGATTGGCAGTTTGCATACCTTCAAAGGGCTGCAGAGTGGCAGGCAAAGCTCACTTTTAAAGCTTCAGCCTGCCTCGTGTGCGGGCACACAGAAGCTCTGGAATGCTTGCCTCTATACTTTTTCCCACTTTGAGGGAAAGGCCACATCTAGAACAGGGGATATTTCTTTCAACAGTGAAGGAGGATTGGTGTTCCTAATTAGCTTGTCTGCTCAGAAACCGGTATGACTTCACAGAGAGAGGAGGTCACAGGGATGAGAAGACACGTTTTCTGTATGTTAATTTGTCACTTCTTCCATTTTCTCTCTTTCTGACTCTGGAGCTTCAGAAATATAAATAAAGGAAACACTCTTCTGAAGAACTGGAAACTTGGTTTATATTTTAGCAAACAGATTTAAAAATATTCTTAAGAAAGCACATGGTTGTGGTCTAAGAAGGATGTGGACCATCAAAGGATAACTTTCAAATATTCTGGGGGATGTTTCTGACTCAAGATGTCTGTGGAAACTGTGTAATGTAAGCTATTTAAAAGATGAATTTCACTAATGATTCTGGGAAACTAGTGAGGAATGTTTCTAAAATTAATAGTTTGCTTGGATATGGGAGAAAGTAGAGTCCTTATTCACTGCTGGTGGGAGTGTGACATGGTTCAGTCACTATGGACATCAGTGTGGAGGCTTCTCAGAAAACTAAAAGATCTAGCTATAGCACTCCTCAGCTCTCTCTTTATAATGTACCAAAGAACTCAATACACTATCGCAGAGACTCTTTTATATCCATGTCTATTGCTGCTCTGCTCACAATAGAAAGGCAGTAGGATCAGTTTAGATGTTCACCACAGCTGTGGTGTGTGTGAAAACACAGAAATATATCCTGGAATTTTACTCAACCATAAGAAAAATGAACTAAAATTTGTAGGAAAATGGGTGGATCTTGGAATTGTTACATTAAGTGAGGTAACTCAGGCTCAGAAAGACAAATACAGTATGTTCCCTCTCAAATACACATTCTAATTTCTAAGAAATTATCTGTGTGTGTATGTTTGTGTGCATGTATGCATGTATGTGGGTGAGTGTATGTGTGTGTCCATGTAAATATGTGTGTGTGTGTTTGCACAGGCGTGTGAGTGTGCATGAGTTGGGTGTAGGTCAGGAGGGTAGGAACCATGAGATTTTTGAAGAAGGGAAATAGGGAAGAGATGTGTCTCTTGTGGTATTTTTGGTCAAAAAGCAAGATCAGCTAGTTGCTACTCAACCTCTCTGAGCTAGCAGGTTTTCACCCCAGCCTTTGACTCCTGAGTCTTATTGATAAATAGAATGATAGAGATAAGCCTAAAGTTATTAAAAAATAAGAAAATTTAAAAGAAAGCTTTGGAGTCTTATTGATAAATAGAATAATAGAGATAAGCCTAAAGTTACTAAAAAATAAAAAAATTTAAAAGAAAGCTTTGGTGTTAAAATCTTTAGAAACATTTGTTTCTCTTCTCTCTTCTTTTTCCACCATCTGGGTTCATGGGATTGAACTCAGGTATCCAGGCTTGGCAACAGTACCTTTACCCTCAGAGCCATCTCAATGCCCTGATGTTAAAATCTTAATAGTTAATTCATTTAACAAACAGCTACTGTTATAAAACTGATGACCAAGTAGGAGGCCACTTCTCTATTCCCCGAGTTTACCCTTTAGCGGGGAATAAAGTCAATAAGGAAGTTCCAAACAATTTGGTGATTTGAGACAGAGCCAGAGGGCTAAAACACTCTTAAAAACCTCCTGCAGTAACATTAATAAATATGGAATGTTAACTGGACCCGGAACACAGTGAGCATATTAGCAAACAGAACATTTCTATTGAACACTTTTCATGTTAGGTATTTCCTACCTACTTAACTATTTATTAGGTATTTAAGAAATTTTAAAGGAGATTTGGGACTGTCCATTAATTTATTACATTTTGTTCACTAAGGAATTGTTCCCTTATAGAATATTGAGCTTTTTTTTTGTTTATGTGAAGATGAAGAATTACAGTGATCATTCTTAAGATGCCTTTCAGTTTTTAAAAGTCTGTGAATGTTGTCAAATACAAGACATATGTGTCTGCCAGTTAGGTTAATACAAGTTTACTTAGTGATTACATTAAAAACAAATATTACATTTTCTATTGTTAAATTCTTGTTTTCTCTTTTAGTAGAAGTTTATATTTTCAATGTTACTGGAAGCCCACAAGAGACAACCACTCAGACAGTTTATAGCCAACTGAAAGTCTTATTCCAGTTGGCTGGGACTACACTCAGGTATTCAGGGCCTCCGTGTAGCTCTGAGTGTCCAGGGCACAGGGATTCTGAAAGTAGAAACCCTGTCCTCGCATCTCAGATCACTCGGCAGCTGCAAGGGGTGCGTAGGGGTGGACAGCTAAATAAGAAAGCAATTTGACAGAAGCGAGGATAAGCAGTTAGCTGAAGGTGGGTTCTTCATGAGCAGGTTGTTTAACAGAAACCAAGCTAGAACATCTTGACCTCAGCTTTCTAGAATAGAGTGTGTGATTTTCCATCAAGGAGATAAAATTCTAGTTAAACCTGAAATGGCCTCTGCAAGAATCCAGGATGAAGGGGCATTTGTGCTGTCTTACCCTGTCACACAGAAGGAAGAGATTTCCATAGACGAGAAAGAAAAGTCTGATGCAACTCTCTTAATCACTAACTCTACCGCTGGAGAGCTGCTCAACTGAACATTAGGAATGGGTAGTGTGTGTGTGTGTGTGTGTGTGTGTGTGTGAGTGTGTCTATGCATGTGGAGGCCTGAGGTTGGCATCAACCATCTTCCTTAATGAATCTGGTATAGAAAACAAATACGTCACATTTTTACTATTTATGCGGTCCTAGATTAATTCTGGCAATATTAAAATACATTTCTTGTGTGCCTTTTATGTATTTTAAGGGGTTTTACTGAATAATTGGTCTGTTTTAATCTCATAATCTTCAAATGTCCCTTGAGTGATCTCCTGATGGCGTTTGCTTCCTGTGTGGTTAATTATAAAGCAATTAGTTTCTAATGAGGTTTTGCTTCCTGACTCTGTTTACCACCACAGCCTCTACATCCGCCCATTGATGCCAAAAAATGCGGAAGCATCACTTTGCTAGCCGTCCTGGTAGAGCAGTTAAGGAAATTCCCAAACAGTGAGCTGGAGATGTGTTTTCTTTGCTTTCAGTTTAGATGATATACAACAAACTGATTTCCACTACTGAACTGGGCAATCAGAAAATGGAACCTTCCTGACTCAAGTTTCATTGGAATAGTTTTTATTGTTTGGGAGAAGGATCTTGTTCCGTAGCTCAGTCTAGCCTGAAACTCACCATGTAGCCCAGGCTGTCTCCAGTTCATGGCAGTTCTTCCGCTTCGACCTCCTGAGTGCTGCTGTTATAGAAGTCATCATTCTCAGATTAAGACAGTTTTTACTGGAGTGGGAGTGGAGGTGACGCTCTGAGAATTTCTCAACACAGAACTGGAGAACGACCTAGAATCACCATCCAACTATACAGCAAGCAATGGCAGCATCATTGCCTGCAGGAATAGTGTACCAGGGCACCTTTGTTTTCAAATCAGGTTGCCATGGAAAAGGGAACATCAGTACAGGCTGAGGACCTACTGTGTGTCAAGCACGATATAAGACTTGCATTTTCATATCTCATTTTATTTAATGTTCAGGGCAAAACTATAGCTGCATATATTTTTTCAGTACAAAATAATTAGAAATTAGGGAATTAAGGTTTAAGGAATTTTAATAACATGTTCAAGGTCATATACCCACTAAATTGAAGGCCTTAGATTTGAAATACTTCAAGTAGAAATCCACATAATTGCCACTTTAGCACAAGTTTCATGCTTATTTTTCTGCCCTTTAGAGTCTCCCTCCGTGGTTTATGGGATCAGCCTAGTCACCTTGATGCATTTCACAAGGCAAATGAGCTCGTGAACTACTAATTGTAGAGTGTAAAGAACCCGTCATTACTGAAAGAAAAGTCGTGGCTTTACAGTGATGGGTTCAGATATTTTTCTTAAGAGACTCTGCATAGCTTGCGAGGCTCTCTGTGATCTCTCTTTGGTAGCATAGCCACAAGGAGCAAACACACTTTGTAAGCATCTCTGTCCACAGTCACTCCATTCTTCTCTTAAGCCTTTAGATTCACAGTTGTAAGGGCTAGGCTGCTGTCTGTTTCATTTGGCTTCCCTTTCTCTCTCTCTCTCTCTCTCTCTCTCTCTCTCTCTCTCTCTCTCCCTCCCTCCCTCCCTCCCTCCCTCCCTCCCTCCCTCCCTCCCTCCCTCCTTCCTTCCCTCCCTCCCTTTCTTCCATCCACTACTCCTTCCCTCTTTTTATTTTTCTAAGACAGAATTTGGCTATATATCTCTCACTGTCCTCAAACTTGCATCAATCCCCTTACCTCCATCTCCCAAATGCCAGCCTTCTGTCTTACTAAATTTCTTTCCATAAGAATTCATGAGATGCAAATTAACATGCTGCTAACACTTTGGAATAATCCTGGGTTTATAGCCCTACGTCAGAAGAGGGGATCTGTGGTTACAAAGTAAAGGAAAAAGTATACATATATGTAATATATGTAATTGGGCTATAAGTTTGCAATGTATAATATAAAATATACATCTATATATACGCAGATCAAAAGGCTGAGATAAAAATGTCCAAATGCCACTTACATCTGTAGGTGAAGGGACTCAGAACCATCTCACCCCATTTTAAGAATATTTTTCTGCATTTTCTAAATGTTTCAAAAAAGTAAAAATATGTAGTCACACCCCAACTTCCATCCAAGGCCAGTCTGAGACACGTGATGCATTCCACCCACCCATATTTTAAAGATGTGTTCTCCTGAGAGGGCTCTGATAGGGTGGGAGGGCGCACATAGCCTCAAATGGAAACAATTTTGTTTGTGAGGGAATTCAGCTTCAAAATGGAAGTGAGGCGTTTGTCTCTCTGATGCCATGGCAACCAGAGGGACCGCACACAGCCCAACAATGGCATGAAATGCGCCTCAAGAGTGGGTAAGGAGACGACCTTGCACTTCTATTTCCTCGCATTTCCGCTAGAACAGAAGGCTGCATTGTATATTCACCGCCGACGTCATCCCTTTCTAGTCAGAGGGCTGCCATAAGAAGGAACAAGCAGTAGCAATAATCTTCTCTGTATGGAGTTGTGCCCGGTCCCCAAGTGTGTCCTTTTTCTGTGCAGGTTCTCTCCTTGACATAGGTGTTGTAGTGAAGTGTCTGGGTTTACTATATACTTTTCTGTCTGGACATCTCTCGACTGGTTTGATGACCGGAACAAACAAACAAAACCTTAAAACCTTTCCACTGTTTGGGGCTTGCTAATGAAGCTCCTATCAATTGTAGTCTAATGGAACAGAATAGTAGATGATATCAGTTCAACTCTGTAAGTACTGGGGACTACCAGCCCAATCCAGGGGGCTTGGCTTGCAGTGCCTTACAAGGTTGGCATTGCATAGAATATTTTCCATATTTACTTAGGTTGTCTCGTTTGACCATTGCTGCAGGTATACTGAAGATTTAGGCTGGTATAGGTAATGAACAGCCTCAGATGGGTTGAGGAGGTTTTCTCTCCTCCATCCCTCAGCTGCCTGGCTGAGTTCAGGGGCTGTCAGCCATAAGAGCACCTTCTGAAGTTTCTGTGTGATGCTGCACATTGCTAAGACTGAGTGCTGAGAGTGAGTGTCCGGGAGGGAAACACACAATTCTGTTGGGCCGAGCAATTTGGTCATGATGGTGTTTGGTGCTTTCCAACCTGGTGACAATTGTAACGGACTGATTACAATTGTCTTTGGTTAAATTTATTCAGATTAATTCAAGGTTTTAAGGAGAGTATTGACAGACTGGATATATAGTTACAGAGTCCCTAACAAACCAAGTTCTTGTTGCTAAGAGAGAAGAAGCAAATAGGAAGAACTTACATAAGAGAATAAAGAAGAGAGTAGCCTGGAATGGAAATAATTCTGCTTACTAAAGTGATCTGAGAATGGGCTGTCTTTCTATAAGATGTGCATACACATCATGTGTATGGTAGTTTCTCAATAAATGTTAGTAAGGTATGATAATAAATGTTAGATTATCTATCTATCTATCTATCTATCTATCTATCTATCTATCTATCTATCTATCTATCTTGTCTGTCCATCTATGATTTGTCTAGCTAGCATCCCTTTTATTCACTTTCATTGGTTTTAAGTTTTATTTCGATGTCAGTTTTGGCTGACTGGTACTCCATCTGTGTATTTAATTCTTGACATGCTGAGTATGTAATATTTGTTGAGTAGACAAATGAAGAAAGGACAGCTTGCAGTGATATCTGGTATTTAATTCTGAGGTAATATTAGTATTATTTGGTTCAAAAGAATTAAAAATATTCATATACCATTGTTATAAAAATTTCCACTATAATAAAAATAGTGGTGTTGGTCAATAAATTAATATTAAATCAACCATTGTAGCAGTTCTTTTTCATCCTTTTTCTTTTCCCTTCTTGATAGATTTTCTTATAGATAGTTCTAAAAAAGTAGGGAAATCTTACTTTTTAAGCTGGTTGCTTGAAAACTAATTTTATTTGAATGTTTAACTATTAGAAGCCCTCATTGATGAACTTTTTTGTAGTGGAGATGTATTCTGTTCTGAAACCCATGTGTGCAAAAAAGACATTTGACTTTATTTTCCTGTCTAAGGATAGAATTTTAGACATGTCTACCAGAAGTGGACAGCATAACTTCACTGGTTAGATCCTCCCTTCTTCTAATTTCTAATTAGAAGAATTCTAAGTAGAGTCCAACTATGGGTGATCTTTTGGAGGTAAGAGGTCAAACGCAATAGTTACTTAGAATAGTGCCACAAACCAGGGACTGAGCCTTCAGGACAGAATCCGGGGTGGGGGGGCATTTCAGATCAGAATGCTAACAGCACCTGAGACTGAACAAGAGACACAGCAGGCATGTGTTCCCTGTTTGCTTTTCTGCCACTGGACAGTTTCCTTTTATACTTTTCCTGGTCCCCAGTATGAAACAGGAATGATTGGAAAGCAGAGCAAGGGCACCTTGCTGAATTCCCATGATGCTTTAGTGTGAGAGAGCATGACCAGCTGGCTGTTAGCTCCGGAAGTTTGGGAACTTCTGATTCAGAGCAGCAGCTGCTTTTGTACAGGGAGAAGGCGATGGGAAGTTTTTTCTTTTTATTTGACATGACAATGAAAGAAAATATCTCTCCAAAGACAGGAAACAACAAGTGAGCAGGTGAATTAACAGAGAAAATATGATCAAAAGACCAGGTATCCCATATAGCTAAAGAGATGTTGTTCCATATTTTAAGTCATGAAAACTGTACTTTGTCTTCTGTGTGTGTGGTCTTACTCTTGCCTTTCCAAATGTAACTGGATGTTATGGTCATAAAACTTATTGTACTGAAGACCAGAAATTAAAGGACTCAGTCTAAGTTAGAAACCATTTTATTGGATTGAAGTTACTGCCATTTAAAAATTCTCAGCGCTCTAACATTCTAATTTTAACATGAGTCATCTGCAGGATTTCAGGATTTTACTCTGTTGTATAAATGACAGTGTGACCAGGCCTCCCCTTAGCTCTTCAGTCCATGATGCAAGATGTCTTTCTCTGTTTTACATCATTTAGTAGTACTGAAACACTGAAGACTAAGAAGCTGGTGGTAAAGCTAACTCTCTCAAGGACCAAGACCACAGACTTCATTTCAGTCTTCATACTGAGTCCAGGTAGGCATTAATGTCTAACACATATTCTATTTCAGAGTCTAAATTGCCATTTTGCCAGCATGGAAATAGAGAAGCAGTCAGGAAATTGTTTCACGAGCTTAGGAGCTGGTGGGATGGCTCAAGGATGAGATTTCCTTTGAGAAGCAGTTGTTAGCTGGTTTGAGGCCTCAGAACAATGCTTAAGGGCAAGAGATTTAGAGCCAACAGATGCGACACTTATACATTATGCCAGTGTTAAATATTTGATGGTTAAATATTGTGGTGGCCCAAAAATGTGAGCTATTCCACCTTGTCTGAAGGTCAAAGAGTTTGAGGTTGCTCAAAGTTGTTAACAACAAGTGTGGCTACACACCCTCAACTAGGGTGTGGTTCCTTGGCGTTTTGAACATTAAGATGTCCCATAGAGGTAGATCCACTCCATGCTGACCAAAGGTCAGAGAATTCAAGCACACTTTCACTCCTTCTTTTGAAATAGGTTTGACCTAGGGAGTGTCTGTTTTCAGGATACTTGGTCTAGGCTGGGTTCACTGCCTAAATAACAGAATGCTTTTTGCATGAATTAATGGCTCCATGTCTCAAAGTATTGAAGCAAGTAACTCTTCTAGTTGTCTTTTGTATCATGTTAAAGCAGTCTTTGCCTTTTTCTCCTGCTGTATTGGGTATATACGGAAAATTAAATGTGGACAATTTCAGTATTCACTGGAACTCCCTCCCGGTAGTATTCTATGTTTCTGTTTTGTTATTTTTCACTCACATCTTTGTTCTCTTCACTTATTTTTCTAATCCCCTTGCCCCTAACCTGGTAAGTGGTATATTTGTTGAAGCTGGTCTCCAACATCAAACACTATTCCATTTTATCATTTCAATAGTTCTGGAAACTTTCACTATTATCTTTACTGGGA
This sequence comes from Neodon shergylaensis, assembly GCA_025134845.1. NCBI lineage: Eukaryota > Metazoa > Chordata > Mammalia > Rodentia > Cricetidae > Neodon > Neodon shergylaensis. The sequence continues at coordinate 6,705,459 of JABTXL010008488.1, forward strand.
AATATATTTTTAACCTCAGAGAGGTTAAAAACTCACTAAGAGTTGCATATAGAAATTCAAAGCAGGTGGGCATGGTGGCACATACTGCCATCCCAGCTCTTAGAGGCTAAGATGGGAAGATTTTGGGTTTAAGCTAACCTGGTCACATACTAAGACTTTGTCTCAAAACACCAAAAGTAACGAATGGGAGATGGCTCAGGCACTAAAGTTTTTGTTACAAAGCCTGAGCACTTGAGTTTGATTCCTAGTGTGATGGATTAAGTAAAATGCTGTGAATCCCTGGTGGCTGCAGCAGCAGAAATGCTTCAAGTTCCTGAGCTGTGGCAGTCGGCAGCGGGTCCCATGAGCAGCAGGTCCCAGGCAGGGACTTTGCAGTTCCCCAAGTGGCTGCAGCAGGCCATGAGGAGAGACAAATAGATGGGCATGCCGTGAGACCATGCCTCAGGTTTCCAAAGGCAGCTGGTCCTGGACAGGGAGTCACGCAGTGGGTGAGAGACAGAGACATGGATAGGCATGCATTGCAGAGTGAGGCTGGATATTTATTTAGTGGGTTATGGAAGGGAAGGGTGAGAAGGAGAAGGGGGGAGAGATAGAGAGAAAGAGAGAGAGAGAGAAACAGAAGGGGGAAGGGCAGAAGTGGGGAGAGGCAGAAGCTGCCTCTTTGGAGAGGGAGATGGAAAAGAAAGAGACTCAGGCTGCAAGCAGGAAGGAAGATCAGTTTGCCTCAGGGGACAGGGGTGGGGAGGTGGGGAGGTAAGGGATGAGGTGTGAGCGGGCAGGGCTTGTTTCTTAAAGGGACAGGACAGATCATTACACCTAGCACCTATGTAAAACCAAAAGCAAGCAAACAAACAAAACAGTCATGATGTTACATGCTTGTAAACCCTGTGCTGAGGAAGTAGAACAGGAGAATCCCTGGAGCTTGGTGGCCAGCCTCTCTTGTTGATTCTGGTGAGCAGGGTCAGTGAGAGGTCCTACCTCAAAAACTAAGTTGATAGTGATGAAGACAGGTGCCTTCACCAACCTCTGGCCTCCATATGCCTGTGTACACAATACTCATGCATACCCATAAAAAAAACCCCTAAATGAAAATCAAAAAAGAAAACCAAATCAAACAACAACACCAAAGCAATATTGGGATCAGATTCATGATGAACTAGTTTGTTCTTCATGTGTTGCTGTTGTTGTAAGCAAATGGGGGGCAATGAAGACCTTGTCCCTGACCATATAGCACTATAGCTTTAAAAGGCTCCGTTTGTGGTGGTATAGATTTTGAGTTGGGGAAAATGGATTTATAACAATGAACTTAATACCAAAATCCAAGTTTCTTTAATACGACAAAGTCCAGAACTACCAGTGGGCTGGTGGAATAAACCCAATCAATCTATTATCTCCCTCTCCTTTTTTTGAGATTGGGTTTCTGTGTGTAACAGCCCTAGCTGTCCTGGAATATCTGCCTGCCTCTGCCTTGGAGTGCTGGGATTAAAGGCATGTGCCACCATTGCCTGATGAATCAGTTATCCCTCTAAAGATGGAGTAACTCCTTTGCCCCTCAAAGTTTTCTCCAGTTGTTTGTGTGTTTGCCTATTTTGGAGATAGGTTCTGGCTGGCCTGGTACTCTTTTCATAGTCCAGACTAGCTTCAAACTCATGACCATCCTTTCTCAACCTTGTAGGTGCTGGAATTACAGTCATGTGCCATCGTGTCTTTCTCTAGTTTAAAAAATAATGCCTACAATAAACACGAAAGAACCACACACTACTCATCAAGACTGAATCTTTCCAAATGTGTTTTTGCTTCATGTGTGGGGAAAGGTGGAAAGGCAATAGGAAAACAGGAGTACAGAACACTCTGGAAGTTTTTATATAGCTGAAGATGACCTTTAACTCCTGTGTCCACCTTCTAAATGCTGGGATTACAGGTGTGACCCACCTATAATCTGGGTTTTAAAATATTTCTAGACTACATAAATTAGAATGTGTTCCCTTCACTTCTGTCTTCTCTCTAACAACCTTTCCCCAAGAATTTTTGTCTAGATCAGTGGTTCACAACATGTTAGCTGCAACCCCTTTGGGGGAGTTGAACAACTCTTTCATAGGGGTTGCATATCAGATATCCTGCATATCCATTAAGAGGCTATGAATTCTTCAGATATCTCTGGGAATTATAGACATTTCAGTTTGTGTGTGTGTTTCATTTAAAGCAGATTTTCTCAACACAAGCTCCATTGACTTTGGGGCCACATTTTCCTTTGCCGTGTGAGTTGTCTTCTGTATGTAAACTGTTCAGCAAGATCCCATGGGTAATGACACCAATACCTCTACCTCTGTTAGTCAAGCCAACAAAACTGTCCACATATATTACAACTGTTCCCTGCTTGGTAAAGATCTTCTCTAGTTACAAAACAATGTTCTTTTCCTCCTTTCTCTTATTCTTTTTTCTCTTCTCTTCTTCCTTCTCCTTCTCTTCTTTCTTCTTCTTCTTCTTCTTCTTCTTCTTCTTCTTCTTCTTCTTCTTC
>JABTXL010008488.1:6710349-6722152 GCA_025134845.1 Neodon shergylaensis
TCATGGTATGAATTTCTCATAAGGAATTCTATCAGTTGAAATCTAGCCAGGAAATCGGAGCTAGTGTGAGTGTTACAGAATCAAGGTTCTATTATAGGGAGCAGACATTTAAAAACTAAGGGAGTAGTTGGATTCATGACTGTCCCAAAGGGAAGGAAGCTGGGGCTTGGGATGAGTCACTAACTGACTAGCTGTTCCCTTAAAGTATTTGCACAGGTGATATCAGCGTTTGGAGGGAAAATCTGAGAAGCTATGTTCAGTCACTCACATGGAATGAAGACAGAAACTCATGTAAATATCTACAGAAATCTACTGGATTCGTGTAGCTATGCTGTCTTGTGGGTCAACAAACAAATATTTTTAAATAAACAGGAGCCACATGGATCAGCAGTTAGGAAGACAGACCGGACACAGTGGAAGGCCAAGAGGCACTGGAACCTGGTGGTCAGTTTTGGATCTTGCCTTCACTGTATCTCAGGACAATGACATACAAAGAATAATGCCAGAAACTTCATTCCCACCCACCAAGTCTTATGAAAAATTTTTTTTAAAGCAAACCCAAACCTAGAATATATGGAGAAGATCTTTCTGGAAACTTTTACTCCTAACTTATTAATGTTAATAATACAATGGTCTAGCATAGTAATACTGTAGTCATACTGCCCATAGAGACAGCCTACTGAACCATATTCAGAATCTAGGAGGAAGCTAAAAAAACATCCAGTGTCTTACACAGTGGCTCACTGGCATTCAGCTATGCTTATCACGTTTATTTCACAAGCTCTGTAGTAGTTTGAGGAATGCCTCCCATAGTCTTGTGTATTTGAATTCTTGGTCTCAGGAACATTTTTGGGGACACCTCAGTGGTCCAGCCATGTTGGAGGAAGTACCCCCAATGTGGACTTTGTGATTAAAAGCCTCACATTGTTTCCAATTTCTCTTTTTGCTTTGTGTTTTCACTAAAGGATGTAAGCTTCCAGCATCCTGTTCCTGCTGCCTGTCTCCTGCTCAGTGCCATGCTTCCCACTGAGACGGACCCTTATTCCTCTGGAACCAGAAGCCCAAAAGAAGTAAGATCTTAGGATGCATAAAATAAGATCTTTTTTTTGGAAGCATCTTGGGATGCTTGCCTATGGAGCACAGCTACCACTGGAAAAGAAACATGGGTCAAGTGAAGAGGCAACATGCAGGTGTGCTGGTTCTTGGTCTTTGAACCTCTGAGCAGAGGCTCATCCACCTTTAACAGAGACGAGCCATCTCAGTTGTACCCAGTTCTTTACACACAGAACTGTTGAGTGGTAATAGATCATTAATGCTTTAAGTCACAAGTTTGGGTGGTGAATTAAGAATACCAGTAGATAACTAGAACAGATGACTCTGAAAAGTGCCATCTGCTCTTGTGATAATTCACCTTCATTTTGCTTTTCTTTCATGGTTCTGTCTTCCTGACCTCTCTGCAAGAAGATTAATTAAAAGCTTTATAGTTATTATAATTCATTTGAAGCAGTGTTTCTCTGCCGGTATATTTTCCACCTTGTGCAGGATAGTCATATGTCAATTTGACACAAGCTTGAGTCATTTGGGAAGAGGGTACCACAGTTGAGAAACTACCATCATGGATTGGCCTGAGAACAAGGGACATTTTCTTGATTGATGATTGGTGTGGGAGGGCCCAGTTCCCTATGGACAGTGCCACTCCGGGGCTGGTGGTCCTGGGTGCTGTAAGAAGGCACGTTGCATAAGCTATGGAGAGCAAGCCAATAGTAAGCCTCCTCCAAGGCTTCTACTTCCTGCCTCCTGGTTCCTGTCTTGCTTGAGTTTCTTCCCTGACTTCTCTCAGTGATGGGTCATTACCCGGACCTCGATATCTAAGCTAAAACAAACCCTCTTCTCCCCAAGTTGCTTTAGTCATGATATTTATCAAGACAGTAGAAACTCCCAGAAATTGACTCCATATTTATTGCTGTGACACACTGGTCTTGTTATTTGGGGAAGACTAGGGAAGAACTTTGAATCTTTGGAGTAGAGAAATCATTGAGTATTCAGAACTCAGGTAGTTGCCTGCCACAAAACAAAGTCCATGTCTTTTTTGTTGCTGTTGTTGGCTTTTTGTTTTATTTTGTTTTGGCATTTTTTTTGTCTTATTTGTTTTTGATATTTTGGGTTTTGGGTGAGAGAGAGAGGAAGTTGGATTGGGGGAGGTTGGTAAGGATCTTGAGGAGTTAAGAGAGGAAAAAACCGTGATCAAAATATAGTGCTTGAAGAATTTTAAATTAAAAGAATATTTCAGAAGGAAGATTAGTCTTTCCTCTTGTTCAGTTGGCCTTCACTCTTGCTGCTGGGTTGATTTGCTTCATTGTTGCTGCTGCCACCGTTTTCTTCCCTGCTGTCAGAATCAACGTTTCCAAGCTTTCATCTTAGACAAAGGACCAGTGGCTCTATAGTGGCTCTGTAGGAAGCTCTGGGTTCCAGGGCCAGACTGGGACTATGGAGGCACCCTGCATTGTGAACTTAGTAACTACCAGTCGTCATCCCTACGTAAAAGACAGCATTTGGGTACTACTTCAAGGAATGAGTGACATCCAGATTCTTAGTATCTCAGGTGTGACCTGGCTGTTATTATTTTATACCTTACCTAGTAAATTCTGATACATAATATATATGTGTGTATATATTAAGATATAATGTATGTGTACATTGATATATAATTTTATATACATATATGCACATGAAGTGTATCATGTGTATATATGTACATATATGTGTGCATATACATCATTTATATGTTCATTTCTTTAATTCTGTTCCTGTAGAGGACTCTAAAACACCCCTTTTGTAACATAAATTTAGCATTTTCTTAGGCAACATACTTCTTTCAACCAAGAAGGAGGATATAGAAGGATAAGTATGTCAAAGAAACAAGCAAACAAGGGCAAGAGAAAGTAGCCTTTTCTGATACTTCTGGCACAGCAGGGACTCACTGTAGAATTCAGTCGATGAATAGTTTTGAATAAATGAATACATTACTGTGACTCAGTATTGAAAGAAGATTTACATGGGCTTCACTGAGGGTCACGTTAAAACCTGCCTTGGCAGTGTGTGGCCCAGGGTTTGTGTCACACAGCGATTAGTTTGAAGGATACAGATTGGCTACAGTCACACGTGGGTGGGCCTGAAGTGTTCCACTTTGTTCTAAGGTAAGCAAGGGAGTCCGTAAGCTCTAGTCAGGGATTTTACTGTTTCACATTGATTATCAACTCAACATGCTCTGGAGTGATCTAGGAGACAAGCCTCTGGGAGAATCGGTGCGGGATTATCTGGATCAGGTTAGTTGAGGTGTGAAGACTCTCTCTAAATATGGGTACGACCACTTTATGAACTGGGGGTCCCAGATTGAATGAAAGGAAGAAAGCTATCTGAGCATGAACATTCATGCATCTGTGTTCTTGCTTCAGAAGCCATGTGACCAGACACTTTATGTCACCATGGCTTCACCCTTGTGATGAACTATGATAGAGTGACGACAAACTCATCTTCCTTAAAATGCTTTGGCCAGATATTTTGTTGTAACAAGATAAGTAGCGAGGACAGGAGCTCAGGTGAGTGTGTCCTGTGCAACTGAAGGGATTTTCTTGATGGCTAATTCCCTAAACGTAGGCCTTCAATTTTGCTGCTACTTTAGACTATAACAAGCAGTATCTTGTCCCTTTTAGGCATCCACATTCTTCACCAACATGATCCTATGGACACTGGCACAAACGAGGCTGGTATCATCAGACAACTTTAGTGTCCTCCTTCTCTGATTTGATATCATCCTAAGCACCTCAAACAGCATAGGCTTTGCCTGGGAAACTATAATTTCTGCCTGTAGGCAACATGAACAGAGCATGAGGTTTTGGTGAAGCGGGTCAAAGTTCTGGTTCTGAAGTCTGTGAGACTTATGTTTGAACCAAGAAACGGTTGGATACTGTGATGAAGAGAAACTTTGTAGCTACTTTAGAACTTATTTTCATTCTTTTAATGAACCTATTGATAGTATCTAGGTTCACTGGGTAGACAGATGTTGCTTACCAAATTCCACTGTGTCTCTGGCACATGGTAAGCATCCATTAGTAACTCCTACTAATATCATTTTAAATTTATTCTTTGTCAAAAGATATTTCTGATTCAATTGTCCCTTGAAAAAAATCAAAATTAATTGTGATGCATTTGATTTTCCTATTTTCTGGCTTTTTGTGCGAAGCCAAAAACTATGAATTCACCCTTTTAGTTCAATCTCTCTCATGAAGTATTACCCATATTTCCATTTCAGTCTTGTCTCTTTCTTGGATTTTCTGCCACTTATATTACAGAGACATGTTCCATTATATTCTTTTTGTAATTTCTTATTCTTCTTCACATGGCTCTGGGTGTTTTCTTGATTCCTTATAAGATTTTAGTACCTTGAAGAGAGATGTCATACTATGTTTGTAGGATCTCGAATATTCTACACCGCGTTAAGCAGAAAACTAGACTAAATCCAATTGTACGTAGTACTTATTTGTTTCAAAGATGTTGGAAGAACCATTCCTCTGTTCAAATGGATCAAAAGGACAGATCATGAAAGGTCAAAAATAATCTGGGCTCTGTCCAGGGAGAGATGAACCTCTAGCCTCAGTAGGACCGAAAGAGCTGGCTACATGTCACAGGTGCCTAGGGATATGTGAGGAATGTATGTCCAACATACATTCAGTATAAATAATCTGGTTGGAGGAACCACATGGCTACATGTCTTCTGCTCTATCCCAAAGTCACTGGGACATTCCTGGAGATGTGGGAAAAGGATCAAATGCCTACCAACAGGCTTCTCTCTTGACATCTCCCAGATTTCTCATCAGGCCAATGTCAGGGTCTGGGCTGGAATAGAAGGCTGACAGACAATAGAATACAGCAGGTCTGAGAGAATGGAAAAATTGATTCATTGGAGGCCCACGCTGCCAATTCAGGGGCGGTTGGAGGAAGCGCTTTCAAAATTTACTGTGTGGAGGCTGGCAGCCATGCACAGGGTGACATGCCAAAGCTTGCATTGGAGACAGGGTGGGTTCTACCTGAATGAATCATAGCCTTCAAAAGCTATGGGACCGCCCAATTATCTGTATCTCTGCCAATCTTTCAGCATGGTTTGGACTGACACTCTTAAGGCAGAGACCAAAGAGGAAAAACCAGAGCAGTTCAGGTGCACAAAGTTAGTAGACTGGCTGATAGTTTGCACTTTAAAAAATAAAACATGCTAACTATCCTATGCTCAGAGAACTCTAGTTCGTTTGTTGACTTCCATGAGTGCAGCTAATTATCAAAGTTAAGTGTTTAGGTTTCCAAGCCTTCATACCCACCCCACTGAACATATGACTAGAACATGGCCATTCAGGATCAGCTTCATAAGTCACATATTCAATAATAGATTGCTAAGCAACTGTCTCATACAGTGACTATCCTATGGAAGGGGCGGCCTAGTTTTTCTTGATTGGGTAAAAATCAGATGACTTCATCCTTGTCCTAGTGATTGAGGGGGTATAACAGACAAAAGACCAATAAATGCAAGAGGAGAGCTGTTCTCAAGGGGATTGGTGGTTGGGGAAGAATGGTGTTTGGGGATGGCTAGGTCATGACCTACTTGAAAAAGACAAAGCGAAATTTTGATGAGCACTCACAAGGAGATCTTTAACCTTGTGTCTGAAGTAGATGATGGGAAAGAAAACAAGTTCATTGATGTGAAAACATTGAGGTTATTGGCTCTCAGTTGAGGGAGAAAATAGAGCCATTGTGATTTGGAAGCAGTAAATACAGTGAGCCTATTCTGTCTGGCTCAGTGAAATCCATTTTTTTTGTAGTATTTTATTGAAGTATTCCAATTTTATAGTAATTATATGAAAAAAGATAGAAATGCCCTACACTTTATTTTGTGGAAATTGGAAGCCATTTCCTCTCAACTCAGTTCTGTGAACTATAGGAAGAGACGCCGGACTCCCAGCTTCCAGAGGGGTGGCTCAGTCTTTGCGACTCCATCCAGTGAGAAGGGAGAGCAATTTGTGATGGTTGGGTAGATAGCTGTCCTTCCCAATGCTTTCGATTTCCCATGCCTTGTTAATGTCAGGTCTGTCTGTGGTTAGAGGACACTTGAACACTCTCTGTCAAGAAAATCTTACCCTTTGACTTGTTGTATGTAGAGAGTAAGTATAGACACAGACACATGGGAGAAAAACCCTTTGGTGTGAGCAAAAGACTGATAATTTCCAGACTATTGGGAAGTTATTTTTACTTAATTCATTTCTTATAGGACTAGGCACACTTACCATACTTCCTGACAGTAGAGTGGCAGAGAAGTTCAGCATGTTGGTGGTTGAGAAATGACTTCTCAGAACTAAAGAAAATTGTGCAGTTGTTCTAAGATACTAAGGCATGAATATTCGTGTAGATAAATTTTTCTGAATAAAAAAATGTACAAATTAGGAAGAAATACTGGAGTGAAATTTTATGTACATTCTGCTAGGATGATGAATCAATTAACCTAACAGTATTTTGGCAAATGACTCAAGATGCATAGAACCATGAAAGGAAAGTGCTTAGCTTACTAGATATGGGGAAAACCAGAACAAAGTAGAGGACATAGCAGCAGTGGTAGGAATGAACTCAGGACTTTTGTAATTCAGGAATAAGGAAGGACTTTCTAAATCTGACATATAGTGCCAAAAACCAGGGATAAATTTAGTGTTGTTATATGCACAGGAAAATGTCAATTATGTGCAACCCCCCTGCAAACAAAACAAAACAAAACAAAACAAAACCTGACTTGATGGTTAAGAAAGTGTGGGGGTTATAATGAAAATGGCTCCCCATAGGCTTGGGAATTTTAATATTTTGTTCCCTAATTGGTGGAACTGTATGGGGGAGGTTTTAGAGGTCAGCCTTGTTTGAAGCAATACATGGCCATCTCTGCAGGTGTCATGTCAGGCAGCAAAATGCTGCGAGAATGAAAGCTCCCTTCAGTTTGAGTTAGCCAGATTGGGTCAAACTTTGGCAGTCTCATGCCAGGTGGTTTATTGACAGCATAGTTATATATAAAATCGCAAGGATCTAAGAAATACTTTAGGGCAATAAAACCAGAAGAAAAATGTTTAGTTAGTCATTCACTGCTGTGACAAAATGCCTGGTGTAAGTTAAGGCAGGAAAAACTTACTGTGGCTCATGGTTTTAGAGGTTTCATTCTGCGGTTATCTGGTTCCATTGCTTTTTAACCCATGAGGCAGAAGCCCATGCTTGAGAGTCAATGGTGGAGCAAAGCTGTTTACCTCATATCAGCCAGGAGAGCAGGAGAATGTGGGAGAGAAAGTCAGGGCTGAGAGGAGGGAGGCAGACAGAGAGACATAGAGACAGAGACACTGGAATAGATAGATCTTTCAAAAACACACTTCCAACTGTGTTGCCCTAAAAGCCCATTCAATATGACCTTAGTAATGGATTAACTTATTGAGGTTGTCACTGTTATGATTCACTTACCTCTTAATAAGACCAACTGCTAGGGACCAAACCTGAAACAAATGAGCCTTTTGGGAGAGACCTTCATATCTAGACTGCAACAGATATAAATGCCAACAAGCATGCAAAATAAAGCTTGCTAATGATGAGATAAATGGGGATTAAAAGTATTTACTATCTTACTTGTGTAAAATTTGCTAAAAGTTGTTGATAACCTGTATGTAAGGAAACTGAAGGAATGGATCTCCATCTTACACTGTGGAAAAGAATAAACAATAGTTCATATGATACAAAGAAATCTTGCAATTATTGTTTCAAAATACAAAATTCATGCAGTCTTTTTCCTTCTATCTTTGACTTAGGGATTATCTGCAGAAGTAGGAACACATAAATCAAGATGGATATATGAGATTTTCCCATACTGCTTTTAGTATAACAAAGTGGAAACAATTCAAATATCTGTATTTGTGGATTAGTTTACAAATGAGGGCAAAGCCATGCAATATACTTAGCTTACAAGTAATAAGGTAAAGAGAATTTTTTAATATGGAAAAATATCCATAATATGCTGGTTGAAAAGAGACACAAAATAACATTTAAACTGTAAAACATCCTAATAGATATTCAGTTTATACACACAAGAGATTTGCATAAAATTTTCCTCAACACAGTTAGGTTTGCTTGACAATGAGAAGGTGTTTTGAGAAACACATCCTTGAACGATTTGGTATGAACATCATAGAGTACTTACTCAAACCTAATTTTATGGATCAGTCACTCAGCATGGCCTCTGGATGCCATCAAGAGGCATGGTAACTACAAGATGCAGGAGGTTGTTGTTAACTTAACAAAGCACATTGTTTTAAATTATTTTAGAAAAATAAGTAGCGGGGCATTCTAAAATAATAAAATGCCACACAGCTGATACATAAAACAGTAGCAAAGACACCTGTCCTCAATCCTGTGTATGATTATTCTATATGTTCATATATTTTTATGATTGAGGTTTGCGATCACCATAAACATGGAAGTAACATCGTGCTTCTACTAAGGCAGATAAAATGATACTAGACCATGGGGAAATTTCAGTTCCATTACAGCTGTATGGGACCAACACATGACATAAGATCTGTTGTTGATAGGATGCTATGTGGGATGGAACACGGTTGTATTTATTATAAAATAATAAAGTGTACAGAAGCAATGAAAGCCTGAAACATCCTTATATTTCTCATCTTCATTCAATCACTGAGATTTTGCTCCATTTACTTTGTTTCTCTGTACACACAAGTGAGCACATGCAGGCCCCCCTATATACTTGATAGCACAGAATTGCCTGACGAGTGAAATTTCTGCAATCATTTATTAAGACCCAGAGTCCACCTGACAAGTTAACTAGTGAAGGTCTTATTCCCACTAAGTACAATGTATTTTGTTTTCAGTTACACCATCTAACAAAGTTTCCCCCTTAACTGTACTAGGATCTTCATGCTTGGATGATTGTAATGCATTGTTTAAAGATTGTATTTGTAAGATGCTTAAACATAAAATTTATTCACTTAAGTTAAATTGAGGATATCCCTGTTCTAGACTTCATGTTATAAATAGTGATGGTATTTTGCAAATGTTTTGAGTGGTTTTGGGTGGTGCATGCCCTAAGTTTTAAGGAATAGAAGTCTACTGGGGGAGGTTCGGAAAGTACCTCATCAAGGGGATGAGCTCACCTGTGGAGCAGCTTTCCCATACATACCCTTGGTGAGCAACCACTAAACAAAAACAGTGAGCCCTGGGAAAATTTCAGGGCGGCAGATGCTGGATCTGAGAGGCCTGCTGGCACTCCTCCAAGCTCCTTCAGAGTTCAGCTGCTGCTTCTCAACCTCTCTCTCTCATATAGCTCTCCCTTCTTGTCGGAAGGGCAAGATCATTCTCTGTGTAGATGGTTGTGGTCAGCTGTCTTTGGACTGAGAACTGGCTTGCAGCAAGTGATGAGGCAGGATTCCCTGCTGTCCTTCCACGCATGTGTCCCAAGCCTCCTCTTTCTGCTTCTTCACTCCTTCTTATTTCTTATTTCCTACCTATTCTCTTCTTCCCCGTGAAAACTTCTACTTGTCTGACTCTGCCTGGATTTGACAGTTCAATTGTGAAGTCAGATTTTCATCTTCAGAGTTGTCTACTTGATTCTCCCTTAAACAACCAAGTCCTCGCAATTTTCCCTCACCTCAAAGTGCTCCCGTGGAGCCAAAGTTTTATTTTATTCCCCACAATGGCACTTAGACTGTGACTTAATGATGTTAGAGATGTGAGCCTGGATTTGGGTGCTGGATTGAGTCCCGATTTCCCGTTTTCACTCCTGAGCACACCATGATCAATTTTAGTGCTGGGTCTCTGAGATTAGGGTTAGAATGATCAGAAGGTTCATGTTCTACTAGCTGGACATGGTGTGAGTTTATGATAGACACAGGGAGGAGGGAACTTTCAGTTTTTGTTTCATTATCACAGGTTATTAAAGATTGGTACAGTTAAAATAGAAATTATCAGCTGGGCGGTGGTGGCGCATGCCTTTAATCCCAGCACTCAGGAGGCAGAGGCAAGTGGAACCCCGTGAGTTCGAGGCCAGCCTACAAGAGCTAGTTCCAGGATAGGCTTGATAACTACAGTGAAACCCTATCTTGAAAAACCAAAAAAAAAAAAGCATTAAGAAACAACACACTTTAAGAGGAAGGATACAGGTAATGGTGGTTACCACCTATATTTAATTAGGGAGTTAAATAAAAAAATAGAACTTATCATTTTCCTTATTTAATTCATTATATGCTACTATTACACATATACTATCCTGTAATATATACACTATACACACTACAATATAAGACATACACATATGTAGTATACACACATATACTTATCTTTCTTAAAAAATTCAGAATTTATGGCAAAGTCCAGGGATTCTTGTCAATCTTATTATACTTTTGTTTCACAAGCCATTAAAGGTTAGAATTTAGAGCATGCAAATGTCAGTTGAATTTCTATTCAATCATATCAAGATGAAATCAGCTAAGACATATGAGATCATTGAAAAGGAAGCAGAATAATAAGATCAGGGAATGTTTTTAAGCTCTGCTTGGGAGCAAATGAACCATGGACTGGAAGAGTCAAAACTTCAAAAATACTTATCCTGCTGCAGTCTCTGTCAACTCTAGAGCAGCAGGTGTGTGCCAAAGCATTTCCACTGAAACAGCAAACCAGAATTATAAGGGAGTAACAGAGATAATGCACAAAGATTCTATAAAGATTACTTTAGATGCCCTATGGGTTGAAGCTATAGCGTGAAGGGAAGAAACAATCACTTATACTGAATCAGAATGATGACTTGACAGCACCTCAACGTTGTGTCTGGAATTTCAGCTCAATCAGTCTTCCATGTTAGGCTCAGATTTCATGTAGTTTCCACAGTGACTGTGTCAACACTAGAGACAGATCTGTATTGGCTTCAGCAAAGTGTGCACATGTAGATTAAAGGAAAAAATTCTGCTTTCCATGTTGGTAGAGGGTAGGGGAACGGGGATTAGAAATGTTATGTAGGAGGAACAGAAATAAGAAAGAATCACAGAGACACAGGATGGTACCGGGAGGGAGTTCCTGTGAATACTGAAATTGCCCACATTTAATTTTCCATACACTTTTATATCCCAATACAGCAGAAGAAAAAGTCAAAGACTGCTTTAACATGATACAAAGGACAACTAGAATAGTTACTTGCTTCAATACTTTGAGACAGCAAGCCAATAATTTATGAGAAAAGAATTCTGTTGTTTAGGCAGCGAACCCACCCTAGACCAAGTATCCTGAAGGCAGGCAGCCACTCCCTGAGTTAAACCTCTTAATTTAAAAGAAGGAACAGAAGAAGTATGCTCGAATTAGACTCATATTTTTGGACCTTCACATTAAGTCAGACCCATGCAGGCTCTCTGATTGTTGGTTCAGTCTGTGAACCCTTATGAACCTTGCTTAGTTGATTCTGTGGATTTTCTTGTGGTGTCCTTGACCCCTCTGGCTCTTACAATCCTTTCTTCTCTTGCAGGATTCCTTGAGCTCTGCCTAAAATGTTTGGCTGTGGGTCTCTGTATCTCCCATCAGTTGCTGGGTGAAGCCTCTCTGATAACAATTACGTTAGGCTCTGGTCCATGAATATAACAGAGTACCATTAAGAATCATTTTATTAGCTTTTCTAAATTTTTCTTTTTCTTTCTTTCTTTCTTTCTTTCTTTCTTTCTTTCTTTCTTTCTTT
>JABTXL010008488.1:6722162-6779849 GCA_025134845.1 Neodon shergylaensis
TTTCTTTCTTTCTTTCTTTCTTTCTTTCTTTCTTTCTTTCTTTCTTTCTTCTTGACAATTGTGTTTGGTTCTATGCTGGGTTTCTGAGATATCCTTCTTTGGGTTAAATACATTTTTTAGAAGTGATCAAAGCCTGGTATAGTCACACATTTCCTCCAACAAGGCCACACCCACTTCAACAAAGCCACCCTTCCTAATAGTGCCATGCCCTCTGAAATTATGGGGGCCTATTACATTCAAACTACCACATTCTACTCCCATAAGCTTGTAACAGCATCCTAATGAAAAATGCATTCAGTTCAATTTCAAAAGTCCCCTGGTCTATCACAGTCTCAACAATGTTGTAAAGTTTAAAATTCAAAGTCTCTTCTGAGATTCATACAATCTCTTAAGTGTAATCAACAACAAAAAAATCAAAATCAGAAGCAGATCACATACTTCCAACATATAATGGCACAGGATATACATTACTGTTTCAAAATACAGGGAAGGGAGCATAGCAAGGAAATACTTGACCAAAGCAAGACCAAAAACCAACTGGTACACTCCAAATTCTGCATCTCTGTGTCTGATGAAAAAACACTCTTCAGATCTCCAACTGTGTTCAGCTTTGTTGACTGTCATACACTTCTTTCTCTTGGGCTGGTTCTACTCTGTTAACAACTTTCCTTGGCAGGTGCCCCATAACTTTGGCATCTCCAAAGTCTTGGGGGTCTCCAAGACAATCCAGGCTTCAACTTCACAGCTTCATGAAATGGCCTCTCTAGGCCTCCATCCCGGGACACCCCTGACACATGTCTAGCCTCAGTGGCTTTATTCCATAACTCCTTTCTTTTCTCCTTAACTCTAAATTCAGGACCACATGACTGAAACTGCCAAGATCTACTGCTTGCCGAGGCTGACATATGGTCCCTTTGTTTAATTACGTCTTCACCAGCTTTCTTTCCTTTATTGCCTAAGACTGGTTATCCTTGAACTTGCTCTGTGGAACACGCTGGCCTCAATCTCCGAGATCTGCCAGCATTGCCTTCCCTGTGTTGGGATTAAAAGTGTGCACCACCACATCTGGCTCTAGAGTGTTCTTTAGTTCCTTTTCACAAATTGGAAATTTAGCTACGTGGGATCTTTCCTTGCGGTCACCACTCCCTTTATTCTATTTCTTAAGCTGTTTATTTCCTTGAACACAGAATTTAGCTCCATTCCACTTTCTGGTAAGCTTTTTCTCCTCAAATATTTTTCCTTGCCCAGCTGACTCTTTACGTTATAAATCTACATTAGAGTTACTACTAATGACCATATAACAGAGTCTCTACTAGACTGTTTTGAGATTTCTTCTGTCAATGGAATTAATTCAAAACTCTTCACTTTAGGCTTAGGCAGACGGTTTGAACAAGGGCAAAAGACAGCCACTTTCTTCACCAAAATAGCACAAGAACAAATCTCTAGGCAACATACTAAAATTCTTCTCCTTTGAAGCCTTTTGAGGGAGCCCCTGACAGTTCAAATAACTCTTAGTACCTCTGCTTTCCATGCACCTATAAGTATGGTTCATTAAACAGTGTCTAAAGCATTCCACTGCTTCCATAACCGTACATACTAAAGTCCAAATTTAAACAAAAACATGGCAAGGTCTATCACAGCAATACCCCACTTCTGGTACCAACAGGGTTTCTATTCCTGTGAGAAGATCCCAGGACCACAGTAATTCTTATTAAAAAAAAAACAAACTTTTAATTAGCTTGACTTGCTTACAGTTTCAGAAATTCAGTTCATTATGATCATGATGGGGAACATGGTGACATACAGGCAGCTGTGGTGCTAGAGCTGAGACCACTGCATCTTGCAGGCAGCCTGAAGTCAACTAACTGTCACACTGAGGGAAACTTGAGAAAAAGAGACCTTACTGACACACTTCCTCCAAACAAGACCATACCCGCTCTAACAAAGTCACATCTCCTAATAGTGCTACTCCCTGTGAGATTATGGGGTCTAATTCCATTCAAACTAATGTATATATGTATCTCACTAAAAGTGAAAATTGTCAAATTTGAAAAGCATCAGTTAGGACTCCCATTTTCCGAGATGAACTTAAGTAGAGAATCATTGTCTCCATTGTTCTATCATGGATCATCTCTCGCCCGAAGACACTGGTAACCTGTGCTGTTCAAAGGCCTTAGGTTGGGGGGGGGGACTGGGGAGTATGGAGTTTATTTGTGGAAATTTTAGAGTAAGAGGAGGAGTCTATGAAATTTTCTCAGATTGCAGATGAAAAATATATTTCTATGTGAAGGCATAGATTTCACAATTAGGTTATATTTCTTATTCCTAAATGGTGAAAAGCAAGAATTATCACTAGAAGAGGCTACAATTCAGATAGGAAAAAACCTTATAAAACAGAAAACTCTTCTCAAATCTTGTGAGGAAATTTTAACCATTCAGAAAACTACACAAATAAAACAGTTTAGTAGGAAGTGGATGCAAGGAGATGAGGAGTCCAAGGTCATCCTAACATAATAAATTTGAGAGCAGCTTAGCCTCCAAGATACCTTGTTTCAAAAACAAAAGAAAACAAACAAACAAACAAAGAAAAAAACCCAAGAGAAAATAAAAAATTCAGTAGAATTATATTTCTTGATAGTGGTGCTTTCCTTTAAGAATTATTTGATCCAACTCGGCAATAGCTATAAATATTTTCCTCTAAACCTGAGGCTCTAAGGTTTAGGAGTTGGCTTCCCTCTTCATCGCTGGCACTTCTCTGTGTGGCAGTGATTTGAAACATGAGGTAAGATTCCTGGCTGAGATTGATGAAGTTAAACCGGGAATTACTTCCAAAGACAGAAAGACATCAAGGCACCAACGTCATCCAAACAGCTGGAGATATTTATTGGTGAGGGAGTTGGAAAGGATGCAGTAGACATGTATGACTTTGAGAGGCTGGGGTGGCACAGGCTCTGGTGACAGGGAGGGAGGTTGATTCAGGACAGAGTGTGAGGGAGAGTAGGAGCCAGATTAAAGAGTTTTCTTTAACACCTAACGTGGCTGAGTCCTTCAGAGACACACACTCGAGTTTCCTCGAAGACTCACGTGGCAGATTTATATACTATCCTTAAAGCAAGTGCCTTACTTAAATACCTGTGCAGCACAGGGACCTGGATATGGATCCTACAGAGAGACACCATGCACAGTTTTGAGACTTTAACTGGCTGGTTTAGCGTAGCTCCCATTCTTCCCCTCCATCCCCCTAACAAGCAGTGATGGGCACTGTAACATGCCGAATACTGTGCTGACCTCAGGGATAAAATGATAAATAATAAATGAATTCCTGAGGAATGATTTAGATGGGTATGTGGATGGAGGTCCTTGCTGTCCTAGAACTTGTTCTGTAGACTTGGATGACCTCAAACTGGGAGATTTGCTTGCCTCTACTTCCTGAGTGCTGGAACTAAAGGTATATGCCACCGCTGTCTGCCTATTTTCAGTTTTCAATCATGTGTATTCGAGTATGAGTGCATTAGGGTTTTGAAGAGGGCATCGATACCCAGGAGCTGGGCACCAGTATCTGGTCCTCTGAAAGAGGAGCTTGTGCTATTAGCTGCTGAGTCTATTCCCATCCTGGATTAATATAATCTTTTTGTTTTATTTTGGTTTTCAATACAGGATTTTTCTGTGTAACCTTGACTGTCTTAGTACTTGCTCTGTAGACCATGCTGGCTTCGAACTCACAGAGAGCTGCCTGTTTCTTCCTCCCAAGTGCTGGGATTAAAGGCATGTACCACCACTGCTTGGCTCAGATTAACATAATCTTAGATAAATATGTTATACTTTATTGTGAGAGAATGTTAAGGATGATTCCATGTGATACAACTTGCCACAAACATGCATCATCTCGGAAGAGGAAACTTCTGTTGAGGAACTGTTTCCATTGGATTGGCCTGGGGGCATGTCTGTGGTACTTTTTTCCATTAATGATCATGTGGAGGCCCCAGACCTCTAAGTCATATAAGAAAGTGGGGGAGTGGGGGATGAGGGAGTAGGAGGAGTGGGAGGAGGGCGAGGGAACTGGGACAGGTATATAAAATAAAAAAAGATTATTAAAAAAAAAGAAAGCAGGCTGAGCAAGACAGGAAGAGCAACACTGGGCAGCACTCCTGCATGTTTCTGCTTCAGGTCCTGCCTCCAGGCTCCTGTTTGGGTTCTTTCCTTTACTTCACTAAATGGCTCCCTGTGATGTGGAAGTGAGCCCTTTCCTCTGGAAGTTGTTTTGGAGCAACAGAAAGCGACTAGAACACGTCACAGCAATTACTGAATGTTTATTTAGGACATTGGACAAGGTCTGTTAAGTGTTGCCTCATTATCAGGTCAGGCACAATAAGGTATTGATTGGATTGGTACTGAAAGGACAGAAAGGAAGCAGTAATTTAAATGGAAACTATTTCATAATCCATCCATTCATTCATTAATTCATGCAACAATGTTGAGGCAGTCTTTGTCAGGCTCTAGACTGGGTTTGAGATGTCAGGCATCTACTGATGTCATGGCTTGGATAAATGTCCCACAGATGCTTATGTGCTTGGTCCCCAGCTCCTGGAATGGTTGGGAGATGGTGAAGTCATTAGGCTTACCAGTCTCTTCCTTGGGAGCCATTGGCAGTTGGTGGATACTAGTTGAGGAGGACTCATTGTGTTCAGTGATGGCGCCATTAGTGAGTTAGTCATGCTTCAGAGACAGTTCCACACCCATGCCCAAGTGGTGGCCCTGGCTAAACTCAGTGGGTCACAAAACAAAGTCAAAACCCAAAAAGACATGATAGTGGGAAGAGGGGTAGAAGGAGGATAAGAAAGGGTTGGGATAGTGAGTGTGATCAGAACGTATTGCATACATGCATGACATTGTCAAAGAATTAGTTGAAAAAAAAAGAGGCAAGGCATAGCAAAAAGTAGTTGGGTCACTGAGTCATGTTTTGAGGGTGATAGTGGGAACCTGGTATTTTTGTGTCTTCTGACACACACAGGGCACAGAGATCTTCTGGCATAAACTCTCACCATGATGTAGCATATCTACAGCAAAAAGACTAAGTTTAAAGGGGATAGGTATATACCATTTTAAAAGGACACACTCACTCTTGATAGTGTAGAAAGGACAACAAATGGACATTGTAAATAGTACAGGACGCATATACTGTTTGCTAATGGTTGGTTTGTTCTGAGTGGCACCGTCAGGGTTGGCATGCAGAAGCTTGGGCTTAAGCATACCTAGCCACAGCAACGGATGACAGTGAGGAGAAAGTGAGGTAGGTGTAAGGGGAGGTGCAGCTGACACCACGAGTCTCAAAGACAAGGCTGACCACCTTGTCCTGCAAGATGTGGATCTCCCCCAAGAACCAAGAGGCCATACCCAGGTCAAGACCGGTGGACAGCAATAGCTGGGGCTGCTGGGAAATGGAGAACTTCCTACCCTTGTGGGCCTGACCTGGAGTCAAATTCAGTCATCACCCTAGGCCCCCAGCTCTCTTGGGAGGTGTCACAAGTGGTTTTTAAAATCTTGGTCCTTTTCTTCTTCAGAACTCCAACTGCACAAATGATAATGATAAGCTTTTGTTTATGTTTTCTTTTCATATATATATACACATATATGTATATATAGACACACACATATATATTGCCATTTAGTACCTGTGTGCCTTTTTTCTTTTTATTATTTTCTGATATAATGATTAATGTTGTTTTATCTTCCAGTTCATGAATTCTTCTGCCTGCTCCATTCTACTGCTGAGCATATATATCAGATGTTCAAATTTGGATTATTCTATTTTTTTATGACAACTTCTTTTGCTTCCTTGTGTATCCTGCTTCTTCATTGGCTTTGTGTGTTTTATGCAAGTGCACCTGTGTGTTGGGAGCAGTGAGACCCCAGATCCTGAATTTCTTGTAATCCCCTGATCTGAGTGCCTACAGCTGCTCTGAGCACGAGACCTTCAGGAGTTGCTGGTGGCAGGAGAGTGGTTTCTGGTGAATTTGGCTGGGGCATAGCTATCTCTATATAATTTGCCTCTGAACACAATAAAGGGGGCATTCTTGGGGAATTCAAGGATGACCCGTGTCGCTGTCTCTCTGTCTGTGTGTGTTTGTGTATTTTAACCTCCAGCCCCCTTGCCCGAAGCTCGGGAACTGGGTGCCAGTGCACCGAGCACAGACATGGGGGCGCGGTGCGCGGCAATTGGAGGTCTCTACCGAGATATCGGGAACGCAGCACCTGTGGTTGTTCATGGATGTACTTGGAGTAAACAGAATCCTGACACGAGGTAAGGAACAAAACGAAAATTACAATAGTTTTGATCAATCACTATAGAATATTTAAAGTGCACCCCCAAATAAATAAATAAACTTGAGAGCCTACTTGCAGTAGAAAATGAAAATTTCTAATTTTGGAATATCTACAGAGGTTTGTCAATTTTGTAGTTTCACAAATGTCCTTTTTCCTACCCCCAATTTCTATTTTAAGAGAGAGAGAGAGACACAATCTAGGCTCACACAGCTAGTGAGTGGTAAAACTTCAATCAAATCTGGGAATTTATGGCTTCAAAATCTGTGCTTCTGTTAGGAGGTCGCGGAACATGGTGGCCAGATATTAGCCTGATGATGCTGTTGGAAGAGGTCACAGAAAAATTAAGGAGGAGACAAAAATCTCTCATCAAAAGAAGAGAGATCAGACGTCTGCCAACTTAAGTAGCAACGTGTTAATATTTTCTTCTTAGATTTCTTATTATTGTGTTGATAATAAGATCCATGTTACAGGCGTCTGTTAAGGACAAACAGATACGAATCTACAAAGTATTTAGATTAGTGCAAAGACCTAGGCATGGCTAGGTTTCGTATCATTTAATGTCTTCTAACAATATTAACTGCAACTTCTCAACTGTAACTTTCTATTCAGCAGAAAGAACCAAAATAAGATCACGGTAAATAAGCATCTCATGAGAGGAGAGGTTCTTCCAAAGAGATACTGGAAAGATATAACTGCATTTGTTTGTATATGCAAAAATTTCTGAATGAATAACAAGGAAGCTTATTTATAAATTTATTATATTTTTATTGATTTATTTTTTGTGTATGTGCACACTCATGTACATGTGCACGTATGATACAGTGTGTGTGTGTGAAATCATTGTAGGAGTTGGTTCTTCCACCAGCTGGGTCCCAGGGACCAAATCATGATCTATTGGCTAGGCAGCAAGCTAACTTATCCATAGGGCTATCTTGCCTGCTCTCCATGTAGGGGTGCGGATACTGTGCTTACACATCTCCACAGATCAGACCATGGGTGGAGTTTTGCTAGTACTATTGTACACTTGGATCTATGAATGTGCTACTAAACCAAATATTTGTAAGAGAAAAGAAAAGTGGAATAAGCAGCCAGAAGTGGTTTTCAGTCTCCCTTGGGGGTCATTTTACTCACGGGTGAGAGAGATCTGCTCACCTTTAATGTCTCTGTGAAGTGATTGTCAAAGCATGGTGGTGGTGGGGACATCTCTATTTTACCAGCTTTCGTTCAGGGACTACATACTAAGTTCCCACCGGAATAATTGTGTTTAGTTAGTCAAATGCAAGGAAAGTTGTGCTTAGCTGTATGCTTTGTCTTCTTTCTGTCCACTGGAATACTTTGTATTAATTTGAGCTTTTGTTTGATCCCAAATCTCTGGGATAACATTGAAAAGATCGCACTGGCAGTATGAAAATGCCAGTTGTGGTCCTTTGATTGATGAGTTCAGAGTAACCTATTGACTCACATTGACATCGTCCAAAGGCCAAGGGTACTGGTCAGCTCTCCTTTGTCAAAGAGATGGATTGCCCAATACTATCTAAAAGCTGCAGGCTTATGTGGGAAGTCTGAACACCAGGCTTGCTTACCTTTTTTTTTTTTTAGCTTGACTTCTGTCCCAATTTGCAATCCTGTTTTAGATTTCAGTTTTAGTTCATTGACCTCTTGTCTACTGCTGTTCCCATGAACTATGCTCTTATTGTTAAATATTTACTTTCCTAAGTTCAGAATGCTCTCTCCTTTCCTTTGGGTTTCTGACAGCTTTTGAAAATTAGTTCATCTCCCCAAAGAGAAGGTGTTCTAATTTCATTGTTATCATAGAGTTTCCTACATAGTTAATTCAGCATTAAATGTTATTGCCTTCACAACAGTGGCAATACCACATGAAATAAAAGGATCCTGTGTGACTGTCACAAAGTCAAACTTGTGAACTTTAAAATAAAGAGGAATTATAAAGATATATTTATATTATTTGTATTTTAATTGGGAAAAGTTTATCAAGTTTGATAAAACATAGTTATTAAAAAGTATTGTTTATCTGGAGGCTAGAGAGTTGGCTCCGTGGTTAGAGCACTTGCTGCTCTTTCACAGGATCAGGGTTCAATTCCCAGAACCTATGTGTTGGTTCACAGCCACCTGTAACTCCAGTTCTAGGGGGTCTGACACCCTCTTCTGGTCTCTCTCCCAAATTGATCACTCAGTACCACATCACTGGGAAAAGACTCCTGTGTCCAGCATTCTCTTGGTCACATTTATTTTGATAGGAAAACCTACCTGAGGAGTATCCCAAATATTTGTCATGTCTTGTTCCCTGAAATTTAAGCAGTATTTAAAAGCACAGAAAAGCAAATGCAGAAGAATACTTTCACTTTAGAATTTTAGTAGACTAGTAAATATAATGTTTAAAAGCATTAAAGCAAAAACATATGACATAGGAACGCAAAAGAGCATAATCATGGAATAAAACCATTTTTATCTCCAAAAAATTCCTATTGAGCTATATCCTAGTCTTTTTTTTACATTTTATTTTTCAGGCAGGGTCTCCATAAGTTGCCTAGAATGACCTTGAACTTGTAATTCATGGGTCTTAGCCTTCTGAGCAGCTGGGATTCCAGGCCAGGCGATTTCTCAAGTTTCTGTGCCCCTTATCCACTTCCATGTATGTCTCTCTTAGGGTCTTCTTTGTTGTCTAGTGTCTCCGGGCTTGTGGCCTGTATGCTGAGTTTTCTTTACTTTATGTATAAAAGTCACTTATGAGTGAATATATATTATATTTGTCTTTCAGGGTCTGGGTTGCCTCACTCAATATGATTTTCCTCTAGATCCATCCATTTGCAAATTTCAAGATGTCATTATTTTTTTACCACTGTGTATTACTCCACCATGTAAATGTTAGGAAAAAAAATCTTAAGATAAGCGGCTCCACAGGTTCAAAGAAATCCAATTATGTCATATTGAACCAAATTGAAACGCCCAGTTTTATTATTTACAGTGCTCTCAGGTGGCCAAGCACATGGCAGGGAGACAGGAAAGCCGGGAGCTCATACAAACCCAGAACCACGTGTTTCTCCTCTGGGATCCCATTTAAATACCCTGTGGGAGTGGTTCTGACCCCCACCCCCAGGGAGGGGTCAGGACCTGGCATGCTGGGATTTGGAGTCCAGACTAATGCAACTCCCAGGCCGGGGGGCTGGGATGGATGCCAGGGGCTGGGGCTATGCTCCAGACTTAATAGTAAATGTACATTTTCTTTATCCATTCTTCAGTTGAGGGGCATCTAGGTTGTTTCCAGGTTTGGCTACTACAAAATAATATTGCTATGAACATAGTTGAACACATGCTTGTAGGCAGAGACTGCTTGTTTGTTTCCTGGCCATCCAGACCAGAAATAATCACACAGAAACTATATTAATTATAACACTGCTTGATAAATCACTTAATCATAGTAATAGCTAGCTCCTATATCTTAAATTAACCCATTTTTATTACTTTATATTTTACCATGAGGCTCATGGTTTACCAGTAAGGTTCCCAGGATGTCTGTCTCCTTCAGTAGCTACATGGTATATTTTTGACTCTGTCTACATCTCTGTTCAGATCTCTCTACATCTCTGTTCAGATCTTCTCCCTGGTTTTACTCTGTTAAGTCATTAGCCAAAATCAGCTTCTTTATTAATTAAAGGCAATAAAACATTCACAGCATGCAGTGGTGAATCCCACATCACTCCCTTTTCTGTCTAAATAAAAGGAAGGTTTTAACATTAAAATAGCAATATTACACATAACAAAACAGTTATCAAGCAAGAATTATAGTTACAATATTTAGTCCATTTACATTTGAAAGTTAAAGAAAATACTCTATCATATATCCTATCTTTGTGGTCTAAAGTTTTATATCTAATCTTTCTTTTATGATTATAACTATCTTTCTTCAACTCCATCAAAGACTCCAGAAGTATATAATATTACCTAAATAACAGGAAGCTTATTGTAAGCAACTTTCAAAACTCTATAATTGACAGAGACATCTCATTCTTCTGTAACTTTGGGGTATCCAATTTCAACCTACACTCCAATAGTATCTGGGAGACTTTTCCATGAAGCAGGAAATTTGAAGATCTCTTATGCCTTGTACTGGCAATACCACTTTTGGTATCCAAAGGATGCTCAATCGTACCACAAAGACATGTGCTCAACTATGTTCATACAGTCATAGCCAGAATCTGGAAACAACCCAAATGCTCCTCTTTTACACAGATAATAAATGGGCTGAGAAAGAAATCAGAGAAACATCACCCTTCACAATAGTGACAAATGTTCCCCCATTGCTGGTGGGAGTGCAAACTTGTACAGTGGCTTTGGAAATCAGCATGGAGATTTCTCAGAAAATTAGGAAACAATCAACCTCAGGTTGTATGAACCCATAACATGCTCAATCATACCACAAAGATGTGATGTGGTATTGCTGGGTCTTGAAGTAGGTTGTTGCCTAATTTTCTGAGAAATTGTCACACTGACATCTAAAGGGGATGTACCAGTTTGCATTCCCACCAGCAATGAAGGAGTTTTCCCTTTACCCCACATCCTCTCCAGCAAAGCTGTCATCAGTGTTTTTGATCTTGGCCATTCTGACAGGTGTAAGATGGAATCTCAGAATTGTTTTGATTTGCATTTCTCTGATGACTAAGGATGTTGAGCATTTCCTTAAGTATCTTTCAGCCTTTTGAAATTTGTCTTTTGAGAGTTCTCTGTTTAGGTTTGTACCCCATTTTTTTTATTGGATTATTTGTTCTTTAGATGTCAAGTTTCTTGAGTTTTTTGTATATTTTGGAGATCAGTCCTCTGATGTGGGGTTAGTGAAGTTCTTTTCCCATTCTGTAGGCTGCCATTTTGTCTTGTTAATTGTGTCCTTTGCTTTACAGAAGCTTCTCAGTTTCAGGAGGTCCCACTTATTATTGTTTCTCTCAGTGTCTGTGCTACTGGGGCTCTATTTAGGAAGTGGTCTCCTGTGCCAATGCGTTCAAGTGTACTTCCCACTTTCTCTTCTATAAAGTTAAGTGTGGTTTGTTGAGGTCTTTGATTTATTTGGACTTGAGTTTTGTGTATGGTGATAGATATGGATCTATTTTCATTCTTCTGCATGCTGATATCCAGTTATGCCAACACTATTTGTTGAATATGCTTTCTTTTTTCCATTTTATATTTTTAGCTTCTTTGTCAAAAACCAGGTGTTTGTAGGTGTGTGGATTATTTCCAGGTCTTCTATTCGATTCCAATGATCCTCTTGTCTGTTTTTATGCCAATACCAGACTGCTTTCATTTCTGTAGTTCTATAGTAGCGTTTGAAGTCCAGGATTGTATTGCATCTAGAAGTTCTTTGATTGTACAGAATTGTTTTGGCTATCCTGCATTTTTTTCATATGAAGTTGGTATTGTTCTTTCAAGGTCTGTATATTTTTGAAACAGTTTTTCTATGTAACCCTGGCAGTTTTGGATTTCACTATGGAGACCAGGCTGGCCTTGGACTCACAGGAACTACTTGTCTCTGCCTCCTGTGTGCTGGGATTAAAGATTTGCACCAGAACACCTGGCTTCTTGGGCGCTTTATTGAGCACCTTAATAAAGATTTAAAGTCTGCACGTGAGACCCTTTTCATGTAGGTTCCATGCAGCTCTAAATTCTTTCTTAGTTTTCTTACCTGGATGATTTTTTTTTATTGTGCTAAACAAAGTATATGAAAAACTAAAATTATTTTGGGGCATAGACTATGGTCATCATAAACCTTACTAATTGTGTACTTTTAGGAAGAGGCAGAGAAAACCAGTGTTCCCAGATTATCCCATTATAATTATAGAAATTTCTTAACATGACAAGAAGGTGCATTTTATCCTGGCAAAGGTTGACCGTTTCCTGTTTTCTCTTATTCCCATATCTCAACTCTGGGGTTCTATCATGTGTGTACCTTTTGTTTGTTTATTTTAAACAGAGCAAGTTTGTTCCTCTAGCCTGCAAGGCTTTCAGAACTCTGCTCAGTATTCCAACCTCTTTTCAACGAGAGACAGAACTCTCCAGAAAAGTGAGCTGAACGCCAGGGCTCATTTCCTTTCCATGATTAGTTAGTACTCGGCGACAATGTTCTGAGTGAAGCATAAATTTGTCCGCCTAAGCCTCACTCACACCGTTTCTTTTCCAGATCCTCAAGAGCGTGTTTTGAAGAAATACATTGATTCAATGTAAACATCTACTCTGGGCTGGAGGAGAGATTTCTCAGTGGTTAAGGTTAAGAACATATGCAGCTTGTTGCTCCAGAGGATCCTAGTCTGATTCCCATCACTGTCATGAACTCCAGCTCCAAGGGCTTCAGCACTGTCTTCTGGCCTCTGAAGGCCCCTGAACATACATGTGACTGTACTCCATCCTACCACACAACTGAAAATTAACATTAAATGTTCAAAAAACCCACCATGGTCTGGACCATTTTTTTTTTGAACACAGTGCTCTGATAGATGTCTGTGAGCTATAGACACTTTACTGAGCCATGCTCTCCAGCTCTTGGCATCTGTCAGGATAGAAAGCTGAAGGCAGAGTCTGTCTAAGGATTTATAATTTTAAAGTATTTGTGAAAGGAAGCTGATTTAATTTAATTTAATTTAATTAATATGCACACTTCAATAATAGTTTAATAGCAACTTATAGTGTCTTAAATAAACTGATGTACTTAAAAGAGTGAACAGACACTTTGGTGAACCTCTGAGTTACTGCTATAGTGAAGAAAGACCAAGTGTTAAAGAGGGTAGAAAGTTTTAGAGGGTCCAGGTTCAGTTCTTGGTTGGTTGCTTATCCATATATCCTTGGGAGAATCGTTTGATCTTAGTTTCTTCATTTGTAGAATAGAAAGGAAATCTTTTTTAGAACTTCAAAAATTGAAAGTACAGTTGTCCCTCAGTGTCTATGGGGTCTGGTTCTGGGACCCATGGGTACCAGTGTCTGCAGATGTTCAAGTCCCTGATGCAACATAAAGTTTATAGAGAGCCTCCTATATGATTTAAGTCATTCCTAGATTACTCATGGTGCCTGACACAAGGCAAGTATGTCATGAAGTATATTTTTTTGCATCTATTGTTTAGGAAACGATAACTAAGGTAAGCCTGTGTGATTTTAGCACTTTTCTAAATATTTTTGACCTGTGGTTGGTTGGATTCATGGATAGGGTAAACTGAGGCAGTGGCTACTATGGCTTTGCAGAGAACCACCCAGTACTAAAATGTTCCTCTTGGGACAGACAGAATATTATGAGGTTGAAATGTTTCAATTTGGAGGTAGTTACTGTACCACATGATATAGTTTGGTAGCATACTTTTCAGGAGGCACATCTGAGGTCAGCCATTGGCAGAGCCAACCAAACATGTAACACACAGTTGTGTTTGACTGCTGGACCTTGACCATTCTGATACTGTGAGGAGTTAGCCTGTAATAGGCAGTCAGGGGCTAGGGCTGAGGGAAAGGTAACATTCTCATATAGAAGCTGAAATGGAAGGAGAGCTAAAACCCCCACCTGGACTGGGGTTAAACCTCAAGATCTATCCAGACTGAGATGTAGTAGTGGGAGAGAGGGACCATCAAAGAGGGGAAGGGTCCAGGAGCCCTAATAAAAGACCAACTTAGAGGCCACTCTGTCCCAGAGGATGCTTCCTACTTTCAATAATTGCTTACTTCCATTCTTTCACAGTCTTTCTTTGTTCCTCGGTGTCCATTTCTTTGTTCACTGTTCAAAATGTCCTGAACTCCTAGACTGCCCTTGGCTCAAGACTTCAGTCCTTAGACAGTCAACCCTCTGTTTAACACTTGCTGTTGACATACCACTATTTACTTTGTTAACTGCTAAATGACATCCAAACATTACAAAGGAAATATGTGGGGCTGGGGAGATGGCTCAGTGGGAAGAATACTTTCTGTTTAAGCATGAAGATCTGAGTTCAAATCCCCAGAACCCATGTAAAGAACCAGGTCTAGTCATGTACGTGTAACCCCAGCACCATGAACATCAGAAACAGGAGGATCTGTCGGTTCTGTTGACTGCTTGCTTAGCTCAAGGGTGCTGAGAACTGACTGACTCAAAGGAAAAAGGAAAAAAGTAAAATATGAGCATACCTGATGTTTTATTCTGGCTTCCCTGTGTTCATGGGCATGTGGATATGCACACACACATGCACAACATTTGTACATATACACAAACACATACACCACACTCACACATAAACACACATCACATTTACAACCACATACATACCCACACACTAATAAAAAACATGCTATTTACAAGGTCTCACCTTGTGTTCTTTAAACATTTAGAGTAGTTATGGTAGAAAAAGAAAGAGAAAAAGAAAGAAAACAGAAGAGGCATCAATCTTTTGAGTTGTATAAAAGAATTATGGAGAAGATGCAATACTGAACTTCTAAAACATAGATGATTTTGGCCTAAACCTAAGTGTTTGTCTGAGTCAAAATAATGGATGGGAGAAAAGTGGTTAAGTATACTTGGACCCGTTTGTAGCTTCCTTTGATATGGAAGGATTTTCAAAGATCAAAAGGCAGGCAGGCTAATTCATTCAGGCAGTTTCCCTGGAATCTCTGAAACAGGTAAACAAAATCCACTTGATATTTTGGTGGAGTCCAGCAATGGAAAACAAAACCTGTAATAGTGTATGTCTGCATCCTGGAGTAGAGTTAGATAGAAGTGAAAAAAGATGAGCAAACAAACAATGTCATAGTTTGAGTATGAAATGCCTCTTGATGGAGATGATCTTTTCGGAAGTATCTTAGTCTGCTTTCTATTGGTGTGATAAAATACCATGAACAAAAGTAACTTGGGGAGGAAAAGGGCTTGTTTCTGTTTAGAGCTTATAGTCTATTATGAATGGAATTCAAGGCAAGAATTTGCAAGCAGAGTCTGTGGAAGAATGCTGCTTACTGGCTTGTTCCCTATGGCTTGTTCTTCCTACTTTCTTATACAACTCAGGACATATGTACCACTCACAGTGGGCTGAGCCCTCCCACATCAGTCATTAATTAAAAAATCCCCCAGTGGTTGACCTACAGGACAATCTGATGGAGGTATTGTCTTAACTGACTCTGGCTGTATCAAGTTGTTTGAAAAATCTAACCATCATTGGAGATTATAGAGGCCTTGGGAAATGGGGTTTAGCTGGCAGATGTAGACTGTAAGCCTGGGCCTTGAAGGATATAGCTTAGCCCTGCTTCCAGTCCTGATCTCTACTTCCTGGGTGGTCACAATATGAACAAGCCACAAGCTCCTACTGTTGTGGACTGAGCACCCATGCCATACCATGCCCACCGTGATGGTCTGAGTTCACTGAAACCACAAGTCGAAACAAATCCTTCATCTAATAAATTGCTTCTGTTGAGATGATGAGAAAAGCTCCTAATACATGTGCCTTCCATCATGGGCCTTATATTATGTATAACATAATATAATACTATGTATAATATGTATGTCATGGACCTAGATTATATGTATAATACGGATGCTGCAGGAATTTTGTTAGGAAAAGTATCATCCCACCTGCCTCAGGTATTAAGTTTGAAGCCTGGGAGAAGGCATAGGATTGTTTTGTAACTTTCAAGACAAGGTGATTGGCTAAATGCTAACACTGTAAAACTTCTCCTTGTTACCGGACAGTAACCTCTCTTGGCCTCATGTTCATTAAATAATCTGAAGTATTGTGATATTATTCTTTTAAGTCTCCTAAGAGGGAAGATGAGGGTATAAAATCGGTTCCACATTAAACACAAATCTTTTTGTAAAGATGACATAGCTTTTCTTTTACTCCTCGAATAGAGGAATTGGCTTCTGTGCATTTGTGAAGCTTGTTTCCTCCCCTTCCCATAGAGCTCACCTGTGGCTTCCCTGAGAAGAGATTGGGTGGAGCTCAGGAGAAAAGGCAGTTTAGGGTAAATTCTTTTGAATTTATAATTAAAAATGAGTACTAGGCAGGGACAGGGTGAGGAGGTAGTTAACTGGGGAAGAGGCAAGATAAAGTTTAGAGGCAAACATTTTCACTGCAGGCCTTTGGAAAGAAGGAAGAGAATCGCTCACAGAGCAGCGGATACAGGGGGAATGATCTTTGAGAGCAAACGCTACACTCCATAGTGAGAGTGAGATTAAGAGCCCAGTCTGTCTGGTGAGTCAGGTTTATCAGTCTCTGTTATTGCAGGTGCAAACACAGTGGGTTTTCTTATAATGTATAGTGAACATCCCAGTACTGCAGACAATCATTGTTGACAGCATCCCAGAGTAGCAGTGTTTACATTTTTTTTGAGCTCAAAAAGTCCTTCATGCAGAGTCATAGTTCTCCATTTTTTAGATCTCTCATCCTCTGAGAAAAGCCCACACTGTATCTCCATCTTCTCACTCTCAAAGAGCGTTCAGCCAGGACTGTTTATCCATACACTCAGCATGCGATGCCACACTGGTTCTGCATCATGCTGATCCTGCAGCTAGGAAGACATGCTTTCGGATGGGATTTTCCCAGCCACCTCCCTGCAGTATCTATGACTATTTTCATGCTGTCTGCCAGGGTTTATGGTAAAGCACACAATTGGAAAGGCTGAGCTCAGCTCTGCTTCCTTGCTAGATTTCTGCTTACACGACAACTGCTCTCCATCCCATGCCTTCTTCTGGAGCCATCCTTTTTTCTTGGAAGGCTGCAAGGATGTCGATGAATCAAGGCCACAGTATTTGAGGCATCTATTGGTTTTTTAGTATTTAAAGATGAAATTGTTGGACCACTTTACATCTTTATGGATGAACAACTATCATTAATGAGTGGGAAACTTTCTTTGAAGAAACCGAGGAAGTGCGAAACACTTAAGCAAACAAAGCGTAGGTTTAGAAGCTGGGCTGTTTAATTTTGATGGTCGGTGTCACTGGACTAAGGAAATTTTTTGATTGGTGAAGCACACCTTACAGTGTGTCTATAGAGGCTCCCCAAGGATGGTTGACTAGCCTGATGTAATGAACTAGTGTCTTGATGGCATTATGGAGAAGGGGTGAAATGTACGTGACGGGATTAAAGGAAGTGGGTCACTAGGGTTTGTGTCCTTGGTGTTGGATCTTGCTTTGGCTTCTCCTATGGTGTCTTTTCTCTGTAAGGATATATCAACTTTTTTTTTTCCTGCAAAGTCTTGTCTTCCTTCCAATTCTGGACTGACATCACTGAAACCGTGATCCAAAACAAATCCTTTCTTGCAAAATTTGGTTCTGTCTGGCATTTGGTTACTCAAAATAAGAAAAGTAATTAGTACAGCAGTTTGCACTGCCAAAATTCAGAACATGGATGAACACTTGCTCAGTATCTCCTGTTGTTGTATTTTGTTCTTTTACAGACCCATGCAAATGCAATAACAGTGATAACATTAAAGGTCAGGTAGATTATTGGTATGTTGCTGAGTCCAGGATTCCTGAAAATCTTTTCCAAAATTATATAACGAGTCAGTCACTCTGTTTTTTTTTATAGTGATATAACAGATTTTAATTAAAAATAGGCATTCTGAAAACAGTAAGTTAAAAAAAGATAATAAAGCCCAATAAGTTATCACAGAATTTACAACAGAAAACACCGATAGGCACAAATCATTATCACAAGTGCCTGCCTATGTACATTACGATACTTACATGCAATATTTTAAAAATCCTTATAGAAACACTATAGTACTACATGTAGGCTGCCATGCTTTCTGGGAGAACTCCAGGAAGATGGTTGGTAGGCTCCTCGGCTGCACATCACTTATGGGATGATGTAATGGCTGATCTATATTACTAGTCTGGCATTTTAATTTATTTGGCATTGTGTGGAATAAAGACGGTTTGTAATCCATGGAACAGTGATGCAAAGATGTTTCTTCAGCAACCCTTGGCACCATCATCTGCACAGCCGGACCAGGGAAAACCCTTTTCTCCAACTCTGCATATCTATCTCCATCTCTTCTAAAAATGTCTGAGCTTCTGGTCTACCGCTTCACCTTGTGCCTAAAATCCACACTCTGTTCCAAGTAGTGTTCACTACAGAGATGGGAATTCCATGCCTGGGCAGAATTTTTGTTACTCCTGCTAGTTTATGAGGAATTTGGGCAAGGACAGTATATAGGGAATGCTTTCCCAGTGTTTGTTCTAAAGGCACTAGAGACTTGCTGTCCTGTCTTTGCAGAGAGAAATGACTCTGCATTGTCTCCGAAACTCTCCATCAGAAGATGTTTCTTCTATTCAAAGACATAGTATTTATAAGATAAATAACATTTGGTTATGAGCTGTGCACCAGACCTTAGACTAGGGATATTTTTCATAAATGAATGTATTTGGGTTTTCTATGAATTATGATTTAAAAATAAACAGCTGTCAGGACAAACCTGAAAAATTATAAATCAAAATTATAATCTCATAAACAGTAGCATTCATAGAGTAAGTAAAAGTGAAGGCTGAAAATTGTGCTGGGTCCTTAGGAACCCTTATGTATCTGCGCTCTCAGTACTGTAAACATCTATTGGGTCATCAGCATTTGCCTGCAAAGTCCAGAGAGAACAAACATTCCCCAATAGAAATTTCCTCAAATGAAAAAAATAAAATAATAAAAAGTATTTTTATATTTCAGTTTTTTTACCATTTGATAATGATGCTATTGGGAAAACAAGGTAGACATGGCATACTAAAAGATTTAATTTGTAATGAGGGGGAAAAAACCTGATAATAACTGTTACCAATTGAACTGCTGAAAACAGTCCTTCTGGAGAGCTGTTCATTTCCGTGACTGGGGCCTTTCCCAGCACCTGGATCATGCTGCAGGGCCACAGACAATAAATGGACAACACAGATGGAATGGCTTCCAAAGTCAGCAGGAAGCTAGGTTTTTAGACCTTATGTTTTCACACATTTTTGTGGTTCATTCTCAAAACTCAGTCTGTATTTAGTGTTCTTAGGTGCAGGCATATCGAAGCCTAGAAACAGGGAGCTTGTGAGCTCTCATTGCTTTAATGCAAATGTTCTTCTTTCCCCCCAAATGAAGCCACATCAGCTTTCTACACCACGAGAGAAGACGACAGTCTCATTTCCTTCTTACGAGGTCTATTATAAAAAAATAGTCTCCAAGATATTGTTTCTCTTTTATGATACCAGATCTTCATAGTTTCAGGGTCTAATGCTAAAGTCTGAATGGAGTCATCACTGGCCACTGGTTGCTCTGTCTTTATTTCATCCTTGGCCTATTCAACTGCACAGTGTACTCCAAGTGGGGAGCTGATTTTGATTCATCTATGCTTCAGAAGCCCAGCACCTGATATGTTCTGTGACCACAGGCCTCTGCTTATTCTCCAAGACCTAGTGGACACTGGATGCTCAAAATGGTACCCTAGGGTGTCCTGGCTAATGCTGTCTGTGTCACATTTTTTACAGAAAGATATATTAGATGGAGGGGTCTTCTCTGTAAAAAGACCTTTATTTATTTTTGGCTGCTTCTCCATTTTCTCAGTGTGTATCCCAAACAGGAAACTAATTCAGTGTTGAAAGCGGACCACTAGTCCACGCTGCTTCTGGTTGTAGAATAAAGTGTTTAAAAAGTTGCACTTCAAAGGCTTGAAGCTTATCGTGCTGCTCCTGGATGAACTCGCCTTGCCGGGAAACTTTATCGTGTACTTCTGGACCGTGTGAACACGTGCACAGAATATCCTGCCTTTTCTCATCATTGCTCCGGGCTGGTCAGCCTCACATGTGCGGTAATGAGGCAAATGGCTTTTGAAGGAAGGAAACATCTTTGTCCAGTTCTTAACCTGCAAAGGTCACAATAGCATGGCTTTGGTATTTCCCTTTCTTTGTAGAAGCTTCCGAGAGAGAAATGTCTCTCATGGTGTGTTAGGAAAGCAGTTTTCAGCCGGGTCAAACCTTACAGGGCCTTCAGCAGCTCTTTGCAGCAGCTCTATTTACAGGAATGTCTTTTTACCTTTTTTTTTTGTTGTTGTTGTTGTTGGTATCTTTCTGATTTTCCACAGGATTCTAAAACATTTTTTTCTTTTACACAGTTGTACCCACATGTCAGCTCAGGCCCTCCCAGAGCTGGTTCCATTTCCATTTGATCTAAAGGAGAAAAGGGAAATCAGCTGTCTCAGAAAGTGGTGGTGCCTCATTTGAATGACACCTCAGGCAGCCAATAAACAGGCTCAGAGTATTCTTGGCTGTATCTCAGCATTTCCTAAGAGACCTCTCCTCTTGCCCAAAGCCTTAGTTACGTTTTAGTTTACTGCTTTAGTTACGTTTCTATTGCTGTGAAGAGGCACCATAATCAAGGCAATTCATTAAAAAAAAGTTTATTCAGTCTCACGATTCCAGAAGGTTAGGGTCCGTGATCATCATGGCAGGGAACATATCAGCAGACAGGCTTGGTGCTGGAACAGTAGCTGAAAACTCGTATCTAACCCACAAGCAGGAGGCAGAGAAAAGGGAACTAACTGGGAACAATGTGGGCATTTGAAACCAACAATTCTACCAACTGGGAAACATAATGAACCATTGTCATTAAACCCACCACACGCTTTTTTATAGGACCTGTCTCAGTGAATTGTTCTTTGCGCACCGTCTTGAACTTTGCAAATATTTAACTTTCTGCAGCATTGGGAATGCACGAGCGTGACTTATTCCTTATGACTGGAAAGCAGTTTGTGTCCGGAAAGAGAAGATCTGAAGTGAAAGAGAACGCACAATAGAGTTCTTTGTGAGGCGTTAGGAAGGACAGCACAGAAAGCAGGAACGCGGACGTCATTCTGAGGGACTTGTCCCTCACCAATGTTCAAGAGGCAGTGTCTAACGTAAGCGTAGTTTCTTCTTTTTTTTTTCTTAAAAATAAACCTGTTATTGCTTCTTTGTGGATTTCACAATAAGCATCCTGATCCCATTCATCTCTCCATCTCTTTGTGTCTGCCCTCTGTCCTTGCAACCACCCCTCCAAAATAAAATAAAATAAAACTAAAAAAAAGAAAAGAACCTCATTGTGGAAGCTATAGTGTGAAACGGCAAGTCACACAGTACATCCTTTAGTCCAAACATCTTTACTTCCAAGTGTTCACTGCAATGAGTCATGGTTTCAGGCCTCTGACTTCTGCTACACTGTCGGTATTGGGCTCTCACTGGGACTCATCTTGGATATCGTATTGTTTTCCTGTGTCATGGAGATCCTGCAGCTTTGGATCTGCAGGACCAACCCTTTCATTGCTCCAGCAGATCAGAGATGGGGTGGATGTTGGGGTGGGCCAACTCATAGCCTTGGTTCTGGGTCTGGGTGGTAGCTGGGCTGGTCAGTCCACCAGGTGTCCCCCATTCTCATCACCAGGGTGAGCTCTCCAGCACTGCCCTGGCTAGCTCACCCTATGCAGCAAGCAGTAATAGATGGGGTCGGTTCTCCTGTTCACCTACAACTACACCATGAAGGCCAGCTCTACTGTGTTGCCCAGGTAAGGAACAGTGGCCACGTTCTCAAGTGTGGAAGCTGGTGAGGGGTGGGGTTTGCCCACTCTCATGCCCCCACTGCCAGGCCAGCTCTCCCACCTGCCAGAGGTAGAGAGGAGCCATAATAATAGTTATTACTCATTGAACTTTTTCTATGTTCAAGGCACTGTTTGGTTAAGTGCTAATGTAGATACTCTGTGCTTTGCAATAGAGGGACTAAGAGAAGATGGATGTTTGTGTTGAAAACATTGTTTGGCCGTCTTGATATGTTTTAATATCAGTTTTCAATTCTGTTTTGTGGAGGTGCATTTATCTCATGAGAACATCTCTTATATTCTGACAAACTAGAACATTTGCTGGGCCTCATAGCTGGAGTGTCTGTATGTCCGTGTCTGTCTTTAACAAAGGGCATTATGGTCTAACAGCATGGGAAGCATCACACAGGGAAGAAACAGGATACTTTACAGAAATATGCCTTACGTCACTTAAGACTTAAAACTGCTGTCCTGTTGCACACTCAGCCTGTCTAATTTGCTTTTAAGAGAACGATGCAACACTCAACCTTATTTGCCTTGGATTTCCTAAGTAATCAACTTTTATAACCTCAGCTAAGGCATATGTGTAATTTTAATTTGTGTATTACTCTATGCTCTGACCCAAGAGCAATACGTGTGTATTTGCATGAGTGTTATGATAATCATTTGCTAGAAACAGAAGACAGGCTGGAAGTGGCTTTATGCAATGAATATCAATCATGAGTGCTGAAAGCGGCATCTGGACATTATTTGAGCGTGTTTGTTATTGGGGTCAGTTGGAGTCAGCCACTTAATCCCTTGTAAAACTCTGTTAGAGATTTTTGCAAAGTGTCTCTCATTCCTTCCCCCAGATGATGACTTCTGTGCTGATCAATAAGAGAGCAGAGTCCTGTGTTAGGGACAGACAAACAGGGACAGTTGCAGATAGATAGACAGGACAGACACAGATTCACGGGAAAGCTTTCAGGCAGGCAGAGATTCAGACTCATACAGCAGACAGACAAGGTCAAACTAGCAGACTTTTGATGATGACTTTAATGAAGGGGAGAAGCAGAGAGATATAAAAGCACAGGTAGAAGCAGATTAGCTGTGAGATTAGTCTGGGGAAAAACATGACTCACAACATGTGATGTAAACATGACTCATGACACACAACATAAACACAACCTCGCATTGTCTCCTTCTGCCCCGTTTCAGACATTTGATGAAAGTAAT
The DNA here is from genome assembly GCA_025134845.1 of Neodon shergylaensis. Classification (NCBI taxonomy): domain Eukaryota; kingdom Metazoa; phylum Chordata; class Mammalia; order Rodentia; family Cricetidae; genus Neodon; species Neodon shergylaensis. The sequence goes on from JABTXL010008488.1 coordinate 6,745,239, forward strand.
TTACCTCTTGTTTCAGTTACAACTTGGTTGAGCATCACAGTATTTTTGTTTATACTTAGATTAGCATATCTTACCTGCTCTTTTAAGAAACAAGCTGTATTCCAAAGAATAAACCAGGGTTGCCAAGTGCAATATATTCATCTCAGCTGAACTTGATTCCATGTTAGGTGCATTGCCCTTTTCCTCTTGGCAGTTGGTAGGCATGGGAGATGGGCATGGTTGGCTCCTACCTTCATCTTTTCATCCTCCTTGCCCACTAATGTTCTCATCCAAGCTTTTGTGATTCTCTCTGGTGCTGCTGAGGTTTGGAAAGGAAGGAAGAAGAGGACACAAAGGACTTTTGCAGAGTTCATTCCCAACTTGATCATTAAGCAGACATTTTTATTCTTTTGTGAATCTTTTAAGACTCTCATTTCTGGAGATTCCTTTATGTGAATTAACCTTGTCAGATTTATCTTTATATTTCTCAGCCACTTGTGACTACCTTCTTCAGTCCTCAACAATCAAATGTGAGGTGAGTTTTTCTCACAGAGTACAATTTGATTTCTTGTCAGTTCTTCCTACCAAGGAATCTATGTGCATGATGTGTCAGAAATATACAACCACTGTGTAAAGGCTAAGCTTCATTGTTAACTTGACTCTATTTAGAATCACCTAAGAAGCATATCTTTGGCATGTCTGTGAGAGGGTTTCCAGAGAGGCTTAACTGAAGGGGTGTGACCCATCCTGAATGTGGATGGCGTCATTCCCCTGGGTGGAGTCCTGAGCTGAATAAAAAAGGAGGAAATGAGGTGAGAGCATTGCTGTCTCCTGCGTCCTGACTGTGACTCAGTGTAGCCAGCCCCTCACAGTTTTGCCACAGTGCCTTTCCCGCCATGGCTGACATATTATTTCTTCAACTGTGAGCCAAAATCAACTGTTCTCTCTTTAAGTTGATTTTGTCAGATATTTTTTTTCACAGCAACACAAAAATAACTAATATATCTTGTCTCAACAGACCATTGTGAGGCTATTCAATCCCAAATCAGGCCAGCACAATGAGGAGCCTCTATGGACTGTCTTAGTTAGTCTGTGTTTCAGTGTTCCATGTCCATCAGCTCTAAGAAGCAGCAGCCAGTTCTTCAAATGCCTTTAAAGTCCAGTCAGTCCTTATGTCAGAGAGAGGGTCTTGTTTGTCACGGGCAAATGGGGAATATTCATAGTATAACTTTACCCATAGTTACTTCTTTTCCAATTTAGTTTGTTTTTCCTTTTTCCCTCTTTGATTGTCTTTTTATGTTTTTCAAAGTGAGTGAAGCATGTTAGGAAGACATTACTGAACTTTTTGGCAATTTGACAATTTGCCTTTGGCAATCTGTCTCATGTGCAATTTGGCTTCTGATATTGAATGAAGGTACTGCTGCCTCAGCAGACATCAAGGGCAAGTCTTTTCTTCACTAGCAGACTCATTCTTTTGCAGTTTCAGTAAGCACAACAAAGAAATCAACAGTAATCAAGTAATTCTAATGATTATTAATTGTAATATCAGCACCTGGTATAACTCTGGGTACCTAGAAGGTACTCAGTCAATATTGTGTTTTCAGGAACGGCAGAGAAGTCAACTTTTATGATCTGGTGTGTGCATCCATATCTTAATGCTCTGTCCTTCTTGTGGTTTCAGTCATGTTTGTTCTTGATTTTCTTTTAGGCTGAATAGTCAGATTTATTTTGTATATTCATTCCCTTTCTTTTTTGAGTAACTGAATATCTGATTTTAGTTAGGTGTCTCTCAATTTCTCATTTACTATAGAATGGGGCTTTGATATAGGTTTATACCGTTTGATAACAAGCCCTTGCCCATAACTGTAGGTGGAGGATGCTTGTTCATTTCCCGGATGCCCAGACCCAAAGTAATCACACAGATGCTATATTAATTACAACGCTGCTAAGCATATTAGCTTAAGGTTCTTATTAACTAACTCTTACATCTTAAATTAACTCATCCCTATTATTTTGTATTTTACCATGAAGCTTGTGGTTTACCGGTAAAGTTCCAAGGTATCTTTCTCCTTTGAGAAGTACATGGTGTCTCTCTGACTCTGCCTTCTTTCTCCCAGCATTCAGTTTAGTTTTCCCGCCTAGCTCTATTCTTCCCTGCCACAGGCCAATGCAGCTTCTTCATTAAGCAATGATAATAAAACATATTCACAGCATACAGAGGAGAATCCCACATCACATATCATTTTTATAAAATTGTCAAACAATTATTGAGAACATACCACAAGCCAACTATTAAGCAGGCACCAAGAATACAAAGCCTGAAGATACAGCCTTCATATATTAACAAACTAACTGGTATAAGAGGCAGACACTAAAAGCTCCATGAGGATTATCTCATTTTACCCTTAAAATAACTCTGCAAGTCGATGTCTCTATTTTCATTTCCATTTTGGGATGAAAAAATTAAACTTAGGACCAGAAATATACTATTATATAATGATAAAATGTTGGTTTAAATAATGACATCACTATTTGCTAACTGTATGTGTGTGCTTCTCAACTTTTTTGGGGGTATAATTAGCATATACATATATAGTAATCCATATTATAATGTGGTATTTGATATTAGTACTCGTCATGAAATAATTAATCAATTCAATTCACATATTGGTCACTCAAATATTTACCATTTCTGGTCATAAGAGCATTTAGTGATACATTCTGCAATTTTCAAGCATACAAGCATTCTAACTAATTATAATTACCGTATGTTATCATGGGAGCGTAGAATGAGACCTGCAGTGTCCATGGTTTAAAGATGTCCTCTAACTGCTTTGAGAATGTATGAAGTCCTTTGGAGGTGATGCCTAGAAAAGGAAGTAGGTCACAGAAGGTGCATCCTTAGAGATAAATTATCTGTAATACCTTCCTGTTCTTATTTCCTGTCATTTACTCCCTAACCCACCACAATGTGAGGAATCTCTACCACAAGTTCCTAGCACTGTGAGTTCTGCCTTCCCTGCCATTTGAACTAAAACTGTGGGCCAAAATAAGTTTGTGGTCTCTTAAGTTGCTTCTGCCAGATATTTTGTGACAGAGATGAGAAAGTAACTAATGTGTCATATTTGACAGCAATGTATGTTCATACATTGCCATCCTCTTTCACTAAAACTCTGTGCCCATTGCTTGCATTTCCTCAGTAACACCCCCTGACATTGTGTATACTCTGTGTGCTGTAAGTTTTCTAACCAATAAAACAGGCTCAATAGTATTTACTCAGGATTATACAGAGAAGGATCTAGTACACATTGTTGTACAAATTCTAACTGGTCTTAATAATAAAAACTCAGAGTCAGATATAGGGGTTAACGCTGAAAGAGCAGAGAAGAGGAGCAGCCATTAGTTCTTACTTCTACTGAATCCTCAGACTGAATGGGTGATCCTATTCCTATGAATCCTCAAACGGAATGCCCTGAGCTCCTGCCTCCTCCTGCCTTCTATTTCTCTCTCTGCCCAGTCATATCCCTCTTGTCTCCACCTCCTTAGTGATGGGATCAAAGGTGTGAGCTCTGTTTCTTTTTTAGACAGATTCAATCTTGTGTAGCCCAGGGTGGTTTTGAATTCATGGAGATCCGTCTGCCTCTGTCTCCTGAGTGCTGGGATTAAAGGTGTGTGCCACCACTGCCTGGTCTCTAAGGCTAACTAGTGTGGCTAGCTCTATACTCTGATCTTCAGGCAAGCTTTTTTTGGTTAAAGCACAAGCAAAATATCACCACAGTACCTGAGGATTTAGCCAAGTATGTGACCACCAGCAGGCTTTCAGCTAAAAACTTCATTTGTTGGAAATAAAAGTTTCTCTATGGTATTGTATATTCAAGTAGCTTAGTTTTCATTCTGTAAAAGCCCAAAGCTTTGCTTTCAGGAGAAGCTTTTCTTTAATTTAAAATTTTATTTTCTTGAGCACATACAGAAGTACTGTATTTACACTGTAGTGTTTCCTCTCCTTCTGACTCCTTCTGTGTTCATTACTGTCTCTTCAATTCATGACTTGTTTTACTCTAGTTATTACTACATACATACTCAGACCTACACCCAAACCCTTCAGAGACCATTTTGTGCTTCTCAGATGCACAAAGGTTTAGGGCTGCCCCCTTGGGGCTGGATAACCCAGTGATTCTCAACCTTCCAAATACTGTGACCCTTTAGCACAGTTCTTCATGTGTTATAATTCATAAAATTATTTTCATTGCTACTTCATAGCTGTAATTTTGCTACTGTTATGAATCATAATATAAATATCTGATATGTAGGATGGTCTTAGGTGACCCCTGTGAAAAGCTCATTTGACCCTAAAAGTGTTGTGACCTACAGGTTGAGAATTGCTAGAATACCCATCAGGTAATTTGGCCTGGAGAAAATTGTTCTCAGTAGCCATTGATAGCCTGTGGTCTTCATCCAGGGGTAGTGCCTTGGGACAGTTCATCCTTCCACACTGTCATATGAAAACTTTTTATTATTTCTATTTTATAGAAAAGGCAAAAAAGCACCAACTTTGATTAAAGTTTGCTTAATTGTTTAGTTTCAAGAAACCAACAAAAATCTTTGAGAAAATTATTTGCTAAACTTAATCTTTTCACTTAGGTAATCGATTCTTTCACTTGTGAAATTTATCTTCATCCCAATTAATTCAGTGTCTCTGAAATGCAGAGGCTGCTGCTCAGTGAGACTTTCCCTGTGAGAATGGGAGGGTGGGAGCCTCAGGTGTGCTGATGAAGGGTCCTGACCCTCTTAAAGAAGTGCAAACACACGCAGGCAAGCAGGAGAAGCTTGCAGAGGGACCAGGAACTTCTAAAGGGCAGGAGGTAATGGATGGGATGTCCTGCTTTAATTAGGAACAAAAGTCGGGTCAGGTTTCATTCAGCACTCTCCTTGGACATTTTGTAATCCTCCCACTGTTTAGCCTTTGTTCCTCTTTGCATAAGCAAGGGATGGCTGGAAGATTATATCATCAAAATGAATAGAATGCTACTCTGTGAATATGCAGTGGGTTTCTCAAAGGGAAATAAAGCCCAATTATGCTCACTAATTCCAAAAGGAAAAGGCCATAGATTTGAAGTTAGAACTATTTCTTAAAAGTTCATTTTTTTTGTCTTCACTTTAGAAAAAGAAAAACAAAACACCCCTTAAAACATAGAACGAGGCTCAATGTTTTAGAGTCCTGCTGTTCTGCAGGGCCATTTTATTTTGAAGTCTTCAGGGAGCTAACCTGCAGACATGAAAATGTTCTTTGGCTTCATGGCAATGGCTGCCTGTTATGGTTTCTTTAGACAGTCTCCTGGTGCTCATACCCTCTTGCCAAAGCCTCTCAGACAAGAGTCACCCTGTCTTCTCTTCTCGAGGTGAGAATAGACAGGCTCTGAAGAGGGATGCCTTTTCCTCCACCCCCACCTCCATACATTAGAAGGCAGTGGTGAGAAAAACAGGAATGTGTTTGTATGCTGGAGGGAGAATTGGCTTCAGACATCGAAATAAAAGAGACAGAAAGATCAGGGCAGTTGACTACTTTCCTGTGTATCAACTGTGACAATGTGACTGGTAGGTGGAGGCCAGGGAGCTCTCAGATACTGAGTGAGAGGATGGGTCACTGTTTCCTGGTCCTTACCAGAATTAGAGAAAGAATTCAGATTTGAGGGCAAAGGAACTGAAGAATTAAGGAGTTGAGATGAAGTTTATTATTCAGTGAGTGAGTGTGGCTTCACAATACAGAGTCCATCTTTGGACTCTGGGTGGCTTGTTTTATGAGAATATTTTAAGAAGGGGAGGATTATGTATGAGTTAAGGTGGTGTTAGGGGAAGCAGTGAACTCCAGTAAAGAAGAGTGGTTTCCCAGTGGGCAGTTTCTTTTCCCTTTTCTGCTTTTATGTGAAGTCTTCTGATGTGGCAATGCTATCACATACTTGATGAGACCAGGAAATTTTGCAAGGCTAATGGCATGAAGACACTGTTGCTGCGATGAAGCCAAGAACAGCCAGAGGTAGCCTAAGTCGACCATATTGATCTCAGCTTGCTTTGGGCTGTTCTGTATCTTTCTCGTTTGTAGGCACCTGATGTGTGTTGTATCAGATTGCTGCCATGATGGAGGTTGTCATCTCTCATCCCGTGCCTGCATAGCTCACCTCAAAACTACTTGCATATCTATTATTAAGCAAATGAATGCAATTTCCCTTCATTTCTAATGGGAACAATCTGGAATCATCTGTTACAGTCCGTTAGAGGTTCCAGGAAACTCTTTAAAAAGAGTATCAGAATGGGAAGGGATGGGAACAAAACACCGGTGCTCTGATTCAGAGAGATTTTTATAGAGCTCTCTGAAGAAAACCGCTTGCTTTACCTCAGACACAATTCCGGACCATTTCATCGAGCTAGAGCACTGATTTGAGGTGGTTTAAGGTAATCTGCGTAAAAATACAAACTCAAATTGATAATTTAGTTTTGGAAGCTGAGTGTGAGGTGAAATAGGCAATTCGTAATGCAGAAGTGAGTTTCCCTGACTCATGGGGAGGATGGCTGCCACGGTAATTAGGTGATTCCTCTTTTCCCCCTGATTCTGGTGACTTGGCATTGAAAATCACACAGAGTGCAGAATGCTTTCAGAGCCCATTACAGTCATTAAATAATGAACGTTCTTCAGTCTCACCAATTCCATTAAGAATGACATCATGAATTTCCAAAGTGAGACAGGGACAGGCCCCTTTCCTGTCACAGGGCTGATTAGCAGTAGAAAGGCAGTCCAAAGCCATTTTTCTCCTAAGAGACACACTCAGCTTTTCTGAGTCATTTTCTTTAGCAAATATTTATGAAAACATGGAGATATAATTATTATAAATATAAAGCCTAAAGATTTAGCAGATTAGGCTGGGCAGTGGTGGTGCACGCCTTTAATCCCAGCACTTGGGGGACAGAGACAGGTGAATATCTGTGAGTTTGAGACCAGCCTGGTCCATAGAGTGAGTTCCAGGACAGGCTCCAAAACTTCAGAGAATCCCTCTCTTGAAAAACCAAAATATTTTTAGCAGATTAGAAGATACATTCACTAGCTAATAAGGAGTGGTAGAACAATATAACTTTAAAGAATAGTTACTTATTTACATAATATATTTGGATTGTATCCACTCTTGTTTCCTCTCTTCAACTCCACCTGAATTCGGGTGGAGATCTCTAACAGGTCCCCCTCCTAACTTTATTTTTCCTTACCTTTGTCCTCCTCCTCCTCCTCCTCTTCTTCCTTCTTCCTCTTGTTCCTCCTCCTCCTCTTCTTCTTTCTCTTCTTCCTCCTTCTCGTTCTCCTCCTCTTTTCTTTTTCTATAAAAACAATTGAGTTCAATTAGTGCTGCCTATATGTGTCCGGGTGTGCAGCCATCTAAATGGAGCATGGGTAACTTGTTAGTGGCCTCATCATCAAAGGAAAATGATTATTTCTCCCTCATCAGCCATCAACTACTAAGAGGTTTTCAGCTGGTGTGGGAAGTCCTTATGTCTATGTGTTGCTTTTATTGCTTAATGAATAAAATTGTTTTGGTCAATGGTTTAACAGAGTAGAGCAAGGCAGGAATTCCAAGCAGATAGAGGAGGAGAGAGTAGACAGAGTCAAGGGAAGCCATGTAGCCATCCATCATGGGAGACTGATGTCCTGCCAGATCCTGCCGGGACTTTGCCAATGGGCCACGACCTCATGGTGATGCACAGATTAATGGAGGTGGGTTAGTTTAGGATATAAGAGCTAGCTAAAAATACACTTAAGCTATTGGCCAAACAGTATTGCAAATAACATAGTTTCTGTGTGATTGTTTCAGGACTGGGCAGCCGGGAAACAAACAAGCAGCCTCTGGCAACATTCAGCTAGGGATGGGGCTTCATGAGTTCCTTCTCCATCCATTCTGGAATTCTGCCCGGATTGATTTTGTATAGGGGAGCACAGCTGCCATGAGCTCTTGAGTGCTATGGTCATGTCTTATCTAGAAGAGAGTGCCTCACAGCGCTCCTCCAGCTCTTGTATTCTTTTTGCCCCCTCTTCCGTGATGTTCTCTGAGGCCTGGGGAGGGATGGTTGCTATACATGTTTTACTTAGGGCTGAGCACTCATAGTCACATATTGTCAACAATTTGACCAGTCAAACTCTCTGCAATATGGATATAAAATTTGTGAGTTTTACTTTGGAATAAATTCATGTAGTGATTTGGAAATTTAATTGTGGCAAAAGCCAAACAAATACATCTGTGATTTTTTTTGTAATTCTTATCTCTTCGAGACAGTAACATTAAAACCATACCAAACCACAGGATTAATCAAGTCTCACAGAAAACCAGCAGGATATATAACAAAGATCAAATGATGTTTACCCTGGAGAAATAAAGAATCAGTAATAACAGCAAATAGAAATGAATGAAAGCAGCTTACCATTTACCAACATCTAATTTCCCCCTTCTACCAAAGACAAAGCTTAGTCATATGAGTTGCTTTGGTCAACGAAGACCAGTAGAAGAAATGTGTGTCTCATGCAAGTTGATTTGCGCATTGCTTCATGCTTCGTCCTCTGTATTTCTCTGCTGGGATGTGTACAACATGCCAGATGGAGACTGTTCTCTCAGTCTAGACGTAGAATGAGAAGGGTTGTAGAGCTGAAGTCAGCCCGCCAGGGTGTGAGGTTTGAGTGGAAAATGGGCCTCTGTTAATGCAATTTCGCTTGTTACTCTAGCTCTGCCTTATCGGGCAGCAACTGGAAGCTAGACTGGAAAGATGTCAGGGCACAGGGGCAACATTGATGAGGCTGATTAATGAGAACGGTGGAGCATCCTTCCTTAGAAAACCAATCGGGATGGAGCTCAGTATGGGAAGCAGTATTTCTAGCCCACCAGTCCTTTAGTTGAAGAGATACCATGCTCACTGCTGCTTATGTTTCATGTCTGCTCACTTGGGCATTCATATGTTTCAGCTAGCAGATATAGGGATAAACCACTTGCCACAAAGGAGGAAAAATAGGTAATTAAAATATTTGCTTGCTAATTTTTTTCAACCTTGTAATGCAGTTCTTGTTAATTTTTCTCTTGCAGAGAGCATGTCATTTGGAAGGAAAAGCCCAGCACAAATTGGCCATGACCTCTGAGTAGCACTTTTCTATCTTCTTGTAATTGCTTCTAGTACTCTGTTCCTCCCTCTCCCTATGCATTGCACTGCCTTTGGCATGCTTCCTTGACTACTGTCAATAATCAGCACATATTTAATGTGATTTATTTGTGGAAGAAGAACACACTCTGGTCTAATGGTGACAGCACCAAATAGTAGTACGTATTATGGGACACTTTTGGGGATTTCCTAAGGATCATCTCACTTAAATCCTTACAACCCTTGTGTGCCCAGTTGTCAGGATATGAGGCTGAGGCCTGTCGTGGGATATTTGTACACTGTGTGAAGCTGTACTGCTGTGATTGGTGCAATAATTATTCCCCTAAAGATGACATTGCCCCCAGATGGAGTGGAGGGAAAGAAGTGAACATCAGTTTGCTGGTAATGGGTCAGGCTTTCCTGTTCACTATGTAGAACCTCAAGTATCCACCTGGCCACCTCTACTTCTAAAGCAGCAGCCATGAAAACCCCATGTCTTTGCAGAGAAAAGATTCTAGGGATCCTCATCATGCTCATTTGCCTGGGAAAGTTTGTTGGAAGATGGCTCAAATATTCTATATCTGGAATCCACCCCCATTCTGCATCCTCCCCTGATCTGCAGGAGGCCCACTGATCTTATTTTGACTGTAATTCAGTCTATGTCTCTTTAAAACTAATCCCGTACAAAACTAACTCCAGACTGCATTCGACATGCCACTTTTGTATTTTCCTCTCATATTCTTTCTTTCTTCAAGCATCAGATGGTGGGAAAAACCAGAGACATCAGAGACCTAAATAATTTAATCATCTTTTACATAATTTCTAACTTCCCTCCATCAATCAGAATAAGTACAAATAGATATACAAAGAAATTATAAATCCCACATGTATAAATATATATGTTAAATTTAACACTTGTTCTCAAAATTTTATTGATAAATACAGGGTATTTTTTTTTTCGAGACAGGGTTTCTCTGTGATTTTGGAGCTTGTCCTGGAACTAGCTCTTGTAGACCAGGCTGGTCTCGAACTCACAGAGATCCGCCTGCCTCTGCCTCCCGAGTGCTGGGATTAAAGGCGTGCGCCACCAACCGCCCGGCTACAGGGTATTTTGGAATAAAGGAATATAGTAGAGGTGCCAGCTCAGGAACCAGACTGTCTTATTTAAAAATGCTGATTTCATCTTGGGCCAGTTACTTAACCTTTCTCTACCTCAGTTTCTCCAACTTCAACCATAGAGAAAAATAGTTTCTAAAGCTCAAACACTAAAAGCTACAGTGAATAAAATAGGCTTAGTACAAGGCCCAAGTTTTAAGTACACCGGTTTTAAGAATGAGTATTAATAGGTACAGTTAGCTTTCAAGATGTGTTGAAAGGCTGGGTGTAGAATTTAAAGGTAAAACAAGTAAGAGGTTTACCTCATCTCAGCCTGCAGGTGAATCCAGAAAGAGAACAAAGTGAATCCTAGATATGGGAGGCCAACTGAACCCCTTTTATACTCCTGTTTCTTAGTATAGTGTCTTGTCTTGAACATGTACAAATTAGTTCCTAACAGCAACTACCTGTCACCCTTCCCTCCAGGACATCACTCACTCTTATTTCAGCTTGCTCAGATCCACCATGCACTAACCAAGCTTAACAGTCCCCTGGCCAACGGTTTCAAATGGGTTTCTGAGAAGAATGTCAATCCTCAGGGCCACTGCCCTGACTTCATTCTGGATTGAGAACCGATGCACACATACCACAGGAATCCTTTTGCTTAGTTATAGAAAGCACGATGGAAGACAGGGCCTAGCTAACTTGAGTTTCAAACTCTTAAAGCACAGTATTAAAATTCATAAGTAATATTAAGATGCAGATGAAAAATTTGAACCATTTTTATGATAAAAGAGGTACTCAACTGTACATAACACGAATCAATAAGGAAAATGCTGAAATGGAACTGGGATGAGAAGAAACAATTCAAAGAGGAAATAAAAGCAATAAGCAGAACAAATCTTCAATTTCCCTGGTAATCATGAATATTAAAAAACATGTTATTTGTTGGTGCATGAAAACCAATAATGATTAAAATGGGTAGTAATTTCAAAAGGCTACCATAAAATGAGTTATTTCTATATTTTTTAAATGATACAATACTTCAAAAACAGAAACTGAAGATTGCTTTGCAAAGGACTTAAAGTCCGATGCCCTTTAATCCAGTTATTTCAATGCCAGAAATTTCCCATATAGGCATACTTATTTTTGTACAGAAAAGAAGGTAAGTTGGTGCTAGCCTGCTCTACTTAAGGAAAAGCAAACTGTTAAATAAAGGAATGCTATGCTTTATGCCATCCCACATCTAGAAAGCAGGTAATAGGTAATTCTCACATCCCAGCCTTCCTCATGATATGGTGATTTCATGCTCCTAAATTGAGGCTTAGGGTGAGTTTATAGGTGAGTGCTGTGGGATATTCCTTCTGTACACTGTGAATATGTGTTGCTCTCATTGGTTAATAATAAAAGCTGAATTGACTTATAGCCAGGCAGAATAAAGGTAGGCAGGAAAGCCAAGCAGAGATAGAGGTGAAAGAAGAATAGAGTCAGGGAGGGAGACACAAGCCAGTTGCCAAGAGGCAGAATGCCAGCACACTGGGAAAGCCACAGCCAAGTGGCAATAATACATAGATGAATAGAAATAGGTTAATTTAAATGTAAGAGCTAGTTAGTAATAAGCCTGAACTATAGACCAAACATTCTTTAATCAATATTAGGCCTCTGAGTGATTATTTAGAAGTGACTGGGTTTACAGATGAGTGAGCAGATGTGATGCTCAAATCTTCAATTCCTTTCTTTCATCTTCTGGTTCCAAATATGAGCTTGGTCATTTGGTGTGGGAAGTCCTTCTGTATGTGTGCTGCTTTTATTGGCTAGTGAATAAATCTGCTTTGGCCTATGGAAGGGCAGAATAGAGCTAGATGGAAAAACTAAACTGAATGCTGTGAGAAAGAAGGTGGAGTCAGGGAGATGCCATGTAGCTCCCGAAGGAGACAGATGCTGGCCGAAACTTTACCAGTAAACCACTAGCCTCGTGGTAAAATACAAAATAACAGGAATGGGTTAATTTAAGATGTTAGAGTTAGTTAATAAGAAACCAAGTAATGTTTTAATTAATACAGTTTCTGTGTGATTATTTTTGGGTCTGAGAAGCTGGGAAATGAATGAGCAGTCTTTGCCTACAGTCATTCCCAACCAGGAACTTTGAAGTTGGAGAAAACATAGGCGTTGGTAAAATGTCACACTCAGGATGCCACAGACAAGGCCTCTGCTCCTCTTAATGAAGGAAACAGACAGTTGGGGAGGGGATCAATAGCTCTGTGACAACTTTAAAAATCTCTTATGTCCAGATTCATTTCCCTTTACCTGTAAGTACCATTTGCATAACTTCCTGTTTTCTTTTAAGGAACTATCAAACTCTGCAAGTTTTCAGTTTCCCAGGTTTGTCTTTCTGCATTTGTAAATATTTTTCTTAACTCACTGCCTTGCATGGACTGACCACACGGTCACTATGCTTAAAATACTCATCCTGTTAAGTCACTGTTTAATTCATTCTGCTCTGTGCTGCGACGTATTAGAAAAACATTCTACAGAAAGAAGACAGAAGTATTTATTAGAATCATTTTGGAAAATATGATGGCTGGTGAATGTATGGATTGCTATCTAGTCAGTATTTTCTCAAACATTTGTTATGAAAGGCAAATGCTCTGTTTAGTTCCCATTCTCTTATCAACCTTACTGTCATAACCTAAGATGCCCCAGAGGTAGTGACCTTTGTCTCTGATTGCATTTTCTTTCTGGATCCTCTTAACATCTCACTCTGGTTACTTAACTCCTGCATTTTGGTTCTAAATAAGTGTGTGTGTGTGTGTGTGTGGGGTTAGTGGCTGAGCTAAACCACTGCAGTTGTGGTGAGTGATGAAAGCATAGTAGACAACATCTACTCATGACTGAAAAATAAGAGCAGCTTCTGAGGGTGCGTTCAGAAGGTAGATGAACTGCTTCAGGCTTGGTGAGAGGTTTGGTGGTCCTACCAGGCTTTTTATTAGGCGTACAGAAAGAAATAAACCACATTGATGTGAAGTTTAAAACTAACTTAAAGCAAATAATCAGGAATTATGAAGCAGGTGAAAAGTGTGGAAGCTGCTCGTGGTCACTCACAACTGTCCTCTGAGCACTTGAGAGCCTGAGGCAGAGGGATCACTGCCAGTCCTATGCCAGCCTAGGATATAAGGCGAGACCGTGTCTCCAAAAACAGGAACCCAAACTCAAAGAAAAGGGGACCAAAAAAGTCTGGAAGGGAATTTGGTTTAAAGTGTGGAGACATCTCTACAGGAAGGAAGAACCCAAGGAAAGTCTGCAGAAGCTGCTTGTAACTGACACCTGCCAGGAAAGGAAAAACAGTTGTCTTGAATGCAGTCTCTGGGTATATTACCCCCACTCCAGGGCAGATCCCAAGCCAAAACAGACTTGTGTGAGTATGCGTACATGCATGGGTGCATTGTGTGTGTGTGTGTGTGTGTGTGTGTGTGTAGCCCTTATGCACTTGTGTTTGCTTTTAGTTTATTTATATATATTTATATCTACTCTATCTGTTGCTGGAGTGTTAGCTGGCTCTACTTTGTATAGGCAACGACAGTGGCGGCGAGGGCATCAGTGCAGAAGCCATTGTCACAGCATTTCACATCACTCCTCCTGGTTCTGATGTGCTGGGCTGCCATAGTAGCTGTGTGGACAGAGGAAGCAGGAGACTGGACAGGAGAGATGACGAAAGTGCTGCTGGCAGATCAGAGGCGTTCACAGAGGCGGGGAGGCCTGAATCTTCAGCTGTGTTTCTGTACTGAAGATCTGGCGATGGTGTCACACCATGTTTGCTGTACAGAGCCATTTTGCTTCATATTTCAAGCCAGTTGACTTCAGTGGGGGGTTTGGCATCGTCCAAGATGCTGCCTCTCGGTAGGGTAAACATTCTGTACTTGTAAGGGCTCTTGCTTCACGGTACCTTGGAGTGTCGTATGCATTATATAGTCCTTTGACAGCACATCTGTGATGTCGGAGAACTGTGGAAAGGGGCACTATGCAGACAGAGTGGTTCACAGCAGGTGAGTGCACTGTGCAGGTGGGCCCCACTCTAGGCTTGCTTCTTCCTAGAGTCTCCTATAAAGGCTCATGTAGCTGAGTCTGGCATATCTCATTAGACATCTGCTTTGGGGGAGAGGGAAAGGAAGAAAAGGGAGCACTATCAGGGCGAAAGCAAGATGCTACAACGTCTTTTGCAAATGAGTAATGAATCATGGAAATTGTTACCTAACATATACGGGATATGCATCTGTAATTAGGAAACGTTCAGACATGATTTCCCCAACAGGGAGGCACCAATAAACAGGTGTTTCCTATGTTTACAGAAAGGATTCTTTCTATTTCTAACATCTTTGCTCTTGTATTTCATGTTAGACTTGTCTTTCTTTGGACAGCTCATACCCTCGCTCCCATGAACGACTGTACAAATAGTTACAGTTTCTTGGGAAACTGTAAACTTTGGAGATTGTGTGTAATCATGAGCATCTCAGAGCTGAAGGCGAAAGAGAACCCACTGGATTTTCCTCATTGTCTTGTGAGCACAGGAAGGAGAACACTGTCTAAAGTAATTTGACAATGGATTTGAAGAGTTTGGGTTGGAAGATGCTCAGTCAGAACTTGTGAAAGTAGCCATCCAATGATTAGTCCAACTTGAGATTCATGCCACAAGAGGGAGCCCATGCCTGATACTGCCTGGAGGGTCAGGAATCAGAGGCTAGATAGCCCAGAAACCTAGTATAGAACCAAACACTACTGAAAATAAAACAAACAAAACCAAACCAAAGCAAAACAACAACAACAAAAACAAAAATTGATTCCTAATGATAGTCTGCTATACTCATAGACCAAAGCCCAGTATCAGAGAGGCCTCATTCAGAAACTAATGGGAGGAAATGTAGAGACCCACAATCAAACATTAGACAGAGCATGGGGAATCCTGCAGAAGAGGGGAAGGAAGGATTTTAGGAGCCAGAGGGGTCAAGGACACCAGAACAGGGCCAATAGAATCAACTAGGCAGGTTCATAGGGGCTCACAGAGACTGAACTGACAATCAGGGAGCCTGTATAGGTCTGAGGTAGGTCTTCTGCATGCATGCTGTGTTTGTGTAGCTTGGTGTTCTTGTAGTACTCCTATCAGTGGGAGTGGGGGTGTCTTTGACTCTTTTGCCTGCTCTTGCGACCCTTTTCCTCTTACTGGGTTGCCTTGTCCAGCCTTGATATGAGGGTTTGTGCCTAGACTTATTGTAACTTATGCCATGTTTGGTTGATATTCATGGGAGGTCTGCTCTTTTTGGAAGGGAAATGGAGGAGGAATGGATCTTGGGGAGAGGGAAGGTGTGTGTGTGGGGGGACTAGGATGAGAGGAGGGAGGGTAAACTTTGGTCAGGATGTAAAATATGAGAGAAGAATAAATAAAAAGGAAAAATAACTCAAAAGCAGAATTATTATCTATGAAGAGATGACCTGGCTTGCTCTACCAAGTCAACTCCATGGCCTACTTCAAGGTCTCTGTTGATTGAAAAATGTGTGGCTGTACAAGCCGATGAGGTAGTAAAAGTGACCATCCTCACTGCAGCTGCAAAGGCCAGATTCTTTTTGTTCAGGTGGGTGGTTCCCTCTCCATGTCTAGCCCTTTTGGGATCAGAAGACAGGACAACCACAATTTACCTAGAACAAACCTGAAGACTAGAAGGCCGTGCCTGTATGAACTTGTCTCTTTGTGAGATATGAGGTGTAGAAGAAATGAATTCTGGTCACTTCATATCTGTAACTTAATTTAAGAATTACAGTTTGTGCTTCCTCTATTATCAGTAGTGCTTGTGTCTAGACACCTTGTCTGTCTTTTATAAGTATGTGCTTAAGTTGTTAGGCAACTCTGATTGCACATTTCCTCCACAGAGCCTTATAGAAAGTAAGAAATCTAGATGCTAGTCATCCATGACTTGCTGGTATCATTGTGCTATAGATTCTTTCTCTGTGAGGTGTTGACTTTCTCTGAGATGTATTATAGCTATTTGTGGAAATTATTCATATTATATAACTGTTAGTAAGGCATGAAAAGAAAGGATATGGAATAGAGAAGAAATAACTCATAAGGATTTACTTCTGTGTAAGAACTTTGCAGGCTGGAAATGTAGCTCAGTTGGCAAAACGTCTTGGGATCGATTCCCAGGACCACAGACAACTAGTGTGGCAGTGAAGTCCTGTTAACTCACCACTCAGGAGGTAGAGGCAGGAGGATCCGGGGTCCTTCTAGGCTATGTTGCAAAGTTAAAACAAACCTGGAATAACAAGACCACTCCCACCCTCTAAAAATAAAGAGACTTTCATGTTTGCCTTCAGGTTTGGGCCATGGATGAGTAGCTTGTATCTTTCCTTCTCGCCAAAGCACAGAAAATACAAAGAAAAAAAAATCCAGAAACTGTATTTTTCTGGAAGTAAGCATAACCAGTGCAATGCTGAGATCGCTAAAGACAAGGGAATCATATGACCCTTGAATTTCTCCCTGAGTGCAATTTCCAAGCTATCATATGAAAAGCAGTGCTTGAGAAGAAGGTGGCAGTCTTCCTCTCAGAGACAACAGACGCTGGTGTCTGGAGTCACCACAGAGACTGGGCTAGGGTATGAGACAGGAGAGAGCTACAAAGACTGGCATAAAATTCATATCAAGTCGGGCAGACCCGCATAACTGTGCTTTTGAGAAATTCGACTTTAGGAGCCACGGTCGAGAAAGGAGGTGGGGAGATTGAATCACTGGCACAGATTCCAGAGTTTGCACTGAAGTTGAAAATTTGGTCTAGCTAGTGAATACTGTGGTCTTGTTGTTGTTGAACGTGCTGGAAATCAGAACATAGAAATTGGGAACTTGCTAGAAGTTAGGAATACACTAGGTTAGTGAAAAGAATGAGACAGACGGATGCCAAACAAGGCCTCTATTCCTTATGCAGACTCTCTAGCCTGGCCACACGAAACAGTGTGACTTGTAACGTCATCTTTCTTCCTCTTAAAACTAGATTTGGATGCACTAGACTCGGATGCTGCTGCATGCTTACCCTTGCAGAAATGTAAGTGGTAGTGTGTCTGCAAAGTGATGCTTAGGTCACATCAGGTACCACACTTACAACTGGGCTCCAGCTTCCCATTCCAGAAAATATATGCAAGCGAAGATAGGTTTCTGAAAATGCCATGGTTTTACTTAAATTATTTGTATGTTAAAGACATTAAGAGCTGGGGAGATGACTCAGTAAGGGAACAACTTGCCCAGAGAGTGTGGCAATCTGAGTTTTAGATCCTCAACATCCATCAAGAGGGTCTGCATGCAGCAGTGCCCATTTATAAGCACAGAGCTGGAAGGTGGAGGAGGCAGGTGGGTCCTTAGGTCTCTCTGGTCAGCCAGCCTAGCCAAATCTGTAAGCTCCAGGTTCAGTGAGGAGCTTCTAGCATCATTACTAATGGGTTCTGGCTTATCATTTAATCTTACACTTTCTTAAAATAGCCATATTACTTCCCAAAACATCTACTTTCATTTTGAAGGCTCCCTAGTTTCTTGGCGAATGGAGATATGTGTAGGAAACAGAGGGCCGTAATGGCCAGTCAGGTTTAGACAACATGGTGCTGACATTGATATTCATCATACACCAAGATGGCTAACACTGGACATCCAGGGTGAGGTGGTGCTGGCTGGAAATTAGCACAGAATGGTTGGTATCGGATGTCTGGGGAACTCAAACGTAAGTGAGGGTGGAATCTGTTAATTCCTTTGTTAGGGTTTGTTTAACTGTGGTCTTGAGATCAGAGGTCAGAGTTCAGAGGTCTGGGCTTTTCTCCTTGCCAGCCTGCCTGTGTATGTCTGCCAGTGGGCGGCATGCATGCCTATCCCTGTGATTCCAGTTTGCTTATGCACATGCGTGTCTGTGACTTCTTGCCTGTGGCCTGTGTGTGCTGATGTGTGCTTGGGTACCTGCCACTATCTGCCAGTCTATTGGCCTGTGTGCTAGTGAGTAAAGCATGTCTTATCTGCCTAAGATGCCTTCTGATCTCTTCAACCCCTAACCTTCTGTGATTTCCTACATTCCTGGTGTCGGTTTGGACCTCACCTATGGCAGCCTTAAGGGGACTGCAGAGCAAGGGCAGTTTTGAACTCCATGTGCAGGAAAGAATTAATGCACTTGTGAATTTTCCTGTTGTAAGTGACTTCAATCACAGCCGCTTTGATTGCCTTTTACTGTTGTTGTGGTTGTTAGTGGAACACCAGAAGGATTTAGCTGTTGTATATGTGGGCGCAAAGCTCCAGAGAAAGTCAAATTGGATTTTGTAATCTCAAGGCTTTTAGGCAGGAGGAGGATTATGAAGCAGCTGGCAAGAATCAAATATTCATTAGTTTAGTTTGTAGCAACATTCAAATGTTTAGATGGTTTCTCATCGAGGGTAGCTCAAGCTCTGCCCCAGAGACATGTTAATTGTGCTGATTATATTGGGCTGGGAGGACTAGCATGAGTCGCTGATAAATTAGTTTTCTGAGACGTTTCTCCATTCTCATGTAAAATGCACAGTAGACTGTAATCTACCCTATCAAAGGTATAGGGGGAAAGATAGGGGTAATATTTTCCAGAAATTAAAATCCATATGCTTGAATGTATCTTTGAAAAAGAAACAGTATTCTTGAACAATGGGCCCACCTGCATATCTCTGCATCTAAGCATGGCCATTTTAGCTCAGTGCACTAATCTTCCAGGTCATTGAATCTTTCTCTGACATGATACCTCAGACTCTCCCTTCTTAATTCTCAAAACTCCTTAAAGTTGGTTGGGAAGTATATTGCACTTACTTAAAGTAAAACATTGAAAGCCATAGGTAGGCAGCAGCAGAGCTTAGACACAGCGCCAGTTCCATCTTCCAAGAACCCACAGTCCCCAACTAGAATACATAGGAAAATTCTATAGGAAGCTTGTTGAAAAAATGCACGTGCCCGGGTGAGACACCCAGAAGCGCTGGTTCACCGAACCAGATACAAGGACGGGAAATACATTTTAAGCAGCTCCACCCAGCTGTGCTGACTGACCTGCCTGCAGCGAGGGATGAGCCACACTCTGGGGATAATGTGGGCTTTTCTGACAGCACAAAGATTGGCTGTGCATCCACCGAACATTTTGCACAACTTATGCAGTGCTGAATTAATGGCATTCTTTGTGACATCAAATAAAGCAGAGCTGGTTTTCCTATGAGAGAAATGCCATTCTCCCTGCCCCTGTCTGCTCAATCCCATTGCTGGAAGAGGGAGCGAACCCCACTGTCCTAGAAGGTTTAGCTTTCGCTGTCAGCAGCCCGAGGGGCGGCATCTATTTTCAGTATTCATGCTGTATTAGGAAAGAATGTGAAAGTAATCAGAGCAAATCAAAGCTTCCACCCTGAAGTGTTTCTCTTTGTGCACGGATTCCAATGATAACCCTCAGGGGCCACTGATTAAAATGCCGGCCCACCCTCTTCCTGGTCTTGTTTAGTCTTATTGACTGCAGTTAACCTTTGCCAGGAGTCACTGGGAAACAGTCTTCTAACTGCTCTAAAGCCCCATTTCTTGTTCCTTCCAAGAAATATGTAAGTGACATATTCAGGAGAGAAAAAGAGGGGAGAGAGAGAGAGAGAGAGAGAGAGAGAGAGAGAGAGAGAGAGAACACCTTTGGTCCCTTTTTTCCCCCTTTCTTTTAATTTCTTTAGTGATTTATTTTTATTTTACATGCATTGATATTTTGTCTGCATGTATGTGTGTGAGTTACAATTGTGAGCTGCCATGTAGGTGCTGGGAATTGAACTTGGGTCCTCTGAGAGAGCAACTAATGCACTTAACCACTGAGCCATCTCTCCAGGTCCCTCGCCTTCTATTTTCTTTTCTTCTTTTTTTTTTTCGCGGTGGCGGGGAAGAGACAGAAATCTTTAATAAATAAATAAATTAATTAAAAAAAGAACCTTTGGTTCCTTAGACTCTGTTTCTGCATGACAGTGTTCCTACAGCCTTTGATGTACCCATGCTGTTGAAATTAGAAGCCAGCACTTATCTGTGTATTAAGTAAAACTGAACTCTTGGCTTGCGCATACACTATCTTCTTTTTTAATCTCAGATTTTGCTGGTCCTAATGGGAATTGCTCTCCTTTCTGCAGTGAGTACTAGATTCACAGTGTTAGAATAAATCTCCATGTTCTGCGGGGGCTCCCAGGAACTGTGTTTTTGCCAGGGAAAGAACAAAGCCAGCTAATGAGGCAGGCTTTATTTATATCACTAAAGAGTTGCCATGCAGATGAGCTTCCTGTACATTAGCAAAGATGATTTATTAGGAAATTTCCTTTGCCATCTTCTGAAGTAAATGATTGTGTTTAATTTTCTCATCGGGAAAATGAAAGGATTGGACTAGAGGAAGGGCCAGCAGTCTGTTTCTCAATTGTATTTCTGGCTTTACAGGCCATGTGGTCTCTTTTATAATTGCAAAGTATTACTGCTGAAACCCAAGATTAGCTGTAGACAATAAACAAATAAATACATGGGTGTCACTCCTGTGCTGCCGTTTCAACACAACATTAACTATAGATAATAAATAGGTAAATGAATGGGCGTCACTCTGGCCTCATAATTCTTTTTACAAAACCTAGCGCTTATTTATCCTATTTTCAGAGCCTCCAATTTATGATTTTATTCAAGCAAATTAAGAGCCAACTGTCTCTTGATTATTCTTTGATCAAGTGCTCTAATGCATGCCCATGTCCAATTCTGCCTATCAAAGGCCACTGAAACTAGAAGAAGTAGTAACACTTACTGAAAAAGTTGTGCCATGACTTTGATAAGTGTCTTTGAAACATTATGTGTGTTTGTATGGGGATGAGGGATGCAGGCATACAGTGCATGTTAGAGGCCGGAAGAGGATGCTGGAGCCACTAGACTTACAGTTGGTTCTGAGATGCCCAATGTGGGTGTCTGGAACTGAACTTGGGTCCTCTGGAAGAGCACTTAAGCGCTCTTTACTGCCAACCCAATTCTCTAGTACCTTGATAAATCTCTTAATTTTTAAATTATAATTTTGTGTGTGTGTATAATCTGTTGGCCTGGCCTGTCTGTCACCTGGGTACCCTGTCCCTTTAGAAAACAGGCCCTGCCCACTCCCAACCTCCCCCTTCCTTCATTCCACCCCCTCTTCTTTCTCTCTTCTCTCTCTTTCTGCCTTTCTTCTGAAGAGGAGGCTGCCTCTCTCTCTTCTCCCCTTCCCTTTCATAACCCACTAAATAAACTCTATACCCAAGCTCTCTCTGTATGGTGCATCTATCTGTCTGTCTCCCTCCAAGGCCTCAGGTTATCTGCCAGGGGATTCACCGAGACCTTGGGTGATCTGTCACCACTCCTCACTGGACCGGTCCCCTACCATATCTTTATGATAACATTGGTGCGTGACTTGGTCAAGCTCTCTTCAAGTTTCCTCCCGCCACCAGGCAGGCCAGGTGAGGACATGTGGGGACCCTGGACTCAGACAACTTTCCAACATCCCATGCCTCTCCATCGCTTCAAAAGGTAAGGTTCCCTTCTCCAAGTCAGCTTTCACTGACATTCATCTCTGCTTATTCCTCACAGCTAAAGACTGAGATTTGGCTTCTCGCCTCTCAGACTTTTGTACTCTCTCGAACCACTCATAGTGGTCCTATCCAGCCCCCAATTCCTTACTGATGGGTCTTGAATTAGTCTGGCCTAGCCCTTGACCCTTCTTTTATCCAGAAGATATTCTAGTTAAGAGCCCTTGGGTCCTCGCCTTTCTCATGCTCTTGCCTTGGGAAATAGACCTAAAACTATCTGTCCCACCTTCCCCCGGCATGTCTTTTACCTCTGCTTTCTGCTGTCCCACTGCCCCCCTTTCTCCCTCTCCCTTTCTCTCCCCTTCTCCCTTTCTCTCCCTTCCTCCTTTCTGCCCTTCTTCTAGAGAGGCAACTTCTGCCTCTTTCTCTCCTCTCCCTTTCTTCTCTTCTTCCTTTCTCCCCTTCCCTTCCATAACCAAATAAATAAACTCTATACCCAAACTCTCTCTGCATAGCATATCTACCTGTCTGTCTCCCACTGATGCCTCAGGCCACCTGCCAGGGGACCAGCTAAGGCCTCGGGTGACCCACCACCACCCCTCATGGGACTGGTCCCCAATCATATCTTTATAAATGATAACAGTGTGTGTGGAGGCAATTTTGGGGGCTTGATTGGTTCTCCTCTTCCACTATGTGAAATCCAGGATAGAACTTAGGTGGTTAGGCTTTGTGGAAAATGCCTTTACCTGTTGATTAATCTTGCCAGTCCTTGATAAATGTCTTTTAAACACCACTTGAGTTTTATCACAGAAGCCTAGAATATATGGTAATATTATTATAACTAACATTAATAGATATGGGAAAATGAAACTCTGAGAAATAAAGCATATGACTATAGGAGGCAGTTGTTTTAGTCTTATCTACTGTAACAAAATACCATACACTAGGTGCTTTATAACCGATAAAAACTCACTGATCACAGCCCCAAGACAAGGTTCCAGTAGGTGTGGTGTCAGTTGGAACTCCCTGTTTCATGGAAGGTGCCTAGCAGTGTCTTTACATGCTAGAGTAGTCAAGGGACCTCGTGCAAGTCTTTTTTTTTTTGGTGGGGGGAAGCACTCTTCATTCATGAGGATAGGACTCTCATGACCTACTCATCTCCTGAATGCTCTACTTTTTAATATTTTCACTTTGGAGATAGATTTTGAATGTGTGAATTTTGAGGCACATAAATATTTGAACCATCATAGTACTGTGTGAGTTAAGTCCAGGAGCATTGCCTTCAAGAGGTCTCCTCTTCCCTCTCCTCCTCCTTCTTTGTTTGAGGTAGGGTCTCTATACATAGCTCTTGATGTCCTGGAACTTACCCTGTAGACTAGGCTTGTCTCAAACTCACAGAGATCTACCTGCCTTTCTGCCTTGCCAGTACAGGGTTTAAAGGCATACACTACTATGTCTGGCTAAACTCCAGTTCATAAACACTGTAGTCTCTGGGCATTTCTATGAAGATAAAACGTTTTTACGTACTAACCAGGTAGTATACATGCTAACCACTTAGCGAGGAAGGGTTGCAGAACAAGAATGAGGGGAAAGGGAGAAAAACAGGAAGAAGGAAGCAATGGGGAAGAAGAGGGTTTTAAAGAGTGTAATATCAAATTGAGCAGAGGCTGAGACAGATGAATGCTAAGACAAATGCATTTAATTTGAAAGATAAACAGTATCTCAGAACTCTCGGGGTGGTGGTTGGATCCAGAAGTGAGAGCATAAACAGAAGAATGAATAAAGTCAATACAGAAGTGTCGCTTTGGAAAACTGGCTAACCTAGTAGAGACAAAAGGTCTAGTTAGTTCCAACTCTTTGTGTGGAGGGGAGAAACTCACTCAAAAATCGAAGAGACAAGGATCCTTTCCTCAGTGGACCACTGGTTTTTCAAGACTGCCCTAAGTTGATGATCAGGACTCAGTGCTGAAAAGGAGCAAAAGTTTCTTTTGTGGGAGCCATTCATACTCTTGATCTTAGCATGTGACAGGACAGGCGTTCAGGTGACTTTCCTGGTGGCTCAAGCAATGTTGCAAGGTGCTCATTATTCTCTGCTTTTCAAATAACAGCTTCTCAGAAGTCAGTTCACTGTGTTGTCCGAGACCAAGGTTGCAGCCACAGCTCATTCTGAGAACATACATAGTTACTGAGTTAGCAAGCACAACTTTGTTGATTTTTGCTTTTTTTTTTTTTTAAATAAAGCGGGAGTAATGGATTGGATATGGTACAGCTCAAAGCTGAAGGGAAACATGCCTAAGATCTAGAAAAAGAGTAAAAAATGAACTATGCTTACTTCAGTCCCTGATTTAGAAAGTAGCAGTGGGTACATTATGAGTTCTATGTTCCACATGGGGGATGATGGGAACACCATGCTCATCTGGAAGGGAACCTATAGGATTGTCTTTTGTGTTGGTTCTTTTTTTCTTCTTTTTGTCAACTTGATACAAATTGGAGTCCCCTGGAAAGAGGGAACCTCAGTTGTGTAATTGCCCTCAGAAGACTGGCCTGTGTTCAGATCTATGGAGGCATTTCCTGGTTTATGATTGATGTCAGAGGGTCCAGCCAACTATGGGCAGTCCTGGCCCTGGGCAAGTGACTGCACTGAAGAAGAAAGCTGAACAAGTTACGGAAAGTCAGCCAGTGAGTAGTTTCCTTGTTGTTTTCAACTTCAGTTCTGGCTTCCATATTGCTTTCCTGGCTTCTCTGCCTGATGGGCTGCAACCTGCAAGTCAAATTAACCCTTTCCTCCTCTGTTTGCTTTTGATCGTGTTTTTTTTAATCCAAGTGACAAATAAAGCAAACCAAGACGCTTTCTTTTGTAAAAGAAATCTCTAAATTGAACAAACATTTTAAAGTTTATAACTTAGAGTCTATAATGATTCATTACGCAGAACTTAAGAAAAGTGGGCTCTAGAAGATCCACCACCCTGCACTTTAAGATTAAATGTGAGAGGATCTCGAGTGATGCAACACAGAGTCTTAGGGAGAGGTGAAAATTGTCCGTGGCATTTGTAGATGGTTAAAGTAGCATTGTGAAATGCAGGAAATGATGAAAAACCACTATTAGCTTAATACAGTAAATATCAGCCACCACCAATACTCAGTCCCAAACATCAAATAGCCATGACACAGGGTCAGCCTTCAATGAGGAGCAAACATTTGACCAGTGGATCGTAAAATAACATGATAAAGTTCTCCACATAAAAAAACTGCATTTTAATTTTGATAAAAAACATTTGCAACTTTTTGAAATAATTTCTATTTGGGATGAAATACCTGAATAATATGTTTTCTCTGTTATATAAATGAGGCTTAGCTATATCATAATTGATGTAATTTGGTGACTTAACAGACACATTGGGCATATAAGAACTTTGCATTTCCAGAGGTATAATACTTTGTATGCACTCTTTATCTTTTCTTATATATCTCTCTCTCTTAATTGACACGTAAAAGGGAACCTAAAACATTTGAATAATGTTTTTAGTAATTCACAATTAGCTTTTTCTTAGGAGTAAGAATGTGGTTGTTGATTCATCCTTCTGGGCCCTTTATACAGTATTTATTTGGTTCTAAACCTAAAGAACCTTTTTCTGTTCCTTCTCAGTGTAGGGATTCTGTGCTAGAGGGACTTTGGCAGGTGAGCGCTCCAGAGGCCTCACAGTGGGGCAAATATGAGAGACAAATATGCCAAGCAGACAGAGCTTAAGTGAGGAGTTTATTGAGAAAAGCGGGGAAGAAGGTGGGGAGGGAAGAGACTGGCCTCTGGGGACAGGAGAAGAAGAAGAGGAAGAGGAAGAAGAAGAAGATGACGACGAAGGGAGAAACAGAGAGACAGAGAGAGAATCAGAGACAGACAGAGACAGAGAAATGCAGGGCGAGGAAGGGGAAGAGAAAGAAGAGAGAGAAGTACACGGTTTCACCTTTTAAAGAGACAGCATACTGCCGGCCCTGCATGCAAGTGTGACACAGGCCATGACACACTCTGTCAGGTCCTCAAGTGGTGGGACCAGGTCCATCTGGATGCTAACATTCCTCCCTTCTTTATTTATTCATAAAAGGTGAGGAGTTAGGCATGGCATGTTAGGGAAATGAGGGCTTTGAGCTCTCAAGACTGATTCCTGCTGATCTGGGGTGTCGACTACCTTTGGGGAACTTGAGAAAGCTGGGGTGCTGGCCTCGTCTTAGGTTATCTGGTTGTTTTACTGCTGTCTAGGCTATGTGGAACTGTCTGGCGCCTCTTAGACCTGACAAGATGCTGTCTGTGCAGAGGACAAAGTTAAGTTTAGAAAAAAACTTTTCTTTAGGTCTTGGTAATTGAGGAAGCAGAGTGTCAAGTCCAGGGGAAAGTGGGGAGGCTTAGGTTTCTTAGGGAGGGAGAGATGCATCCGACCTGTTTGAGGTGAGTCCAAATCGATGTCCTGGAATTCTTAGAGTTTGTGGAAACGTAAGTTTTAGATACATTAGAAATGGCAGTATACTCATGCTGGAAATGATTTTGGTTAAAAGCATTAACGCTCTTTTTCCTATCCAGAAAACTGTGACAGATGATTTTCCACAGTAAAAGACATCTTTGAGCTAGATTAACGACTTATCCGAAATTTATTGATTAATGTTGATTATCAGCACTTAAGCCCTTTTCCTCAGACCTTTATAAATTGCATTTACACACCTGAAAGCACCTTCTTAGATCCTAAAACATCCTCACAGCTTAAGCTTGTATCTTAAAACTGTTCCTTTTTACCATTATGGCATCACCTGAACTCTCAGGAGAAATCTGCTCTGTTTGTCTGTCTCTTCTCGAGTCTGGTAACGAGGTAAATTGTGTCTGGACTTAGTAATGACTCTGGAGAGTGAGGCCTGTGACCCGAATTTTACACAGAGAACCGAGAAGGCAGCTGAAGCAAAGCTATTAGTCATGAAGCTGCATCAGAGTTCTTCAGAAAGATAAATTTTACCTGAGTTAATGATTAAAAATGACAGAGACTTACTTGATTGGCTACCTAGACAGCTACCTCTCAGTCCTCCATGATCAGTGAGGACAAATCTTAGGGCAACATATGTCTTCTAGTTGGAAGAGGTAGGCCTGCAAGGCCCCTGAAGATCCCATAGGTGTCTGTGAAATAAGGACTCATGGGAGGACTAGCCTGCTTTTTGCCTGAGGCAATATGAGGCAGTCAATTCCTGTGACTGTTCACATCTTAAGAAGTCTTTGCAACAGTTGAGGTGAAAGGCGTGTTTCTCAATGGTTAGTGCTACCACTTAAGAAGCAAGTTCCGGGTAGAGATTCTTCTGTTCCCAGTCATTTTCTTTGGAGGAAATAGGGGTGGTGCCAGGAACTGACCTGTCTCTCTATTATGAAAGTCTTTGGAATTAAACATTTTGAACACCATATTTTCCAGATCTCTGAGCATTTGAGGGTCATCTGTCTAGTGGGTGAATCTGAGTTATGACTACAATTGTCTTAGTACAGCATCTGCCTGGAGAGCTGGATCCAAGCTGAGAGGTTGTGGAGGGATGTTTTACCTAGAGTCCTCCAGTTTGACTGTAGCTGTTTTTTACTTAGCGGGTCAGATTTATGCTTCTGAAGGACGAAGAAGTAAAGAAAAATTCCCTTTTGCAATAGAAGCTTAACACTAAAAACTGACAATAGAGTCTTGTAAACAGCTTACGTGAAGGGCTGGGGGGTGTAAATCTCTAAGTTAGCTTTTGTTACTCTGAAACAGTTTTTATAAACTTAAATTATTATTACAATATAGAATATGTTTTAAAGCAGAGTTAAATCACGTATACAGTATAATTAATCATGCATTTTATCATCATCTAAAAGTACATACTAATTTAAAGTATTTGCGACTTGTTTTTTTTTTCTTTTCTAGTCTAGAAGGAGACACGATAAACAGAGCTTATTAGAACTATTTAAAAGTGCTCAACCGGGTGGTGGTGGCGCATGCCTTTAATCCCAGCACTCGGAAGGCAGAGGCAGGCAGATCTCTGTGAGTTCGAGACCAGCCTGGTCTACAAGAGCTAGTTCCAGGACAGGCTCCAAAACCACAGAGAAACCCTGTCTTGAAAAACCAAAAAAAAAAAAAAAAAAAAGAGCTCATTGTGGCGGTTTAAAACATTTTAAAGCCATAATTATATGAACATATATGCACATTGAATTTAAGTTGCATGCACACATACACACATAAAGTTTAATCAAAAGTCACATGCATACACACACATATTAAACAGGAGTTGAGTATAGTTAGAAACTGTGTGTTGGTGAGAGGAAGCCAGCTTCTCCGTCTCTGACTTTCACGTTGCAGCAAACAGACAGGACATTTAAAGAGACAGAGTAGATAGACAGGCATACTCAGGTCTTTGGAGAAAAAAAGAAAAAAAAAGTGGAGAATCAAAGCTGCCAGTGAATGAGAAAGCAGATTCATTGCAGGTGGAAGAGAGCTTATCTGCTGCAGGGAGAGCACACAGGTGGGCTCCCTGCATTAAGTGGGTGCTCCGGCAGGCCCTGCCAAAAGCATGCCACTGCACAAACGCATCACATGCAACAGTCAATGTAAGAGGAATTAGAGACAAAGACATAAATAAAAGGTGAGATATCCGGCAAAGAGCACCCTTAGTAAAAGGAGCAGAGCAAACCCATCACATGACAGGACACTTTAGACACTACCTAGTAGTTATACTGCCGTATTAGCCCGCTGTATTTGAAGATGTTGGGATCATCTCCAGGAGTGAGAAAGTCATCCCATCTTTACTCAGGTGCTTATTACTTCTAGGATGCAATGGAAAGAAAGAAAACAAACCCCAAGATGCACAGCTAGACCTGTTGTATCCAGCACTAGAATAAAGAGTATTTCTGTTACCTTGTTCTATTTCTTAGGATAAAGTTTACTTTTTGATGAACTGTTTATTATTCTTTTGAGGATTCAGCATGAAAACTTATAAAATATAAACATACTAGACTTATAATTGCTACTTGATAACGATTTTCTCTAGAGTTTCATTTGTACTAAATGTATAAAATTGGTAATTATACGCATGGGTATTGAATTAATTAAAAAACTGATTATGAGTAAGTCTTATTTATTTTGAAAAACAGGAATTTATTCCAAGTGTTTGAATATATTAGTATGTGGATCTTCTCGTGATGTTGCTAGGATATTCTATACAAAATAATAATGCTACTTGCCCGAGAAATCTTATTTTTAATGTGGGAGTAATCATACATATGATTACAAGAAGAAACAAAGTAATTAGAATCAGCTTGTTTTGAACAAAACTTCCTATAATCCAAAACCAACGGATGTATTCAAACTATAAATCATGGGGTCAAGTATTTTTAAAGACTTATTTTTTTTGTGTGTGTGTAAAAGTGTTTTGCTTGCTTATATGCAAGAGCACTGTGGGAGTGCTTGGTGCCTGCAGAGGCCAGAAGAGGGCGATGGATCCCCTGGAACTGGCATTATGGGCGGTTTGACAGGAGTATTCCTAAAGGAATATGGTAGAGGCACCCAGAAGAAAGACCCCAGGAAAACATGGACAAGATAGCAATCTACCAGACAGGGAAAGCCTGGAGGAAAAGAAACTGACCTTACCGACATATAGACCCCAGACTTCTAACCCCTGGGATTATGAGAAAACACACTTCTGTAGTGCAAACTACGCAGCCTGTCATGGTTTCTTCTGGTACAACACTGGCGAGTTGGAACATTACCAGTTCTCACTATAAGAATGCTAAAAGACCAATCTCCTGTCTTTTAAGAAGTTTTATGAGTTCCAGACCATGGTAAGAGAAACTACACAGTGGTCAGTTTCTTTGTCATCTTGTGTTAAACTTGACTCCTTGTCAGGTAGCTGGAGGAGGGGGGGCCGTGTTAGAATGGATGCTGAGCGCGTGATGTGCCTCAGATTATACGAACTCTGAATCTACTCCTTCTGTGACTCCACTGCTGTGTTAGAAACAGAAAAGGCATTGTGTGTGCACACATGTGCACCTGGGCCTAGTGGGTGGGAGGGGGTACCCATGTATCGAGCAGGAGTTAGAATGTGGTGTTGGTTAATAGCTTCTGGAACCAGGTCTGACACCTCCAACCCTTCTTAGTATGTTCGCAGGGTTAGATCATTTAGAATGGTATCTGTCATGTAGTGTTAGGGGAGGGCTACATCTCTGTTTTGTAGCATTCTTGGGAAAGTTAATTAAATGGGATGACAGATTTGGTGTTTTTTTTTTTGTTTTTATTGTTTGGAAACACGGTCTCACTCTGCAGCCCAGGTTGCCTTGAACTCAGGCAATCTTCCTAATTGAACAGAAACAATAGATTTGAAATGACACAAATAGTAACCGGAAGCTGAGTAGGCATTGAAAACCTGCTGTTTTTTTTTTAATCCCTCATCCTCGTTATTCTAAAAATCTCAATATGTGTTAAAGTTCTGTTCGCAAACAAGGGATTCAAGGTCTGTGAACTGCATGGCTCTGAGAGGCTGCCGGCTTCAAGGCTCATGAAGAAAGACGTGGAGGGTAGAGAGGTCAGAAGAGAATGTAGAGCTTCTAACCCCTGACGCTGGCTCATTCTACACAAGAGGCTGCCTCACTTTGCCACAGAGCTGAAGGGTGTTTTTGTCTAGCCTCCACCTCCTCCACAGAATACAAGAATTGACAGCTTGATAGATGGAGATCAGCAGAAGAAACTGGATGCCAGTGAGGCGCTGGCAGAGGCCTACTGTCATTGTTATGTGCATGGACATTCTTTTTTTTAATATTTATTTATTTATTTATTTATTTATTTATTTATTTATTTATTTATTAAAGACTTCTGTCTCTTCCCCACCGCCGCCTCCCCTTTCCCTCCCCCTCCCCCAATCAAGTCCCCCTCCCTCGTCAGCACAAAGAGCAAACAGGGTTCCCTGTCCTGTGGGAAGTCCAGGGACCACCCACCTCCATCCAGGTCTAGTAAGGTGAGCATCCAAACTGCCTAGGCTCCCACAAAACCAGTACGTGCAGTAGGATCAAAACCCATTGCCATTGTTCTTGAGGTCTCAGTAGTCCTCATTGTCTGCTATGTTCAGCGAGACCAGTTTTAACCCAGGCTTTTTCAGACCCAGGCCAGCTGGCCTTGGTGAGATCCCGATAGAACATCCCCATTGTCTCAGTGTGTGGGTGCACCCCTCGCGGTCCTGAGTTCCTTGCTCGTGCTCTCTCTCCTTCTGCTTCTGCTTTGGACCTTGAGGTTTCAGTCCGGTGCTCCAATGTGGGTCTCTGTCTCTGTCTCTTTTCATCGCCTGATGAAGGTTAATGTTCAGGAGGATGCCTATATGTTTTTCTTTGGGTTCTCCTTCTTATTTAGCTTCTCTAAGAACCCGAATTATAGGCTCAATGTCCTTTATTTATAGCTAGAAACCAAATATGAGTGAGTACTTCCCATGTTCCTCTTTTTGGGTCTGGCTTACCTCACTTAGGATAGTGCTTTCTATTTCCATCCATTTGTGCGTGGACATTCTTATGTTATTTTATTTTTTACAAGTTTGTGACCATCAGCCTTCTGCAAGTGAGTGACTAAGGACTAAATCTCTGCCGCTTCCTTCCTGACCCTTTGAATGTCTTCCCCTGACCTTAGAGCACGCTTTTCCTTTTTGGCTGCTCTGTCCTCACTAATTCTAGCTTCCCATCAATTGTGTGTGTGTGTGTGTGTGTGTGTGTGTGTGTGTGTGTGTGTGTGTAAGACGTGCATCAGATTCCATCGGCTCTCTGAATCCAGAATTGACATACCTCCTCAGCAGCCTTTGCACACAGTGGTTGCTTGGCTTGGGATTTCTCTCCAGCTAGCACAGTTAATTTCCATTCAAATCTCTGAGTGGCCCTCACACATTGCATATGAACAAATGGGGAGGATACTGATAAGCTCTAAGGTATTTAACTCCTGCACATGGAGTCCACACAAACTTCATCCTCTCTTCAGGGGCTGCAAAATAACTACTTAAGAAAAGCCTGAATTTTTTTCAAGAGACCAGATGGTGGCAGCATAGAACGCACAAGGAAAGCCAGGACCAGAGGCAGCTTGAGAACAAGAAACTACTAATTATTTATGAGAACACCACCAGGAAAACTGGTTAAGAACATGCAGTTTCATTCCAGAAATACTTGCTTTTGGCTTTGCTTCCCTACCCACTGGCAGTGGGAACTCGGGCAAGCCAATTAATTTCTTTAAGCCTCATTTCCTTATCGACAAAATGAGGGTGACAATAATTATAGGAATGTTTTAGGATTAAGGGGGAATGTATGTGATATACTTAGCCCACACCCAGGAAACAAGTAGTATAAGGACAGACAGGCAGACAGACAGACGGATAGGTAGATAGTATGCTGGATAGTTTTATGTCAACTTGACACAAGTTAATGTCCCTCAATTAATGGCCCCCAATTAAGAAATGTCCCCATAAGATCAAGCTGTAGGCAAGCCTGTAAAGCATTTTTCTTCATGAGTTGATGGGAAGAGCCCAACCCATTGTGAATGGTGCCATCCCTGGATTGATGGTCCTGGGTTCTATAAAAAAGCAATGGAGCATTCCACAAGGAACAATCCAGTAAACTGTAACCCTCCATGGCTTCTACATCAGCTTCTGCCTCCAGGTTCCTGCCCTGTTTGAGTTCTTGCCTTAACTACCTTCAGTGATGAACAGTGTTATTGAAGTGTAAGCCAAATAAATCCTTTCCTTCCTAACTTGCTTTTTGGTCATAATGTTTCACTCAAGGACTAGTAATCTTATCTAAAACAGACAGACAGACAGGCAGGCAGGCAAGCAGGCCTTCTTTCTTCCCTCCTTCCCTCCCTCCCTCCCTCCCTCCCTCCCTCCCTCCCTCCCTCCCTCCCTTTCTTCCTTCCTTTCTTTGGAGAGTGTCTCCCACCAAACCTGGTACTCTCTGAGCTAGATTGATTGACTAACAAACCTGTCTTCACTTACCCAGTGCTGGAATTATGGGTGTGCACTGCCACACTTGGCCTTTAAAAATTATATTTTATTTTTAGTGTGTGTGTGTGTGCATGTGCATGCATGTGTGTGTGTGTGTGTGTGTGTGTGTGTGTGTGCACATGCATACATGCACGTGTACCTGCCTATTTGCCTATACGTGGGCATAGGGGCCAGAAGGGGACAGCAGATCCCTGGAGCTGGAGTTTCAGGTGACTGTAAGCCACTTGATGTGGGTGCTGGGAACCTGACTTTGGTCCTCTCCAACGGTAGTAGGTGCTCTTAACTCCTGAGTCATTTCTCAAGTTCCACAACTTCCTAGCTTTTTGTAGCATGGATGCATTTCTGATTGTACAGCAAGTACTTTACTGACTGAGCCATCTGCCCAGCCCTGAGCATCGTATTTCACAAGAATAGTTGCTCCAACATTTTCTAAAGCTAGGGCAAGGTAACAGGCATCCTTGGGCTCTGTCAACGGAGGCTCATCAGCTGAAGATTTTAGAAACACTTCCGTAACCAACTGACATCAACCTACCTTTTTCAATTGCAGTGCACTGGCAATGTTAAACATTATCAGTGATAAAACAATTTTCCTTATAGGAATTATGTTCCTTTAAAAAAAACTTGAAAATTCTATTATCAGCTTAGCATTTTAGATCGATGCCCTGGCTTTTTAGTTATCTGTTCTTTACATTTTTGCCATGGAATGCCTCTTTCCAGTTCAGTTGGACAGACTTCAATGGAGGAGCTCTGCATTTTCTTGCCTTTCCACGCGTGACCACACAGTTCCCATCACCTGAAATGCCTTGGAACTTTTCCCATTTACTTGGATCTTACTTTTCTTTTCAGGGACCAGTGGAAAAGCTGAGTTTTTTTTGGGAAGCTTTCACCATCTGCTGTTCCCACAGGGAGACCTCCCTTGAGAATGCAGCTATTTTGGCCTCTGGCATCTGCTGTCTCAAGTGAAGCATATTGCTCTCCTTTCCCATGTGAGGGAGGAGCTCATTCACAGAGTTGGGGTTCATTTCCATAATCTAGAGCAGCTTTAGGTTGTGGTGTAATCTCTACACTTGGTGCTTCTGTGCTCAAATTTTAAGATATTACCCATGACTATTGGGTGGATGCTTTTTGTTTTGAACAGGGGAACCAATACACGATACTCTATGTACTTTATATTTTAATGTTAAATACTTTAAGTAATGTATATAATGTAGTATCACTAACAATTAGGCATTTTATTTTATTTTTGTGTACGTTGTGCATGTATGTGATCTGTGTATGTGCATATGTGTGTTTGCAAGCACTCACATATGGGTTCTTGTTATGCAGGGCCCAAATTGAGGTTGAGTTTCTTTTCTGGGATGCTTGCTACTTTTATTTTTTGAGACTGTATCTCACGGACTCTGTGGGATTTCGTTGGGTTGAATGGATAATGAGCTTTGGGGATCTGCTTGTGTCTTGCCCATCATCTTTCCAAGGCTGGGGTTCTAGGCATACATCACCCTGGCATTTTTTATGTGTGTTCTTGGAATCCAAACTCAGGGTCTCATGTTTGTGGAGACTGGCCCGTCTGCCTAGGTCCAGCATAGGCTCTTTAAAAAAAGAGATATAAGGAAGTGTAAGAGGCAAGTGATTGAGCTTCTCTCTCAGATTCCAGATTAGTATTTGAAGTTTCATTTAAGCTCTAGATATCCCGTTGAAGCTGTTTTTAGTGGCATCTGGAATATTTTATTTTCTGTCTTTCTTTTTCTCCTTCCTTCCTTCCTTCCTTCCTTCCTTCCTTCCTTCCTTCCTTCC
>JABTXL010008488.1:6784799-6866507 GCA_025134845.1 Neodon shergylaensis
AGATGGATCTCTAGCATCCCAGCACTGTGGAGGTGGAGGCAGATGGATCTCTAGCACACACGCAGCACACAGTCTGACTGAAGCAGAGAACACCAGGTCATGTGCAACACCCTGTTCCCCAAATCAAGGTGGAGTGGTATTGAGAGGACACACAAAACTGAGTGTGAGCCTTTCTACACACATGCATGTGCATCCATATGCAAACATGTACTCACCCACATAAACCCCACACATGACATTTCATGTGTATGCATGTGCATCCACAAGCAAACATCCACTCATTCTCATAAACCCCACATAAGACACTTCTGTGCATTTCTTGATAGAAGAAGATACGTATTATTTATTATGTCTCCAAATCAATAGCAGTTGACTGATGTCTGAAAGGTATAGGTACAGTTCTAATTCCTGCAAAAGGAGGCAGATACGTTGTCCCTGACATTCCAGCTTTTGTTTTCACAGTGATGTCCAGTTATTACTCATTTCCCATAGGGGGAGGCTTACCTTCTCTTTACTCAAGAGAATTTTGGATTTGTTCAGTTCACGAAAATGAGAACAATTCTAGCCTTTATCATCATAATTGCCACTGCTCTCTCTCTCTCTCTCTCTCTCTCTCTGGACTCATGGGATGCTTTTAAAAGTGTTAAGTTCTGTTTCACATCTTCTACACAGCAAAGAAAGTCTTCAGAGCCAAAGGACAATCTACAAAATGGGAAAAAAGGATTTTCAGACTATATAGTTGACCAGGGGTTGATGTCTAGAATAGATAAGGAAACTCTAAAACCCAAAAGCAAAAGGCCTTCAACTGTCTGATTAGAAATAGGCAGCAAACCTAAACAGACATTTTCTAAGGCAAAAACCTGGCTTGCAGGTACATGAAACTGTGAGAACTGTTTCATACCACTAATCATCGTACAAATGTGAATTACAATCTTAAGGCAATATCACCTACTCTAGTAAGAATAGCTGGTATCAAAAAGACTCCACTCAGGGCTGGGCAGGAGGTAGACATAAGAGAATCTTTGTTCACTGTTGGAAGAAATAGAACTTAATACAGAACTGTGAAAAACAATATGGAAAATTGAAATGACCACACGATTTAGCAATCTTACCCTTGGGTATATATATATAAGGAAAAGGAGTCAGCATTCTTCAGAGATACCTGTGCTGTTACATTTATTGAAACACTTTTCATAATACTCCAAACTGGAAACAACCAACGTATCCATTCCCCGACGAATAGAAAGAGAGAATATGGTACACACACAACAGAACACCGTTCAGCCATAAAAAGATTGACACCCTCTTGTTTGTGCCAGTTAAGAGGTCATTATATTCAGCCAAGCACAGAAGATAAGTAGCATGTCTGCCACTAAGATGCAGGAGCTGAAAATACTGGTCTCATAGACATAGGAAGTAGGATGATGGTAACCAGAAAATAGGAACAGGAGGGTGGGTGGAGGGTGACAATGGGGGTTAAGTTTCAGTTGGAGAAGAAGATAGTTGCGGTGTGCTTCTGATGAGTGGGGTGACCTGGGATATCACAAAAACTAGAAGAAAGGACTTTGGAAAGTTTTTAAACATAAAATGATGACAAATGTTTGCAAAGATAGATGTAGTTAACCTGATGTAAACATTACACATGAATTATCATAAAACATCATTTCATTTAAATGTAAATTCCGTGTGCTTTATGTATCTGTTAAAATTAAATTAAAAAAGAGCTTAATAAGCAAAGAATCCAGGCATTTAGGTCATGTCTCTCCTCAGTAATCTGACAAGGCTCTATCGGCCTTCGTTTCCCTAGGAATCCAAGTAACTCAGCACCTTAGCTCCTGTTCATTCTGTGTTGTTATGAATGGGAGATTGATGCCTGGTAGACCACAAAAGGCCATCTTTGTCTTCCTCCTTTTGTGCTTCCACAAGGCTTTAATTACTGCTTCCTTCAGTTCTCAAGATCATGGAGTCCACTGTGTTCTACTTTGTTTGGTGCAACCTAAGAGTGAATCTGAATCTCCAATAGATTTAGTCTTCTTCTTCCTACAGTCTCTAATACTATATTTCTGATAAAACAGCTAAACATCTGCTCAGGTGTTACCCCATTGCTACTTTCCTCACCTTTGGATGAAATACATAAAACCTAGCATCACAATTATGAACTCAACTCACACTAACTGTGTGGGTTGCTTAAGTTATATGATATATTTCTGTGTTTTACTTTCTCTGTGTGTATGTTGTATGAAATAGAAGGTATCTAATAAATATATTAGAGACTCAGCAGATATGCAAGCTTATCTAGTGAGTAATGAACATTACAGATTTATTACTATTATTGCTGACCTGTTCAGGCATTTAAATGAAATCTGTGACTCAGAGCTTTCAACATAAGAAGTCTCAGTGAGAATTTTCCTCATACCAATCCCATGTCCTTAAACAGTTGAGAAATATTTTTTGACCTCATCAACAAAGTGGCTTGCTTATCTTAGCACTGAACAAAAAGGTTTGCTTTATTTTTCATATAAGACTGGCAAATTTTTGTGACCCTATTAAATTTCGACAGGTCACATAAATCTCCCCACATTTCCTAATTCTGAAGTCTCTATACATTTCTTTATTCTGCACCTTTCTTAACGCAATACCATGTAAATGTCCCCTCATCATTAAGAAATTGGCAAAACTTTCCCCCACCTGTTTCCAGGGACTAAATTGTGGCTTCTACTCGATATCACTTGTGACTGAAGGTAATTGGAGTTGCTTCTTCAAATTTCAGGTTTACCCTGTTAGCTGTCTTGTCAGTCTTCCATTTTTTTCTTGGTGAGTCAAACATATTTTTCACTTGGAGAATGAAATACGACTGTTTCCATTTTACAGAACTGTTTCAAGTGTGTGGCCTTTGAGTGCTGAAGTCTAGAGATCCTTCGCACCTGCGGTATTTTTCGGATGCGACCTTTCCATTGCCTTGAAATGCAGACTTCTAATGAGGAAGGCTTTTATTTCAATGTCCACATTGGCTTGTTTCATCAGCCCTTTGTCTTATGTGCAGAGAAGGAAAATAAGTGATCCTTCAACAGCCTGTCAGCAGGACTTTTATTATCTGTGTCTGTCTGACCATGTCTCCTGGTTGGAGACAGCAGCCAGGAGTGGCTGGGGTTTTATTTATTGTTAGGGCATTTGTCCATGTTTAAAAAGAACAGTGGCTGTAAGCCTGGAAAGAGTACATGTGGAGACCAACAAACCTTACCTCAAAAGCTGTCAGGATGATCCTGAGATTGAATGGATGGATGGATCCAAACATGGCTTCTGGTATTACTTCCTTGATAAATAAATCCCTTCCCCAACCAGGAAGGACCCACATTATTTATAACTATACTTTTAGCCCTTGCAATCACTCCTATGTGTTGGTTGATTCTTAAAATGTGGAGATCAGAGAGTGTGTGTTTGTGGCAGAAGGTGGGACAGAGTAAAGAGCTTAAGGAAGAGAAGACATGTTTTCCTGTGTTCCAGAATGATAGCTTTGTAAGGCTGGACCAGAGACTATATTCAGCTTGGCAGTGGTAGCTGTAGCTGCCGAGGAGCCAGGCCTAGAGGCTAGGAAGCAAAGCAAAGCAAAGCAAAACAAAACACTGTTCTAAGAGTTGTTGTCAATACTTTATAGGATGCTACCGAAATCTCTCTCAGAATAGCTCAAATTAATCTGACTATGATAGCTTTAAAATACATAAATGACAAAGGTTTGCACTGAAGTTTGCATTAGAAAATTGAAATAGGCAAAAGTAGGTCTTGTGTCAACTTTTGGTTGAAGGTTAGAGAGTCTATTTAAGGCCTTTGTGATTTTTTACCTAATAGCTGAACCTGGAAGGTCAACTAGGAGCACAAAGGAGCAAGAGTCTCAGACAGCACAGTCTTCACTCTGGAAGATGCCTGCAGAGGGCAGTCTCTTGTCCAAGAATAGGAGCCACAGTCTCCTCTCATCTTGGGCTAATTACAGGGAAGACAAAGGGAAATAGGGAAGGGGTTGAAACTTCTCCTGTTTTGGCCTTTGATTGGCTGTGTTCTGGGTAGCTAGTGAAATAAGATTAGTGATAGGTAAAAGAATGTCCAGAGGTCTAAACACACCTCTGTAGCTAGTGGGTGACTGGGGTCTGCAGGGTAGGGAGGGCAAGAATCAGAACAAAACAACTTACTTTAGGTCTGGGAATTTAGTTTCAAGATTGTCATAGTTCTACCAGACTGGAGGAGCTTTACAATGCCATGTGATCATGGCTAACAGAACTGCACTCCTTTGTATAGGTCAAGGGAACTTCATGCCTTCAGTATTAAATATTGCATTAAATCTGTTGGGCTGCCTAGGATCAGCCTTCCCGACAACACCACATACTTATTATGGCCACAAAGGCAGCAAGCTCACAACATTTGTATCCTTAGCTGCTTAATTTGTAAATTTGCATTCATTTCTGAGTCTCAGAATTCCTATGGTATTTACAACTTGCCAAACATTCTCTATTGGAACATTTATCAAAGAGTGGCTGGGACTGAAAAGGAGTAACTAAATTGATGCGTTTAATTTAATTTACAATGATTGGAGAATGATCTTCTCCCCCCTCCCCCTTAAATTCTCAGTTTTTCAGATCTGCAGCTTGGAGATTTCTGCAAACTGTTTCAATTAGCTTTAGTTAGGCACGTGGGAGAAAGGAGTTACCAAAAAGCGTGAGACAAGCAATCTGCCTTTTCTCACCTGACCTACAAAAGTTCTCTTGAGATTCAAACTGCTTCCCTCTACATATTCCTTAAGGTTTCCTATGTCCTCCTATAGGAAAGCCTCTGTGGCAAAGGACTTGCTTTTAGAGACAGGGACTTTAACCTTAATGGTTTGAAAGAAAGCCAGAGGCTGTGAGAGGCATGGGCTAACATTCTCTCATGAACAACGAGAAAATATATGTACCTATTGATTAATTTTAGCAAAGAAAAAAAAGAATGAAAGAAAGGAAGAAAGAATCCAAGAGAAAAGAAAAGAAAAAAAAATAAAATAAAAGAAAAGAAAGGACCTCTAATATTCCAGGGAGGGATGGAGCTTGGAGAGGTACAGAGCACTCTGGGGTTGGCACAATTTCTCCACCGTGCTTATTGCTTGGATTGAAGTATGTTAGGGACCCAGCATGCTCTTTAACATGTGTGTGTGTGCAGAACATCCAGTATTCAGATGGTAACAAAATCAATAACCTGCTAGGTAATTCAGCTGTAGCAGAAATAGAAAATCCGCCCCACAATGCCATGATGTGGGATGTCTCTCTGTAAATGTGTTGCTTTTATTTATTAATGAATAAAACTGCTTTGGCCTATGGCAGGGCAGAATGTAGCCAGGCTGAAGAGATATAAAGAGAGAGTAGGCAGAGTCAGAGAGACGCCATGTAGCCGTCTAAGAAGCAAGAGGTAACAAACCACGAGCTTCGTGGTAAAACATAAAATAATAGAAATAGGTTAATATAAGATGTAAGAGTTAGTTAATAAGAAGCCTGAGCTAACAGGCCAAACAGTGTTGTAATTAACATAGTTTTTTTGTTTAGCCCTTTATTTATTAACATTTTATTTTTAAAAACTTAAGGGTTATATAAGAAGTTATATTACAAAGAATTTCTTTAATCTGCTTTACTCAGCATGCTCTGACATTGACACCTGAAGCAAGATGACTCATCAAGCAATAAGTCGATATGGAGAAAATAGTGATAGCTAATGCACATCCTTACTCGGCTGTCTTCAGTTTTTCTTCTAATGCCTTCTTCTGGCCCAGTATCCCATGGGCTTTGCTTCCAAGTCTCCTTGGTCTCTTCCAGCCTGGGAGTTCTCTTCAGGGTTTCTCCAACTTTACTTCATTGCTGAAGAATACTAGCCAGGGTTTTCAACTTCCTTAACATAGTTTCTGTGTGTTTTTTTTTTTCCTTCGAGTCTGGGCAGCCGGGAAATGGAGGAGCAGTCTCTGACTACAATGCCAACATAGAGGTTGTTGGTTGTTTTTGTTTTCCTTTGGGGGTGGGGTGGGGAGTGTTTTCTCTGCTTTGTTTCAAGCAGCAGTGGTTATTCTGATTCAGCTTTGTAGATATCCATGAAGGGTGGGGTTGTGGAGAAGGAGAGCAGGAGGGAGTCACTGGAGCTGGCACGAGGTTACTGAGCTGATATATTTAATGGTTTTTTTTGGAAAGTACATGTGGATCCTTGGCCCATCTTTGGCCAAGAAGAGGCAAAGTGCTCTTGGGAAGGTGAATGAAGTGTATTTATGGGCCCGCACTCCGCATCCCAGCATTACAAACAAGCAAGTTCTCAAAATCAAAAGCCCAGAGAAGGGCCCTGTGACTCGAGATCTTTGCTCAGAAGTGAGTTATCGCTAGGGGTCCTCTTCATGTCATTTGTGCATCAGAAGCAGGTAGCAGCCTCCCGGGGCTCAGCTTGGCAGTATGCTCCTTCTTTTGTGCTTCTGGGGTATGCATTTCTGTTCACGCTGTCCTGGTTCTACTCTGACCTGTGATTTGTAGGAAAAACATGTATTAGATGTGTTGCATAGCCATCTCTATTGACACTTTGTAGGCCAGCACAGATTAGACTTATTTTCATTCTGCAATCAGTTTCAAGTGCTTGAACCCTTCTAGCAGCTGGGAGACAATATTTATTCTTAATCAGCAACTGATTTCATGAATCTGATGCCATGGAACACATGTGGCTGTTTATTAAAACACACAGAACTGCTTGAGGGATGAGGCAGAATTTTAACAGGAGGAGATCAGTGTAGTCAGGTTCTGTTGTGGAATTACAAAGAGATGTTTCTATTGGTGGTGCAGGAGGAGGGCAGGGATTTTCATTTCTGGAATGAAAACTGCTGGTGTCCTATGTGGTAGTGGTGGTGGTGATGGTACAGATACTGGTGATGGTGGTGGTAAGGGACTAGGATTAATGCAACAGAAAGCTCGGAAGGCTACTATTAGATTGTGGTCCTTTGTGTGAATTTCACAGGGTATCCAGTAAATGTAATAATTTTGCTTGTCATTGTATTACTAGGGAATCCCAGAGAAGAGCTTTTGTACTTTTATAGTGCACAGCAATGATCCTTGGAACTTACTGACTGTATCAATTTTCATTTGCGCACTTTTGGATTCCTGGTCTCAAAAAATCTGCAATGGAGCCAAGAGGTTTGCTTTTTAAATCACCATGAGAAATGCTATGGGATGGGATTTAAGATGATTTGTGAGTGAGTGGGGGTGGGGCTGGTCCCCCTACTACCAACAGGAAAACAATCTGAGGGAGGTAAAAAGGAAAACTCGGTTCAGCACAACTTAGGGAATGCTGGGTCAAAACTTTTAGAGTCTGACACCAGGCAGTTTATTGTAAACATAGTACCATTTGGAATAAAAGATTCTTTGTATAATTCAGTCCCCAGTGCACAATGAAGCACAATTAAATAAAAACTCAACTCAAGGTACATGTGACCTCTACCATGAAGATGGGTTTTATAGCTGAAGTATTTAGGATCTGGTCCTGCTTCTGATTGAAATAGCATAGAAGTTAGCAGGCTATGGAACACAAGAGACATCTCCCCTGAGGATGGGTTCTATTGACTGAGAAACAAAGCTGAAGATAAAGGTCCAAGGAGGGAGACTCTGGAATAAACATTGTGGGGCATTTGGGTGAGGTCTAGCTCTGTAGATAGCAAAGGTCACTAATTCTTAAAAAAAAAAAAAATCCACACTCAGATTTCTGGGTGGAAAACAAATATTCATTTCCTCCTTTGAGGAGACAGCCCTGTGATTAACATCCCTGGTTTCCATAGTGACCTGTGAGCACTAGTGTTGACTGCAGATTTGTTTAGTGTTTCATATGGGGTCCTCATAGAGGAAGGGACAGAAAGACAGCAAGAGAAGAATGCACTGGATGACTGCTGTGAAACTGTGGATGTGATTGACAGGACATTTGAACACGTAAACTTACAGCAGTTATAACTACATACATACAACCATCACAAGATCAAAGCAGCCAGAATCCCTGTATGGATGTGAAAGTCTCACTTCCAACCGAGGAGCTATTGGCAGTTAATGGCTACTAGGGAGGAAGAGTCAGTTTTCTTCAGGAATTTATCCTCTGAGAGGCTACCCATAACCCTACATCTGTGTGATGCTGGCAGCTCTAAGTGGACAAAGTGGGTTTTAAGAAAAGATGATATGAAACTGAGAAGCAAAAATGCTGTGAGATGGGTGGATAGTGCAGATAGCTCGGGCTCATCCATAAGATAGCATCAAATTTTCAAATGTAGGAAGAAAGAACAGGCCAAATTCTTCTCAAGTCTTTGTGTTATGGCTGT
Source organism: Neodon shergylaensis (assembly GCA_025134845.1). Lineage (NCBI taxonomy): Eukaryota > Metazoa > Chordata > Mammalia > Rodentia > Cricetidae > Neodon > Neodon shergylaensis. The sequence goes on from JABTXL010008488.1 coordinate 6,793,144, forward strand.
TAACGACAGCCAGAATCACTGAGGGAATGCAGCCAAGTGTCACAGTGGAACATGCTGTGGTAGCTTCTGTTTTTCTCATTCTTCACCTGAAAAACTCTTCCTAATTTTATCATCCTTCCCCTTCTTTGCAGAACAAGCTTACCTATCTACCAATGTCAGCTCACATATCCATTTTTAGTCTTCCCTTGACTACCCAGAGCTTTAGAACTTATACAGATTTGGGCACTCCTGTGAGATGCAAAGTTTGGTGGGTCAGGAACTATGCCTTTTTCACCCAGCACTAAACTCTGTATGTAATACGGAGTCTGGCACACAAGAAATACTGGTTAAAATAAACATCTAAGCCCTGTGTGACTCAGAACCTCTACTGCTATGCACCCTGTCATTTAGATTCAATTTACTCACCTTATTTTTATCTCTGCATTTAACATTCTGGTTCATTATTAAGACAATCTTTTATTAGCACCTCACTGTAACTGATTGAGCTAACAGCCCAAGTGGTTTTCAACCTTCCTAGAGCCACGACCCTTTAATACAGTTCCTCGTTCTGTTGTGACCCCAACCATAAAATTATTTCATTGCTACTTCATAACTGTAATTTTGCTACTGTTATTAATTATAATGCAAACATCTAATATGCAGGATGTCTGATATGCAACCCCCGTAATGGGTCGCAAACCACAGGTTTAGAACCACTGTGATCTAAACACTTTTGTCCAGGGAGAAGATGTGTGCATATAGACACAGATTCTTGTTCAAAGGTTAAGTATAAGTGTCAACTCCTTCTACCTGCATCCCAACCCCTTTCAGAGTGTCAATAGAGAGTCACGGGGTGAAAGATGTAGGCCACACTACTTCTGGGTGAATTTCAGGTATCTAAAAGGAGTCTTGCTTACTTTACTTTGGCTGTATCCTGCTACTTGGAAGACTTTTCAAAGACCTTGGAATACCTATCAATAAATGGGACTTCTGGATTCATCCTCCTTGTCTTCTGTAACATCTGAGGTCCAGCCTGCACCCTGCAAATGTTATGTTATGTTTGCTGCCATAGCAAAGCTCACAACAAAACAATATAACAATGCATAGAAGGGTTCTTTGGATGCTAGAAGGATTTTCTCAGTCAGATATTTCTTAAATCAAAATTATCTTTATTGTCCTTGAAGAGTAAGTACTGTGTGATGTGAATGAATCTAGTTGGTTGGATACCCATGAAATGGTCTACAGCCTCATTCCTATACCCTTTGGCTTTTTGCAATTGCTTAGCTTTCCTTCTTGTGGAAAAGAGATAATTATAATATCATAAATAATAAGATAGCTATAGAGCTGATGTATTTGAAACAAAGAAAAAATTTGCCTACTATAACATACTAGTCAATCATCAAGCTTTCCTACTAGATCTTTCTGTAGGTTCAGGAAAACCAAACAAGAACTGGTCCTTCTTACCATATTGAGCTCACAACCAAGTGGGATGACAGACAGAGGTAAGATCGTCATATAGAGTAAACAAAACTGCCTTTCCACAGATGGTGTGGTAATTAATTGTGTCTAGAGGGTTCATGGAAGAGAAGATATAAACCACGAGCCTGGAAGGATGGGTAGGATTTCACCAGAGGGAGAAGACACAAAGGGCATTCCAGTCAGATATCAACTTAGAATCAGTATCAGGAGAGTCACTTCATTAGTAAAATGGTGAAAAGTGACAGGATGATGCCCAGAGGCACAGAAAGGAGCTATAATTACTGCTTTTCTTTCCTTCCCTGCATTTATAGAAGACAAGCCCAAATTCATAAAACAAAGCAGTATCAAGGACAACTGAACCATGACAAAGAATGAAAGTCTGGGTGGAGAAATAACAATCCCAGCCCCATACACACCCTAGAAACCTGATGAAGCTTCCACCTGAGGTTAGGATGCTCATCTTTTCATACGAGGCACCTGGATCTATCAATGTAGAAAGGACAAAGCAAGTGGAAAGTGACTGACAGTGTATTTGGGTAAAGGGACATTCGCACATTTGAACAGCTGTTCATTAATCAAGCAGGAAAACAAGAGAATAAACTGGCTTCCAATTAGAGTTTTTCCATAATCAAAAAGATCTATTGCCCCCTCATACCCCCTAGCCTTTCTGCCAAGGAATCAAGGAGATATATTCTGGCTTAACTTTAATGTTAGAAATCTGTGCTAAATAGATTGGAAAAGTCATCTTTAAAGGTTCAGAACACAACATTTCAGGGGAAGCACATACAAACACATATGTAAACACAAGCACATAGCACAAGTTCAATTCCTTCATTTGGAAATTGCCAATTAAAGGTTACACAACATAGGCTGGTCATAGTGGCGCATACCTGCAATCCCAGCCTTTACGAGGCTGAGATAGGAGGAATGCAGTTTAGATAGAGGCCAGCCTGGGCTACAAGGGGAGATCTGCATTAACAAAAATTAGACATATAGCATAAGGTACATGCAGAAGGATGGTTTTGCAAGTGCAAGAGGGTGTAATTTGCCATTTTCACCAGGGCAGGGACTTACCGGGACCGTCTCAGGCAAAACCAGATGCACTGTAATACTGACTAGAGCAGCCAGCTCAACAGTTCAATAGGATAAAAACAGCAATCTTTGTCCCCCTCTGTGGTAGTTAGAATGTAACCGGTCCTCATAATCTCATAGGGAGTGGCACTACCAGGAGGTGCGCCTTTGCTGGAGTGGGTATCACCGTGTTGGAGGAAGTGTGTCACTGTGGGGTCGGGCTTTGAGATTTCCTATGCTCAGGATACCGCCCAGTGTCTTAGTTGACTTCCTGTTGCCTGCAAAATGTAGGACTCCGACACTACACCTGCCTGCACGCTGCCATGCTCTGTGTCACGATGATAATAGATTGAGCCTCTGAAACTGTTAGCGAGCCACCCCAAAGAAATGTTTTCTTCATAAGAATTGCTGTGGTCAGGGTGTCTCTTCACAGCAATAGAAATCCTAACTAAGACAGCCTCTAAGGAGAATCTGAGGCTTCTGGTTTTGGCACACCAAAAATCTTTGTTTAGGCAGAATTTATTATCTTGGTAGGGTAGGAACCAATATAGTATTATGGTTAAGAGCACTGCCTAATCTCAAATGCTGGTTAAATAACTATGTGACCTTAGACAAATTGCATCACTTCTTTAATTTTCAGTTTCTTTGCCTGTAAATTGGAAACAATAATTGGTTGTTATGAAGATTAAATGACTTGATATGTGGGAAGTACTACCAATAGGGTAGGACTTGCAGCATTATATAGGCATTTCTTATTTTTATAGTTACGCCATTTTATAGACTACAAAACATTTGTAAACAAACTTCTAAAACTACAGAAGTAAAAACAGTAAGGAGAGCGAAGAAGTGACGATGGCATTTGATGGAACTGGAAACCTTATTCCCCAGAAAGAGATGCCTTCCACATGGGATTGTTAGTACGAATCATCAACCGAATGATCTAAAATGAGCTAGGATATAATCTCTGGACACGTCAGAGAGGGAGTTTCTAGACTGGATTCACTGAGGCAGGAAGAGCCACTCGAACGTGTTGGTGTCATTCTATGGGCTGGGCTTCTAAACAAGGTGAAGAGGAGATGTTAAGCTGAAAACTAGCTCTCAGCCCCCTCTGTCAACTGTGGATGTAATTGTCAGCATCCTCACACTGCTACTATTGTGCATTCCCTGCCAGGATGGCCTGGACTCCGGCACCCAAGTAAACCTTCCTTAGATCAGACCCGTTGGACTTTCTGCTCAGGTAGATGTGTTTGCAAGGCAAATGATATTGGGGAAAAAAAAACCCACTTAAAATAGCCAGAACAACCCCAAAGAGATCCATATTTAGATACTTTGAGTTATGTCTTGCCTGCTTTTTTTATCATAAATATGATAATAATAATTATTATTGCAATTAAAATTTTTGAGTTCAATAGGTGCTAAGTTCCTGTCCCAATTGCATATATATATATACGTATATATATCCTAATATATAATAACTCATGCAGTATTTGTGACAAAGATTGTTATTTGATGGATGAGACATTGAGAAGTGCAAATGTATTCATCTCTACTTTTCCCAAGGGCCATACATACCAGTCATGTAGTATTTACCGAGTCAAATTTATTTGTAGGGTTATTATCAGTTTCTAGCAGGATTTATGCAGTTAGATTTTTTTAAGCAGGAAGAAAATTTGAGAGTTTATTTAGAGGAAAAGCATTTACAGCTGCCTTGCCTATATTTGTTCTTGGTATTTTGATTTCTGCAAAACCCTGAGAGTTAGTAATTACGAACAACATTTCAAATAACCTTTTGAGGCAGCATCTGAGGTGAGGAAAAAAATGTTGAATGCGATTTAAAATTCTGGAACTCAGCCTGACAAACAAACATAATCTATTTAAGATACACCAATTATATTTGGCTCGGGAAAGCATTATTGTGGATATTTTTTTCCCTACAAAGATTTGATTCCTAATTGTGTTTACCTCAGGACAATATTATAATTGCTTTTCTGTAGCAAGCATATCTCAGCTGATGAGGGCGGTTACCAACATTACTGGGCACTTCTGTAAATGCCCGTAGGTCAGTCTGTGGTGAACGGGGGCTTTGAACTCCTCAGGAGTGTAAAACTCTGCGAGACTACTCACCAGTCATTAGTCTGCTTGTAGTAAAATGTGTGAAGGACAAAGGGGAACTGAGCAATGAAATGCCAACAGGAAAAACATAGATGACAGAAAACCCAGCAAAGATACACCAGAGAAACCATTAGCAACAACTGGCCATGCAGGCAAAAAAAAAAAAAGCAGTTAATTTTTATAAGCAGCACTTTGTTCCCTAAATTGATGGATGAAAAAGCAGACATCATATTATAATGCACCGAGTCAAACACGGAAAATAAGAACAGAAGGAAAATATTTTTGAGCAATGTTTCTTAATTTTGCCATATTTAAAATTTAAAGGGCCAGATTCATGAAATGGTTATGACTATATTAAATGTTTTTCTAAATATCAAAGTGATGAAATGGGGCATTCCTATTCCTTCCTCACTCAATTTGGTTATTAAAAATATGAGCCTGGCCATGACCTTACTGAACTTGATTTTTTTTCCTTTTCCTTTGTGTGTATGTGTGTGTGTGTTGGGGTGGGGAGCACATGTATGGTACATTGTGTGTGGAGGTTAGAGGACAACCTCTAGTTCTTGTTTTTGCCTTCTTTCTTCTTAATACAGTTTCTTCCTTGTTGTTTGGCACAGAGCCTCCAGGGCTTTGCCTGTCTCTGCTGCCATCTTGCTCTGGGGGCACCAGGATTATAGATATGGCTACAGTGCACAGCACCCAGCTTTTACATGAGCTCTGGGTGTTTGAACCCAGGTTCTCATGTGTGCATAGCAAATGCTTTACCCACTGAGCCATCTTTCTACTCTTAAAGTTGTTATCTATAAGATTCTCTCCATTCAGCAAACACTCACCGAACAGTGACTATGGGAATGGTTACTGGGGAGAGGAAATACTAAAACACTAAAAAGCAGTCACACACAGAAATCATCATGCAATTATCAGTATTTAAAATGCTACTGTGTTTCTCAGAATAGCAAGGAGGACTTAATCCTGACAGTGTGTTGGGAGAACGTGTGGGGAGAAGGAGAAGAAAGAGGAAAAGAAGGAGGAAGAGGAGAAAAGAAAGTCTCTCTGAATATGTCACACTTTGGAGCACAGATAGGACACAGAGAACTAGGAAGGTGAGGCCAGTGATGAGAAGGCCAATATTTGGTGCCTATGAAGTTAGTTACAAAGCATACAGTTGAGTGTCGGGTATATAGCTTAGTTGGTAGAGGGCTTGTTTGGCATGCACAAAGTCTGATGGATAATGCCTTTTAGTAAAGAAATGGCAGAAAATCAAAGTAACACACACCTATAAATCTTAACACTGGACGGAGGATCAGAGATTTGAGGTTATCATTGGCTCTGTGGTGAGTTTGAAGACAGGTAGATCAGGCTAAACAAAACCTTGTCTTAAAAAGAGTAAACCAAAAAGAAATAAAAGCAACACTGATTATTTCTGGTGTGAGTGAGTGGAGGGATTAAAATGAAAACAGAAATTCCCCAAAATAACAGCGGAGCATGGGCTGGCGCAGTGTTTTTATTTTCGTGTGTTTCCCTGTTTAACAAGAGGGTCCCATGACAAAATCGTGGTATACGACTGGTTAGATGGACCAGCATTAGCCTGATGGACCGAGTTCCATTTTCTGAACCCAGTAAAGGTGGAGGGAGGGAGCTGACTCCACAATGCTGCCCTCTGACCTTCACATGTGCGTTATGACATGTGTGCTCTGCAATTATACACAGAATAAAAATAAAAACGCTAAAAATTCACAGAAGATACAATTGGGGTGAACATATTTCTTTTATTTTGTTTTGAAGGTGCCAAGAGAGAAAGATGTGTGAATTGAGATGGGTAGAAGGTGAACCATGAAATATCAATTGTTCCCTGCAATAGAGCCAAGTCAGGCGCCTGCTGGACAAACAGGTAGTGCATAGAACAACTTCTGAGGATGGTGGAAGTTAAACAGTATAGAACCCAACTCCTACACTCAGACGACAGACTGAGGAAGAATTCACTGCTCTTTCAGCAACAAATTCTAAAGCTACACGACACTGTGTTTGTTGGTCCTTTCAGAGTTTTTTTTTTTTCCAATGTCGGAAATAAAGGATTTTCACAACTTTCTGTGCTTAATGCTGGATTCTGTAAATATCCTCTGAAGGAGTCTGACATTAAAAGTAAAAATTTAAAACTTCATGGGTAAATAAACCACACACACATGAAAACTGTATGGGAGGAAGCACTCCGCATGGTTGGAGGCTTTAGAAGATCCTACCATGATGCTCACGGCTTGTGAGGTCACGTGGTTTGAATTCTCAGTCAGCTCAACTTACAAATCACATTTTCTTCAGAGCAAAAGATCTCATATGCAGGCTTTAAAATTACATTGGGATATAAAGAGTTGATCTTTAATTATGAGAACATTTCCCTGTAGTTTCCTTTCTGGAAACAACTTCCTGGTGGGATGGTTTAATGGCATAACAGGAAGACTGAGTTGCCACTCATTTAGAGATATGTATGGATTACGATTTGGCTGAGGATCCTAGATAGAAATATGAATTTCATGATTTCTGTTTTCATAAGGTTAGCTGGATTAAGTGGGAAAATCCCAATATGGAACATGGCTGCAGTGACAGGCTTTTTGTACTTAGAAAATCAAAGGAAATACACACGCTTCTTTCTCTGCCAATTCTTAATTAGTAAATTATGATCTACTAATATATTAACTTCTGAGGGTGAAAAAAATCCCTCCATCAGGGAGCTCAGAATATTTGAGGTCTGCTTTGAGTCAGTAGGGTACTAAAGGGTTTTATGTTGAGGTCTTTGATCCACTTGGACTTGAGTTTTGTGCAAGATGGTAAATATGGATCTATTTGCATTCTTCTACATGCAGACATTCAGTTTGACCCAAACTATATTTTGAAGATATTGTCTTTTTGCCAATGTGTATTTATGGATTATTTATAAAAATAAGGCATAGATTTACATGTATAGATTTATGTCTGGGTCTTCAACTTTCATTACATTGATCAACAGGTCTGTTTTTTTTTGTCGATATCATGCAGTTTTTATTCCCATAGAACTATAGTACAACTTGAAATTGGGAATGGTGAGACCATCAACAATTCCTTTATTGTTAAGGATTGTTTTAGCTGGGTTGGGTTTTTGTTTTTAAATATAAAGTTGAGAACTGTCCTTTTAATGTCTGTAAAAAATTGTGTTGTAGTTTTCATGAGGATTAAATTGAATCTGTAGATTGCTTTTGGTAAGATATACATTTTTACTATGTTAATCTTATGATTCAACAGCATGGGAGATCTCTCCATCTTCTGATATCTTCCTTCTTCAAAAACTTAAAGTATTTCTCACACAACTTTTTCACTTGCTGGGTTAGAGTTATCCTGAGATACCTTATATTTAAAGCTATTTTGAAAGGTGTTATTTTCATAATTTCTTTTTCAGCTTATTTGCCGTTAGTATATAGATGGGCTACTGATTTTTGTAAGTTAATTTTACATCCAGCTACTTTGCTGAAGATGTTTATCATCTTTATGGGTTCCCTGGTGGAGTTTTTAGGGTATCTATCATCTGGAAATAGCACTACTTTGATTTCTTCCTTTTTAGTTTATATCCCCTTGATCTCCTTCATTTGTAATACCAATCTAGCTAAGACTTCAAGCACTATATTGAATAAGTATTGGGAGAGTGGACAACCTTGTCTTGTTCCTGATTTTAGTGGTTTTCTTTGAGTTTCTTTCCATTTGATTTGATATTAGCCATAGGCTTGCTGTAGATTAGCTTTATTATGTTTAGGTATGTGCTTTGTATTCCTAATATTTCCAGGACTTACATCATGAAGGAGTATTGGATTTTGTTAAAGACCTTTTCTACATCAAATGAGATGATCATGTGTGTTTTTTCTTTCAGTTTGTTATATGGTGGATTACTTTTATGGGTTTTTGTATATTAAACCATTCCCGTATCTCTCAGATGAAGCCAACTTGATCATGGTGGATGCTTAAATACAAGATGCTCTTTCATTTTAATTATCTCCCAAAGGAAGAAAAGTAACAAATAAATTTGAAGAAATGCTTATGTAGCTACATAGTATGTAACCTACTTCAAGCTCATTTGAATATTATCTCTTTCTTCTTAGAGAGTACTTTGTATAACATTTCCTTTTTGAAAATCATATTGTATTACTCTATATTCATATTATTTCTCATTTTCATCTTTTAAATAAGGTCTATCTGGACATTTTCTTAAAGCTTTCATAATTTCAAATCTAATGGACTCTTTTTCAGATCATATCTCACAGTTCCTCAAATAATTTCACATTATCTGCCTTTTGGGGGATCATTTGCCTTTCATGGTTTCCTGAACACTATTTCTTTCTGTTTTATTTTCTTTCTCTCTCTTTTTTTTCGGTCTTACATTTTGTTACTTTAATCCTAGCACTCGGGAGGCAGAGGCAGGCGGATCTCTGTGAGTTCGAGACCAGCCTGGTCTACAGAGCTAGTTCCAGGACGGGCTCCAAAGCCACAGACAAACCCTGTCTCGAAAAACCAAAAAAAAAAAAAAAATGAAAAACATTATATTCATGGGTGTTTTTTTGCAGGTGTGTGCACTACATGCATGTAGTGCCAAAAGAGGCCAGAAGGGAGCATCATATACCTGTAACTGTAGTTACATTTCACTGGGAGGACCCCCATGTGAGTGCTGGAAACCGAACCCAGCTCTTCTGCAAGAGCACCTAGTGCTTTTAACCACTAAACCATCTCTCTGGTATCTCATTTTTATTTTTAATGTGTGTGTGTGTGTGTGTGTGTGTGTATACGTGTGCTATCCTTGAGTCCAATGCCTTGAGACAAGAAAATGTGGCTGCTTAACCTGAGTGCTGGGACCTGACCTGTTCTCAAGAGCAGTGCATATTCTAGTGCTGAGGTATCTCTCCAGCACCTGTCTTTACATAATTCTTAAAAGTTAATAATCTTTAAGGTCCCATCCATCACTGTCTTCTCTTCTGTCTCATTGTTAAATCTCAGAGTCACCATGATTCCTGGGTGCTGAGCAAGTATTTTGCCTTGATGATCAACACTTTTTCTTCATCTAGCTCACCTGACAGAAGTGAAAAAGTTTGGGAGGTTGGAATGAAGAATTGTGATCTTTCCCTCCCTGATGACCAGGGTTAGGATTGGAATCATGAGAACAACTCAAAAGCTGTATCTGTTGGAGATAACCAGGAAATTCACATCAATAAATACAGTGTAAATTCTAGCAAATACTGTAGATACAGGATAAGTGTTTTTCTGTTTAATGGAGAGGCTGTCTGTCTTAGTTTCCTTTCTGTGGCTGTGCTAAAATACCCTGACAAAAGCAGCTGAAAGAAGGAGAGAATGATTTTGTCTCATAATTCCAGAGTCAGCTCACCATGACCTGAAAGTCATGCCAGCGTCAGTCTACCATGTGTAAATCGGAGGTTTCTCTTCTACCTGGCAATTCCTGAATGACCACTCAGGCTTTATATTAGTTGTAAATGGTTGGCTGTTTGCTCAGGCTTATTACTAGTTAGCTCTTAGATTTAAATTAATAAATTTCTATTAATCTATATATTGTCATGTGGCCATGGCATTACCTCATTTTCTACATGTCTTGCTTCCTAGGTGGCTGGCTGGTGTCTCCCAGACTCCACCCTTCTTCACCTGTATTTCTGCTTGGATTTTGTGCCTGGCTCTATCCTGCCTTGTTATAGGTCAAAGCAGCTTTATTATCAACCAATAAGAACAACACATATTCACAGCATAGAGGATCCCACAGCATTTCCCCCTTTATGTCTGATCAAAAAGTAAGGTTTTAACTTTAACATAGTAAAATTACATATAACAAGACATTTATCAAACAAGAATTATAGTTACAATATTTAGTCTATTTATATTTGGAAAATTAAAGAAAATACTCTATAATCTATCCTATCTTTATGTGTCTGAATTTTCATATATAATTTATATTTTATTGTGACTAATTTATATTTTATCATAGCTAAATAACATTAAAGTTATAACTATCTAGTTTTCAACTCCATCCAGAATCCCAGAAGCATATAGTATTACCTGAGTAAAGAGGAAGTACATTGCAAACAACTTCAAAAACTAGAAATGACAGAGGCATCTGGCTGCCTGGCCAATCACCCAGGTTTTTTTTTTGTAGCATTCATCTTTAACCTACAGGTCTAGAGTATCTTGCAAACATTTCAGTGAAGCAGGAAACTTGAAGGACTTTCCAACCTACAGTGACAAAATTAGTCAGTCGCTTTCTTTTGTGTCCTGAAGAATGTCTGGCAGTTTCTTTTGTGAAGCAGGAACTCTGAAGGACTGTTCCATCTTGTTTTGGCAAAGTTTAGCAGTCATTTTCCTGTGGGTCTTACATGTTTAGTTTATACAGCACACTGTCAAGCAGACCAGGCAAGAGAAGTCTCTTGCCCAAATGGCCAAACTTGACACACCGAAGGCAAATTCCATAATGAGCTGCTTGGATGTCCATCATCCTCTTTGCAGTAATTTGTGCCTCAGAAGTAGATATGTCTCATTGTCAAGAAGTATTAAGAAAAGTTCTTAAAACATTTTTAATGCCATATTCCAGTCTTTGAAGTATTTGAAGATTATCTACCTAATTGAAATATATCTTTGTATACCTAGAAAACCTAACTATTATTACTGTTTGATTATTATTGATGACTATTAATATGTATTTTAAATTATATATTATATTTTTAAATGTATATCTATATCATATCCCCTTTCTTCTTTAGAAAGAGATTGACTGTGACCATTAACCGTTTATAACCATCTCCTCTTAAATGAAAATAGATATTTATAAACAATATTTTGGGAACTTGGGCGTAGTTTTTTAGGCCACTTCCACTGATTGTTGGGTACTGGTAATCTTATGGAGACTGATGTGGGAGTCCCCTCTTTGTGCTGTGATTACCATTAATGAATAAAGAAACTGCTTTGGCCTGTTAATAGGGCAGAATTTAGGTAGGTGGGGAGGACTGGACTGAATGCTGGGAGAAAGAATGGTGGATCCATGGCTGGAGGTAGATGTGCTGAAACTCTACCAGCTTCTCAGGTGGTGAAAGTCTAGCCTAAAGCTTATAACTCAGTTGGAAGTTTGAGACTGAGAACTGCATCAAACCTTTCCTAGAACTCTAGAATGCCAATGGTTGCTCTTTGGCAGGTAGTTTTTCTTAGTTTTTTTGTTCTTACTTAATGTACTAGTTGCTCAAGGGCTCTCTGTTCCACAGAAACTCTTAAAGGAGCCATATCTGCCTTTTTCCACCTGTATCTCTGCTTGAATTTCCTGCCTGACTCTATCCTACCTTGCCATAGGCCAAAGCAGCTTTATTTATCAACCAATGAGAACAACACAGGATTCCACAGCAGCCATGTCCTGAATGTCATGCCAGTGTCAGGGCACCATGGCCTGTAAGTCATGCCAGCATCATCCACCATGGCCTGGAAACTATGCCAGAGTACAATGCACCATGTCCTGGAAGCCAAGCCAGTGTCAGTGAACCATGGCTGGGAAGCCATGCCAGAGTATAGTCTACTATGGCCTGGAAGCCATGCCAGCCTCAGGGAAGGCACAGTAGCGGGAGAAGAAGGATTATTAGTTTCCTCACGTCTACACTCAGGGAGCAGAGGGTGATGAATGCATGTTCCTGCTCAGTTTCCTTTTTGTGTTTATACACTTTAGGATCCTGTTAGAGAATGATACTACCCATAGCATGAGAGTCTCCCCACCTCAGTTACTTGCCAAGATAATCCCTGTAGGCATGGCTAGAGTCTATCTCTCAAGTGACTCTAGATCTTATCAAGTTGGCAGTTGAGGTTTCTCATCACATTATAAATACTTTTATATAAGGTACATTTAATGCAACAACAACAACAATACCAACAATACTATTATAACTTTGGATGTGTAACTATGATTCCTAATGATAAAAAAAATGTTTTTCTAGATATTAACTTTGTAACTTTGCTATACCACATGAGAACCTCACAAAAGAACCTTTAGATTCTAGAGGTCAGTAGAACATCTCAGGTTCAACTAAAAAGTACTCTCAGGATAAGGTGATGCCAAGGGTTTCTCTTCTCTTCCCATATATAATGACCTGCTTGTCTACCTCTGAAATATTTTTGGTTATCTTGAATGTCATTTTCTATTTAGGGAAACTTCGAATGTTTTCCTTAGTCTTTGCTCTTTCCTCAAACGGCATACTAGCTCTCTTTTTATATTTCTAACATTTAAAATTGAAGATTAAATTAAACTTTAAACAAGATTAAACTTCGAATTGAAATTCATTAAAACAAATTTGAATTTTAAATGAAGCTGAAATTTAATTAAATAAAATGCTTAGATGAAATTAACAGGAGATTTAAAATTTAAATTCACCCAAAAAGAAGCAAAATTAGTTAAAACCATCACAGCTCACATGAGACTAAAGATATGATTTCTTATAAGGAGTTAGGTTATCTCACCATGATTTGAAGCAATTTACAAATTTGATTCTCCATGAACATATAATAACGGTGAGAAGAGATGGCTGCCATGGACCAAAAGGAAAAGATGGGCACAAATTGAATTGATTAATACCATGTGATAAGAGATTAGTGCTCTCTCACCTGAGCTCAGATTTGGACAGCCTCACCAGCCAACCTTGCTAGCAGATATCCCATCACTCAGGTGCAGATCCCAGTTCTATTTCTCATTCTTGTGTGGCAAGCAGTTTACCCACTGAACCATTTCTCTATCCCTCTGCAGCCTTTAAAGCAATGACTATTTATGCCTTTATAACTCAGGTGTCATAAGCTTCTCTGGCTGAGATAATTTGTTTCTCAGATGTGTGTATCTATTCCTGGGTGTCTCAGAAACTCCCTAAAGTCAAGGTTTTCAAGATCAGTTGGTACAGTCTTTCCACCCTTCCCTCACTCCATCTTGCATAGAAGCTGATGGTCTTCAGAGTTCCTTAAGGGTATGGTGCCACTGCCCAGGCCTAGAATGACTGATAAAAAGTGGATTCAACCTGTAGGTCAGAAAAGTGAAACAGCCAGTCACTGGCTCTTACCTCTACCTCAGTCTGAAATGGTGATCCTGCCTCCCAGAATATCAGAATGAGACTGTATCTAAGAGCTGTCTCCCCCTGTCTAATATTCCTTTCTAGGACTGGGATTAAAGGAGTGCACTACTATTGCTTGGTTTCTATGGCAAACGGATGTGCCTACTGGGATTAAAAGTACATGTCACCACTGCCTAGTCTGTAAGGCTGATCAGTGGGGTTGTTTAACTCTCTGATCTTCAGGCAAGCTTTACTTATTAAAACAAATATCACTACAGTAACTGAGATAAGACCAGTCTGAGAAATAGCCTGGATATTTCTTTCTCCATCTCCAAATTCAGTCTGTCACTGATCACTGTTTTTTTTTTTCTCTTCATTTTCCAATATGTCTTCATCATTTCTCCCCATGACCAAGAATCTAGCCCAAGCTACGATTATCTTCTGTGGAAGCTGTTGTAATCACCTACTCTATTACTTACCTTACATCCAGTGAAGATGGAATTTTCACACTTAAAAGTGTAAAATGGAGGTCAGCACACAGTAAATGCATGAAAATCAACAAAATCATCACACTTTGTCTCCTTGACTGCCTGGTTTCTTTAGGTTTATATATCTAATACTTTTTAAAACAATCAGGTACACCACCCTCTTATTAAAATCTCTTTAATGGCTTCCTGTTGCTTTTAAGACGTATAGTCACAATATGGCCTATATGCTTTGGTCCCTACACACTTTTCTATGTTCTGTGACCATGGCCTCTGATTTTTCTGGTCATGGAACATTTCATGTCACTGCACTCTGGTGTGGGAAGTCCTTCTGTCTATGTGTTGCTTTTATTGGTTAACGTATAAATCTGTTTTCACCAGTGGTTTAGCAGGATAGGGCGAGGCAGAAGTTCCAAGCAGATAGAGAAGGAGAAAGTAGGCAGAGTCAGTAAGACGCCGTGTAGTCGCCAGAGAAAAAAGAAGCTAGCTGATAGTGTGAACCTTGCCGGGAAGCCATGAACCTCATGGTAAAATATAAAATAACAGAAATGGGTTAATTTAAGATGTAAGAGCTAGATAGAAAAATGCTTAACCTATTGGCCAAACAATATAGTAAATATAGTTTCTGAGTGATTATTTAGTGTCTGAGCAGCCGGGAATGAACAAGCGGCTTCCCCCAACAGCACTCCCTGTAAATTTGTTGTAGACTTGCCTGCATGTGCCTCTCCCTACATACCCCAGCACCCAGTGTCTATGAGACGCTTCTTCATTTTTAAAAAAAAAAAAAGACTATTTTTAGAGTAGTTCGATATTCTCTGCAACATTGAGAGGACTACTCTCCCCATTCTCTTCCTAATTAGTCTCCAGACCTGTCCCATCTAGTTCCTTTGCTGCTGACTCTGATAGACCCATATTTTCTTCTTTCAAATACTACCTACACTCCATGCAAGCAATGTCTTTGTTGATTCTGCTTATTATTTTCTTCCTAATAGCTAATCTAGTGCCCAAAGTAAAGGATGTCCTCAGTAAACATCCCTTATTTTGTTTGAATGGCATACATATGTTACAAAACCTTATATAGTCTCCTGGTGAAACACAGATAACCCCCGTTACAGTTTTCAAGGCCCAAAACAAAATAGCATGCCTGTTTCTGCTTGACCACTCAGCATTGCATGCTTAGAACCACTTTTGTCCAGTAGTCTTTACACCAAGCCACAGACATCATGCTGAGTTCACACATTTATGCAACTACAATTTCTTTGCTGTAATTATGAAAATTTATCTATATTTTAACATGTTGGCAAATTTATTCTCAGATCTGCAGTTTGTTTTCCTGAACCTAGGTTTGTAATAACTGTGATGCGTATTTGCCACAAGGGGGCAGAGGCAGATAAACATTCCTTTTGGTTGGTCTGTTTTGAAAATTTGACAAAGCATTCCAGGCATCATTTCTTCCTTCGGTTTCTCTCTTCATTTGCTATTCAGTCTAAAGCTCGGTTAAAGTACACCGTGTCAGCCCCCTTCTTGCAGCACATGTCTGTCAAAGCACAGACAATCTGCATGAAATGATTTGTCATTTCAGTACATTAAATTATTTTACCGTAATGACAATGGCACGAGACTGCAGTAAATTGCCCACTGAAAAACACCATAGCTAGATTCCGTTTTTGTCTTATTCTTGTTGCCCCTCTCTCCAGACACACATGTCCATACCTGCATGCATATGTTGGCTGAGGGGAAAGGAGCCATTTAGAAAGAAGAGTTGTTTAGGAAGAATTAGGGAATTAGTGTCACAGAAACGACAACTGGTGTTTTATAGAATACATTTCTGCAAGGTGGGCATCCCTAATATTTTCTTGTCTGTTGTGAACTGAAGATTTTCATCCTCATGATGAGTGAGAGAAACACATCCCGTATCTAGTTTAGCCTTGTCCTTACAAGTATCTTGGATGTGACTTTATGCCAGGGATCTAAGTATTTGACTGACCCCGTTTTATTGATTATTCTGGAATTTTTTCTCTGTAGGTGAAGAAAGAGCCCATTAAATTTAGAGTTGAATTTTAAACATGTTAAGCTTAGAGATAATGATAATGAGATGATTTATGTGCGAACAGATGCCTTAGTTGGGGGGAAGTTTAGAAGAGAAAGTTATTTTTAGCAACAAAATTAACAGCATAGAAAAAGAATGGAGTTGCTGATGGGGATCAGGAACCTGAAATGACCAGAGATGAGTCATCTGTAGTGATGTTGGGCATTCTAGAACCTGCATAGTTTCCATCTGAACTCATCTGGGTCTTTCTTTCCTGATATCTCTGCATCGCCTACATTCTGTTCCCCTGACCTATTTCCTCCTTGGAAAAGAATCTTGCTTTTCCATATGCCTTTGCCTTTCCCCTTGCTGGCTCTGTAACTCTGGGGTAACACCTCCTTTCAGCCACTCCCATTTGTCTACAGGAAATGCAAATAACTGGATATACCTGACATTATCTTCTGTCTTAAACTCATGGAAGATATTATTAAGAGATTATATGATGGCCTTCATTCCCAACAAATTTAGTCTTGATGTCCTCACCATAGCTCCCCAGAAGATTTCAAATCCTAATGCCCATTAATTACAGCTGATGTATGAGAGGTTTGTCATTTTGGAGACCAAGCCTTATTGGTAGCTGAAGTAAGACCAAGACTGGGCAACTTTGGAGAACATAGTTGTTTTCATTTGAATATAAAGGTGTTAGAGGATCAAAATGACATCTTGTCCAAATATGGCTGTATATGGCTGTATTTAGTCTGAAGGTAAGAAAATGAAATAACTTAAAACATCATATAATTATATCAATATTAAGTCAGGCTGAATCGGAATATCAGTCTGTATGTACCATGGGGGAATATATGTTTATTTTGTTTCTCATTGTAGCCAAAGCTAACATGGGACAGGTTCTCAGTAACACTGTCCAGCAATGAATGATGAATGATGGCTGTATTCCATGCCACAGCATTTTTCTATAACATGAGATAGACTTGAAATGTACACTGGTGACCATTCTGTACAAGAGTCCTAGAGGAGCAAAAGGGAAAGTTGTCTTTGAAGGATAACAACTTCTTCAAAGGTATCAACACAAAGACATAAGTAGCAAGAACTGGGGAAACCTGAGAGGGGGTTTTCTTGTCTATTTTGTTTTCAAAACATTAAATCACATAACTCAAAGAATTTGGAAAAAGGAAAATGCTATCTTGTGTCAATATGAATACTCTTAAGTGGAACCTGAAATACTAGCCATTAGTACTCTTCAGGGAGTCAATCCACGTAAGAATAGTTCAGCTCTTCAATTTTTGAGGAGAAATATTTCCAATGCTTCGGACAGTATGAAAGTTTCTGTTTTTAAAGGTCAGGGAAGTCACAGGCTAATTCCTCTTTGCAGTGGGATCCTAAGCTAAATACAGAAGATTAAAAAGTCGTATTTGCATGGCCATGAGAAAGAAGAGTGATTTAACTTTGAGGCACAGCAGCAATAACTTCTGGGCCATCTGTGTACATATTATGATAAAACTAATTTCATCATAATATAGTAGAGATATTGTCCAGTCCATCAGACTTGTCCATCTGTCATTGAAGGGAGGAGTGAGAGTTAAGGAAAGAAATAGACGAGAAATAGAACATAGAGTCAGGAGGGCATCCAGTGAGTACTGTGATCAGCGTCATATTTATTACTCTAACTTCTTATATACCCCAATCAAAAGGGGGAAGGCCAAAGCTTTCCTTACCAAGACACAAAGAACAATCAAATGTAATTACCTCCTTAATACCCAAAACATCAAGTAACCACATGCTAAACCAAACATCCTGTTGACTGACCTTTGAAGAGTAAGGCATTCAGTACCCACACCTTTGATCAATCATCTTGTCTAGGCAAGACACTCAGTAGCCACACCCTAGGTCGAAACATTCTGCTGTATAACCCCGAAGGAATAAGAATGGGTCTGAACTCTCCGACCTTTACTCAAGATGAAACAGATCCACTTCTGTGGGCCTCCACAGGTATGAGGAAGGGACATGGAGGGTTGAGAATGGGAAGTCAAGGTCCTTCTCAACTTTGAATACAAAGCAAGTTGAAGATTAGCCTGGGTTACATGAGGCCCTGTCTAGAAGAAAAGAGAGGTAGACTGCGACACTGAGTGTGAGGGAGAGATGGAGGGCTGACGGGATGAGTATTAATTAATCAGGTGCTTGGAGGCTAATCATTGATATATGCTAGACGGAGTCTTCCTTAGACTCTTCCTCTATCTGAGCTACTCATTAGGCTGTCATGCCATGACAACAGTGTCATCCACTAGTGTTCTGTGATATAGTAACCACTGGCTACACAAGGAAGTGCACACCCAAAGTATGAGTAGGGCAAGTCAGAAACCGAGCTTGTAATTCTGTTTAAAACAAGTAATTAAAAAGTACATATCAGTAAGTCCATATGCCTAGAGGCTACTGAATTAAAAGACATAGGTCTAGAAGAATAAGGTTTAATTAAAGTATGGCAGGTTTTTGTTAGATGAGCTGTTGATGATTTAAATCAAGACGCCAGAGGAAACTGGGGAGAGAGATTGCAGAGCTACAGTGGAACTTTACAATGCGTGAGACTCCCTTCTGTGTTGGACTCTATGGGGGTTGTTCACGGCTATCTCAGAGACTGCCTGCAAAAGTTCTGAAAGTGGAGATTCTATCTTATATTGTAAGTGTAACATCAATTATTGAAATGGCCACAGTGGAAACCAGGTTAGAACGTACACCTATCGTATTTTACTAGCTTGTCCTGAAATTTGAGTGATTAGAAGAGAATTTTGGGTGCAATTATAAATGTTATGATATGAGCCAAGATTAAAGTTAAAATGAATGCTGTATTCAAATATCTGTCTAGAATTTCTGAGTTCCTCATGGACAAGGCTAGGATTAATTTTGACTTTTAGGTGGCCCTGACTGCCCTGGAACTCACTATGTAGACTAGTCTGGCCTCAGCCTCACAGAGATGCACCTACCTCTGTCTCCTGTTTCCTTGGATTATAGGCATGTGTAACCAACCATGCCTGGTCTGATTTTGTTGTTGAAAAGGGGTCTCAACTTCCTTACTCAGGCCCCCGAAGATCTGGGGTTATAGGTGTGTACCACCATGTTCAGCTCACAGATTGTTGAAGTACCACAAAGGTTGGGTCAGATGGTCCAAGCTGGTCAAGAAGGAATGAAGAAGCTGAGGCTCAGGCAAGCACTGCCTCAGCATCAATCCACCTCTTTGCTATTCCCATTAGAGGGGCTGACTTCTAACAATATTCTTAACTACAGTCTCATATGTTTTCTTTGCAATAATGCTTGCTGACTGATCTAACCCTCATTCCTCATATAACTTATGTGGTATGGCACTCACATGGTGAGTGCGAATCGGGGTCATTACTCTGTGATAATAGCTTTGGTAATAGATGGTGCTTTGAATGAGAATGACCTCCATAGTCTTACATATGGTTGAATGCTTGGTGCCCAGTTGATGAAATTGTTTGGGAAGAATAAGGAGGTGTGGCTTTTTTGGAGGAAGTTTCAAAAGAATCGTGCCATTCCCAGTGTGCACTCTGCCTGCCTTTTACTTATTGATCAAGAGGTAAATGCTCAGCTGTTCCTTCTGCTATACTTTTGCATCATAGACTCTAACCCCCTGAAATCACAAGCCCAATTAAAAACCTTCTTGCATAAGTTGCCTTGGTCATAGTGTTTTGTCATGGCAATAGAAAAGTGACTAAGACAGCATACTTTTCTATACAGAAATATTTGTTTTTCTTTTAGTTTATTGAGATTGCAGCAGTGGTGTCTACAGCACCTTGCTGGGCATGCAGCTGGAGCTTATCACAGCGTTGATGACAGGCAAGATAAAAAACGGAAAGCCCATTCATCTGCTGGATATGAGGTGCAGTTATTTGTTTTGTGTGCCCCCCTTTTCTATGTAGATAGACCTGGATAGAGAATCAGTTCTTGTACATGCTAACCCAATTTTCTAAACTATTTATCTTTTATCTATGTATGTGCATTTGTCAACACATCACATATATACAAAACCTATAAACAGCCTGTGACTTAATCATTTTAATTTATTATTTTTTAGCAAATGTATATATTTTATGAACTTACCTTTAAGTATTTGTCTTTTCTGCACTTATTTTATGTTCCTTCTTAGTTTAGGAAATATTTGTTTTATTCTTCAAAAATGTTTGAGGAACAAAGCAGAAATTCCTTGAAGTCAAACCTTTGCTTTTGTGCCAGATTGTATTTTTTATTTAAAACAAGTGGGGAAATGGGAGCAATGGGTATCTTTAGGGTCCTAGAGAGAAGATTAGCCTCTTCAGACTGAGGCCAGAGAAAAAGATAATGAATCCTTAAACAACTCTGGCCTGCTTGGTCACACTTTTTAGAAGTGGCAAGACTCAGTGGGCTGGTTCCAAGCCATGGCACTTCCGATGTCTAGTGGAGAATCTCAGCTCTCTTTCTATTCCTAACTATGTAGCGGTTTCTCCTATGTTGAAACTTTCTATCCTGAAGGGAGGCTGCTAAAATTCAGAAAGTCAACAATTCATAATCTCAAGAGATTCCTGAAATTGACCAGATTAACATACCTTCCCCCCTTTACCTTTTACCCTTTAGCACCCCAACTCTCTCCCTAACTTGGTATAAGCAATAACAGCCATGGAATAGAGGAGAATCTGCCTGTAAGTCTTACAGAGAACTCCAGGATTATGCTCTTCATACATCATCACGTGTTCTGGGGCGGGCTTTTCAGTGATGCAGCTGTATTTGATTCAATTATGTTCCAACAAGTAACCCCTCATCCATACTCCAATAAGTAATCCCAATAACTTAATTGGTTTGCTATCTTGGAGTTGGGTAAAATCATCACTCTGGTCTGTCATTGGTTCCTTATCTGGGATAAGTAGCTTTTTGTGTTGTGTCTGCCCAGAAAAAGTCTCACAATATACTAGAGCATAAAGGTGTTTTATGGTCATGGGAGACAAGGATGACCTGGAAAATGGGCTTCTTTGAAGCAGCTGATAAGAGTTGAGGAGGAAAGAGTCTTTGCATCGCAATGCCTTGGAAGAACATGATTCTCTACTTAGATTCTTTTTTTATGCAAAGGAAGGGGGAGAACAGATATAATCTAGCCTCACAGACTTCTCTGCACATTTCCATTATGCAGAGACTGAACAACCATGATATAGCTACTTCTCTCAGAACTTGAGAATTAACCCCAATTTTTTCCTTTCAGGATCCCCTAAAAGATGTTTTCACCCCAGACAGCAGGAAGTAATTTAAGAACATGATCTCCACATTCCCAAGAGGTGGAGTGGATGGCTTTTGGTCATGCATTGGGTTATGAATATTTGTCATTGTTTGGGGTATTGGTTACAAGTTGTTATTAATAATGGTGAGAAAAAAGCTAGATAAAGGAGATTAGATTCAGGGTTCTTGTTTTGAAAAGAAAAAAGATATGACTGGATAAAAGGGTAGATTATTGAATCTACTCTACAAAGAAGAAAGGGAGGATATAGATACGAAAGATGAAAAGGCAGATTATTGAATCTACTTTAAAAAACAACCACTAGTTTTAAATATTTTACATTGAATTGAAGCATTGAATATTTTATACAAATTTTATATACTGATACAAATTTGAGATTAATTTTGTTAGAGTATACTATACATACATTTCTACTTTTGTTCAAGGTTTTGTATCTATACAGCTCATTTAACAATGTAATGGAAATTTCTAGTTCTTTAAATTTATTATCACCAACTGTTTAGGATAATAAGGAAATGCAAGTTAGTAATTAGTCACCTATTATAATTAAACTTATAGTCTTATTAGGTATATTTTCAAGGTCAAAAGAGATATAGTTTAGATAGGCAGGTCATCTTCAAACACTTCAAAGATCTACAGAATATGGCATTTAAGATGTTTTAATAACATAGGTTCTATTTTTTATTACAAGGAGACATGTCTACTCCTGGCAGTATCAATCTACTTCAGAGAAAATTATGGGCATCAAAGAAACACCAGATGGTGCTTACTTTCTTTGTGCAAAAGTAAGCCACTGGGCAAGAAAGTGTTCTTCTCTCAATTGCTGATGGTGCGCTGTCCAAGATAAGCAGGACACCAAAGAGAGTGACTTTCCAAAACAAGGCAGGACAGTCATTTGAAAATCCTGCTTCATAGAAAAGTCTATCGAATATTCTAGGCCCATAGGGCAAAGATGGATGCCCTGACATTACGGAGGAACCTTGGGTGACTGTCCAGGTAGTCAGCTGTTTTTGTCATTTCTTACATTTTTTTGGAAGTTGCTTGTTCAAATTTTCTACTTACTCAGTTAATATTATTTCCTTCTTGGTTCTCTGAGGGAGTTGAAGACTAGATAGATATAGTTATAGTTTTCCTTGTTTATCAGACTTAGAAAAAGAAATTCACTAAAGAAATGTAAAGTTTATAAGGTTGAGAGACATAAAAAGATAATTTGAGTTGGTAATGCAAGTTAGAATAGAAAATGAATTAGGTACAATACTCTGGACTGACCAAGACAGGATAGATAATTAAGTATTTTCTCTGAATTTATCAAATGCAAATGGCTAGACATTGTTGAGGTACTATATATATTGTATATATAGTTTTTCTTATATTAGTTGTAACCTTTTTTATTTTAGTCAAAAAAGGAAAAGTAGTGATATTTTATTTGTAGTGCTATTTTATTTTTGTTTTAACAAATAAAGCTTGCCTGAAGATCAGAGTGCAGAGCTAAGCCACTAGAAGTCAGGTGGTGGTTGGCTCACACCTTTAATTCCAGGGAGTCCTATACTCTAATCTCAGCACTAGGGAGGTAGAGACAGGAAGGGATATGGCAGGGCCAAGAGAGGAATATAAGGTGAGAAGAGATGAGCTAAGATGCAGTCTGAGGTATGGAGTAGACAGTCGCAGCCTAAATATGCAGTCTGATGTGCAGTCTGAGGACAGAATTGTCCTTTTGGTCTGAGGTTTCCATAGAGATAAAAGGTCTCTCTTGTGGCTGGCTGCACTGCTTTTCTGATCTCTCAGCTTTCACCCCACCCTCCCATAACTGACTCCAAGTTTTTATTATTAAGAACAATTAGAATTTGTGCTACAACTAATAATAACTGGGATTAGAATTCTTTTCAGATTGGTGGGATTTTCATTTAAATGGATTAAGCAAGGATTTGAGAGAAATTAATGTAAGGGAAACAAAACTGTTTTATTTCTTGTACATCACATCTGGATTTGTGGATTAAGGTTTTCACCTGCTGACATTCTAGCAGGAAGCACAAATGTTAAGCAAATAATTATTACTCTACAAAGGGAGAACTCAGGATATTTGAGAACTATTGTAGAGTATAGGCTGATTTGGAGTGTTTGTGAGCAGGACAGATAAGGAAGGAACTGGTTCTCAGGGAGCTGGCATTGCATTTACTATCTACAGAATAAATAAGTTAGCTCAAAGTGCTGGTTAGTTTTTGTCAAAGACACTAACTAGAGTAACCTCAGCATGTCTGTGGGACATATTCTTGATTAATAATTGATGTGGAAGGCCTTGCCTACATCGGTGCAACCTCTTGTGTTAAGTGGTACTGGATTGTTTAAGAAGGTACATTGAGCAAGCCATAAGCGGCATTCCTCCATGGTCTCTGTTTCATTTCCTGCCCCCAGGTTGCTGCCCTACCTTCCATCCATGATCGACTGTAACCTGTAAGGTAACAAAACACAACCAACCAACAAACAACCCCTTTCCTCCTCCAATCTGCTTTTGGATTGTGTTTTATCAAAGCAACAAAAAACAAACTAGAATACTTAGTTAAGGATGTTGGAGAATATTGTATAATGAAAACATAATGGAGAAATGTCTTGAGATGGAAAATTGTTTGGACCAGCCAGTGTGGCTAAGGGGAAAAGGCTAAAGAAGAGGTAGATTGCAGACTGAGTCAGCTTCATTAGCCCACATTAAGCAATCATCATAAGTGAATGTAGAAAAGCACTGAAGGACATTAAATTGAGTGGGATAAAGGTTGGAATTTTCTAAGGTTAATTATGGCTTCATGTTGGGGGAGCAAATTAAATAGTGACAAGTAGGATTTAGAAGACAAATTGGTATGTTTTATAAATATAATTGGTTGGAGTAGAGCATAGCAGGAAGGATGGTGAGAAGCTTATAGAGAAGGTATTTTTAGAAGTAGAATCAATAGAACCAATGACTAATGTAATAGAAGACATGGAATCCAGGGTGCAAAGAGTTGGAAGGCTTGTTGAGTTTCTAGCTTGAGAAACAAGGCAGAAAAACTAAAATTATGGAATTAAGAAACCTGAATATATTTTGAGTTTTCTTTTTAGCACAATGCATTTGATGGTGAGTTTTCTGTTCAGACAAGACTGCTGTCTCTTTAGAAACTGTCTTGGAGGGTGATAAGAATGCAGGTTGATGGTGAATGACTGAGTTAGGCAATTACAGTGATGGGAAAGGGATGGAGGATTTCAGCCTTAGGGCAGTACTTCTCAGCCTTCCTAATGCTGTGACCCTTTAATACAGTTCTTCCTGTTGTGGTGAGCCCCAATCATAAAATTATTTCATTGCTACTTCACAACTGTGATGTAGGATTCCCCTCTGTATGCTGTGAATAAAGAAATTGTCTTGATCCCGTGATAGGGTAGAATAGAGCTAGGAGGGGAAAAGGAAACCAAATGCTGGGAGAAAGGAGGCAGAGTAGAAGAGAAGCCATGGAGCCACTGCCAGAGACAGATTTGCCAGAACCTTGCCTGTAGGCCACGAGCCTCATGGTAAAATATAAAATACTGGAGATGGGTTAATTCTAGATGTTAAGAGCTAGCTAGCAATACACTTAAGTGATTGGCCAAGCAGTAATTTAAATAATAGTTTCTGTGTGGTGGCAGGGAAACGAACAAGCGGCCTTCCTCCAACAAACTGGCGATCCAAAGTGTGCTAGCTGCATCCACATAAAAATTAAGATGCAAAAGCTAGGCAAAAAGAAGTTAGAGCTAATAGGCCAAGCAGTGATTTATTTTGGGGCTAAGCAGCCAGGAATTAACAAGTGGGCTCTTACTACACAATTGTACTTTTGATACTGTAATGAATTGTAATGTAAACATCTGTATCATCTGATGGTCTCAGGTGAATCCTGTGAAAGGGTTATTTGATGCCAGGGGGTTGTGATCCACAGGTTGAGAACCAGTGCCTTAAGGGCACAGAACTTTTTTTGGTCAGAGTCTGGCAGAGTTTGTTCTGTATTTATTCTGACAATTCCTTCTCAGACTAAAGTAGTTATAATGAGTGCTATACTTTCTAATACTGAGGAATTAAAAGTAGATTATTTTATTTGCTCACATACATTAAAATAAAGTTTTAAAAGTGAATACAAATGAATTTGAACAACTGCTACTGGTGTTTAAAAATTAATAACCTTAGAGGCTAAGGGTATATCTTAATTTGTAAAGTTCTTTCTATAACAAGTAAAGGACCTAATGTCAAGCCCTAGACCCTGAGAAACAACATCTGAGGTTAACCTTTGACCCTCACATGTACATTGACCTCACAATATGTATGTGCATTCATACACACACAGAACCTTAATATTCTGATATCCCCCCTCCCCCTCAAATAGCCAGAGATCAGTTTTCACACCAGCGAAATTCATTCTGATTTCCAGAGGCCAAGAACCTGATAAGGAAATGTCTGAATGGACAAATGCAACTCTTTGAAAGTGGGACCAGCTCTCCAGGTATTGAGTTCTTCCTTCCTGTCAGATATATTGGGACCATAAGTTATTAACACAAACAGGCCATTTATCTGTCATGATGGTAGCTCCATTCACATACCAATTCTTAGCAAACATCTCCATGCAGAAACCATGAGCCAGGTGAATAACTGTGTAGTTAGAAGGGTCTTCAAGTCCAGATTGTAATGACAGTGACTGGCTGCATAGCTGTCCTTCTCAACTCTCTGTATTTCAGAAGCTCTTAGTGCTGAGATGGGCACTTGGTTTCTTGCAAGTTACTCAGCGTCCCTTGGACTGAAGACTTCTGAATCACCAGTCCTGTTTCTGAGCAAGGGGTCACAGTAGAGGTGGAGTAATCATGGAATTATAATTCTCTCTCAAAAAAAGGGAAATGGGAAGGGAATAATTGCTCCAGGAAGGTGGATAAGCAATAAGAGATTATTAGGGAACGGTTTCAAACTCCTTGACAAATGGTTAATGGAAATCGTTGTCTGGGTACCAGTGCTTTGAGAGATTGTGGGGTCTGTTTCCTTGAGGCATTTTGTATACTACTAATGACATTTATCTTACTCTGTTTTGCATTAGGGTTAAATGACAACTTTTCTTTATTTTGAATAAGTATCAAACTTCAAGTAGCAAGGAGAAAAGAACTAAAGCATGTCTTTGAGCCTATCACAGCTGGCAGCATTTGGGCTGAATTAGCTTACAAAGTTGCTTGCAGCAGGGAGAAACATTTCGTTGGGGGAGATTTTGTTTTTTTAAATGGAAAGAAGAAAAGACCATGAACAAGGAAGCCTATTGTTCCCAGCAATATGGTCTTCCTTGTGGCCTTGTCTCTAAAGACACTTCCTGCCTGTAGTAACAGCTGAGAAAAAGCTTCAAGTGGGCAGAAATGGGCACCATGTGTGGTTAGAGAAGACAGTGTGACTTTGTCAAGCTGCTAACATGTGACAGGCTTTATTAGGCAGCAAGTGGTGGAGAGGCTAGTCTGCTCAGTAAATAGCAGCATAAATGAATAGGGGAAGTGTGTTGGTTTTCAAAGGGGCCCTACGGTCTTGTCAGGTGTCTGTTGAGTGAACGGTCATGCATCAGTTTCTTCTGTTGTGATAAAATATCCTGACGAAGAGCAACTTGTCAGAGAAGCAGTTTATTTTGGTTTATAGTTCCAGAGGGATAGAATCCATCATGGAAGACGGAATGCAGGAGCACGAAGTCATATGATCACATTGCATCAGCACTCAGGAAACAGAGTGAACATCAAGTGCCCTACACCAGCGCCTGAAGCTCCAAAGCTCAAGGCCCTGTCTCCAGGGACATCCTTTCCTCAGTAAGGCTCTGCCTCCCAAAGGTTTCCTCATTGTCCCAAGCAGCACTGTCAGCTGGGCATCAAGTGTTCTGATACATGAGTGTATGAGGAGCCTCTTACAAACTAACCACACGATGTGAGCACTGCATAAATGTCAGCTGATGTCATTATGGTCCAGGGTGGTTAATAAGCCCAGAGAGAAAGTATGGCCAATCAGATAATTTAAACAATGGCTGCCTGGGGAAAATAAGCACATTCAATATGCCAGAAAGTTTGCTGGATGCTTTATATGTTATCTCCCTTCAGATGTCATACTGCATATGTGTGGAATTAGTGACATATCTGTGTTAGTAGTTTTCATATTGCTATGGTCAAATAGCATGACAGAAAGCAACTTAAATAGGCATTTTCTTGATTGCTAGCTGATGTAGGAGGGTACATAGATAGGTGGACCTGGACTGTTAGAAAGCTGAGCACGATCCTGGAAGGAAGACAGCAAGTAGCATTCATACTCACAACCTCAGTGAATTCTGCTTTAGTTCCTGCTGCCAGGTTCTTGCCTGGGGTTTCTGCCCTGGTCTGTAACCTATCAGTTGAAATAAACCCTTTCCTCCCCAAGTTCCTTTTAGTCAGTACTTTATCATAGAAACGGAGAAGGAAATTAGGACCAAGCTTAAATTAATATATAATGTTCTAATTTTTTTTATAGGAATCAATACTTCTATATTTGTAATTGTGGTGCATTAATGTCTTTGAACCTTAATGCATGAATGAATGCATTGCACTGTTAAGGCTCTGGTTCATATCAAAGTCACATCAAGGATCTCAATACAAAGGAGGAATATTGTGCAAAATGTAGCTACAGTTCAGTCTACACTATTATGATTTTAAAGACTTGAGCCCAGTCCTACTACCCATATTACAACTATCCTTGTAATTGGGCAAAACTAGCTAGTTGACCTACACAGTATTGAAAACTCAGATAGTTTAGATTTGACAATGCAAAGTGACAGAAGCAAGAAAATACTTTATTAGGTCAGGAATTTGCTAGGTACTTCACATAAAGGTGCTGGGAAATGACATCAAGTCTGTTGTGTGTTTTTTTTTACATCCTTATTTATTTGTGGAGTAGATTTCAGCTTACATTAAAATTGATGGGCAAGAGATTTCTCATATAGTGTTCGACTGCAGACTCATGAGACTCCATACTGTCAGTCTTCCAGCAGACATAAATCTCTCTTCATCACACAATTTGGTTAATAAAGGACAATTTGAAAGTTGAAAAGGAAAGGTTCTAAAGAGCATTATGATGCAAACATCAAGAAGATAAACCTACCTTTCTCAGTAGAGCATCTAGAGTCTTCTGTGCATTTGTTCAGGGGCTCGAGGGGAGGTGTCTCATGCTCGCCTTTCTTTTAGGCTTTCAACACAACTCACATCTCTCTCAGTAAACTTCTTGCATACCTACCCCTCCAGAGAACAGTACATGACCTGGCTGTTTCTGTTTTAGACCACACTGAGAGAAGGAATGAAGTGTGACGGAGAGGGAGGGGGGCAGGAAAGAGGGAGAGAGAGAAATTCTATAGAGCTTCAGCTGGTTGCGGGAACAAAAAGGCCCTTCACTGTGGTAAACTCATTCCCAGAAACAGAGTAAAACCACATCTGTTTGACTTGCTGCCGTCCACTTTCTCCTACAATGAGTACAATGTTAAGCATATTCCCCAGCTAATCAATTCTGCTTACTTAATCAGCATTATGAAATCTTTTCTACAATTTTTACTTTTTTTTGTTTTTACTGAAAAGTGGTTTCATACAATATATTCTGATCATGATTTTTCTTTTTCCCATCTCCTTCCAGATCCTCCTTGCCTCCTAAACCACATAACTCCATGCTTTTCCGTCCTCTCTCTTTGAAAACGAAGCAAGCAAGCAATAAAACAAAAACACAAACTAACCAACCAACTCATGACCGCCACTATCACCAATGAGAAAAAAAAACAACAGGAAACACATTCTCATGCCCCCCCACATGTGTGCCTGCACATGCACATGTGTGCAAACACACACACACACACACATGGAAACCAAAATATACAAGCAAAAAATAAATTAGCATGAAATACCTAGAGAATGCAATTTGCAACAAAAGTCTATCAAAATGTCATTGAATTCATTTTGTGTTGGCCTTCTACTGCTGGGCATGAGGCCTATGCTGTAGTATGGCTAATATACTCTGTAGCATGAGTTCTAATAGACCTTAATAATAAAAGCCTGGAGTCAGATATTGTAGAAAATGCTGAGAGATAAGAGAGACAAAGGAGCGAAACCACAGCCACCTCATCTGTCAACTTCTCAGCCAAAAAGAGACTGAGTTCCTATTTCCTCCCATCTTATCACTTCCTCTCTGCGCCCAGCCATATCACTTTCTGTCTGTCTGTACAGCCCTCCAGACCTCTGTGGTTAGCTAGTGGTTAGTTCTGCCCTCTTATCTTCAAACAAGCTTTATTTGTACAAACAAGCTATCACCATAAAAACCAGTGAAACTCCTTTGGAGAAAATTAAATTTTTTCTTTGAAAGCAAGTGTCAAGTATAGAATGCTTCTTGGTTAGGGGTGGGAGTCTACCTCCATCTCCTGCTCCATGCTGGGACACGATCTGGCTTGAACTTATGCAGGCGCCTTGGTGCTGCTGTCTTGTGATTTGCATGTGCATCTGTCATGTTTTGTATGGAAGGGTTTGCTGGGAAAAGCACTAATAAGGCCAGACGACTACAAGATCAATGGGCAGAAGCCCCAGGAGCAGAGCGGGGAGATGAGGCAGAGGTGGAGGAAGTTGGGAGGTTCCTATCAACTTCTGCTAATTCGAGATTTGTATTAAAGAGGAAAGAAACTCAAACCTGCTGTACTCCTGCTGCCATCTGTGGTTCTGGTGCGACATTTAGGAGAATAAAAACACAGGCTGGAAAATTACCAAGACAGAGAAAAATCCCAGAATTCAGGGTTTTCCTTCTGGCTAAAAGGCTGAGCTCCTTTGAAAGCATTTGAATTCCTTTTTCTTTTTGCCCGTCTGAGCTACAAAGCCTCACTCCTAAAATCCAGATGGTGCATCTTATACTGGAAGCAACCTTTGTGAGTTAATCAGGCCTCATTTCCTAAGCTTCTCCAAGAGTCGGATCATATAAACACTGATAATTATTGATTATCTAACAAAAGGGAGAGAAAGGCAAATTAAAACTCTGTCTAAATGACTGATTATTTAATGAGATCTCAGGTGTTCTTGTTAGCCCCAGTTACCACGGGGATTATTTAATGCTGAGAGGGAGTTCAGAATACCAAAGGAGGGTATGTGCTTCTGGAACACCTACAGAGAGAAGCAAAAAAAAAAACAATGATTTGCATTTTGAAAAGGCAATGCTTTCTTACAGCATACATCTGTACTTAAGCGTCTTATACTTTTGGTTGTGAGCCTAGCCTTTAATGGCTGAGCCATCTCTCCAGTCCTCATGCTTCTTTGAAAGGCTTCTGAAAAGCTAGCTGAGGCCCGAAGACAGCGTGATTGCTTGATTTTTAATTTTTTTCTAGTGTTGGAGGTTGAATTTGGGGCCTTAGATATGCCAGGTGTTTTGCCTCTGACCTGCACCCCCAGCCCTTCAATTTTAGATTGTCACTTTATTTTGTATCCTTTACAGATATAATTCTAAAATGAGCAATGTGCTTGTGATAGTTAATTTCCATTTATACCTTCACTGGATTTAGATAAACCTCTGGGTATGTCTGTGAGGGTATTTTCGAACATGTTAACTAAGGCATCAAGACACACCTTGAATGTGAGTGGCATCATTCTGTAGATTAGTGGTTCTCAACCTTCCTGATGCTTCGACCCTTTAATACAGTTCCTCATGTTGTGGTGGCCACCCTCCAACCATAAAATTTTATCCATTGCTACTTCATAGCTATAATTTTGCTACTGTTATGTGTTGTATGTGAATATCTAATATGCAGGATATCTGATATGTGACCTCTGTGAAAAGGCCCAGCCCACAAAAGGGTCACGACCCACAGGTTGAGAACTGGTGCTGTAGACCGAGGGTAAATGAGCAATTGTGAGCACCAGGATTCTTGTCTCTCTGCATCCTGATTGCAGATGCAATGGGACCAACCACCTCACATTCCTGCCATCATGCCTTCTCTAGCATGATGAACTGTATCCCCGCAGACTGTGAGCCGACTTCCTTAAGCTGAGTTTTTCAGGTATTCTGTCACAGCAGCCACCAACACAGACGGTGGCCAGAGTTACTTTTTCTGACATCGAGGGGGAAATTATGTGATTCAAAAATATATTAACATGATACTATCTCATGTGAACTCTTTGAATTACAAAAGGGTTTACCTTTAATGCAGTGTGAGGGAATCAGGAGAAACAAAACACAACCAAATTAGAAAGCCCACTTTTAGGACAGTCTCCTGGCTGTAGGCATGACTAGGAGTACAGTATACATCACAGGAAATACAGTTGTTTCCAGTTCACATACAACACAGCACCCTCCCTGAGCTATTCACATTAAATGGATTCTGCATTCAGCGTCACCTTTGCCAATGACAGCCTCTCAAGGGCAAAAGCGCTGAGGAAAGAGAGTTTGGAATTGAGAGCTGGAGGCTCTGGGCTCTAACACTATTGCTTTGTCTCTTTTTGATCACGAAGTTGCTCGTCAGCGCTCAAATGTTTCCACACCTCACTTTTCACATCTGTGCAACAAGAACAGTATCAGCTAACATATGGAGTTGTGAAAGTTAAATAAGACACTCAATAATACCAAGTCTGTTGATCCTTTCCTATTTTATTGTGAAACCAATGATCTCTCATGGGAAGTACAGTCATAGGAAAGCCTCTTTAATATGGTAGAGACAACTCCCATTGTCATGATTATCTTTTCTTATAGTAATAACATCCTAATTTTTAAAGAAAATCACCTACTGTTATAATTTGAGATGGATCAGAGGCTAAGACTACTACATGAATATTCCAGTAGTGACTGGCTGAAGCCTAGCCTTTTGGCTCAGGTATGTATGGTGCAGCTGTATGGTTCAGGCCAAGAATCTTTATCTTCTGGAGATCCTGAGCCTGAATGGGGGAAATCAGAAAGCTAAAACATCCATCCTCTCTCCCTCCCTCTTTTTCTTTTCCTCTCCTCCCTCCTTTTTTAGCTCCCCTTTTCTCCCTCTGCCTTCCTGCTTCTGGATTTAGCATGTTTAAAACTAAACCCAGCAAGTTTGTAGCT
The DNA here is from genome assembly GCA_025134845.1 of Neodon shergylaensis. NCBI lineage: Eukaryota > Metazoa > Chordata > Mammalia > Rodentia > Cricetidae > Neodon > Neodon shergylaensis. Next base: position 6,825,749 of record JABTXL010008488.1, read on the forward strand.
CTGTTTTGTTTTGTCTCTTTGTTTTTTAATAAACTGAGCCAAGAACTTTTTTGTAAGGTTGAATTTACTTCTAACACTTCCAGCTGAATGGATTTTGCCTAATGCCTCCAGGAAAGTAGGCTAACCTGAGGCTGGGGTAAGATTGAATGTAGAGTTTGATTATTTTTACTTGCACAGTTAATTCTCTGGAGAGGGAGGGGGAGGGAAATGGGAGGCTGGGAGGAGGCGGAAACTTTTTTTTTTCTTTTTCTCAATAAAAAATTAAAAAAAAAATAAATATCACCTCAGCTTCCTGCTACCACCTTAAAAAAAAAGGAGTGGGTGTTACTCATCTCTCCGCACACCAGTGCAGTAGGGACAGGAGTTTTATTGATGGAGTTTGGGAAGCTGTACAGACCGTGACCTTTAGACCATGAGAGCTTGCTACAGTTGCTAGATGACTAGGGTGAGGGGACCAGCCACAGTGGGTACTGCCGGGGTAGTTTATTACTCATTATTGCTTAGAATCAAATATTAAGAGAGAGGGCTTAGAACTTCAAATACTGATAGCAATCTAGTAGATTATCACAGCTCTCTTGAGTCTATCAGGGGAAGAGAAGGAAGGATGAGTAAGAAGAATACTGTTTATCACTGTCTGCTGTGCTCATCAAGGAAAACAATATACGGCAGATGATTAATTCAATCATGAATGAGCTTACTCACCAAACAAATATTTCCCAAGTGTTTAAAATACACCAGGTGTTTGAGGAAGTGTGCTCTACCTTTAAAGCATCTTTTGTTAACTATTGAAGGGGTTGAGGGAATGAAAGTAATATGGAAGCCCTCAACACACAGTTGATTAGAATTAAATCCACTTTATGACAGTCTCTTAAACCTGTAGACTGTTGTGGGGAGGAACAGGGGTGGGGGTGCCACAAATAGCTAGGATCACATTTTATTCTTGAGCAATTTGAACAGAATGGAAATATTTTATGTAAATTTAAAGCATTCGGCTTCCAAATGATAACCCATGAGACTCTGAATAAGAATCATTTCACTTCATCTTCATATGTTTATATTATTTTATTCATTATTGATTTATATGCATCCTAGTCCATAGTAATTTAGGATGACATTAAGGAAGTACTTGAAATATGCATGCTAGTGAGTAACTAATAGATATTGCCAGCACAGCAAAAAAAAATAGAATTAGAAAATAGATTGCATAGGAAGAATAGGAAAAATTAATAAAAAATTCAGGAGAGGCAGATACAATTGTAGCAGAACAAAAACATTACTGAGTTGCCAGGGTGCCAAAGTGAGACGGTTTGTTTCCATAGTTTCCTGTAGGAACCTGAGGATATTTGCAGAAGCAAATTCCTTACAGAAGACTTTACCTACTTTTTTCCTCCACCCCTAAAGGGGTCCTTTGAATGAGAATGGCTCCTATAGGCACCTAGGTTTGAATGCTTGGTCTGCAATTAGTGGAACTGTTTGGGAAGGATTAGGAGGTGTAACATTGTTGGAAGAAGTTGAGTTACTGGGGGTGGGCTTTGAGGTTTCCAAAACATATGCCATTCCCAGTCAGACTCCCTTTCTCTGACTCCTGTCTGTGGATCAGATGTAATCTCTCAGTTAATGCTCTAGCGCCCTTCCTGGCTGCTGCCATGCTCTCAGCCATGATGATCATGGACTAACCTTTGGAAACTATAAGCAAACCCCAAATTAAAAATTTTCTTTGATAAGTTGCTTTGGTTATGATGTCTCTTCATAGCAATGGAGCAGTACTAATACATTATCCTCCATGCTATTTTGAAAATACTGTTATTGGTTTTGGACTAATAGGCTCATTTGGAGAGGGATTTGTTTTGGGATGAATTTTAGCCTTGGCTGTCACCCACATCTAATTTAGATGAGACTAGCCTGTCTTTTGAGTCCTAATAGACAGTTAGAACTTTGGTGGTGGTGGGGTACTGGATTGGAATGAATATATTTTGTGTGTGACATGTATCAGGGGAGTGGGTGGAGCTCTATTGCTTGACCATGAGATTTAGTTGCCATTGTAACAGCATTACCAGGTGAGACCTAAATTAGTTACTTGTCTGGTTGTAATAGACTACCTGAAGAGAAGTGATTGTTTATTCTGGCCTAGAGTTCAAGGGGATACATTCCATATGGGAAAGCATGGTAGCAGAAGGGTGTGGCTGGGTGGTCACATTGCATCCACAGTCAGTAAGCAAAGATCAAAGAGTGCTTGCATTTAAATAGTTATATCTATAATGATTTGATTAGTTAAAAAGACTTAATTTTAGAAGAGTTGGGGATTTATGGGGGAAATAAATATACATAGTGCAGACAACTCCCATATACTAAGTTTATCTTTGTATTATATCATGTATCTGTTAACATTAGGGAAGTGATATTAACACACTCCTATTATCTCAAGTTCATACTTTGTAAACATTGCCTTAGTCTTTACCCAGTCTGTTTTCTGTTCCAACTTTGTTTCTAGGAAACTGGATTATATTTAGCTGTCGTATGCTTTAGATTCTCTCTCTCTTTTTTAAACATTTATTTATTTTTATTATGTTCTGCCTGTATATATTCCGACATGTCAGAAGAGGGCACCAGATCTCATTATAGATGCTTATAAGCCATCATGTGGGGGCTGGGAATTGAACTCAGAACCTTTGGAAGAGCAGTCAGTGCTCTTAACCTCTGAGCCATCTCTCCAGCCCCTTAGATTCTCTTGAGTGTCACAGTTTCTCAAGTTTTCTTTGTTTTTAATGACCTTGGTAGTTTAAAGAGTTATGGCCAACAATGTGTTCTTCTACTGGAATCTGATGTTTTTCATGTGATTGGAAACTTATGATTTTGGGACGGTGAAGTGCAAAGGCAAAGTTTCATTGCCATCTGATCTTACAAATGATTCACCAAGATGTGGTAGAATTCGCCTGCTGGAGAGGCTGAAATAGGAGAAAAACAAGTTTAAGACTAGCCTAGGATACATAGCTGGACTCTGTTTGGGGTAGGGGTGTGAATACTAGAAACATAACATTGCCATTCACGTGACCTGGCTGAGGTGGTTCACCTCAGTCTTCTTCACTGTACAGTTATCCTTTGTGTCCTCTCCCCATTCCTACCCTCTTTTTTTCATTGATATCTCTTGAAATAATGTCAATATATGTAGCCCACACTCTCATATGTCTTCCACTTGAATGTAAAGATTAATTTTCACTCTCTTGGGAAAGGATTACAGGAGCCACGTGAATTATTTGAAATTCTACTCCAGAGAATAACTGTTGCTTATTTTTCATTTATTTATTCAGTCAATCATATATTTATATCAACTTGGACTCATGAATATTTATTTCATATGAGAGTTCAGAATGCAATACTGTTCACATTGCATCATTAGTCAAATTCCTTCAACTTTTGTCATTAGGAATTCTTGGTTGATCCCTGGTTGACATATCCTTGACAACTCCTTGGTTGACATATCTTATCAATGTGTGTGTGTGTGTGACAACTCCTTATTAACTAGCCATTTAAGATGCTTCAGGAGAATTCTGTGTATTTCCTGTCATAATCTTAGGAGCTGTCAGTTCTACTAACTAGATTTATGTTTGTTGTTAGAATAGTATTTAAAACAAAGGTCTACAGGCAACTGTGGTTGCTGTTGTTGACTGCTGTTGCTTCTGGTATTTGTTAGTAGGTAGAAGCCTGGATATATTTATGTATGAACATTTCAGTATTTATACATGTGTGTAAATATTTCTCTATGCCCTCAGCCTATGTTTTGCTAACGCGAATACTGATGCCTTCTACTTTAATCCACTCACAGAAATCATCTTGGTGTCTTCTTCCATTTTTCTAAACTCCTGTTCCAACAGTGAGGAAAATGGGTCTCAGTATAAACTTTCTGAATTGTTGATTCCCACCATGCATGCATAGCTGTATCAGATGGAATGACTCATACCCCCGTATGAGACAGATTTAACACCCAGAGCATACAGCTTATGCACTTTTTCTTTAGTCATAAGTCTTACCGACTCCTTTCCAAAGGCTCAGTGAGCGGCAGCCTGCCAACTGCCCACTCCTTCTGGCGAGGCTGCTCTTCATTTGCACTTCAGCCAGATCACGTGATCATAATCTCTATTCCATCCTGTGACTCCAGCCTTTGAAACCATGCCTTAGATTTATGTGATTTGTATCCATCCTTTGCTTAATGAGGTTTTGTGGGTCTTCAAAAGTGTTGTCACACGTCCATAGTGGCAGTGTCAAGAAGAGGTTCTTTGCCTCACCGCCTTCATCCTTCTCTAGGTCCTTCCCGTTTCTTCCACAGCAACCACTTTTCTTTTTATGCTTCCTGAAGATTTAAAAGAAGGAATTCAGTTGATGTCAATGGGAATGTTCACACACAGGGCTTTGTGTGAATGTGAATTTTGAAATAAGCTGGTTAAATACCCAGGAGAGTGATCACCGGACATCATAGGTGATTCTGTTTAGTAAGAAACGGATGAGCTTCCACAGAAATTACGTTGTGATGAAGCATCAGTGGTGATGAACTCCACCTGCATGGCATATCCGACAGGAATCCACATCATCATTTTACTAAAACACCCATTTTCATAGGGGAGTGAAGACCTGCATGATTCTGACTAGAAGGTCAAAGTGATTTTTATTTTTGCTTCTGTACAAGGATATCATTAATTCCTTTCATGTTTCTTTCAACATTTTTTGTTATCTGGTTTTTGTGTAGCCTGAAAATGACGTGCCTAGGAATAGTAGTTTTACATTGGTTTATTGCTTTGGCATTTATTCTGGTTTGTGTTCTTTGAGCTTCTTGTATTTGTAGTTTTTTTTTCTGACACTAATTCGAGGGAGTTATTATCCACTAATTCTTTACATGTTTGATTCCTTCCTTCCCTCACCTCCCTACTGATGTTAAATTCTAATCTTTTCTCTATTACATTTACTGGAGTGTCTATAGTTCTGGGATGTTCCTGCCGCTTTTTAGCACATATTAATTGTACAGAGTAAAGGAAGTGGCTATGACATTTCCATACGTGCATGGCATGGGAACTCCTTCTATATATGGGTTGCTTTTATTGGTTAATGAATAAAGAAGCTGCTTTGGACTGTGATAGGGTAGAATAGAGCCAGGTGGGGAAGACTGAACCAAATGCTGGGAGGAGGAAGGTGAAGTCAGAGAGAAGCCAGGTAGCCCTGCTGGAGACAGACACTGGACAGAACCTTGTCAGTAAGCCACAGATTAATAGAAATGGGTTAACCAAAGATATAAGAGCTAGGTGGCAGCATGCTTAAGTGACTGGCCAAGCAGTGATTTAAATAATACAGTTTCTGTATGATAATTTTGGGTCTGGGAAGCCGGGAACGAACAAGCAGTCTCCTCCCCCAACATATGCATCTAATTCAATTTGATGATACTCACGCCTCATTTTACTCTTTTTAGGTTGTACATTACACATTGTTACAGCCTAAACCCTTCCGCTTTTATTCTTCTTTCCAATTTTATTCTTTATCTACTCTCCCTGTCTTCTCTTTCTCTTCCCACATCTCTAGCTACTCTTTTAGCTTGATGCCCTGCCCTCTTTTTCCTAGCTTTCACCTAAAAGAAAAAACAAAAAACCATGATACATATTTTTGTGGGATGGGCTTATTTCACTTAACTATAATAATTTCAAATCCATTAATTTTCTGCAAGTGATGTAACTCGATTTTTCTTTATGACAGAATCAAACTACATTATATACATACACAGCATTTTCTTTATCCTTTTTCTCTTGATGTGTACCTAGTCCCATTTCATATCTCATCTATTGTGAACAGTGCTCCCATAAGCATGGGTGTACAGGCATCTCCATTATATACTGGTTTCAGTTCTTTGGGGGATATATACATAGAAATGGTATGGATTGATTATAGGGAAGTTCTATGTTTCAACAGTTGAAGAAACTGATTTACACTCACACTAGAAGTGAACAAGTTCCCCATCTCTACCTTTTCCAATATTTGCTATTGTCTATTTACTTGATGATAGTTCATCTAGAGTGAGATGGGATTTTAACATAGTTTTGATTTGTTTTTCTCCTATGGTTTGCTCTTAATTCTTTCTTGGTTCATATTTTCTATCTCCTCTTCTGTTTGTGGCTTGCAGTTATTTGATGTAGTCTTGCCACGTAGTCCTGGCTGGCTTTGACCTCAAGAGTCTCCTGTCATCTATTCTTTTCTCTTTAATCTCTCAATATATTTTTTAGTATAGTACACAGCGTATTTTTTTATAAGAACCACATGCTAAAAATAAATATAGAAATTAAAAAATAAGAGCCACATGCTAGCAGACTACACTACAACAACAACACAGCATCCTTACCTAGGCCCATCTGTTCTCGAAGGCTGTTTCCCTTTATCAGTAGAATGCTAAGGAAATTAATCAGAGTTATTTAAAACTCTCTAATGTGATAATTATCTGTGTCATATTCAAAGTTTGGTTATAATACTTGCTGTGTTTTTCTTGTGTAACAGCATGTGGTTTGATAACTTGTTGAGGAAAAACTTTGTTGTTGTTGTTGAAGAAAAAGGCTCTGTGAAGTGGTAGGAATGGAGGTCATAGGATTTTAGTCTGAAGTTTAAGTAAGTCTGGCAAAATTTTTCTCTAAGGTTTGCGGGGGAGAAACATTTTATATATTGTGATTAAATTTCTGGGGTTTTTTTGTGCACCTGATTTCTGGGTTATGACCACAATCATTGCTCAGTTCCTTTACCCCCTTGATTGACACAGTAATGCTATGGGGAGCTGGGAGTAAGAGACATGTCTCCCTTTATGGATGCAAATATGTTCGTAAGATCTAGTAATTATATTTTGAGCATATGAAGTTTTTGCTAAAAATGAATAATTTTCCCAGAAGTAAGAAAATGTTTGAAATTACTCAACCATTACTGGCACACACTATCTTCCCATGTTTTAAAGAAAGAAGGGGCAGAAAGTAACGTGGAAATTTTATATTTTAGCATCCCCCTTCATTGGTTTGGCTACTTTGTTTCTATTTTTAATTAAAATATAATTACAAGAATTTACTCCTTCCCTTCTTCCCTCTGGTCCCTCCCATGTATTCATCTATCCCTGACTCCCTCTCAAATTCATGGCCTCTTTTCCCTTGTTACTGTTATATATATATATATATATATATATATATATGTGTGTGTGTGTGTGTGTGTGTGTGTGTGTATGTGTGTGTGTATGTGTATATGTATATGTATATATATATACACACACACCTTTTTCATTACGTTTAGTGTACTTGTATGTATATGATTTCAGGGCTGACCATTAGATAACCAATTAGGGGCTCATCTTTGGGGAAGACTATTTCTTCCACCCACTTTCAGCATTTTTTAATTGCTTATAGTTCTTTGTTTAGGAGTGGAGCCCTATGAGATTTCCCTCTACCATGTTAGCGTGTCTGTTGCTGTTATACTTGTTCAAGTCTTGTTTAGGTAGCCATCTTGTTGGTATATTATAGTGGGTGAAACTTCCCTATCACTTCTAATCTCACAACAGAGTTTTGGTTCCTCTGGTTCTTATAACCTTTTTGCTCCCTCTTCCATAGTGTGCTTTGAGCCTTAGATATAAGAGTTGTATTGCAGATTTATCAGTTGGGTTTGTCACCTCACAATCATTTTTTCTTTCATGTTTACTGACTGTGCTTTCTGTAATACACTCCTTCTTTTGCAAAGAGATGTTTCTTTGATGAAGCCAGAGAACTATACTTATCTGTGGGTTTAAGGAGAGGTATTTAGAATGCTGATTTAGGAGTTATGCTACTTTAGTAAAGTGACAGTAGTAGCTTCTCCTTTAAGACTATGTCCTCGCTTACCATGGCTTGGCTAGGTTTCCAGCGCCTGGCATAATCTTCCTCCTGTTAAATAAGCTTTAAGTCTAATTAAAGAGTTGTTGGGTACTGCCAAGATTTGAGCACCCATTGTTACGCCTTTAGAGTTATTGTGTATGCGGGTTGTTGTGGTTCATAGGCATCACAGTTGGGTAGGACTATTGGTTCCCTTCCTTAGAAGCTTGCATAGCACCTTGGAAACTAATCCTCAAGGAGGAGGCATTCAGGACAGATCTGGCTGGAAGATTTTTGAGATAATTTTTCACCACTTTTTAAAATTCTTTTTAGAACTCTGTTCAGATCTTTAGCATACTTTTTGAACAGATAACTCTTTTTTCTCCTTGTTTTTTTTTTTAGTTCTTTATATATTCTTGATATTAATCATCTGTCACATATATGACTGCAGAGGTTACTTCTCATTCTGTGGGCTTCCTCTTTACTCAATTGTTTTTTCTTTTCTTTTCTTTTTGGTTTTTCAAGACAGTGTTTCTCTGTGTAGCTTTGTAACCTGTTCTGAAACTCACTCTGTAGACCAGGCTGACTTTGAACTCACAGAGATCCATCTGCTTCTGTCTCCTGAGTGCTGGGATTAAAAGTGTGTGCCACCACCACCCAACTCTGATGGTTTCTTTAGATGTTCAGAAGCTTTTTAGTTTTATGAGGTCCCACTCATTAATCATTGCTCATAAGTCCAAGTCAAATGGAGTCCTAGACTTGTATTTCTTGTACATCTTTTACATCTTGCCTTCCCTCCTCCCATTTTTATAAACAATGAAACAGTTCTTGAGGGTGCTGAAGAAATGGTTCAGCAGGTAAAAGCACTCGCTGCTCTTTCAGAGGACTAGAGTTTAATTCCCATCACCCATTTTAGGTGGCTCATAACTGACTAAACTCCTGATTCTGAGGAACTAATGTCCTCTTCTGGCTTCTGTGAGGACCTACATGCATGTGGCACGCACACACACACACACACACACACACACACACACACACATATATATATATATATATTCCATAACAACTAAGAGCAAAGTGGATCAAGTCGGTGAGTTTGAAAGACATCTGGCATCCCATTGATAGGCTGCATCTCTGTGTGCTTACACAGGGTTTAAGCACTCTACATATGCCTGATCATTTACTCATATAGTCTTATAACAACCATATAAAATACTACATTTCATTTTATGGATGGTGAAATTTAGGAGTATGAAGGTAGGTTAGCAAGATCCAGGATTGTGCATATAGGTGTGGGATGAGGCACTGACTCAAGGAGCCTGACTCTGTTACCCATCTGACAGTGTTTATGAGCTCCTACACAGTCCTTTGATCATGATGTGGTAAGTCTCACATAAACCAATCCTGCATTGTCTATGCCCCCCCCCCCCCCCCCCCGCTACTGTGAACTGGAGGTTTCTACTGAATCCTCACCTGAGGGACTCCCTAAACAAATGACACAGGGAGAAGACATTTATTGACTCGTTAGTTCATCCCATTCCTAGCAACTTTCACCTCTCTTTGAATAATATCTTAGCAGACTTCTTAAAAAATATTTTCAGACTCTGGTTTTATTTATTTATATACTACAAAGAAGGAAAATTAATTTTCTCTTTTACCTTGCTCTTTCTTTCTTTTTTTGACAAAAGCTCACACATCCTAGGCGGGCCTCCCACTCACTATGTAGCACATGACCTTGACCTTCGGTTGCCCCCACTTCTGCCTCCTCAGTTCTGAGACTGTAGGCATCCACCACACCCAGTATTTATCCAGTGCTAGGGATTGAGCCCAGGCCTTTGTGATGCTCTACTATATCCTCAGCCCTTATGTTTTCTTTGTTAAAAGTAACCCTTAATCCTTTCCATTGAACTCAGCAAAATGAATTTCTGAATCATTTTCTAGGATTCTGATATGACACATCTTTTTAAACTACTCAGTCTATGATATTGGAAACACTTTCAATCTAATAAAAATGATAGCTAACATTATCTGTGCCTTATGTATTAGCTTATCATAGCCTTCATAACTATTCTGTGGGGGTATTAGTATTATGCTCAGTCTACAGATGAGAGGGGTGAAGATCAGAGAGACAATGTGACTTGCTCAAGTCACACAGTCAGGATGTAGTGGTACAGAATTCTGGATATAAGGAACACTGATTCCCAAGACCCTAGTGTTCTAATATACCTTAGCAGACAGAAGTGTCCCTTTCACTCCATTGCAATATATACAGTTTTTTTTTTTGTTAGTTAAAGGGTTGATGTCTTGTTCGAGTCTCTATTTCTGTGATAAAGCACGGTAGTTAAAAGCAAGTTAGAGAGGAAATGGGTTTGTTTTTTCTTATGACTCTCAAATTGCTTCCATCTCTGATTGAGGTCCTGGTGGAAACTCAAGGCCATAATTTAGAGGCAAGAACTGAAGCAGAAGCCGGAGAAGAACTCTGCTTACTGGCTTGCTACTTATGGCTTCCTCAGCCTACTTTATTATACAGTCAGAACCATCTTCCCAGAAGTGACACTGTCCAATGTGGGGTGTACCAACATATATCAATCATTAAAGAAAAAGTGTCCTACAAACTTGCATACAAGCAATCTGACGTACACATCTTCTCAATTGAGGTTCATCTTTCCAGATAACTACAGCTTATATCACAGTGACAAACAAAACAAAAACAAAAAACAAAACAATAAACCCAACAACCAGGATAGTTGTTGGTATTGCCAATTATAGAATGTTTGCTTCCTGAACACAAGGGAGATGCTAATGCATTTAGTTCCTATTGATATTCTGTGTGAAGTGTTAAGTCACAGTCTAGAGTGCCCTAGAGAAGTTCATGGATACAACAGGCCCTGCATCTCCATTTCTGGGGAGCCTGTTTCTTATGTCATCTAGAGTACTTGCCACCTGTCACTCATCAGTCATAGTTAATGTGATGTCAGTGAAGTTTATATCAACCTGATATTATATAGGGAGCATGTGGTTGATTAACCTCCTTTATTTTGTGTCTTGATAAAAAAAGGAAAAAAAAAAAAAAAAAAAAAAAAAAAAAACCAAACGCAGTGGTGCTATTGCTTACTAACCCTTACCAAGTAAATGGAACTTCTTCAGAGTTTGCATCCTTAGGGCTGTGGACTAGAATATGTTCAGCAAATCAGAAGGCATATGTAACATGTCTGGGGCTTCACTGATATTCTATACTAAAGAATCAAGCCTGGGATAGCATCTGTAACTTGGGATAACATTGGTTGTTTCTGCTATCTCAGTGTCAATCAACAAGATCCATTTGACCTTTTCACATTATAGATGAACAAATTAAGTGACGACAAGTAGCGATAAGAACTTCTGAGTGAGTTCTCATGTCTATTTTTTTGTATTTGTGTTTAAATGTGTGTAGAGATGCTTGTGTGTTCAAATGTATATATGTATTAGGTGTGTGTGTGTAGGCCGGAGAACAATTCATATGCTATTCCGCAGACACTGGCCTCAGACAGTGTCTATCAGTTACCTAGAACTTGATGAGTGGACTTGGCAGGTTGACAAGCCCCAGGGACAGGCTTGGGTTGCAGGTGTGTACCACTGTGCCATTTATTTTCTGAGCGTTCTGGAGATCATGCTCAGTTCTTATGTTGACACAGTGATTGCTTTACTGTCTGAGCCCTCTTTCCAGCCCTTGGAAGTCTTCGGCCATGGCAGCAGCCTATTCTTCTCATTAAGTGATTCATAAAAATATGTCGATTCACTCTCCTAGCTGAAGAGCCTCATTGTGATGGTTACCTTCGATTGTTAGTTTCATTAGATTAATAAGTATTTAGAACATTTATAAGACATGCCTTTGGGTCTGTGCATAGAGTATTTCAGGGGTAGCTTAGCTGAGGAGGAAAGATCCACCCTGAATGTGTCCCAGAAGACCAGGAGCCTAGGAGCTGTGATCTCAAAACAAAACAACAAACAAACAAACAAACAAAAAACAAACAACAACAAACTGTGGAAAAGGAGAATCCCAACTAAACACTGTCATTCACCTCTTCCAGGTTTATGACTGCAGAAGCAATGTGGCTAGTTGTGTTATGCTTGTACTGTCTCGCCTTCCCCACCGTGATGAACTATGTTCCCTTAGACTGTGAGCTAAAACAGATTTGTCCTTATTGAGTTTTTTCCAGATATTTTGTCATAGCAATGAGAAAAACAATTGGTATACCCAGAGAACACTCTATTTTAACAGATAATTCCTTAAGTATTAAGTGAGAAAAATATTTTAAATTGATCGAACATACCAGATTCGTTTTTCTTATATCACCCGAAGCTTAATAAAGAACACGAGGGGAGAGAGAAATAATCCTGTAAAAACATGTAAGATTTGGCTGATGAAACTCTGATGAGGACTCATGGAAAGCTTTGTAAGTTAGCAAGCCTTTAGGAAGCACCCAGGATTTCCTGAAGGTTTTGATAAGGAAACTGAATACTACTGACGAGTACTATTTTAGCAATAGTACCCTTAATGAGCACTAATTATGGACTATACACGTTGTTTACATTCCTCAATTAATCTTCTTATAACCCAGTGACTCATAGGCTATTTATACGATCATGTCACAATCAACAGCACAGATGTCGGGAAAGCAATAAGCGACTTGACTCAATTTTTGTTTCAAGCTGATTGGTAATGCAATTGAGATTCAAACACTAGCAAGTAGGAGTCATACCTTGACCCTTACAATGTTTCTGTTGACAGTGACATATGCCCAGTGGAGGCTGTAGTAATTCAATGTGGCTAGCATGGTAGGTTAGGCTTTTATAATGGAGAAGAATGGATTTGAGGAAGTCCATGAGGATATGGCCCTCGGACTGGCTGGGCATTAGCTGAAAAGAAGTAAAGGTAAACTAAGGGCTTCCAGTCTTTTGGCTGATTCCACCTTCCCTTTCCATTTTCCTGCACACAAGCATGTGCCGCCATACTGTTTCCTGTTTCTAAAAGTAAATTCTTAGAAGGCTATATTAAATAACAATAATAAAAATTAAAAACATTATACACAACTGCAATACAACATATTGCTTAATATTTTCTCTTTTCTAGTTTTTATTAATATGGATATATCATTTTTGCATAATTATAATCAAAGAACAGATGATTCTTTTCTTTTTTTCCTATTAACATGTGAGCATTGTTCTAGCTAGCTCTTTCGGTTTTTTTTTTTAAGTTAACCATTTTAATGTTTCTCTATGGAATAAACTAGTCAAATGGATTTAATCACTTCATTTCATTGGTCTCTTAGGTTTTATCTGGTAGTTGTGTTTGTTTGTTTGTTTTTGTTTTTTGAGACAGTCTCATGGAACTCGGTGTGGCATTGAGCTTTCTGTGTAGCTGATCATGACCTTAACTTCTGATTGTCCTCCTTCCACCTCCTAATTGCTAGGATTGCAGGTGAGTGCCACCACACCTGGCTGGTTTACTCTAGTGTTTGTGAGCATAGAGAGTGAGTAGTAAAACAAGTGGAATCTAGTCTAGTGGTCGAGGTGTGAGTGAGTCCTAACTTCATTGTTTACAAGGCTCAAGCCCGGTACTTGATGTCCCTATTTTAACTGCAATACATTCAGAACTAGCAGGGTTAGAAAACATGCTGGTATTGTTTAAGATAATCATCAATCTGACTACAGGACAAGGCCAGTTTGGGCACCCTCTCCTCTATTGCTTAGGGTCTTAGCTGGGGTCATCCTTGTGGATTCCTGGGATTTTTTCTAGAGCCAGGCTTTCTAAAGTCAGGTTTCTTGCTAACCCCATAATCAAGATATCTCTTTCCTTGCTCTCATATCTGTCCTTCCTCCATCTTGACTATCCCATTCTCTCAAGTTCTCCTCAACCTTCCCCTTCTCCCCTAGAACCTTCGTCCAACAACAGATGGAAACAGAGGCAGAGTCTCACATCTGAGCACTGGACTGAGCTCTCAAGGTCCAGTTGAAGAGTAGAAAGAATGAGAATATGAGCAAAGAGGTCAAGACCATGAAGGGTTCATCCACTGAAACAGTTTACCTGAGCTAACAGGAGTTCACTAACTCCAGCTAGACTAGGAAGGAATAAGCATAGGACCAAGCTAGTCCCTCTGAATGTGGTTGCAGTTATGTGGCTGGGGCAGACTGAGGGGCCACTGGCAGTGGCAGTGGAATTTATCCTTACTGCATGTACTGGCTTTTTGTGATCCTATTCTCTTTGACTGTATACCTTGCTCAGCATAGTTGTAGTAGGGAGGACCTTGGACCTCCCACAGGGCAAGGTGCCTTGTCCTCTCTTAGGATTAGAGGGAGGTGTGGTGGAAGGATGTGTGGAGGGAATGGGAGGAGGGGATGGAGTGGGAATTAAGATTGATTTTTTTTAAATCTAATAAATAAAAAAAGAAAACATGCTGGTTTCTGTCTATAGGGGAACATAAGATGTAGTCCATTTCCTTAAGTACGTGGCTAATAGCTCATTTCAGCCTACAGTGATGACAACGGTCTTTCTCTCACATAGTTGTTGTGAGGTCTGAAGGAAATAGCAGCTGTAAAGTTGTTACAGTTGTTATTTATCCTCACAATACCTGGCATATGGTAAGTGTCTTCACCGCCTCTTTTATTATAATATCTTATTGCTGTGTTTTCTAGTACTTATGATGTCCCCAAAGCTCCTAGCTGTAAAAGGTTATCCATCTGCTGATTGCTTTATTAAGTATTAGTCATTTTAAAGCTACTTTAAAGTACTGGCTTTTTGAAAGTGAGCACTGCTGGGGAAACCTTGTTTCTGTTTACTGAGCTTCCTCTGTGCAGTCAGACTGGGAACTGTGCAATGGGAGGTATCTCCATGGGTGTAACCAGAGGCTCCTTGTTTGTGATTTAAATCACAGAGGCTTAGTGTTTCATTATTTATTCAAGGAGAGACAGAGGGAGGGAGGGAGGGAGGGAGGGAGGAAGAGAGAGAGAGAGAGGGAGGGAGAGAGAGTTCTATCGCATTTGGTACAAATGTAATCTGATGTCAGCCAATTTTGTTCTCATAGAATGAGAGAATACTTTTACTTTGTGAAAAGAGATACTAACATCTGTTCCCCCAGAACATCACACTTCTAATAAAATCCTCGCATTCGCTCTTTGAAGTTTACTTAAGTCTGCTTGACTGAATTATCATGTTAACGAGGATGGCTCCCTTGGGTCATTTAGTGTAGTTATGTTGGTTTTAACTCTTAAATTATGAGTCACTGTTGTCACTGCTTAAAGCTCACAGAAAGTCACCTATTAATATAGCCAAGATGACATTTAAATGAGAAAGATGTTACAGCACAAATTTTATTCATTAGTTATGCTAGAATCTTTCAACATGAGGCCGCATATGAGACATTAGTTACACCATCCTCTGTAGCTCATTTTTATTTAAGATTTTAATAACTTTTCAAATTAAATCCTACCACTAATGTGTATACAATTTTGTGGAGATGCTTAAGCAGTAGGCTGGCCCTGTATGCTCTAGACTGCACAGGAAAGACTGGTTCCCATGTACTCTTTGGCTTTCTCTTGGTTATTTTTGTATGTATCTGCGGTGATGTTATAGTTTATTAAGTTTTAGTATATACACATTTTTGTAATAAGGCTACTTATATATGATGAAACACATATGTTATGAATCTCACACAAACACACACTCACGTATCCAAGAAACCATCACTCTAGTATGACGAATGTTTCCAGTTTTCTCTAATATTTCCCTGTAACCTTTCTAATCCCTTTTCTGTGGCCTCCCTGCCTCCACCCTCATCTTCAAGAAGCTACTGATCTGCATTATTTTCACTTAGGTTTCATTTTTGCTTCTAGAGTTTTATACAAGTAAATTCCCAAGTCTACACTTTTTTTTTTGCTTAGCACCTTTCTCTCTGAAAAATTATTTTGAGATGCATCCATATGGAGTGAATATTAATAATGTATTGTTTTGGTGGCTGACATTTTTTCATTGCATAGACATACTGGAATTTGTTTATCTGTTTGCCTGTTGCTAGAGATTTGAGTGATTTCTAATGTCTGGAGTGTGTATAGTTATATTCTGAGCAATGTGTCTAAGCCCGAGTCCTTCCAGTTTTCTTTAAAAACCTAGAAGAATGACTAGGAAGTGTGATTGTGATAGTAGTATATGTAAATTTTGAAACAGGTGTCAAGGCATTTTCTAAAGTGGTTATACTATTTGCATTCCCACCAGTGGGTCTAGTTAGGAGAATTCAATTTTCAGCACTTGGTAGAATTCATGTTTTAGATTTAGGCACGTTAGAGATGATAGTGTTAGGATTACCAAACCTTCAACAAATTTAGCCTACCATTGTGTGTACATGTGCAATGTTTGTCTGTGTGTGTGTGTATGTGTGCATGTGTGTTTGGTGGTTTGCATGCTAGAGGTTGAACCTGGGATCTGGCCTTTGTTTAGCACTTGCTGTGCCCTTGAACTGTATAATATCCCCATGTATTTTGTTTTGCAAATGAACTGTATTAAAACAGACATGTTCGCTAGTTTACACATTGCATGACTGCTTTGGTTTTACAATGATTGAGTCAAGAGTGCTGTGGTAGATAATATATGGCCTGTAAAGCTTTTGACATTTAAGATCTAGCTCTTTATAAAACAATGTTTTTCTAGCTGAGGCTTTAGTTCAGTGGTAGAGCACACATAGATACATATACACTGAAGGCCATACACACACAGACAGACAGACATCTTTCTGAGCCTTGGAATAATGGTATCTCAATGAGTTTTTAGTTTGCATTTTCCTATTCGAATAGTTCCACTTAAATACGTGTGACCTAAATGGAAGTGGCAGAGTGACTCTTCTCTTTTTTAACTGTTCCTAATACAATTGTAAAGATAATGAGCTTCCACTCTTCTTCCAAAACATGACTCAGCATTTTAACCTCCAGAGTCATCAATGCCATGCTTTAATGTTACATTCATCTATGAACTAGTTATTGTAAGACCATGAGAAATTTACATCTTTCATTATTTCCTGAACACTTTGAAACAGTTTGTTCTTGAAGCAGCAATGCTTTTCAAAGCCACCCAAATTTGATTGTTGGTTTAACAGAGTTTTTTTTCTATTAGAACTAAATACAGGGCTGGGAAAGGAGCTGATATGAAAATAACCTTTAGAATGACCATGGTTGGGGTGTCTCACTACTATTACAAGGGGACATGTTCGGTACTTGAAGTGGAAGAGCAATTGAGGAGATACAGCATGGTAGCAGGGATAGTATGATGACGCCATAAGGGATGAAAGAATCAGTTCTTCAACATCTGAGAGGAGTTGCATAGGACAGGCAGCCATGGAGGGGAACAGCAATATTTCAATGCCAGAGAGACGCTATAATGGGAGGGATAGCATCCATGTATATATAACAGGATTAGAGGCGAGCTGCCTAGTTTTATGTCAATTCAATAAAAGATAGTATCATCTGAGAGGAGGGAACCTTGATTAAGAAAATACCTTCACAAGAGCAGGTTGTAAGCAAGCTGTAGGGCATTTTCTTAATTAGTGACTCATGACGATGGCCCAGCCCATTGTGAATGGTATCATCCCTAGGCTGGTTGTCCGGGGTTCTAAAAGAAAACAGGCTGAGCAAGTCAGAGGAGTAAGTCAGAAAGTAGTACCACTTCATGGCCTCTGCATCAGCTCCTACCTCCAGGTTTCTAGCCTGTTTGGGTTCCTGTGCTTTGATAATGAACTTGGATAATGGATGTATAAGCCAAATCAACCCATTCCTCCCCAAGTTGCTTTTGATCAATGGTGTTCTGTCACAGTAATAGTAATCCTAACTAAGACAAAGGCATTTAAACATCCCAGTGTCAGCCTATCATATAGTCACTGACTTTCCTGATCATAGAATCTATAATATAGCAATATAATAATATCTTTTTTAACATCTTTAACTTAACCATATTTGCAAAGTCCTTTTTGCAACACATATTAGTTATTATCTCATTACTGTGTTCAAATGCCTCTTACACACACACACACACACACACATCTTCCTTAGGGAAGAGGTGTTGTAGGGAGGCAAAGTAACACAGCTTCACAGAATTAAACAAAAGAAATATAAAAGAATGCAACACATCTTTGCATCATTAAACAAATGTTCCACAGCATAAACGAATGTAACACATCTTAAACTAATATTCCACTACAAAATTGTGACTTGCTTTTCACTCAATGTTATATTTTGAGATATCTCCACACTTTTTCATTAATTAACCTAAACTGTTATGTAGTATTCTGTTGTATAAATGCACCACAATTCATCATTCTCCTTTTGGTAGACACTTTAGTTCCTTCTAGTTTCAGGCTTACAGAAGCAATGATGAAATACATAACCTAAGCTATACTATAGGATGTATTTAAATGAAATTTGATTTGATATTGTCAAATTTCTCTCTAAAGTGTTAAACTAATTCATATTTCCTCCCCAGAAGTCAAGATGTGGTTAACTCAGTTTGTATTCTATGAATATCAAAATGGCAAACTCTTGTGTACTTTAAAGAACTTTCCAGCCTGCCATTCTGAGTTGACTGCCTTACAAAAGATTTTTTTTTAGCTATAGTAATTTTTCCTTAAATTTATTGTTATGTTGCATTGAATTGACATCTAAAGACAAGCAGAAAGACATGTAAGTTATAATTCTATGCCTAATGAAGAACAGGGATAGTCAAGTGGGGAGAGGGATGGAATGGGAGAGCAATGAATAAAAGAGAGATCTTGATAAAGAGAGCTACTATGTGGTTAGGGAGAAACCTGGTGCTAGGGAAATTCCCAAGAAGCCATAAGGATGACCCCAGTTAAGACTCCTAGCAACAGTGAATAGACTGAACTGGCCTTTCCCTGTCATTAGATTGGTGACTACACCAATTATCATTATAGAGCCTGCATCCAGTAACTGATGGAACCAGATGCAGAAATCCCAGCCAAGCAACACTCCTAGCCCTGGGAATCCAATTGAAGAGAGGGAGGAAGGAAAATATGAGCAAGCGAAGTCAAGATCTTGATGGAGAAATCTACAGAGACAGCTGGACAAAGCTCATGAAAACTTATAAACTTTAGACTGACAGGTGTGGAGTCTCCATGGGAAAGAACTAGGCCCTCCATATGTGGGAGACAGTGATGAAGTTTGGACTATCTGAGGGGTCCCTGGCAGTAGGACCAGGATCTGTACCTGGTGCATGAGCCCATTCCCTATGGTGGGATGCCATGCTCAGCCTTAATGCATGGGAAAGGGGCTTGGTACTGCCCCGAGTTAATTTGCCAGACTTTGTTACTTGCCATTGGAATCCTTACCTATTGAGAGGAGTGGATAGGGGATGGATTGGGGAGGGGAGGCAAGAGGAGTTGGCAGGAGGGTTGGGAGAGAAACCTGTGGTTAGAATGTAAAATGAAATTTAAAAAAAAAGTCATCTCACAAGTTTAAAAAAGAAAACCCAGAGACTGTCACAGTCTAAAACTACACTATGTCAAAGCTTCTACAAGGTTGATTTACTGATTGGTACTTGGATATTTGCCGAGAGTTGGAATCTTACAAAACTAGAGGTCAAGTTCTCTTGGGTTATCATTTGTTACCTTAATATATATATATGTCAGAGGCAGTGTAAAGATTCAGAAGGCAGAGGGAGACTAGAGTCTGTCCTTTAACAGATGAGATTGTGTTTATAATCACATACACCAACAGGGAGCCTCTCTCCTATGGGAAGTGGAGGGGTCTGCAAGAGGGAAAAGTCTGCTGGGACTCTGTGTAGGAGTGGGGTTGAGAGGCTTGGGAGCAAGGAAATTGTTGTAGCCATAGGGGGCTCAGTGCTTGTCTGCAGTCTTTTCATCCTGAAATTGTTTGTCCAAGGTGAACCTGACTGTCTTGGGAGACAAGCTTTCTCGGTGGACATTTTTTTCTGGGTTGAATAACAATAGCTGGGCGTGGTCACCTATAACCCATGAAATGAGATTCCATAGGAATCAGCAGCCTCTGTGTTTGAGCTGACATTCCTCATTTTCTAACTGGTAATGCCTTTGAAACGTATTAGCTTTACAGACCACTAGCTTTCACCATCCTAAAAACTAAGAATATCATCATACAGCACCCAAGATCCACAACAGAGATTGCCCTGCTCTACTGCAACCCATCTCCCTGAGCTTCCCAGCAATGCTAGTGGGACCTTGCTCCTGCCTTCCCTCAGTTTTTCTGTCCTCATTATCTCTTGTCTATAAATTAGATGAGACCCAGAGAGAGTAGAGTGTAGAAGACAGAGTTAATTACAAACAATAGGAGGCTCTCTCAGGTGAGAGTGAACCATGGCTAAAGGGTCCACAGCACACAAAACAGTCTCCGAGGAAGAGGGGACATAGACCACCATGGAGAAAAACACTTTCAGGAGCGAGAGTAGACAAGCAAAGGTACCACTGTGTAAACTTCTACTTAAAATCTCCAGAACAAATGGCTTTCCTTAGGGGTATTTTCTTGTCCAGGTGATTGGCATCTCCAGTAGCATTAACTATTAAGCATGGTGGGAGGGTGGATGGGGGTGTGGGGTGTGTGTGTGTGTGTGGCAATAGTATGGCTCTATTCTTTATCAAAGAATCTCTCGGCTAGATAGTGAACTTGTGATTTTTGGGGGGAGGTCAGGATGTCCAGTCTCCATGCAGGGCCCGATAAACAACTCAGATCCTGTTCTTTCAAACAGTCAAAATGGTGCAGCTTTATTTCCAGGTTTAGTAAACTGACCGTGAGGGAGGGCTTCATCCGCAATGACCTCCAAGAAGCCTGCAGATGTCTTATGAGCTACCTAACAAATATATTTGGAAACATGCTATGATTTATGAATTTCTTTAGTTCTGTAACTGTAAAAACTCCCAAAAGCTATTTATAACTTTGAAACATGGAGGTCCTTATGCTCAAGTGTAATCTCTGAGGCAACTAGGAATGTTAAACACGCAGAGTTGTCTCTTCAAGGAAAGAAATACATACCATGTTTTCCACCCTGAAGGCTGGAAATGGATGTGGTCAATAGCCTGGTGACTTCCGTGCTATCTGTATAGCCAGACCACGTCTGGCTCCTTCAGACTCTTGTCTCAATCAGTCTATAGTGCTAACTTCACCCGTGCCCTCATCGTATACTTGGTTTACCTTGAGCCTGCTTTCTCAGTTAATCTATAGAACCCGTCTTTATGGACGATTCCACATGAACAAAGAGTTTAGTGTAGTCATGTCTTAAGCTTCATTGTGCACACAGGCTTGAGTTAATCATCACCAAGAAACTTTTTTCCCCCAAATTGTACCATGCTTACGTATGCCTGATTTAAACGAGCCAGTTGTCAGACTCTCGAAGTTTGAACCAACCCTGGCTACTGAGTCATGTTTAATCAGACTTCCTTCTTGCGTCATGTGAATCGACACTAGGCTGGCCTTGGTGTTTGCAGAGATCCCCACAGGAACATGTTACATTCCAGGACCACGGTTCTTAGTTTAACAATCAGCTGTCACTAGCAGTTTTGGGGTGAAAGCTGTGTTTTCTGTAGAAAGAAATATACACTTAACATGTCTTTGTTATCATGTTCCAAGCGTTATGTGTATCATATATAAATCTTCCAACATTCCTGTTCACTGTTCATTATTTTAATTGGGTCTTTTTGTTGGTTAATGTATCACCAAATGCATGTGATAGCAGTCATCTGTCACCTACTGATGCAGAAGTAGTTATTTTCAGAGTGAATGAATCTCCATTTTGCAACCTAGATTTTTTTTTTTAGTCCATACTGTAATGCATTTTTCTTTTCTTTTTTTCATTTATTTTTTTATTGATTTTTGTTGAGCTCTACACTTTTCTCTGCTCTGGTTTTAAGCATAAGCATGATTCCATCTGCTTGACATCTACACTTGCTAGATGGCGGCACGAGAATTTAAATGTGTGTGCTCTTCTGCAGAATCTCTGACATGACATCCTGGCAGCTGACCATGAACAAGAATTCCCAGTTCAGGGATGGTAAGCACCATGGTTTGCCTACCCAGGAGCTAGCCTCTACGTTTAAAATAGTGTGGAAAAAGGTCTTAGATGTCTTAGATGACAATAAATACTTCTAAAGAGTTAGGGACAAGAAGTGGAGCAAAAGTGATCAATAGGCTTACAAATTCCAACTTAACATCAACTCTGAGATTGTGTGAACAGCCCAGCAAAGCCAGAGAGATTCAAGAGCTCCAGCACTTCATCTTAGAACCATCCCTGGAGAACAGCCTTCTGTCTCCTTATTTAAAACCTTGTCTCTATAAAACAAAACATCTAAAAAATATGATTAAAAGGATAGGGAATACTATCTAAGCTTGACATTTTAAAACAAAATTGTTACCATTTCAAGATTCTTACAGTGGCTATTTCTTTTTACAGGACACACACACACACACACACACACACACACAAAACCCTCTGGTTAAATCTTAGATCCTGGATCCCTCTACTCCATCCATTTATCTTGATTTTCTTTTTTCCATAACAGATTGTGGCGCTGGACATTGTCCTCCATATTCACTTGTAGCTGTCATCTTCCCTGTTAAATATATGTTTCCTGGAGTTGTACTTTTTTCTTGTTGGGCTACTACTGTATGCCTAGAACTAAGGATATAAAATCTTACTGAAGTCTACTTTAGAGACTAGGTGAATTAATTAAAATAATTCAAGATGGCAGTAGGTAGACTGCAAAGATCAGCATGATGCATAGTGCACTCTGAAGAAAGGTACCGAAGTCCTGCACAAAGATGGCTAAAACAGAACAGCATCTGCGCTAACATAAACATTTGGTTATATCAAACAAAACTCACTCATTTTGGTTATCTTTAAATAAATTCCTTGTACGTACATTTCCTCCCTTTCCCCCCTGTGGAAATAGAGGTTTATATAGTTTTGGATATTATCTTGAGGTTGCCCGGGGCACCATATGCTTTACATGATCAGTTACTCCATTTAAGAAACTTTCCAATGTCACTAAGAAGGAACAACCTTCAGAGACCCTAGATGATGTTGCTGGTGATTATAAATATAGTTCTGTAAACTATGAGGTGTAATGACAAACTAATGAGGCAGGGAAGAAATGACCTGGCCATTTTGACTGCAAACGATGAAAATTTCCAGCTTACTATTTTCCCCTAACTTTACAGAAAAACTGTTTGTGCTGAATTGAATTTAAAATGCTCCATTTCAACTGACTAGAAATTTGTAGATGGATATAGCAAGAAGCCACAAAATATAAAAGAATTATTAGCAAGGGGGGAGGTTTAAATGAACACTATAAAGACGATCTTAAATATGGCTTTTGTCTATTTGCTTTTAATCTCCTTTGCTAGAAAAATCTAAATGTAAATACCAGATAGCACGGAAAAAGGCCTCTTTAAGCAGTGCTGTTATGAATGGAGTTACATCCTCTAAAGTTCATACTCTGGAGCTCTGTTTCCAATGAGACTGTACATGGAGTATGGAAGAAATTAAAATGAAGTATGCTCATATGAGTGCGACCCTGATCCGGTGGGATTTGGATCGTTTGTTTTAAGATTAGACATGAAAACAGATTGTCCTTTTTTTGTCCCACCTCTCTCCTTCTTTCTGTCCTCCCTCCCATCCCTGTCACTTAGACCCCACAAAGAAACCAAGGCAACCCCACAAAGAAATCACTTAGTCTCTACCTTAATGTTGGACTTCTCAGCCTCTCGAATTCCAAGAAAGTTTTTGTCATTAAAACTACCTAATTGCTGATATCTTGTTATGACTAATACGGAGGTCATATAAATTGGATATGAATAAATAGTAAAAGTACTGCATCCCATACTCAGTTCACAAGAGAAGTCTCAATGCACAACTCTAAAATAATGCGTGTATTACAAGTCCGTACCCACATACCCCATGGACTACAGGAAATATCAGGGTAAACTAAAATGTTTAAAGAAGAGAATTATTTAATGCCTCAATCAATATTGCTGTGTAACAATTCCTGAAATGGAAAGGTTTGAAACAGTAGTTACTGATTTCACCATCTGGGTTAAACCTTCTGGTGCATCTGAGTCCAATCAATGGCTCTTCTGCCTTTGACTGGACTGTCTTCACGCATTTGGAGGTCACTGCTGGAACAATGGGACTATTTTTCCTGTGATTTCCCAGCCTCTACAGATGGGCCCAGGCTAATTCATGTGGTAGCCGCGTGGGGACATATTTTCAAGAGAAAAACAAACCATCTAAGTTTAGAAGTGACAGTCTGTCACTGTCACACACACACACACACACACACACACACACACACACACACACACACGTCTTAGCAAGACACGGGCCAACCCCGATTTAAAGAGAAAGCAGTAGCTTTTCTTCCCATGGCAATATCAGCAAAGTCACTTTGCAAAGAGCATGGATATGAGAGGCTGTTCATTGCAGCCTTCAGTGCACTTGATCTACTTTGGAGAACCTGGAATAGAACTTATGAAAACATCGCACAAGTTGAAATAAAGGCGGGAGGTGGGGGCCAGGCCGGGCTGCTTCAAGGTTTACATTCCTTAGGCATAACAATCATTGTTTAAATAATAATTATACACACAGAGGCGTTGGAGTGAACAGATTATTTTAATTTTCTTAATGAACGAAAATTTGCCACTTTAAAGAAAATTTAAGTGTGTACGACCTTAATTGTATAGCCTTGATAGGAAGATGTTCACCATCTGAAATAAGTCAATCACATTGTCCTGAAATCTGCTTAATTTTCCTTTCCTATTGTACGAACACATCCTGTTGATAATTCTCTTTATGGAACACGTTCTCTGCACAGCCACTCTGCAGATTCCGGCGAAGTAGGAGGCTGTTAAATGGCACATGAGAGGCAGGAAAGAGGCAGCCGCCTTTCCTCAGTCTGACATTCATGAAACCCCCGAAGTTCTTAAACACTGAGATGAGACTTGAGTTTTAGGCTAAAGAGAACAGAAACAGAACTTTCCCTGACAGCCCTTTTGAAACTAGAGGAGACAAAAATCAAAGAAGAATGAATAGCCTTTCTTTGAAATTTTCAGCTTTTATTTTCTGGTTTGACTGTGCTTAAGCAAAGTGGCGTTACATCCACGCATTTTATTTTACATGCAGTAATTTTGTAAACTACAAGAAATTTGTCATTCAACAAGACAGAATGCCTACTCAAAGCACAAGTGTGATACATCATGCTTTTCTTATAGTCTTACATAAGCATGCAATTCTTTTATTCGGTCACATTTCACACATAACAAAACGTGTTCCTTTTCTGTAATTACCGGCAGTTTCTACTTTGTGTAGAACATTTCTGAAGCGGTGAAAACTTCAGCTTAGCCAATTTCGTGATCCTTCCACATCCCTCGGAGTGCACATGAGTTCCGGTGCCACGTGTGCTGCAATTCTGAGAGGAGACATCTGGCAGTGCTATCAACCGTGGACTGTAAAGTCCACAGAGATGCCCAGCACCACTCCTGAACCTCAGCTGGAATCCACAGGGCTGAACCTCAGCTGGAATCCACAGGGATGCCCGGCATTACTCCTGTCATCAGATCTCTTAGGTCCGAGAGGGTCCTCTAAAATGACAGTGCCACTGAGAATTGCCCTTCATGACAGTCGGAGCTCAGCTCAGGCTGGACTCTGACTAAGTAAATAGAAGAATCGCCAGCAGATAAACGCTAAAATCAGCATTCTCCAGAAATCACGTGAAGCCAGTTTATGCTTGTCAGGGAAAGTCATTACTTCCGTTCTCTGCCCTTATAGTTGTCTGCTGAGGCGTCTGGCTCCCTGTTAAGGCAAACAAGCGGGCCACAGATCAAAGTCCCCATGGCAGTTCTTGCCTGCCACCTTCTCCCACTATTCTAGTTCCCAAGTAGTCAGACTTCCAGGTAGGTTCCCCTTCCCTATATCACACATCTTTAAACCTTGCTAGCCTCCCTCTCCAGCTCCGTTGCAGTTTTGAGTTCCCCAATTAACCTTTCTTTTTTTTTTTTAAATTTATTTATTCATTATGTGTACAACATTCTGCTTCCATGTATGCCCACACACCAGAAGAGGGCACCAAGTCTCATTACAGATGGTAGCGAGCCATCATGTGGTTGCTGGGAATTGAACTCAGGACCTCTGGAAGAGCAGTCAGTGCTCTTAACCTCTGAGCTATCTCTCCAGCTTAACCTTTCTTTCTATCCATGAAAAGATCCAGTTCCGTTGTTTACTGTTGCCCCACCTACAAGGCCTTGCTGTCTGATTATCACAGTACCATTGTTGCTTAGCTCTTGTCTGACAAGACCCCTCCCTGTTACCCGAGGGTAACAGCAATAGTCTTTGGTGTTCAGTGATGATGATGACGGTGGTGATGACGATACTGATGATAGTGATGATGCACAGGAATGAAGAAAAGCATTGGCAAAAAGCCTTATATTTATTAAAAACTAAAGAGAAAGCAAAATAGTCTGCTTCACAGAGGGAAAGCAGAGATCAAAATCCCTCTCATTTCCAGCCTGGAAATATTTAATTACAAAAAGGAAGAGAGGAGTTATCGGCTGAGTACTGTACATTGAGTCTTCTGCGCATGCGCTACACTCAGGTCTCCTCTAGCATGACCCTGAGATCCAGTCTATATGCATTAGCTCTGAAGTGTTGCGTGATGTTCCCAGGTTCACTCTAGGGCAAAGAAGTCTACTGAGCTTTACTTCCTAATTGCAGACAGATTGTTTGAGGGAGTTTGTAAGATGTAAGGGGTGTTCGGGAGCGGGGGCAATCCCAGGGGTGGATGTCTGACGTTCCCAGCCTTCCCCTGCCTCAGTTATGTCTGACAGCTCTGACCGTAACCATCATGCTTCTGTCAGGTACAAAATAAATAGGTTTTAAGGCTGCAGTGTGTGGAAATCCTGGTTGGTTTGGCATGAGGTTCTGCACCGGGAGAGATGTTGCTCAACAACTACAGCTTTTACAGAATTGGCTCACGTTTCTCTGGTCTCCTCATCTGTCTCCAGCTCCTGGACTATAAAGGGCACTGGGTTTGTGTGTGGTTTGGTTCGCCTCTTTGGGGATGAGTCACTGAAACCCGAAGAATGGCCTTTCACATTGGGCCCCTGACATCTGTACTTTTCCCTCCCCTTAGCAGATCTCTCCCAGTGGTATGTGGGTAGAAGGGTTGCTCTTTCTTGCATTTTCTACATCCCCCCATAATATTATAGACCAAATTGTACTTTTCTAAGCAAAAGAATAGATGTTTGATTTAGGTTGGGAATTATTAGAACAAAGAGTTGACTCATAAAAAACGAGATGTGGACTACCTTTTATACTTAATTCTACTGAAAATATGCTCAATAGGGCCAATGAGATGGCTTAGTGGATAAAGACATTTGGCAACAGTGCTGAAGCCTTAGTTCAATTCCCAGGACCCACACTGTAAAAGGAGAGAACTCCAGCAAGTTGTCTTCTGACTTTCACAAGTACAACACACACACACACACACACACACACACACACACACTCTCTCTCTCTCTCTCTCACTCACACACACACACACATACACACATTCAAATTCTATTTTTCTTTTTTAATTGTTTTTACTGAGCTATATATTTTTCTCCACTTCCCTCCCCTTTCCCCCCTCCTCTTCTGCCTTCTCCAATGAACCCCACACTCCCAATTTACTAAGGAGATCTTGTCTTTTCCTACTTCCCATATAGATAAGATCTATGTATGTCTCTTTTAGGGTCCTCTTTGTTGTCTATGTTCTCTGAGATTGTGAATTATAGGCTGTTTTTTTCTTTATGCCTAAAAGTCACTTATGAGTGAGTATACATTATATTTGTCTTTCTGGGTCTGGGTTACCTCACTCAGTATGATGTTTTCTAGATTCATCCATTTGCGCACAAATTTCAAGATGTCATTTTTTTTTCGCTGTAGTACTCCATGTGTAATGTACCAAATCTTTATTTATTCTTTGATCAAGGGACATTTAGGTTGTTTCTAGGTTCTGACTATGACAAACAATGCTGTTATGAACATGGTTGAGCAAATGTCCTTGTGATATGATTGAGCATCCTTTGGGTATATAACCAAAAGTTGTATTGCTGGGACTTGGGGTAGGTCATTTCTTAATTTTCTGTGAAACTGCCATACTGATATCCAAAGGGGCTGTATCAGTTTGTACTTCCACCAGCAACGCAGAAGTGTTCCCTTTACTCTACATTTCTCCAACATAAGCTGTCATCAGTGTTTTTGATCTTGGCCATTCTAACAAGTATATGATGGAATCTCAGAGTTGTTTTGATTTATATGCATACTCTGAATGAGTAAATGTAATAAAATAATTTA
Source organism: Neodon shergylaensis (assembly GCA_025134845.1). Classification (NCBI taxonomy): domain Eukaryota; kingdom Metazoa; phylum Chordata; class Mammalia; order Rodentia; family Cricetidae; genus Neodon; species Neodon shergylaensis. Next base: position 6,853,991 of record JABTXL010008488.1, read on the forward strand.
AATATGCTATTTCTCTATCTTCTATTTTCTAATAAAAATTAGAAAGATCATTTTATTTATAAACAGGTTGAAATATAGTTCTCTAAAGAGAAAATGTAGAAAAGAATCTCTTGTTTTTCTTTTTTCTGAGTTTCTTTCTACATTTTCACAACTAACAGTCTAGCACCTGAGATAAGGGAAGGTTGAGGAGGAAAAGGAAGTAGAATGGGAGAGGCTACTCATTTCTAATTTCAAATGAAGACTCACAAATACAACGATAATTATGTTTGCTTTACACAGAATTCTTTTTCCATTGAAAGATGCATCATTTTCTTTGATAGAGCAATCAAAATTACATCATGATGGAATCATCCATAATGTAGGTCAAACTTGATTCAATTCCATGAAATGCTTCATAGTTTATTGTACAGCACATTGTTGAGAGAGGCGGTGGACAGCCTAATGCTTCCTGGAAATGGGATCTGGCTTCTTAAATAAATGGACCTCTTTAATTGTACCGTAAATATGTTTGATGTGGTGTTGTTTCGCATGTAATAAAAGTTAGGAATATTTTATTTATAAACAGGGTCAGAAGTAGTCCATCCCTTGACTGCCCAGCTATTCAGTTGGTTTATAAATGTATTGGCAGCGAACTAATACTTCTTGCCTTTTTCTGCTACATAACAGCAGGACCAGACAATAGATGCCACAAACAAACATGATCTGGAAGTTGTTACACAGACTAAGCATGGGTTGGTGGTTACATGTGCATTGATGTCTATTAATCTTTATTTTAAGACCAAACTCAAAATTTTATATACTTTGTTTTAATATAAATCAAAGTTGATGAAAATTAAACCCCAAACTTGCCAGGGTTCAGAATGTATATGCAAGACCAATGAGTCTTTGACGGTAGCAAGTGCTGGGTATTTCCTGTGCTTCCCTCTGTCTTTTCATTGATTCAGGCAATGTGAATTGTGTGTGTGGTTCAGTAGTCAGGGGTAGAACACTTCCTTAGCTGCTGCTACCACCAAGGTATGCGTGGCACTACTGAACCCTAGTTATTGTGCTGTGTTGTTTGTTGATGTGGTTCATAGGTGTGATAGCACTGAATGCTTAAAAAACAAAACTGTAATGCCTATTACATTTTGATGTGAAACAGATCATAAGTTAAGGGGTCTTCAAGAAGAATTTTGTTATAAATTTTAAGATCTACCTTATTGTATGCAGAATCTATCTATCTATCTTACTCTATGTATTATCTTGTATAACCTTATGATGAGCCTATGAAATTGCTGTCATTCACTGCCTCTCTTTGATGTGATAAACACAATCCTAGTCTGCAGTAAAAAAAATTGCTTTTATCTGTTTTCCAACTCTGTGTTCTTTAATGTTACTCCAATTTTGCACAAGAAGTAGCCCAACTGTTTTCATGAATGGATGAATTGCTCAGTTATTATTGTTTTGGTACCATCTTGGGCAGAGACCCCAGGCGGCAGCATTACACAGAGATCAGCATTTTCTAAAGCAGGTCATTAAGAATCAGAAAACATTCACGTTAGCACCATGGTGGGGTGGAGGAAGGATCTAAAGCAGGGAGAGAATCAAGGCAGGGAGCACTGAAGAAATAGATCCTTCAAAACTGGATTCAAGCCGGGCGGTGGTGGCGCACGCCTTTAATCCCAGCACTCGGGAGGCAGAGGCAGGTGGATCTCTGTGAGTTCGAGACCAGCCTGGTCTACAGAGCTAGTTCCAGGACAGGCTCCAAAGCCACAGAGAAACCCTGTCTCAAAAAACCAAAAACAAAACAAAACAAAAAAAAAACTGGATTCAAACAGGTCACTCAGGCCTGGCCTTCATGAAGCCAGCTAGCTTCATGCTCAACTCGCACTTGGGTCTTGGAGTTACTGCTAATGTTCTGTCTTGCCTGACCTGGGTCTTGTTCCCAATGGGATGTGTTAAACAAAATGATGAGTATTTAGAACAAATCATTCAGTATTCCACAGTAACAGGTCTGACATACAGCCATGAGAATTTCCATGAATACCGCTGCTTGATCTAACTTTTATCTCTCTGCTTTAACCATTCAGATTTCCATTTTCACGGTATCAGCATTAACAGGTTTACCCATGCGAAAGTGGCAAATTAAACCAAATTCATTACAATGTAACTTTGTAACTTCTCCTAGTAGACACACAATTTGATACAACTCTAACCTTGATACCTAATCCCGAGGGAAATGTAGACCTTCTTAAGAGTTGTAATTGTTTATTTAACTCTAAACATCGGAACTCAAAGTTAATTAAGAATTGTGAAATTAAAAACTCAGTCTGGGGGCTAGAAAAGTGACTCAGAGGTTAAGAAACCTGGATACTCTTCCAGAGGACCTGGGTTCAATTCTCAGCAGCATCATGGATGCTAACAACTCTCTATAAATCCAGTCCCAGAGGATCTGAGATCATTTTCTGGTTTCTTTGGGTACCAGGCATGCATGTGATAAACAGACATACATACATGCAGGCAAAACACCCGAACACATAAAAATAATTAAATTAAAAAATAATTTGTAAGCTAAATTTGGAGACATTTCTAAAATTTCAAAAATGCTTTCTTAACCTTTTTTTGGGGGGGGGGGTAGTTGTTGAGGGGTCTTATCTATCCCAGACTGACCTAAAAATTTTCATAACAGAAGATAACCTGAGACTTTTGACACTTCTACTTCTCTCTTCCGAATCTTGGGATTGCTGGCACATTCCATGATGCTTAGTTTATGTGGCATTGAGTATTGAATCCAGGACCTTATACATGATAGTCAAACATTTTTATCAATGGAGTCCTTCAAATGATTTTATTACATGACAAAGATTAATTCCTGTGAAAATATTGTCTTAAGATTTATCTCCAGTGGAGTGGGTACCTTAATTACCCTTCCCCTGTAATCAGATTGATGACTACCTTAATTGTCACCATAAAACCGTCATCCAGTAACTGATGGAAGCAGATGCAAAGATCCACAGCTGAGCACTGGGCCAAACTTCTGGAGTTCAGTAGTAGAGAGGGGGAAGAGCAATATTATGATCAAAGGGACCAACCAAGACCATGATGGGGAAACCCACAGAAACAGCTGACCCAGCAAATGGGAGCTCACTGACTCCAGACTGACAGCTGGGGAACCTGCATAACACTGAAGTAGACCATCTGAATGTGGGTGACAGTCGTGTGGTTTGGGCAGTTTGTGGGGTCACTAACAGTAGAACCAGTATTTGCTCCTAGTGCATGAACTGGCTCTTCGGAGACTATTCCTATGGAGGGATACCTTGCTCAGTCTAGATACAAGGGGGAGGGCCTTGGTCCTACATCAAGTGATCTGACTTTGTTGACTCCCCAATGGAGTGGATGTGGGGTGGGGGAGGGAGAAGGTCGGGGGGAGCGGGAGGTCAGGAGGGAGAGGGAATTGGATTGGCATGTAAAATAAGATTGTTTTAAAAATAGAAAATAAAAAAGATAAAAAGATTTATCTCATATTGCTTTTAAACATTATTACTATAGGTGTTTGAAAATAGATTACTATTACTAAATTAACGATCTAGCATATCATTTTATTCCTTCCATTTCCTCCTCTTTGAAGAGAAGAGCTTTTGTGTTGAAGCTGTTTTTCTTTTCAGTTCCATATTGTACATTCATTTTTAGAAATACATAAAACAGAAATTTAAGTGAAAGGAATCATAACTATCCTATTATTATCTTGTAATTGCGGACACTTACAGAAGTCTGGCTATCTCCTCCCTTCCAGAGATAAAACAAAGCAAAGGACCTTGGCTGAACTCTGAGCCTTACATAATTAGCATGGGGAATTTTTTCTAGAGAAATGAAGGCATTTTAAATTATTGTTCTTGCATAAGCTGATATTTTAAATGAAATTTGAAAGTTTCAGAATCACAAATTCTCAAAACACAGCAATCTAAATATAAACATAATCCCAGTTTGTTTTATTTCATATTTTCTTCAGGAGCTTCCATGAACAATTCTGGAAAGTCTTATGATACGACATATGTCTGAGAAAGTGTGTGGGTGTCTCATGGTTGATTGGAAATTCTACTGTACTGTACAGCATCACAGTCAGAGGAATTCCGGTAACTGTCAAGAGCATTCATTCTTGGCCTTGCCTGTGTGCTTGGCAAGCTCAGAGTTTCTGGCTGTGTGAGGATGATGAAACTCTGAGGCTTTATTGTCTTTGTGATCTACTTTAGGCTTAAAAGATGGAGGAAAAACTCAGCATGTTGTTTAGTTTAAGACTTGCAAATTGAACCCACTGTCCTTTAAACTTAGAATTCCATTGCAACTTTCATCTTTTCAATGTATCTGGAAGTAGTAACCATCATTAAGTTGTCTCAGAAGAATCTCTTTGTGGATGTTCCCAGCATGATCAGTGAATACACAAAGAGAGACCAGAATGACCCGTTTTCTTTGCCTGTTTATTTAATTTTTGATTGTTTGTTTGTTTTATAATGGAAGAAGAGAAAGTACATGGCTTCTGTCCACATTAAGAGCAAGATCCAGGACTGGCAAGGTGGTTGAGCAGGTCTTAAAGGTACTTGCCACCAAGTCTGATGATCTGAGTTTGAGCCCCAGAGTTCACATGGGGAACTGACAAGGAGAGAAATGACTCTCATAAATTGTCCTCATAAAACGAAGCTCATAAACACACACAGTGGCATGTATATTGCTACTGGCACCTACTCACAAAATAGATGAAGAAATGTAAAAAAAAAATGAGAGAGACATTGCTGAGGTAAGTCCTGACAGTATGTTTTCATCTCATCAACTCTAGAAGGTGGTCAAGTGTTCTCTGTTTAATATTATCAATTTCCACACCTGTAAATGAAAGATACTCAGTAGGAAAAAAAAGAAAAGAAAAGAAAAGAAAAGAAGAAAAGTCCATAGATCTGGGGAGGTAGCTCAGTTAGTTAAGAGTTGATGGTGCAAGTGTGAGAACCTTCCTGACTTTGATTCCTAAACCCCACATGAAACGTATGGGGTGTGATATCGTCCAGCTTGTTATCCTGACTCTGGAGAGGTGGAGACAGGCAGATGTCTTGGGTTCACTAGTAAGCTCTAGACCAGTGAGGGCCATTGTCTAAAAAATTGGGTGGGCGACACCTGCGGAACAACACTTGAGAATGTCTTCTTGGCATCCACATGCATGCACACACACATGTACTTCCACTTATGTGTGCACATGTGCACATGTGAAGAGAGAGAGAGAGAGAGAGAGAGAGAGAGAGAGAGAGAGAGAGAGAGAGATAGCAGTAAAGAGAAACATCAAGTCATTAATTCCTGAGAAAAGCATTCTGTTGTTTAGGCAGTGAACCCAGCCTAGACCAAATATCCTGAAGGCAGCCACTCTCTAGGTCAAACCTCCTATTTATAAAAAAAGGAGCAGAAGTATGCTAGAATTCTCTGAACTTTGGAGAGAAATGGAGAGAGAAATATAAAAGAGAGAGAGAGAGAAATAGAGAGAGACCTTTAGACCTCTGTTTCAGGGATAAACTATTGGAAGTCATACATGGATCTGCCTGCTATAAATCATACATGAAATCTTCATGCATGATGGAAAGACAATCACAATCATCCAAGAAATGTCACTAACATCCCTTCAACAATCACTGACTCTTGAATGAAGTTGAATTTTTTTAAGTGGCTTTTATAAAAATCCACCAACAAAAATCCCTAATTGGTAAGAATAAGAAGCTTATTTCACATGAAAGAAAATCCTTTGGTCTTTAAGTAGAAAGGAAAATTCTCTTCAAAGGTCAAAATCCTGGATACAAATTGAATAATGAAATGTGGCATACAGTCTTGATCAAAACACTAATTGCCAACTTTGATGTGTTTCCTCTGCATGGAGAGTCCCCTGAGAAGGCCTTGTGAAAGCATCAAAGAAAAGTGAAGAAATTCTCTTTTTTGTCTGTTATCAGCAAGTGAAAAGTAAGTATGGCTAGACCCGCTATAAATGTCCTTAATTGGATCAGTTTATATATGCCTAATTATGAAGATGTTGAGAAAAATTCTCATGTTGGAATTACATTAATATTATGTATAGGCAAAATATATAATATAAATATTCAATACTAAAATACAAAAATAAATATATAATATTTATATATTCAATGTGTGTGTGTAACGCATTTCCCACTCTCATCTCTTGAAGACGTCTCACTTCACTTTGTAATAAATTCTATCTTCTACACTAATTGTTGGTCTTCTGTGAATTCTCTTGACCGGGACTACAAATGCCAGGGAGTCAAGTGAGATTTTGATAACACCAGGACTTGGAAATAGCAGTTACTTTGCTCTATGTGTATCCTAGCTGTGACAGAGAGATGCTCACATTTCCCCAGAAAGTCACACAACACCTACAAACGTGAATGCAGAGGCTCAGAATACGGAGGTATGGAAAGCAAGAGTGAATCTAGGCCCTCAGTTGCTTTGCAGAGTTTCCAGATCACACCGATGAGTCATCACTTCCCAGTGAGTGCCAACTTTGTAAGCAAGACATCCCCAGATATATGCTCTGTTGCTGGGAGGCTGAAGATGAGGTGCAGTGTGTGTTACTCAGAGCTGAATACTTTCTCTAAGTTACTTAAGTATGCAAGAATGCCTTCATTCTTACTGACCAGTTTTTCATTAAGATGTTTAGATGATTCCCCACATCACAAGCTCTCCTTCACCAACAAAATATATGGCTTCATTTCTGTCTACAAGCAAAGAAAACCAGCCTACAATTCATAATTTCAGAGAACCTAGACAACATGAGGACACTAAGAGAGACAGACATGCTTCTAATCTACATGGGAAGTAGAAAAAGACAAGATCTCCTGAGTAAATTGGGAGCATGGGGACCATGGGCTAGGGTTGAAGGGGAGGAGAGATGAAGGGATGGAAAGCAGAGAAAAATGTATAGCTCAATAAAATCAATAAAAAATTTCAAAAAACCAACTACTTTCTGTCACACTTTTAGAGGCATGTGAGTGCCATTTAAATATTTACTTGTGCTCCTTACATATCCGTGCTTTCCACATTTTCCAGAATTCTGGGTTATAAATTCATTCCTCCCAAAATAAACTGGTCTTTCCATAAATGAATAACAGTTTTTATCTTCCAGCAGTTACAAGGAAAACAACCTAGATTTCTTTTATTTTTACCTTTCTTTTAGTATTAAAAAAAATCTCTCTGCAATATAGTCACTGTGTATACATGTACTGTGTGTGTGTGTGTGTGTGTGAGAGAGAGAGAGAGAGAGAGAGAGAGAGAGAGAGAGAGGGAGAAAGAGGGGTGGTGGTGGTGCATGCGGCGTGTGTGGAGGCCAGAGGGCAATTGTTGCGAGTCATTTTTCTCTTCCCACCATGCTCAGGGGCTCCTTATTTATAACTCACTGAAAATCTGTTTGGGTGACTTTCTTTCACAGCTTTCTCTTTTCACCCATTTTCTAAACTTTAATTTTATAATGCAACTTGACATAAGTGCATGACTAAATATACTTTAAAATACACTTGGTTGCCAATGAGATGTTGATGGAGAAAGTAGCTCTCAATTGCACAGACACATTTCACATTTGGGCTTAATTTAGAGCATGGATAAGGAATATAGCACTTGACTAAATTTTCTCTTTGTCTATAGTTATGTAACCATCTATCAGCCCTGGGAGGGATTTGTCTGATATCATGAGTCTTTTTTCTCTTTAAGTTCTTCCATGTTCCTAGTACCAGGTTGCCCTTTGCCTTTTGCACCAGAGCATATAGGTGTTACTCATCTTTCAAGGCCTCCTGTAGTTGGAAGTTAGGATTCCTTCCAAGGATTTTTCAGTTAGAACCAAAATCATTAATGGACAAAGAATCAGGCCATATTGCATTTCTCGAGGTCAAATGATAAACTGGTTTTAAGCTTCCAAAATTGCCATAGGGGTGATTCATAAATTTTCTTTCAGTGGATGCCCAACTTCTATCCTAGTTTTGCATTGTGGTGGTTTGAAGGAGAATGGTCCCTGTAGATGTATAGATTTGACTACTTAGTCCCAGTTGATGGAACAGTTTGAAAGGGATTGGCAGTGTAGCCTTGTTAGAAGAGGTGTGTCACTGGATAGGGCTTGAGGTTTCAAAGGACTTCTGCGACTCTCGGTGTGTTTTCCATCCTGCTCGCTGTTTTTTTTTAATTATTTATTAAAGATTTCTGCCTCCTCCCCGCCACCGCCTCCCATTTCCTTCCCCCTCCCCCGGTCAAGTCCCCCTCCCTCGTTAGCTCAAAGATCAATCAGGGTCCCTGCCCTGTGGGACGTCCAAGGACCACCCACCTCCATCCAGGTCTAGGAAGGTGAGCATCCAAACTGCCTAGGCTCCCACAAAGCCAGTATGTGCAGTGGGATCAAAAGCCCAGTGCCATTGTTCTTGACTTCTCAGCAGTCCTCCTTGTCCGCTATGTTCAGCGAGTCCGGTTTTATCCCATGGTTTTTCAGACCCGGGCCAGCTGGCCTTGGTGAGTTCCCGATAGAACATCACCATTGTCTCAGTGTGTGGGTGCACCCCTCGCGGTCCTGAGTTCCTTGCTCGTGCTCTCTCTCCATCTGCTCCTGATTTGGACCTTGAGATTTCAGTCGGGTGCTCCAATGTGGGTCTCTGTCTCAGTCTCCTTTCGTCGCCTGATGAAGGTTAATATTCAGGAGGATGCCTATATGTTTTTCTTTGGGTTCACCTTCTTATTTAGCTTCTCTATTTTGAGATAATGTGTCTTTAGCTGTTTCTGCCACTATACTTTTGCTGATTTGCCATTATGGATTCCAACCCTCTGAAACTGTAAGCCTAAACATTTTCCTTTATCAGTTGCCTTGGTCAGGGTGTCTGATCCTAGCAATAGAAAAGTAACTAAAACACACAAGGATGTCTGGCAGAGGCTTGTGGATAAAAGCCTTGAGTTCTGTCGGTTCTGAACAAGTGCAATTTCAAAGAGGGGGCAGAAGTTATAGGAGTCACTTGAGGAACGGAGTCTACAGGGGTGTTGTGAGACGAGCACACGGGGTATGAGGTAGGTGAGGTGATTTGCACATGATAAAGCACTGTCCACATAATTATAAAGTCTACTGAATGAATGTCCACTCTGGAAGTAATTTAGCCTCCATTGCAAATCCCACAAATATTACCCATCCTTTCCAGGAAGTCCTGAGGTCTGTGCCACAGATGACATTGTGACTGGTGGGTTCAGTCCTGACTCTTTTGCTCACTGTGGTGGCATATTGGATCATTTATTTACTTTATTCTATGTCTCTTTTATCTAGTCTACAGAACTAGGACTCGATTTTAATTAATTAGGTTGATTTAGGGGTTTATAAGACTAGCAATTACAAAGTGGTTATTATGGTGCCTGATATGCATATTAATGGAATTTATTACTCTGAGCACAAGAAGATGATCTAATTCTTGGATTATGACTGCTGACATTTTATTTTTCTTCCCTACAAAAGGGTAACAGAGTGCCGTCAGGCACAGGGTGCCTGGTAAGGACACATGCCAGTGTTGGACACTGCCTGGGACTCATCCTTAAATCTATTTTTTGCTACTTAACTTGAAGTCATTCTAATTTCAATTTAACTTATTGACCTTCTGTTCGTCCCATAGTCTGTCATAACTGAAAGGTGAGCACATTTTATAGATACTTTGATCTCATTTTTTTTCTCCAGTGTCTGATATATGGCAATGATATTTGTACCTCTACTTATAGGGGTAATCTTGTAAAAAAGAAAGAATAAAACTAAACTTAATCATACAGTCATTCAACTTTAATGTAGGAAAGAACATAAAAGATATAAAATACATCATGGGCAAAAAAACCCCATTTCTTTAATTATCTTTTTAAATGTAGATGAAGATAATTGGACATTGTTCATTTATTTTCCATGCTTTCTCATGTAGGAACATACAGTCTTCTAACAGGGATGGTGATTCATCAGTTCTTGTATCATAGTCTAGAATCAAATCACAGACAAACATGTTACATAAGTATTTATTTTCACTGATAGTAGTGTGGGACAATGGTCTGTATTCTGTCAATTATATTTTAAATAAATGCTGATTGGCCAGTAGCCTTGCAGGAAGTATAGGTGGGACAACCAAACAGGAAATAGAGGTGGGTTAATGAGAACAGGAGAATTCTGGGAAGAAGCAAGCTCCTTCTACAGTCCTGGCCCAGCCACAGAAGAAGCAAGATGTGACTGCCTTGCTGAAAAAGGTACTGAGCCATGTGGCTAACACAGATAAGAATAATGGGCTAAGCCGGGTGGTGGTGGCTCACGCCTTTAATCCCAGCACGAGACAGGAGGATCTCTGTGAGTTCAAGGCCAGCCTGGTCTACAAGAGCTAGTTCCAGGACAGGAACCAAAAGCTACGGAGAAACCCTGTCTCGAAAAATCCAAAAAAAAAAAAAAGAATAATGGGCTAATATAAGTTATAAGTGTTAATAAGAAGCTTGAGATACTAGGCCAATCAGTTTATAGTTAATGTAGACCTCTGTGTGGTTTCTTTGGGAATTAACAATTGTGGGAACCGATCAGGACAGAAACCCTGACAACAACTAACAACTGATTTTAAAACATCTTTAAGGCCCGCCCCCCCCCCCCCCCCCCCCCCCCCCCCCGACCTGCCATCCCTCACCCGGACCAACAAGTCCGCCTGGCTGTCCAGAGCACCATGTAGGGTTCCTCTAGCGTGGCCACCATGAAAAAGGTGGTTCAGCAGCTCTGGCTGGAGGCCGGGCTCAACCGCATGACGGTTTCCCAGGCAGCTGCAGACTTGAAACATTTCTGTCTGCAGAATCCTCAACATGACCCTCTGCTGACCGGAGTGTCTTCTAGTACAAATCACGTCAGACCCCAGAAAGTCTGCTCCTATCTTGAGGTTTCTTAAACCACTTTTCATGAACCAGTGGATATTCTGAAGTCTGTACAGAAGCTTCTCTAACACGTGCCATAATACACAGTCTTTACTTGTCAATCCTTAACATCTACCTCTCTGAATCTTCATGGATTTCTGTTTCACAAGGTTTAACTATTTTATATACACTGGCTGTAGCATACAATAAAACAGCATACAAATCTCTGGCCTTGTTATTGCTATGAAATGCACTGTATTAGATTCAATGCTTTACATTGGCAAGGCTTCTAAGAACTTACAGGCTATTGCAAAATTTTATTCAAGTTTGGGAGACTTCCACTTTCTTTCAGTTAGTTATGTTGGGAGCAGTGAGACCCCAGATCCTGAATTTCTTGTAATCCCCTGATCTGAGGGCCTACAGCTGCTCTGAGCACGAGACCTTCAGGAGTTCCTGATGTCAGGAGAGTGGTTTCTGGTGGGGCGTAGCTATCTCTATATAATCTGCCCCTGAACACAATAAAGGGGGCATTCTTGGGGAATTAAAAAAAATCTTTAAGAAAAAGTGTTATCTTTAAATGCATAATGATTTTAATATTTTAGAAATATTGATTTTTCTGGTGTTCTAGAATTCAGTTTCATTTTCAGGAAGAAATTGTTATTAGTTAATAATGCATTGAGATAAAAATGTTATAAGTAAGCTTATTAGCTGATAATTCATTAAACTCAGGTATTCCTATGCTGAAATATACAGTTACCTGTTGTTATCAACAGCATAAGATTAGTTTAATAACTAATTGGAGATAAACAACTGGGTGTGTTTGTGTTCATAATCAGTGGTCCTCAAATTTTGAAATTTTTTGATTAAGGTTTTTAAATATCAGTAAGTTTTTTTTTTAGTAAAGAAGACAATCAGTTATTGTAAACAAAAGGCTCGATTTCTGTAAAGTCTGACTGGATTACATAGAACACATCTATGTTCCAATATTATAGCTGCTTTATAATCAGTTTATCCTGAAATTTTGACAGCAACATTAGACCTTGTCAGGCATCCACTCTGTGTGTGGTACCCATGGAGGTCAGAAGAGGGCATCAGATCACCAGGTTTGGAGTCCTAGGTTGTTGTGGTGCTATGTGGGTGCTGGTAATTGAAGTTGGATCCTTTACAAGAGCAGCCATGCTCTTCACCATTGAGCCATTTCTGTAGCTCTCATAGAGGTTATTTTAATGCAGTTGAAATACAACAGTAGGTTGGGAAATATTAAATATGGCAGGTTTATTAGTTATGTTATCATTCTTCAGCTGGTGACATAAACAAACAAATGAAGAAACAGAAGTGGATAATCGCAACATTTGTTTATTAACCTGGGGCATAATCCGGAGATCAAATGGATATTGCAAATGGATGTTTTTCAGGATTAGATGAGTGTCTCTTAAAAGTCAACATACATGAAGGCAGTGGGGCATATCATTGGAGAGACTGTTAGGAGAGACCTTAAAAGATAAAGAAGTGGGAGTTTGTGATGACATATGTCCTTAATCAACTTCTCTCTTTAATTCTTTTTCTCTTATGGTGTGTGTGTGTGTGTGTGTGTGTGTGTGTGTGTGTGTGTGTGTGTGTG
>JABTXL010008488.1:6866517-6878703 GCA_025134845.1 Neodon shergylaensis
GTGTGTGTGTGTGTGTGTGTGTGTGTGTGTGTGTGTGTGTGTGTGTGCGTCCAAAAGGCAGAGATTGATGCCAGGTGTTTTCCTTGATCCACCTCTTATTATTCAGGTGAGGTTAGCCCACTGAACCCTGGGCTTGACTGTTCTGCTGGCCTAGCTAGCAAGCTTGCTCCAGGGATCAACATGTCTCTGGGATTATAGACTGGCTGTAGTAACTTCTTGGCTTTTACAAGGTCTAGGAACTTCCAAATCCTACTCCTCCTGCTTGCATGGGAAACACTTTGTCCCAAGCCATCTCCTGGCTCCCAACTATCTCTTTGTTATTCTCTGCTTGATTGCAAAGTTCTGGACCTTGTGTTCTGTTGATAAGAACTGGAGGTAGAACCAAGTGCTAAAAATGACACTGAGATGGTAATTCTGAACACAGCTGTTCAAATGCTCCGATGATGGTGGATATTTACTTCTCATTCGTCTAATCTGGGATTGGCGGTTTCTGCCATTTTTATATCCTGCGCACAAATCAGTTCTGTAAACATATATTTTTCCAGATTATTCCCCAGGAGGAGCATTGGGTGAAGGATGAAGTACTAGGCATAAATGAATACTGCTGCCGTGTTATGGACCGGTCATCAAAATGTAATTCCACGGTGGAGAAAAAGAAAGAAAAGAAATTTTCAGTAGGAAATAAATCAATAAAGAGATAGTACTAAAAAGAAGAGATGACATTATCTTGCTCTCTTTTGAGGTCTCAGAGCTGCACTTACACACGTCTGTAGCATAATTTGCAGAGCTTAGAGCAGATCAAAACGTGGGGCATTTTGTACAAAACAACAGCTTCAAGTCAACCAAACTGCACAGATTTGCACTTCAGGAAGCTGGTCCTGAGTCCCACAGACTTAGACTACTTGCCCAAACATTAGTCTTTGAGTCTGAAGGTTCAGACTGAGCCCTAGAAAACACCCGAGGTATTCGGTTGCAGCCAGTTTTACCATGCTTCCTGATAGCATTTTCTAAGACCCTGTGGATGAATACCTGCAAAAATGCAAACATCGCATTGTCATTGATTTTCTATTTTCCAGGTTATCTGGAGAGCAGAGACTGTTTTGAGGAAGTTTGATGAGTTTTATAAAATATTTGAAATAGCATTTGGTAGACAATTTTTAAAAGATTTTTAATTAGCATAATTGTACATATTTATGCACATATTAATATAAAGAATAATCAATGCAAACAGAATGTTCAATGTCTATAAAACATTGGTTTATACAAATGGCAAAAGACTTTTAAAAACTCCCTTCTTCTAGTTATTTGGAAATTAAAATAAAGAAGCTATCACTAACCATTTTCACTTACTGTGTGATGGAATACTGGGAGGCCTCTCCTACCTGACTTCAACTTTGCATCCATTACTAACTTCTCATCTTGCATTCTTGTGCAGGTTTCATTCATGATGCAGTTCAGAGTTTCTTGTAACTACCTTCTCTGAAACTGTGTCACTAGTATGACGTTCTTTGGCTATATTAGGTGCTTAAATTTTGACCAAAATAAAATGCAGCAAGTGACCAGACAAAGACTGACATGAAGATAATAACTGGCCATTATTTAGAACTTTCAAAAGACCCAGGGTGCTAATTTTCCTGTGATTTCACCTTTCCTTTGAGAACAGTTTCTTCCCTCCCACAATGGGACATGACTCGCTTTCCACTTCTGTACTTCCTTTCCGCCATACTTTGCTTTCTGATTTAACATGCTAGCTTCTGCTTAGCTGCCTGAGATGTGTCGCTGGGCTCTAAGAATAGAATTAGGGATCAACCCCATTATTATGTACTGAGAGTATAAGAATGGGACAGCTTGGAGCAGCAAATTCACATCTACAAATACAGTCAGCTGCTTTCTAATACAATTGTGTTCCCAGGAAACCCTGCATTATTAATCACAGTGTATGAGCAATTGATCAGCAGCAAGGAGCTTAGAATTGTGACCGTTTCAGAATCACAATTACAAAGTTACTTTTTCCACTAGGAGTTTTCAGTGTTGTGAGTTTTCAGTGTTGTGAGTATTTTCAGCCTATGAATAATTCATATGTGTAATATACAAATTAAAGATTAAAAATTAGATAAAAATTTCTGAGTAAGCTCTGTGCATTTTAGATGATGAAAACCAGAGAGCTTCTAATGACTTACCGTTATCCAAAAGAAGGTTTATAAGTAATTGCTATGACTTATAAGAGCAGGTTAAAATGAGTTACTTTACAAAAGGCATTGAGCCATAGTTACTGAGGCTATTTACAACTGTCAGTGTTGCCTTAGTTGTGAGTAAAGGGTTAAAAGCACATTCAGCTTAGTCAACACGTTGCATCCTAACACTTAAAGATCCACATGCAAAGCTGGTGCTGGGGCCTGAGCTTCTGATAATTGTTTGCACTTCATGCATTAACAGTGAAGCCCCTGCCAGGTGGTGGTGGTGCATGCCTTTAATCCCAGCACTCGGGAGGCAGAGGCAGGCGGATCTCTGTGAGTTTGAGGCCAGCCTGGTCTACAAGAGCTAGTTCCAGGACAGGCTCCAAAGCAACACAGAGAAATCCTATCTCAAAAAACCAAAACAAACAAATAACAAAAAACAAACGAACAAGAAGAAGAAAAAAATACCCAGTGAAGTTCAGGGATAAGCATGCTGCTGCAGGCTTGTAACCCAGTACTCAGAAGGCTGAGGTAGGTGGAGCATGAGTTTGAGATCAGTCTCTTGTCTTAAAAATGAAAACTAACTAGCTAGCTAGCTAGCTAGCTAACTAACTAATCAATCAGGATGGATATGGTGGCACAGAATTGTAATGGCATCACTTGGGGGGCTCTGGTAAGAGGATTACAATTCAAGAACAGGCTTATATTTGGACAGGAGGAAGAACAAAGTGATAATGTGAAATCGCTTATATATGTTCATGCTGTTCCTTTAATGGTTGATCTAGCAAAATAATATTTTGCTAAGTCTGTAATGGGCAGAGTGCTACAGTATTAATAAAAAATAGTTTATAGAACATGTGTAGGTATATTTACATCCTATTCATTTTAAAAGACTAGAAATACTGTATAGGTGGGAAAGTGTGTTATTTATATTCTCCTGGCTGAACGGTCACACTTTAGAAAAGGGAGAACTAAACACTGATACGGTGTCTTTCCATGTAAGACTTAGCCTTTACAAAGTGATTCAAAATTGCTTTGCTTAGTTTAGTCTCCTCAATACTGCAGAGTTTGTGCTAGACACTAGGCAAGACAAGTGACTCACCTCCAACATCTTACATCTACCATAGTGGCTCTCAACCTGCTGGTCGAACTGTGCTTTCACAGGGCTCACCTAAGACGATCAGAAAATACAGTTATTTACAATATGATTCATAAGAGTAGCAAAATTACGCTTATGAAGGAGCAACAAAAATAATGTTATGGTCAAGGGTCACTGCAGCATGAGGAGGAGCTGTATTAAAGGGCTACAGCATTGCACAGGGAGAGAATCACTGCTATTTCAAGGTAGAAACGAGGAAAAATCTCAGTGAAGTTTGAAGTGTGCTGCCAGCTGTTTGGCCCCACAGGAGAACTCAGACATCAGTGATGAATTGATTCAACGTAGAGTCAGAGACAGGTCACCGAGAAAGGAAATTTCAGCTGCTCCTTAAGGAATGGGTTGATTTACCGGGTGACAGCTGATGACAAACAGAACAGCAAGAGCTGAAGAACAGATGAAGTGTAGCATTTGTCACGGACACACTGGTTATTCAGAAGCGGGAGCAGGCGTGTGTGGGTACAGCAGGGAACATCTGAGGGTGTGAAAGGAGCTGACTCATTAGTGCATGGAAACAGTGAGCTACGGGAGCACAAAGTGAAAAGACTGAGCGAGAGGAATCAGGAGCGTGCATTCTGAAGATGGGGAAAGCAGTTTCTGTCATTTAAAGTCTACAGCAGGATTGGGCTCTCATTTCGTGCCCTCCTATCTATTTTTTCATTTAGCTTTATCTTTACCCAAAGAGGCTGGTTGCTCCCAATTTACACCGGAGGAAGTAGAAGTCACAAGCACTGACTGGTGCCTCAGAAGATGAACTATCATGTTCAGGCAAAGTTGAGCTTCAGCCCACTCCCACAACTCCTTCTGAAAGACCCCCAGAGTGGGGAGACTCTCACTCTCGTCCTTGCTGCAATCACACAAGGTTTATTGATAGGAACCAGTGCGCAGGGGCAAAACTCATTTCCCACACAGGGATAGAGGAGTTCGAAACCGAGTAGCTGGGGGAAGGGGTATTTAAGGGAAAAAAACCACAACCCAAAGGGGTAGGGAGGGTATCATTGGAAAATTCTGAAAACACCCATGATAATCACAAGGGGATAACTCCCTGTTTCTCAAGATTATTCTCAAGATTGTAATCTGACTTTATGATCAGCTAGTTCCTGGAACAGAGTTACTGAACCGGCTAACCTAGATTTTTGGCTCTTCTCTTCCTGCTAGATTTTTAGCTCTATTCTAACTGCTAGAAGGGTCTGGATTTATCCAGGTCTTTCACTTCCATACTACTACAGTAACTTTCTGAGATGCTTGCAGGAGTCCCATAGTTGACCAGACTATGCTGTGCTACCTTCCCTCCCTCCCCATACACATAGCCCTTGGCCACTATCACTCCCACCCCGTATCTACCATCTTCCCCTCCTCTACCATCACCACCACCATTCTACCTCCAATACCTCCACCATCACCCCAGATCTACCACTGCCTCCTCCTCCAACATCACACTCTCAACACCACCACCTCCTTCTTCTTCCTCTTCATCTCTTATTTGTTGGTGGAACCAATGAAGAGAGAGGATAGGCATATGAAAACTGTCTAAGTTGAACTGCCCTAATGTAAGCAGCATTCCTTGCGGGAGTTTGTCAGTGATGGGAATGTAGAAATTCTCTCTGAAAGCCCTGCTTCTTCCCTATTGTAGCCCACAGCTGTCAGGATGTGGCGGGTGTTTCCTGAGTAAAGAAAAACAAAGCAAAACAGAAAAGAAGAAAACAAAAAGGCCCCTTCCTGTTATTTGGATCCACATAAAGGTTGTTAGCCCCAAACAGCTACTTCCTCTTCCTTGACAGAGAACTGATTTGGCAATCGCTGTGGTTGCCACACCACAGTCGTTCGTGATTGTGAGGTGGCCTTCACTGAAGTGGGTGTGCAAGCTCTCTGAACTGCCTGTCCGCGAGCGTTCACCGGGATGGATGGTTCTTCCCAAAGAGGACCTTGCCGTTCAGATGGTGAAGTACGACTGCACTGAGTTTGCCTGGTTTGCTCATTTCTTCTGCCTGCCCTGCTGTGCGGTCCCCACATGTGGTACTTCCTGTGGTGAGATGTGTGCCGGCATCTGCCAGCACGTAAGATGCTGGGTGCTCTCTCAGTGGACCAGATCAGTGTATTCCACAGCCTGTTCTGTTGAGATGGTTCCAGCTAAAGCCTCCATTTGTTTTCTCATCAGACTGGCAGTGATGACAGCAGGTTATTGTTCTCCCTGGTGGTGCCTTCTCAGGTCGCTTTCCACATGGTCAGACAGACTTGATTTATGTGGAAATTGGATCATATTTTTATCAGCTTCAAATTTGTACAAAAGAAACTCAGGACATTCTTCACACCCTTTATGGTGTGAGATGAATGCTTGCTTTTCTGGCCTAGCTAGACCTTGTCCATACCTTTGTTTAATTTGCTTATTAGGCACATCCAATTTTTATAAATGCTATTTCAAAAGCTTTTCAGTTACTGTTATTGTGTGTGTGTGTGTGTGCATGCCCATGTGCAAATGAACATGGCATAGCATACATGAAGTCACAAGACAACATTGTAGGGTCACTTCTCTTCTTCCTCATTTAATTGGGAACTAAGAATCAAACTCAGGTTATTAGGATTGTATGGCTAACACCCTTACCTGTTGTGCCATTTTGCCAACCCAAGGGAACATTAAAATTTTAATTAACTTATTTTACTAGACAGTGATAAATGAACTTGGCAGCACTGGATCACAACTGCTCCACTGGGAGCTGGTGGTAGGGATAGGGAAGAAACTTGTATAAGGTTTTTGCACACTCAGCCTTCCAAATAAATAGATACACAAGTAAATGAATAAATTTAAATAAAAATCCTCTTTCACATAGTGTCAGTGCTCCATATTTGCTGTTCTCTGGTTAGCTATTTCTATTTCTAGTGACTGCTTGAACTTAGTTACCATATATTGTTAGTTACTTTACTGTCAGAGTCTCATTGAGGGTTGTTCCATCATATGTCTAAAGAAAACATTACCTGAAAAATGATAGGTGAATTAATTAAAGATTGGAAGAATCATTACATCTGAAGTGCAGGAGCCGTGAAACTTTAGTAGAAGGTGAGGGTAGAGGACCCAGAGAGACATTATGTCTCCCCACCATGAACATCACTGATAAAGGCTCCTGGAAGGGACCTTGGTGTCTTTAACAAGATGTGTAGTCACTGAACCAGCACCTCCTGCAAATGTCAACAAATGATGTCAGTGTTTATGCTAACTCATGACCTATCTGAGGAATCACTATGTTCCAAGTCAAAGATAACGTGTGATGATAAAGGACAGTTGTCAGACTGGGACCTAGAATATACATAACTGACAGGGCCATGGTGTGCTTTAATTCCTTACTAATCATAGGACTTGTAAAACTTTTACTATTATAGAGATTTTATTAAAAAGAAATCCAGGGGATCAGAGAAAAATATAGAGCTCAATAAAAATCAATAATAAAAAAGAAATCTACTTTCCTTAAGCTAGTTTCCCCAAGCTCTTCTGGAGTAAAGCCTGGTATAAGCTGCAATTATTTGGTGACTGATTTTTTTCTTAGAACTCCTAATTTCCTTTTCTTTGCTGTAGGGTAGAAACCTTGGGGATTTTTTTTTGTCCATATTTTACTCCATTTGATCAGCAGAGAGAATGGCATGGAAGCAATTTGATAGTTTTTGGTCATCTCTCTTCATTTGGTGTTTTATTCTTGTGATTTCAGTTACTTGTGGTTAGATGTGGTCCAAAGACAATAAATAAAAAGACTCTAGATATAGATAATTTGCAAGTTTTAACTTGTGCACAGTTGGCTTTGTGCTCTCTGGAATGTGAACCAGCCTTTGTTCAGCATATACACATTTTTACAAGCTGCCCACTTAGCCCCCATCCTGGCTATCGGATCAACTGTTGTGGGATCATTTAAGTCTGCTCTAGTGAGCCTTACACAGCTGCCGGACATTCTGTGTCACAATGCCTATATCAATGACCTCATTTCATTTCATCTTTCTTTACTTTTCTCTTTCCTAAAATGCTCTTCTCTCGTCTGGAGCCCAATAAACTGTCATTTCCCCTTCAGATTCCACTTTAGCCACCCACAGCTGTGATTTCTCCACTGTCATATACCATGCAACTGTGTTTACAGCTCCAGCCATAATCACGGTTTCAGACTTGTTTCGTGAATCTTCTCTACTGCGCTGCAAGCTCTTTAAGGACAGGGCCCGTGCCCTGTTTAGCTCACCAGTGGGCCTCCATAATTTAGCACAATGCTCTTAGCATACTTGTCAAATTTCGTTGAGAGATGATGGACATAATGGCAGCATATATTAATACTAGAGATATTTATTGATTGAGTAAAAGTATTTGAAGACTGAATGGAGGTTTAACGTAATTAAAATAGATAAATAGTATCTATCTTAAACACTATTATGGACCGTCTATGGGCGGGTCAGTGTATTTATACTCTTAGAAATATCTGAGACTCTGTATATTTGTGTGGTATATTAGTCGGGGTTATCTAGACGAACAGAACTGGTTCAATGAATCTATAGATATAGAGAAGGGATTTATTGAAGTGGTGTACAGGCTGTGGTCCGGGTAGTCCATCACTGGCTATCTCCCAGCAGAAAGTCCAAGATTCCTAGAGTCGTTCAGTCCAGGATACTGATTGTCTCAACTGATCTTCAGTATGCCGCAGAAGCCTGAAGTAGACTCTAATATCAGTAAAGAAATAGACTTGCCAGCAGGCAAAAAGCAAAAGCTTTCTTTTCTCATGTCCATTATACAGACTGCCACCAGAATGTGTGGTCCAGATTAAAGGTGATTCTTCCCATCTCGAAAGATTTGAATGAGATGTGGGTGTTCACACCTCAAGTAATTTAATTAAGAAAAACCCCTCCCAGGTATGCACAACTGCTTGGGTTTTAGTTGATTCTTGATGAGTCAAGTTGACAACCAAGAATAGCCATCTCAGATGGTATATAGAGTTTTAAAGCTTGAAATAGGGTTTTTAAAAGTGCTAGCAGACTTAGTGGCTAGCCAGGACCATTTTCTGGTTCATGTAAATCAGAAATACACACCCTGGAGAAGGGGCTACGAATATCTGTGGGTTATCTTTTACAATCACCTTGTCTTATTCTTCAGCACCTCAATGATGGTGTTTAGGCCATGCAGATGAGTTATGAGAAGACGTAGCTGTGAACAGCTTAGCAGTCTGTCGTGAAGAAGCGAATACTTCACTGTTCTGCTCATGGACACATCCTGAGTGCCTGGTCTGATGCCCGTTCTGTTTTATCTGCTCAGCAAGTCCATGCTGCGTGTGAAACAGGCAGCTTACAGCTTATGAGTGACCTACCAACCTGGATTCTGAGTCCAGATCTGAGATTCATAAATTGCAACAGGGTCATTCCTTTGCCAGTGCTGTGTTGAGTTCACCAGTAATATCGAACATTTAAAATAAAGCTATCTTTCTTTTTATTGATTTTTTATTGAGCTCTACAGTTTTCTTTTCTCCCCTCCCTGCCTCTCCCCTCTCCTTCAACTCTTCCCCAAGTCTCCATGCTCCCAATTTACTCAGGAGATCTTGTCTTTTTCTACTTCCCATATAGATTAGATCCATGTATGTCTCTCTTAGGGTCCTCATTGTTGTCTAAGTTCTCTGGGATTGTGATCTGTGGGCTGGTTTTCTTTGCTTTATGTTTAAAATAAAATAAAGCTATCATATTTTCTAAAAAAAAAAAAAGAAATAGGGTTTTTAACTTAGAAAAAAATTATATTTGTTTATCATCTTTTTTTTTGGCTATGAATGTGAGACACAACACACTTGTGGAAGTCAGAGGACAGCTTGTGGATACTGGTACTTTTGGGAATCAAACTCTGGTCATAAGGCTTGGTGGTAAGTGCTTTTACTTGCAGACCATGGTTCTATTGTCTTCAGATTGTATTACATTTTAATTACCTCAGACCCTGAAGCTGTGTTTAGAAGGACCAGTTGTGTGAGACTATGGAGTTAGTAAGACAGCTAGGGAACAGCCTGAGTGTGAGATTTAGAACCATCTCTGCTTAGCTCTGAGGCCAGGCCACACTATGTACTTCATATGCAAACTTGAGGACATTATTTTCTACCCTTGAAGATGAGTTATGTTATCTGCAAAGTGTTACCTAATAAGATTATTAAGTGACTTGTTGAATTTAAATATGTCATTTCAATTATTTCTATTTACCACATGATAAATAGAAAGGCTTCCTTCTTCTTACTCTTTGCATCTTCCTCCAATGAAATCTGCTTGTTTTGAAAGATACATCAAGTATATTCTCATCTGTCCCAATGGAGAATGTGTTTTAACAGTGAACTACAACTGAATGAGAGCTAGAATAAAAGGCTAGAAGAAGGGTGCAATGTGTCATCAGGGATTGGGGACACACTGGCTAATGCCATCTGTGTTTCTGTGTATGTGAATGCCATGTGTGGTAAAGTACCTGTGAGAACCCAAAGAATGGGTCAGATTCCCGAGATCTTGAGTTATGGTTGCTTGCATCCCCTTGATGTAGGTGCTGGGAATTGAACTTAGATCCTCTGCAAGAACTACAAGTCCTATTAACTGCTGAGCCATCCCTGCAGCAGATCAATGCCTATGGCTAAGAACAAAAGCGACCAATGATGCACTGCTTCTTTGACTTCCAATTGCTTTTAATTTGCTTAAGTTGTTTATCAAACCTCTCAGGGAAATTCGTTGTGATTTTCTGCTTAGGGAACGGGAGGGAAGGGAAAAGATGGGAGGGGAGGAGAGGGGAGGAGAGGGAAGGATGTGTTCATGTTTCATGAGACAGTTACTTTTAGTCCATTCTTAAGAAACCTGTCTCAAAAGGTAAAGATGTGTTGTATACTGCAAGTACAGTAATCAGATTGATTCATACTTTAGTTCAAAATTAAGAGTTTGGGTAATGGCTGTGTGAGTATACTGTGAGACAATGAAGAGACCAAGATAATCTTGCCTTTACTTTTATGGATAAACCACATAGCTAAAATGTACCATCCCTATTTATTTGTCTACATTTACATTTAAAGAGAGCTGTGCCTGTATTACCTCAGTAGAACGATGAACCCAGGAGAAAGGGTTCAGTGGGTAAAGGCACTTGCTGTCAAGTCTGACAACCTGAGTTGGGTTCCTGAGATCTGCTTAGTTGAAGGAAAGAACTAAAGAACTCCTGCAATTTGTCCTTTGACTGACACATGTGTGCTGGGACTCCTGTGCACCAGGGCCTGCACACACTTGCACAATAAATGAGTAAATAGAGAATAGAATGAAAGATTGCCTGATTCATTGCCCCTGAAACACTGCAAACCAAACTGACCTTTGTTGATCAAAACTTGCCCACCATCACCCCATCTGTATGTCCTTTCTTTTATGGGTGAGCAGTATTATTTTGATGTCTACTTTTTAGGGGGTGACTTTGAACTTTTAGAGATGAATGGAGTAGAAAGGGGAAGCATAACAGTGCTTGCCAAATATTAAAAATAAGAATTGATGACACTGTCTTTGTCCTCATGTGAGAGGCAATTATTAAATCAGCAGATGATGGAGATAATTAATAATGAGCAATTATACCCACTGTAAAATTTTGTTTTTACACATGATTAAGGAATGGGTATAATTTTCTTATACAAATTAATGCACACACACACTTTAGGATACATCAATGAGCTATAAAAATCTCTCTTCACTGGCATTAATCTCTACCAATGCCTTCATGATTAGTATGCTGCAATAATAATAATAATTTATATGGCTAACAATTATTTAGTGCTTCTGTGTCAGTAGCTACTATGGTAATTATTTTAAATATTTAATTCTAGTACCATTTTCTAAAGTAGTCACATATGAGCTATATTTCAAACTACACGTGGAAAGTGAGTATTGCAGAGGTTAAGTAACTTTCCTGAGAGCTTTAAGGCTTAGTATGTGATAGAGGTTTATTTAAGTTCAAGTTTATTTTCCGTCTAGTTACTGTTCAATAGTGACCGTGAAGAAAAGACCATGACCAGGGCAACATATAAAAGAAAGAATCTAATTGGGGTTTGCTTATAGTTTCATAGTGTTAGTCCATGATTATTATGGTGGGAAGCATATGACAGGCAGGCAGGCAGGTAGGCATAGCACTAGAGCAGTGGCTGAGAACTTGCGTGTGATACACAAGCAAAAGCAAAAGGAAGAGAGAGAACTGACTGAGTCTGGAGTAAGCTTTTAAGCCTCAGTGCCTACCTGCAAGGACATACCTCTTCCAAAAAGGCCATTCTTCCTAAGCCTTCTTAAACAATCCACTAACTGGGAAGCAACCATTCAAATATATGATCCTATGGGGGCCATTCTCATTCAAATCAACACTTGATTTGGGATGGAGAGAAAGCGGCGGTTTAAGAGCATGGTTGCTCCTCCAGAGGACCTGTGTTTTATTCTCATCATCCACATAATGGCTCACAACCATTTCCAATTTCTAGGAATCTAGTTCCCTTTTCTGGCCTCCAGGGGAATCAGGTATGCAAGTTGTACACAGACATATATACATGCAGGCAAACATGCATATGCAGAAAATATAAATAAATAAATCTTCAAATTTCCTTAATTATTTAGTAATCTTATCTTAGTCCCTAATCAGAAACCATCAGAGAGAAAAAAAGTAAGGGATCTAAAGCATGACTGTTTTTAGAAAGTTTATTTACTTTTATTGCTTTATTGAGACAAGGTCTCACATAGTTCAAGCTGGCCTTCTTTTCCTTCCTTCCTTCCTTCCTTCCTTCCTTCCTTCCTTCCTTCCTTCCTTCCTTCCTATCTACTATCTATCTATCTATCTATCTATCTATCTATCTATCTATCTATCTA
>JABTXL010008488.1:6878713-6892030 GCA_025134845.1 Neodon shergylaensis
CTATCTATCTATCTATCTATCTATCTATCTATCTATCTATCTATCATAATGTACCAAGATATTTATTTTAAGGAATCTACTCCTGAGATGATAGAATTTTGGAAGTTGGTAAGTCTGACACCAGCTTGATTTTGGTATCAGTTTTGACAAAGTATTAATTCTTCAGTGAACATGAATCTTTGCCCCTAGGCTTTCAACTGATGTCTGAGGTATACCCATATTATGTAGAGAGTGAAGTACTTTACTCAAACTTTACAAGAAGCACACGCTAATCACACTTGAGAAATATCTACATAACACCTGTAGACTGGTGTTTGAGCAAGCATCTTAGCACCAAAGCCTAGCCAAACAACACACAAAACAAACATTACAGCTGCTAAAACAGAATCAGTTTCTTTCTCCTGAGTATTTTATCAGTTTTCATCTTCTTTTTTTTTTTTTTTTTTTTTTGGTTTTTCGAGACAGTGTTTCTCTGTGGTTTTGGAGCCTGTCCTGGAACTAGCTCTTGTAGACCAGGCTGGTCTCGAACTCACAGAGATCCGCCTGCCTCTGCCTCCCGAGTGCTGGGATTAAAGGCGTGCGCCACCACCGCCCGGCTCAGTTTTCATCTTCTAATGATGAGTCCAGTGCATGCGTTCAGAGTGTGGATCACTGACATGCTCCTCAAATTTAATGAAGTCTATATAATAGAATCCTTAGCTTCCTAACCTTTAGAAAAACAGACAGGCAAATTTACTGAGTATGATAACTGAGAATGACTGATAATTGAGTCAAGTAAGCAATTATTTGGCTACTCACTCCATTTAAGTCCTCTTCCTGCTTCTGAACTTTTGAGAAAAACAAGAACTTCTAAGTGGGCATGATGTCAGATTTCTTTCTAAATGTTTATGTTTATTTAGCGATATTTTAAATTTATCTTTTAACACCTAAGTATTTGGAAGTGGACTGAGAAGCGAATTTGAAATTTGGAAAACTCCCAAAGTGAATTTATCCATTTAATCTTGATCTGCCATGGTTTTGGGAAATTATTTTTCCAAGCGTTTCCCAATGATTCTTTGGATTCCATTGGTACACATTATAATGTATTTAATCTCTAATTTTGTTTTAATTTGTTTTTTTTTTGGTTACATTCATGATGGGGTCTGTTGATCTTATTAATCTTTTCAAACAACCAATGTTTTGTCTTTTCTTTGTGTTGTTTAAAAAAAATCTGCTTTTCTTTAATTTCTGCTCTGACCTTTATACCTTTTTAAAAATAAGATTTATTTTTATTTGTGTGTATTTATGTGCATGTTTGTGTGAGCAAATACCACATTTGTACACGTTCTTCTGGAGGTCAAAAGATGATGTTGGTTTCCTACAAACTGGAAATATAATATATACACAAAGAACCTATAGGGGGGTGGTAGTTAAAAAAAACCTGATAAAGCCTTCTGAGACAGAGTATCTCCAAAACTTTTTTTTAATTTTTTTGTTTTTTTTTTGTTATTTATTTATTTATTTATTTATTTATTTATTTATTTAAGATTTCTGCCTCCTCCCCGCCACCGCCTTCCATTTCCCTCCCCCTCCCCCATCAAGTCCCTCTCCCTGGTCAGCCCGAAGAGCAATCAGGGTTTCCTGCCCTGTGGGAAGTCCAAGGACCACCCGCTTCCATCCAGGTCTAGTAAGGTGAGCATCCAAACTGCCTAGGCTCCCACAAAGCCAGTACGTGCAGTAGGATCAAAAACCCATTGCCATTGTTCTTGAGTTCTCAGTAGTCCTCATTGTCCGCTATGTTCAGCAAGTCCGGTTTTATCCCATGGTTTTTCAGACCCCGGGCCAGCTGGCCTTGGTGAGTTCCCGATAGAACATCCCCATTGTCTCAGTGTGTGGGTGCATCCCTCGCGGTCCTGAGTTCCTTGCTCGTGCTCTCTCTCCTTCTGCTCCTGATTTGGACCTTTCTCCAAAACTTTTATTGAGTTTATTTTATGTTACCTATCTACTGCTGGGCAGGAGGCCTGCCCTCCCGTTTTTTTTCATTTTTCAAGACAGGGTTTTGCTGTAGTTTAAATGCCTGTCCTGGAACTAGTTCTTGTAGATCTTGCTCTAGCCTTGAACTCACAGAGATCCGTCTGCCTTTGCCTCCTGAGTGCTGGGATTAAAGGTGTATACCACCACTGCCCGGCAGGGGCCCTGCCCTTAAGAGTGGCTTGTAACCCAATGAGACTCTGTTGGAGATAACTAATTTTTCATTTGGGAGTGGTTATCAATTGGAAATAGCTTCTGGGTTATGGATGGGAGCATGTGTCTACTCACCCTCTGAGTGCTGGCATAGACCTGCGTAGGAATTGTGCATGCTACTACAGTCTCTGTGAGTTCCTATGTACATCAGGCCTGCTCTGCCTAGAAGAGCTTGTTTCCTTGGTGTCCTCTATCTCCTTTTGCTCTTCCAATCATTCTGCCTCTTCTTCTGCAGGGTTTCCTAAGCCCTGAAGGGAAGGGGCTTGATGGAGATATCTCATTTAAGACTGAGCGTTCCATTTTCTGCACATTGGCTGTAGGCCTCTATATTTCTTTTCATTTATTGCAGAGGAGGCGTCTCTTACGGTGGCTGAGCGGAGCACTAGTCTATGAGTAGAGCAGAAAATCATTAAGAGTGACTTTATTGCTACGTTTCTTTAGCAGAACAGTATTATGTGGTTTTCCCCTAGGACTCTGGGCTGTCTAGTCTTAGGTTCTTGTCCATCCAAGCAGTGATGAGTTTGGGTACCATCTCACGCAGTGAGCCTTAAGTCAAATCAAATATTGGTTGGATACTCCCACAATGTTGTGCCACCATTGTATTAGCACGTCTTGCAGGGATCATCATTGCACACTGAAGAGTTTATACTCTAGCTGCAAAAGCTGGACTTGCCCTTTTCCCTAGGCATGGCTCATTGCCCATAAAATACTGTTTTTCTTATAAATGATCTATTTCTTAGTCTTTTTCCATGCATGGACTATCCTTTTCTACCTAAATCACTGAGAACCTTGTAATACTACTCACTGCCAGGTGGTGGTGGTTCAAGCCTTTAATCCCAGTGCTTGGGAAGCAGAGGCAGGTGGATCTCTGTGAGTTTGAGGTCAGCCTAGTCTACAAGAGCTAGGTCCAAGATAGGCTTCATAGCTAC
This sequence comes from Neodon shergylaensis, assembly GCA_025134845.1. Classification (NCBI taxonomy): domain Eukaryota; kingdom Metazoa; phylum Chordata; class Mammalia; order Rodentia; family Cricetidae; genus Neodon; species Neodon shergylaensis. Next base: position 6,881,866 of record JABTXL010008488.1, read on the forward strand.
AGTGAAACCCCATCTCGAAAACCAAAAAGCAAACAACAAACAAACAAATACTACTCACAGTACTTGTGTTGGGTATAAAAAGAAAAAACCTGAAGGCAAAAATGAAAGAAAGATTCATTAAGGTACAATTTCCTTTTTATACTACTCTATAAAATTCAAGGACGTAAAATAAACATGGGAAAATTTAACTAAATAATGATTTTTCATAAAAGAAAATTGCTAAAATAAGTGGGAACATTGAAGTTAGTCTTGGGTTTCTTGTATTCTGATTCTTGCAGTTCTATAATATGAACACTCCAAACCTCTTTTCCCTGCTTTCATAGAGAAAGGGGAGATTTTTTTTTTGCTTTAGTAACAGTGATGGAAACAAATGCTGACATCCTCTATTCTCTGCCCCTGAGGATCCCACAGATTCATGCCATGTAGCCACAAGTCTTCCGCCACTTCGCCCGGTCAGGATCCCAGCCTCTCCTAAGCATAAAGCAAACCTGCTAAATCTTACTGTGATTTGGACCTTGGCCCTATAACACTGTGAATCATATTTCTGTGTTCTTTATCCTCACCCAAGCTTATTTACACTGTAGAACATAATGCAGCTAACATTCAGGGTATCCTGGAATGAAAAGGTAAAGATCATGAGTCCCAAAGACATGGGCATGCTCTACACGCCCCCTCCCCGCTGGACCACAGTCTCCAGAAGCTGCTCTGACTCCTTTTCTTGGCTCTACCACTTTGTCTGCCACTTTATGACTCATTTTCACTCCTTCCAGTTTAGCCCACAATATTCGTGTATCATAATAGATTATGTAAAACACATAGTCTATTACAGTGAAATCTCTTCTGCCATTTCCTTCTCTGAGCATTCTCTTCAGCTGCAGCCTGTATGAGAATCTGTCAGTTCCCTATACACAGTCTCCCTTGCAAACTTTCTACATGGTGTTCTGTGGTGTTTTCCTTTAGGTAATGGTCTGTCAGAGAAGAGTCTAGGACAGGCTAGTCAAACATTTTTATTATTAGTGTGCATGTAAGGCAACAGAGTCATCACCTGACAAGAGGAAGACCTCTGAAAGGAACACAGAGATGGAGGCAGTGGCTCAGCCAAGCAGGCGGTGACACAAATATGAGGCCTGTGGACAAGTGGCTTGATTTGGGGGCACATTGGGATGTCAAGGCAAAGGCAGGAAGGGGGTTTTATTGGTGTTATTTGAATGCTATTGTGCACAGCCACAGAAGGATAAGAAAAGGACTTGTCACAGGACCAACCTGTCTTGTTGGTGTAGCTATCCTCGGTATCAGTCTATTTGTGGTGAGATTGAAGCCGTAGAGAAACATGAAGGTGTACAGAGCTCACAATAGGCCTGTTAACTGTTCTTTTCTGCATTGGTCTTAGGAAGAGGCAGGACAGTAAGGCTTAGTCTTTTTCTTTGTCCGAACTTCCAGGTTGTTCTCTCTTTTTTCCAACTTAAGAATCACAATTTCTTCAGGATTTTTACCTAGAAACCATGAAATAGACCCTCAGCCAAAACCCCGCTGATCCTGTTCCACATCTCTTATCTATTTCTATTGAAAATGAGAACTTTTGTCTGCATTTTTTGTTTTACTTCCCCATGTTCTACTCTAAGGGCACTGTAAGAGCCAAGCTTTCATTGCAATACTTTGCCAACCCAGGTTTTCAAAATCAACATCCTTTAATACTATGGAGGCATCTTCATGTCCAGCATCTTGTCTTATTCTACTGCCCAATGAATGCTTACATAATCCACCCCACGTCCTTGACACTTCTCTTCATGATGCTCACAAGATACTGTACTTGTGTGGTTCTCATTTAACCTCACAAAAAGGGGTTTTATATGGATTTTTTCCCCATTTTCCTTTATCATCTTGAACCTTGAGTGTCATTGTGTGATTTGGAACTTTATGCATTGTTTAACATAAATATATTTGCATCCACCTGTCCACTTTTCCCATCTCCATGCTCTCAGCTGGTTCTTCCTCTGAATTGATTCGTATGTTTGACCGTTCCCTACTGTTTACGCAGCAGAACCCAAACAGAAGTCTTGATAAATTACACAAGACTCCCTTAGACTTTCCATGTCTATAGTATATTAATTTTTTTTTAGATTTTCATCTAAAATTTTTACTTTGTACATGTGAGTGTTTCCCTCAATGACTATTCCCCATGTGCATGCAGTGCTCACAGAGACCAGAAGAGGGCATTAAATCTCCTGGAACTGGATTTATACAGTTGTGAGAACACATGTAAGTGCTGGAAATTGAACCCAAAGACCCTGGAAAAGTAGCCAGTGCTATTAACATCTGACCTGTCTCTCCAGCCCGTATAATGCGTTTTCTCAGTTATCTTCTATAGTTTTCTAATCTATCAGCAAATCTCATTGGCTCTACTCTCAAAGTACACCAGTCTTTTTACCTTTGTGGTTAGCATCTTAATCCATACTATTATTGTTTCTCTTAGGGACTACTGGAATGATTTTCTGATTTCTCTGTATTTGACTTTGTTCCATTGATGTTTTTTTCCACATGGGACACAGAGTCCTAATTCTAAAATGTAATTTGCTTGACGTCCACATTGAAACATCATGGCCTGAAACATGATAAGTAGTTAGCACAGAAAAACTATCTTTGTGAAAGTATTTTGTCATGGCATCTTTGTATATGTTTTACTGTCTTTTTGCTCTCATTCATTCCTCCCTCTATTCTATTCCCACATGTCACTTGCCCTTCTCCATCTGGTTCCCTCTTCTCCTTCAGGAAGCACCCATCCTTTTCTGCCTTCTTATCTATAAACTCTGTTTCTCTATGGTCACCTCTCTGAGGCTCTCTTCCACTCCTCTGATGAAAACAGAAGCCCTTATAAAACAGAGACAGAAATGTTCTTTAGGGCAAGGAGCTAAATATACGTTAATCATAGTCTTGCTTTAAAGGAATTCAAAATTTATATGTATGTAAGTGCCTTTAGTAATTGAACCTTATTATCACCCACAAATCAAATTTTTAGGAAATTCCCGAATTACTGTACCTCATATCTTCTTCCTTGCTAATCAATAGCTCATTAACCCATGATGTTGAAAGTGAACTGGAACACAGACCTCAGATATTGATAACTGTCTTCTTGCATTCTGCTGGTCACTGGTAGGAACTGCAGCATTAATTTAAGAGGTGTGTTCCCCCGTGACTCCTAAACTTGCTTTTCAGAAAACAGAATGACTATGCTGTAGCAATGTCCATAATGAAACAGATACAGCTAACTAAAACTACAGTAGTTATGATCAGAGAGGATGCCTAGAGAAGATCTAGAGTGGAATGGACAACATTGGTGTTGTTTTCCAAACCATGCAATGAAGGCAACCAGTACATAGTACATAGCTTCAGTCACAACTGTGACATCCATCCTGCAAAATGAAGGGTGTAACACCCGATTTTGTGTTACACCCTCGGTACAGTTCGCGCGCCACTGTACCTTACAAGTTGGGCAAGGGCCTGGAGATTGAAAGAACACACAAAGAGACCTAGGTTGTTGAAGAGGAGATCAGCCGAAGTTGGGGAAGTCCTTATCTACCTAACTGCTATACAAGGACCTCCGCCCAGGCAGATGGGATATTACCATACCAACAATGGAGTCAATGCCCTACAGCTAATCACCAGGTGGGGCAGGGGAAGTACAGGAACAAACTGAATGCTTTGTCAGCTGACCAGAAACTGTCCTTGAGATGCACCCCAGGAACAAAAGCAGACCTGGGCCCTACAGAAGGGATTTTAGAAAGTCTTGTTTGTACCAAGTCCAATAATAGTTTGTTATTTTTCTGAAGTATGACAAAGTATGGAAAACTAGAAAAACTCTTTTTACATTTCTGTCCTACTGATAAAACTAAACTTCTTGCTATCAATCCACTGACTAGTTAATTAACAAGAGCTGAATTAAGCTCCCAGGCCATGAGGCATTTAATTTGCCTTGGAATCCTGTTCTAGTTAAACGCCAGATCTCTGGAGAACACATTAGCTTGATTCATTTCACCCTTGGTGCACTGTTTGGTGTCAGAAGAATGAGTAGCAACCAGTTCTCAGCCAAGATTGGATTTGCTCCCATGATTGTCGATTTCAAAAGTGAGTAAGAACAAGATGTAGAAAAATGGCAATTTATGTGTCTGAAAGTCACCTTTTATATGTTACATAAGGGAAACCAAATTGCGTTTGGTTTCAAGGTTGGTTTGGTTTACAGTACATAGGCCTCTCAATGTTTCCCATGACCTTGTATAAGCAAATGTGAAAAATAATGGAAAGTTGCTATTTTATTTTCTTTCCTTTTTTTTCTTCTTAACTAAATCTATTTTAAGCTCAGTGACTACTTTAGTACTTAAGGGAAAGCAAAACACTCTTCATTGTAAAACAATAGGGGGGAAATCAAGATTTTATGGCTTCAGGGTCAGCATCTTGGGGAAAATGACATTCTCAGGAAACGTAGATAATTTAATCTATATTTAGTAAACTTCACCCTGGGTTTGTTTGGCTCTACCTGGTGCAGGGAGGCCATGTTTAACTGTTTCAGATTCAGCTGATAGAAGTGGAATCCTGGTCAGTGTTTTGTGCAGGACCAACATTGAGTTACCCCAAAATATTTTGCTTGGGATGCCAACTTGAAGCTCTGCCGAACTCGACACCACTCTAGAGACACTGAAAACATGAACTTTATCTCCATACCTTTCAACTGTCTTGATTCTCAGTGAAGACTGATACATCTCTCATCTGGCAAAGGGGAATGGCAGCTCATGCTGGGTAGGAATTTACTTAGAGAAAACAATGTCTTTCCACACCTAACATTCTTTGTAGAGATTCATTTCCAATTCAGTGTCAGAAGTTATGAAGATAACCAATTATTGAGGAAAGGAAGCAGCATGATGCTGAGAAATGAGCAGAGAGATAAACTCTGGGAAGCATAGAGACAAAATAGAGCCAGTACCTGCAGAGATCATTAGCACAGCAAGAGACAAGACCCTGGCTATTGGCAGAGAAAGCAGACTTGGTCATGATAAAAGTCCAGCTGCTGGTAGAGTTAATGTCAATGATTCTTAACTTTTCCAATGCTGTGACCCTTTAATATAGTTCCTCATGTTGGGGTGACCCCCAACCATAAAATTATTTTCATCACTACTTCATAACTATAATTTGCTACTGTTATGAGTTGTAATGTAAATATCTGACATGCAGGATAGGATATCTAATATGCAACCCCTGAAGGGGTCATGGCCCACTGGTTGAGAACCACTGTATTGATGGCAGCATGTAGAAAAATGTCAGGTTATATGTGTTTGTGTCAAAAGTAAAGAATGGATACAAGGATGAAGACCCAGACTTATCCTTTTGATTCCAACATGAACTTAATGTTGGATCTATCCATGGCCAGTGTGAGATGGCAATAAGACAGCATAGGAACAGACAGAAACACAGATTTTTACTAAAAGAAGTGAATTCAGGATTTCTTCTTTGAGCTCAGACCTCACACAGGCCAAAGATAACCATTTCCCACATCTGGTGTCTCCTATTGAAAAGACCTCAAAGTGTTTCATTTGTCCTGTGACTTTGATTCCCCGATGAAAATTTCTTTTATGGAAGGCCAGCTCTCAAAGAGGGCTGTGTTCATTGCTCCGAACTGTGTCAAGAGCCCATGTCTAAGAAGGATGGACTGTTTGTATGCTTACTTTCAGAAACTTAGAATAGTTTCTCATTACTTCATTTTTTTCGTTCTTAAAGTGGGCCTTTCAAGTAGACAACAATCATTTGTTTTTATGTCTTTTATGTGGCTCATCTCTGACGCTGATGAGAATTAACAGACGTCTGAACATCGATAATCTAGTGTTTGACATATGAAGTTTTAGTTTACAATCTTAATCTTGGGAATCTTGTTAGTTACCCACGTGGTACCCAAAATACCATTGAAAGCTGTAGGTGATAAGAGTATTAATTATATCATTAAAAGACTGTCTATCTCGCAAAAGACTGAAATTAGAACTAACACGGGGAAAATCTTGCCTAATTTTATCTGGGCTTTTCTTCAAGGAACATGTTTTCTTAGAAGAGGATCTTCAGCAGGAATACAAATTATTATCTGAAACAGGGGAAGAGCAAACACTTTTTTGGATACAGCTGTACATGGTAGTTGGGTTTAGAGTACACTGATGTATATGTTGACATATGCAGATATGATGAAAATACCTTTAGACTATTAGGTTAGCAGGACAAAAACAGAGGTATGCTGCTCCTTGAACTTTGCTAAAAGTCTCAATTTTTTCTTGCTTCGGGTACTTTGCTATTTAGCAACTTTGGTAATGACACCAGATGGATGCTGCTCTCCTTTTGAGCCTACATCTACCATCACTAGGTGTTTTGTTTTAGATGTGTTAAGGTGTCTTGGCTTCCTCATCTCCAGACTTGGATGACACACTTCATCCCACAGTGCTGAGATGAATGTTAAGTGAGAAAATACCGTGCTGAGGCTCACACGAGCTTTTCTGTGTGTAAGCAACACTAATTCATCACCTCCCATTAAATCTTCCTGTGGTCCATGCAGTCTGTAAATAGCCCAGGATTTTTCACATTTCACATTCTGGAAAGAGCTGAAAATTTAGCCATTGTTGCAATTTTGATTTGCACATAACCAGACAACTGGCTTACTCACAGGAGGATAAAGGTCTGGGGGTGTAGGTAGTAATAACGGACCCTCATGCATGATGCCCTAGACTGAAACGAATATCTCATGGTTTGAGTCAGACTCTTGGACATTTTGGGGTACCCTGCATGTGGGCTGCACAAGCTTCCTTTGGTTCCAGAGGAAACCTCAAGGGAGTGGAGAAGAAGACGTGGATGCAATGTTTTGGAAAGCTATTAATGTATAGGTGGACACCCTACTTGTGACAATTGGCTGCTTTTTGTCAACTTGACTGGATGCTAGAATCAGTTAGGGGAAACATCTCATGGGGTGTCTGTGAAGGTGTTTCCAGAGAGGATAAGGGGGAGAATCACATCAAAATGGGCAGCACCTTGCAATCAGTGGACAGGCCACATACAAAAAGACCCCAGGGAGAAACAATGTGCACCAACTTCCTCAGCTTTTAGACTCTCCAATGTGCTAATAGCCAGTTTTAGATGATTTAGACTGTTTTGTAAGCCTAATCTAATAAGTCCTCATCCTCTTATACAGTGTGTGCGTGTGTGTGTTCCCTATTGGCTCGAACACTTTATGTGCTTAGGAGAGCTGGTCTGTGATTTTTGTGGCTCTTCACTTGATAGCTTGACTTTTGAAACTTCAACAACATTGTTCGAAACCAAACCTGCTGCCAAATTTTGCTACAGTTTGGGGATGCCCCATGGTTTTTAATTGCTTTCTATTTAATGCAATGTACCCTGGGGATTGCAGAACTTCCTCCCTGGGCCAGTTCTGAACTTACCTAAAACTACAGTGGAGTATTAGACAGGATTCCCTAGAGGAACAAAATGGTGACGTGCAAGCTGCACTTCTATCTTTATTCACACACATGATAATGATTAAATAATGAATAATTGATTCAATAATTAAATAATAAGAAGCCATGAATCTGAAAGGGGGTTGATGGTTGGGGGGTATGGAAGAAGTTGGAGAAAGGAGAAGGAGGAGGGGTAAATGGTGTAATTATATTTTCATTTAAAAAACGCTCAGTGGCATTCTGAAGGTTTGCTACCTGGAAATGAGGTCACTTAAATGACTGGGCCTAGCACTCCATCAGAGTTTAACATACTTACGCTGAAAATGCCTAACAACAGTTATGGAAACTCTAGCTCTTCTTAGCATCACTCTTTGGATTGTTGGTGAATGTGATCATCTTTGGGAGACTCGGGCATCCACGTGAGATTCAGCAGAGAACATGGCACACAGTAATGAAGTGAAAACGAGTGGTTCATGGTAGTGCATGCCTTTAGTCCCAGCACTTGTGAAGCAGAGGCCTGAGCATCCCTGTGAGCTGGAGGCTAGCCTGGTCTCCATAGCAGCTTTCAGGCCCAGCCAGGCTATATAATGAGAACCTGTCTCAAAACAGAAAGATGACAAAAAAAATCCCCCACACAAACAACAATTAAAAGAAAAAATAAATGTTGCTACTGTCAACATCAATCATTCTACAACCAATAGCTATCATTTCTTTTAACATGGGAGGAACTCAAATAAAATGTATTTAATAAATATACCAAATATTCATTCCAGATTCCTTCTGAGATATGTATATATTTTCTGCAAAAAGTTTGAAATGAGCCCAGTTACTGCAGAAGCACTGCCTGGAAATTTAATGCATATGTAAGCATGGGTACCTTCCCTCTTATGTCAGGACATCCCTGTCTTTAGCTCCTGCCCGCAGCATCCCCCAAACCACTGTTGTTTCCCCATTACTGATGTCCTTCTGTTACTATGACCACAAAGTGCTGCTGTTCCGGGTAGCAGGAGTTCTTTGGAGAACTGCTTAGGAAAGATTCTTTATCACTATGCATCTTGTCTTTGCTGAACAATGTCTCAGTTTTCCAAGGACTGAAGCATATACTTCTAACTAGAGGTCATAATAAGCATTCTATTAACCAAAAGCATGGAGTTGTCAGTAGTTATGAGTCGCCTGACTTGGTTGCTAGGAGCTGAACTGGGGTCCTCTATAAGAGTAGCAGGAACACTAGATCATGGAGCCGTCTGTCTAACTCCTTATGGAGGAATCTTTTGACATTTTAATGACTAGTAATGACAGTGATTGGCAATTCCAATTATTAGAGCCCTGAAAAGGGCTTCACATTTAAAGATTTAGACACTTTATTGATAAGGCAAGTTACAAGGCTACAAGTCCCATGGAGGCAGCAACCTGTATCAATGTGCTGCCTAAGATTGTCCAGAATCAAAATAGGTGATAAAAGAGACATGATTAATGTCAGTAACCACAGATTGTATCAGTACAATGGGAACTGTTTGTGTCATTATTTACCCTCTTATTCACCTTCTTCCTGTTTTTGATCTTTTTTAAAAAGAAAGACCAGTAAAAGTGAAGAAAGAGGAGAGAACTGACTTTGTAGAGCTGTCCTCTGAGTTCTACGTGTACACATGCGCACACACACACACACACACACACAATTTTTAAAAGGAGTGCTCACTTTCTTGAATTACTGTGGTAACAAAAAGAACTCCTGCTGTCAGATACTGATGGACAAACGACACAGAAATTTTGGCAATTGGAGCCTTGCGGCTGATCATTAATAGTTATCTCTCACATGTGTTTCTTGCTGGTTCATTCTTCCATTATTATCTCGTCATAACCCATAAATAAGGATCTAAGAGTATACTCTGGAGCCTTTATAAAAATGGAAACCCCCAAAATCCATGGCTGCCTTAACTGCTCTGCTACACATTTCCGTGTTGTATCACTGTACATGTATTCATCTGCATACAGTGAATACCACACTACTACTGTGTTATTAGTGAAGTCCGCATCCAAAGGACCAGGCCTTTCATCTCTGCAAGTGTAGAAAACACCATGAACTGACTCATACTGCTAGATTGCTCAGGATCATCCAGGTCTCTCGCTTATTCTCTTTGGCATCAATGATTTCATTATAATTATAACAAAACACCACATATTTGGCTTGCAAGCATGAAACCCTATGTCCCTCCCTGCTCCACAATTCTCTTTCAAGGCTGAATTCTGATGTTTCATAAAGTCAGAGAAGCATATATCTTTGTAATCTTGCAGTCTTGGAGGGAAAACAGCCAAATTATTAGCACTCTTAAAATTTTGGTTGAAGCATGCTGATGTCTTTGTAGGCATTAAACGTTTATTAAATGTGGCCTTTAAAAACAACTTTCTAGCTGGGTGGTGGTGGCGCACGCCTTTAATCCCAGCACTCGGGAGGCAGAGGCAGGCGGATCTCTGTGAGTTCGAGGCCAGCCTGGTCTACAAGAGCTAGTTCCAGGACAGGGTCCAAAGCCACAGAGAAACCCTGTCTCGAAAAAAAAAAAACCTTTCTAGCATGTTATGGATGTATTAAGAAACAATATCTTCCATTGGAGAAAACTATGTTGATTCTGCTTGGTTTGTTCTCTCTCTCTCTCTCTCTCTCTCTCTCTCTCTCTCTCTCTCTCTCTCTCTCT
>JABTXL010008488.1:6894782-6949687 GCA_025134845.1 Neodon shergylaensis
GCGGCTGGGGTGCTGGGGACACAGCCCCGGCCGCCCCTATTTCAACACACCTCTTACAAGGAGAACATGTCAGGCAGGAGAGTCTTCAACAACAAGATATCATCTGGGGAAAAATTTGTCTTTTTCTCTTTTTTACTCCTCCTACTCTTAAAAAAAGTTGTGATGGAAGCCAAACTGTGTGCGATATGTAAGGAGGGGAGAAGGAGAGCAGAGGCAGTGTGTGGTAAGGTGTGGGGTGGGGGCGGGGTTTGAAGGCAAGAGAAGATCAGAAGGATAAAACAAGCATCCCTTCTCACTTCCATGTCTTCACACTTGCTCAGAGTCTGATGAAGCTGAGAAAAATAAATTCAGATTTCTCTCCTACTAAGGTATCCAATATTCAGATAGTATGTTGCTACTATGAAAAAGTGCCAAGAAATAGATCTGTTTATTCAGATCCGAGGCTAAAATATCTTGTAAAACAAGGCAGGACAGAACAGAATGATGACATATAATGGTCTGTAGATTCTCTTGCAGATCAATTTTTTTTTAGCTGAATGAATGTATTTAATACTTTTACATCTTTTTTTTTAATTAAAGATTTCTGTCTCTTCCCCACCTCCGCCTCCCCTTTCCCTCCCCCTCCCCCTCCCCCAATCAAGTCCCTTGTAAGCCCAAAGAGCAGTCAGGGTTGCCTGCCCTGTGGTAAGTCCAAGGACCACCCACCTCCATCCAGGTCTAGTAAGGTGATCATCCAAACTGCCTAGGCTCCCACAAAGCCAATAGGTGCAGTAGGATCAAAAACCCATTGCCATTGTTCTTGAGGTCTCAGTAGTCCTCATTGTCCACTATGTTCAGCGAGACCGGTTTTATCCCAGGCTTTTTCAGACCCAGGCCAGCTGGCCTTGGTGAGTTCCCAATAGATCAATTTATGATGACTTAAAAAAAAAATAAATGAAAATGAATACTAGTGAAAACCTGTCACTCCACTAAAGGTCCACAAAGTTATTATCCGTCTCCACCCACGGTTTCCTCTGGAATAAACTCAAAATGATGCAGATACAGGTGAAGTGAAGTAAAACAGATGGACCCAAAAGGAAGAGCTATGTATCTCAGCATTGGAAACAATGCCCATCTTTATACAGCGTTTGGATATGAAGAAATCATCAACACAATAGCAAAAAGAGCTGAGCATGTCTTTTGTTCAATATTTCAGTGTTGAGTACTTCTTTTACAATGTTTGAGCAAATTTTTCCTCTTAAAATTTGCTCAAACATTGTAAAAACGTTGCAGAGGCCATGTTTGATTCTCTGTTGCTTTGATGCCAAAGACACTTTAGAGAGGAAAGGGTTTATTTTAGATTACGGGTTGTCGTTCATCGTAGAGGGAAGGCAAGGCAGAAAGAAGTTCAGGCAAGAGATTATGGAGGAATACTGGTTATGCTTGATCCCAGTGGGATGCTCAGTCTCCCTTCTCATACAACCCAGGAACGTCTGTCCACTGCTCATACTGCCCATGATGGGCCAGCCCCTCTCATATCAGTCAGTAATCAAGGAAATGCCTCCCAGCCATGCTCTCGAGCCAGTCTGATGGAGGTAATTCTTTAGTTGACATCCCTCTTCCCAAATGACTCAGTTTGTGTCAAGTTGGCAGAAGCTAACCAGCACACATCACATGAATTATTTTATTGAGCAAAATTTTGTTAAGCACTCCCCATGTGGCAGTGGGCTGGCTCTGTTTGGAGCTGAAGGGAGAGAGAAAGGAGACAGACAATAAGTACAATACATGGGTGAATTGTACAATGTGGTTGAAGGGTATCATATAATAAGGAAAAAGCAAGCAGACTTGGAAAAACTGAACAGGAATGAATCAGCTTTAGTATGTAGTGACTATCTGAGATAAGCTGGCTTAAGGGAACTTATTTATTTTGCTCCCTCATGATGGCCAGAAAGCAAAAAATGAAAGAAAAAAAAAAGCTAGTATTCTCTTTAAGGCCACATGTGCGATCACCTGATTTCCACGACTTTGGATTACCAAAGAGCTCACCATGCCTGGAAAACACTTACGATCCTTTGGATGACATTTAGATCCAGATTATAGCATGAGTTAGGCAGGGAAATGGCTTGCAGCTTTAAATGGGGGCTTTCCAGGCATATGAATATCACAAGAGAGGTGTCTGGTTTTCAGTATATAACTCTTGTGTTGAAAGGAGTAGACTAGCTGTTTAAGCATTGCGTATTATATGTGTACCCTCTACAGCCTAAAATCTTCCAGGGAATTAGAGAAAGCATCTTGGGTGGAATGGGTGTCTTCATGTTGCTCTAATACATTTTATTTGGTTTTCGTTTATGTGTATGTAGTTATGTGTTCATGTGTGGCTATGTCTGTCTGTGTGCACAGGTATCCACAGAGGCCAGGAGAGGGTGCTAGATCCCCTGGCGTTGGAGTTACAGCTGGTTGTGAGTCACTCAATGGGGACTGGAAATTGCAGTCCAGTTCTTTACAAGAGCAGTAAGCACCCTTAACTGCTGAGCTGTTGCTACGGCTGCAGCTCCTCTAATAAAGTATTTAAGGAGGAGTTGGAACAGACAACAAAGGTTGAAATACTTATCTCTAAATTACATTTGAAAGCCACCAGTTGTCTAAAATCATATTCAGCCATCTCATCTCCACACCACACCTCGACTGTGCGTGACATTCTGAGCATTCTGAATAAGTAGTGGAATAGTTGTAAAAGAGTTTGTGGTCTAGGGTAAGAAGCTAGCAAGTAGAGTTTAAGGATTATATTCTAGAGATTTAGCCTTGTGCTTACTACCCTGTTTCAGAAGCTTTATAAAACATTATTTAATATCAAAACAAAGATGGAAGTCCTTGAAAGATGAGTATTGAATCTTTTTGTGTGTGTTTATAGAAGAACTTCAGTTTAGCAGCAAAAGTGGTGAGCCAGAATGGAAATCTACAGAAAATTTAAAATTTATTGTAAAAATAAGACAGGTGGAATTCATGTGTGATAGTTTTTGAAATATGCTCTAAATAGTATTAAAATTAAAATTAAAATTCTAGTCCTAGACATAATAAAACTGTTTGAATTTTAGGTCATTTATTATTCTTCATTCAAATTCTCAGGCTTATAATAATTGTGATGATTTTCTCCCTCCCTCTCTCCCTCCCTCCCTTTCTCTCTCTCTCTTTCTATTTCTCCCTCTCTTTCTTTCCTTTTTTCTTTCTTTCTTTTTTACATTTATCGATTCGCTTTGAGTGTGTTTGTGGTATCAGATTCCCTGGATCTGGATTTTCAGGAGGCTGTGGGCTGCCTGATGTGGGCACTAAGAACAGAACTGAGATCTTTGGCAGGAGCAGCACATGCTCTTAACCACCAGGCCTTTTTTCCAGCCCCTCAGCTTTTTGTTAAAAACTGTGTAGAACTCCACTACCTGACCTTACAGAATTGTTCTTTTCTTGATAAATATTTATGTTTGTTCTTTCCTTCCTTCCTTCCTTCCTTCCTTCCTTCCTTCCTTCCTTCCCTCCCTCCCTCCCTCCCTCCCTCCCTCCCTCCCTCCCTCCCTCCTTCCTTCCTTCCTTCCTTCCTTCCTTCCTTCCTTCCTTCCTTCCTTCCGTGTCACAGACACTGTCACAGAGGATGCTTCCTATGCTTTCATACAGTTATTTCTCCATGGAAGCTATTGAACCCAGTTTCTATAACCATATATATATGATCATAGTTTATCTTCTAAAAATACTATTCACAAATACTTGTTTAGATATTTACAGTTTGTGTTATTCAATTTCCTACTAGTGCAAGAAGATATTTAATAAGGCTGGACAACAGCCTTACAAAGATACTTACTTAGCCAACAGCTTTGGAAAGCTACAGTGAAAACAGCAAGGCCTTGACTCTGGGATGGGTCTTCTGGGCTTTCCTATCCTGGGAGAGAGCATCATGGTGGGAGTATTGTGAAGGGTAGGTATAGCATGGAGAGACGGAAAACTATCTATGAAACACCTACCTTACTCTTGCTTGTTTCTATTTTGTCTTTGATGCAGAGTCTTACTGTGCAGCGAAGGATGACCTGTAACTCACTGTGTTACCCAGGCTAGTGTGAAACTGATGAGCCCACTGCGTTGTAAGTACTGTTTTAAAGACATTTATTACTAAGACATTTATTACTAAGACTAGTTTTGTCTTACTAGTTTATAATAACCATCTATCTACTAACCAATTCTTGGTTCTCTTCTTCTTGTTTTCTTTTTCTCAGTTTTATTTATGTCTTTCCCCCTTTGCTCTTTGCTGAGAGCATACTGACCCGAGGCTTTCTCAGAAGACTTGATAAAAGGACAAAAGGAACTTAGTTCTGTGTCATTGTTAAGGCATGGACTTGGCAAAGCCAGACTGAGACGGAGGAAGGAGTTAAAGTTTTGGTTCCTGGGAGTCTGTCTTTTCCCTTAAAGAGATTTGAGTTATCAGTCCCAAGGCTGCTGTGCTGTTTATCTGTAACACTCTTGAGATACCCTTGCTTCACCCTGGAGGAACACTGTTTGATTAGCCACATGCTGACTTTGTCCTATTGTCTGATAGTTTTTGCTGATTCCGACCCATTTCTCTTCTGCAAATAGTATATAAGATGCTGTACTTCTTAATAAGCTTGTTTATCATAAGACATCACTTGAGTAAGACTTCTGATCCCAAGCTTATCTACCCCTTTATCTTCTGATCCCCTGGACCTCATTCTCAGACCCTGCCACTGAATAGCGGTCCTATAGTCTGGGTCAGTTCCTCTTTCTTATTTTCTCCCTCTTTTTAACTTTGGGCTTTGATCTTTTTCTCATGCCTAACAATGCAATGCCAGGTTGCTTATTTTTAATTTTCTTTATTATGTATAGGTTTACTACTATAAACCTTTCACTTAGAATGATTTTATAGTAGCTTCCATACACCTTGGTATGATGATATGTCTCTTTATTTGTACAAGATATTTTTCAAATTTTCCTTATAATTTAATTATAGAATCATATTAAATAATATTTACTTTTTATTTTCCACTATTGCTTTTTAACGTTTGAAAAATTATTTTTAATAAAGATATATAATTACCTCACTTCCCTCTTTCTCTTACCTCTAGCCCCTCAGATTTCCTCTCCCTTCAACCCCTCCTACGTGGTCTCCTTCAAATTATAGCCTATTTTCCTTTGGTTATTATTGTTTTCTCTCCTACGACAGTGCACAAATCTGTAAATACAACCAGCTGAGTCAGTTTTTGTTGTTTGTGTGTAAGTGGTTTCGGGGATGACGACTTTTTATTGCATATCTTCCTATTGTGGGTTTCTACGTTTCATGTCATCCCAGTCTGAACTGATGTAACATATGATTTCAGTTTTCTAAAACTTGCTCATACTGTTGCTGACTTCCACTCGATATCTTGGAGACTATCTCAAGTATATTTGAGAAGAGATCTGCTCTACTCTTATTAATGTCCATGCAGTAGGGTTGGTTAGTTTAAGTGGAGTGAGTTCAGGGTTTCTTTACTGTTTTTTTCTGTCTGGTTCATCAGTCCATTGTTGAAAGTGAGGTGTTGAAGCCTCCTCCAATTATATGTATTTCTTTCCTTTCAGATATTTTAATGCTCACTTCATACATGTAGGTGTTCTGATTTTACTATTGCTGTGTGTTCCTAAGACACAGTTTTTATCATGTAACCTTCTTTGTGTTTCTTTCTTGATTTGTCTTACTGTCTCTTTTGTCTAAATATAATTACCTGTCAACTCATTTAGTTTGTCAAAATTCCCAGAAAAGAAGCTGTAAGCACATATTTTAAATCATATAATGATAGTACAAACTTAAATATTCAAGACAAACTAAAGAAAAAGACTCATTAACCAATTAAGTAATCTTTAGTCAAATCTAAGGATACTGTTTAGCTTTGCTATAGGCTTTGTTCCTTAATTAACAAAACAGCAATAAAGCCATGAGAAGTGAAGCTTTCAGAATACAGACTCAAGTAATTCAATTATTGTGACACAAAGATAATCAAAGATAATTAATTTCTTGAATGTTTCACTTCAGAAGCAGTTTAATAAATTACACGTTCATACGGTGACAGACCCATGAACATCTTTTTCCTGCAAATCTCTGATAAATTAACAACAGCAAAAAGCCTTGAGGCTCAGGTCTACACATTTAACTGCATCTTCTAACCACTACTCAATACCAACTAGAGAGATTTTTGATCAAGACATCAGCTTTTCTAAGTTTCTGTTTTCTCTCAGGCAAATTTCTAGCCAGATGTGATGGCAAACGCCTTTAACCCCAGCACTCAGGAAGGCAGAGGCAGGGGATCTCTGTGAGTTCAAGGCAAGACTGCTGTACAAAGTGAGTTCCAGGACAGCCAGAGCTGTTACACAGAGAAAACCTGTCTCAAAAAACAAAACAACCAAACAGCAACAACAACAACCATCAGACAAATTTCTTGCCTGGCAAAACCCTGAATAAGCACACCTTTAAACTGGGATCTAACTATCTGGCTATGCTCTTCTTTCCTAAATTTTTTTAAAAAAATATTTTTCTTCATTTTTTTTAAATTTCCTTTTTATTTTACATACTAACCCCAGTTCCCCCCTTCCCCCTTTACCTCCCTGCAACCTACCTCCCATCCACTTCACCCAATGGGGAGTAATGGCTCCCATGGAGAGTCAACGAAGTCTGGCACATTTAGTTGAGACACGACCAAGGCCCTCCCCTTGCATTAAGGCTGAGCATAACTTCCCACCATAGGGAATGGGCTTCAACAAGCTAGCTCATGCACCAGGGATGGATCCTGGTTCTACTGCCAGTGGCACCTCAGATAGTCCAAGCTCCACCACTGTCTCTCACATATAGAGAGCCTAGTTTTGTCCCATGGATACTCCACAGTTATCATTCTAGAGTACATAAGTTTCCACAAGCTTGAGTCAGCTGTCTCTGTAGATGTCTCCATCATAATCTTGACCTGCCTTGTTCATATATTCCCTCCTCCCTCTCTTCTACTGGATTCCAGGAGCTTGGTCTGGTACTTGGTTGTGGATCTCTGCATCTGGTTCCATCAGTTACTGGATGAAGGCTCTATGATGATAGTTGGGGTATTCACCAATCTGATGACAGAGGAAGGTCAGTTCAGGCACCCTCTCCACTATTTCTAGAAGTCTTAGCTGGGGTTATCCTTGTAGAATCTTAGGAATTTCCTTAACCAGGTTTCTCCCTAACCCCACAGTGGCTTTCTCTATTAAGATCTCTCTTTCATTGCTCTCCCACTTCATCCTTCCCACCTCGCCCTTCCCATTCCCTCATGTTATGCACTTTTTATGTGTGTGTTATTCATAAGGGTGTGTAAAAATCTTAGTCTAAGTACCATCTCACGTATGTGCTAGCACCCTTCCCTTGCATCCCAGTGGATGCCCACGAATGCCTCCCAGGTTGTTAGTTTGGAATGAAGCAGCAATTATGTAAGGGATGTGTACAAAGTCTTACTTAATTTTTCTTCACATCGTTTTCCAGTTCTCCTTTCTTTTGCCACATCCTATATAGTGGCCATTAAGACTTAAGACTTCCTGTTTAAGATTCTTGTGAGGATGCTGGGAGAAACTTAAATAAAAAGTGTTTTCTGTACAGAGGCATACTATTTTCTTTTATTCCAAAGCCTCTCATTTGCGTAGATGGGTGCTCCTTGCACACTCGTATTCCACACCCTATGTGCAGATTATTTTACATCTTCTACCTTTCAAGGGTGGGAAAATTATTTAATTTGTCCCCTTGTTTGTACATCTTCAACCATTAAGCTTTTCAGATTATAATTTATATCCTTTCGAGATGTACACATTTAGCTAACGTTTCCAGTAGTGTGACTGTATGGTGATTTTATCCAGACTGAAGCTTCCCTCCAGGAGGGGACAAGGAGGTCCCATTATTGGGGTAAACAAACTTACAGGAAATTTTGAGATTCACCCAACCCTTCAGTTTCATAGCAACAGAAAACTGCTGCTGGGGAGCCAGCTGCTGATCTGAGCTGCTGGGAAGGGAGATTTCCTGGATCCTGTGCAACTGGATGCAAGCTGCACAGATAGTTCCAGCAATGTGCTGTTTGTGGGTTATCATCCATATTTGCGGTGGGTTTTTTAGGGATGCAACTGCTTTTGAGCGTTCCCTACTCCTGTAACTCTCACCCATATTCTTGTTAGTAATCCCAGGTAAACATATTGCTCAACGAGGTGGACTTTGATGTGTTCTTTACCAGCTGGGGTGATTGGACATGTATATGCATTACACCTGCCTGGGGGTGGGGGGAGGATCTCTCAAACCAAGGTCAACAAATAATTATTGTTACTTCTGGATGAAGGCATTCATTTTTCCTTCATTAATTTGACCTCTGTATTCCCAGAAGCTTTGATAATATACAGAATTAGATTAAGTGGTAGCCCAGATTAAGTAAAATCAAGTATAATTTCAAAAGTGCCTAGACAAAGTTCCCATTTATGTTCTTCTTATTTTATACAATATGAGCATAATTTCACCTTCAAACACCATCTATATGTGTGAATAGTTCATTGATTTATAATTTGTACCTTTCAATACTACATGTTATTATAGAAATATTTAAATAAAGATAGAGACAAGAGAGTTAGAGCACAGCATTGCATCCCTTTTCCAGTGACATGGATCCTTCAAATATACATAATTTGGATGTAGGAAGCCTCTGGTAGAAACAGGTTTTGAAATGTTGGCTTCCCAGGACACTGATTGTTTTTCGTAGTTTATGTAGCAAAGAGATTCTGTGAGCATGATCATCAATGTTAGACTTTTTCAAATTTAAGGGACCAGAAATAATAGGAGGTAGCTTTGGTAGCTAAGAAACAACAGAACGTTCCAAAACAAATACAATTCACACATCTAAGAGTTACAAACTAGCAGCGAGAGACACGTGTATAAGACACGCAGAGAGATCTAAACTAGAACTTGGGATGATTCAAAGTTCAGATGTGCGTTGCTGTGTTTTGGGAGCAAATTGGAATCTGAGCAATCTGCTCCGGAGGGTGAGCTGAATGTGTGCTTGCAGGACTAAACCATGCAATTTTCAAACAGATTCAGAAGATCTTCTTTTTGAGACAGTTTCTCTGCGTAGCAATGGCTGTCCCACAATGTGATTTGTAGAGCAAGCTGGCCTGGAAGTCATAGATGAGTGCCTCTGCCTCCTGAGTGCTGGGCTTAAAGATGTGCACCGTAACCACTACCATCTTCTAAAGAAGAAAAGAAGTCTGGGCTGATGTTGGGAGAAGGATGCAGACACTGAAGATGATGGATGCGTGAGAAGAGAGTTCTGTAAGAACAAATCAGGCACAACCTGACCATTTCACCCCACCGTTTGCCTGTCAGAGTGAAGGCAAGAGGCCAGAGTCATTTTCTCTCTTCTGCATTGCCCACCACACATCTGAAAAACCAGCCTACTGCATTAGAGGCTGGATTCTGATGAAGAAACACAGGAGGTCATCCTGGAAGGATGACAAAACAGCATCCAGAAATCTGAGGCCGAGACTGGAGATGGCTCCTAGAACTATGGGATGGTCTTTAGAGAGATGCTGATATGCTATGGAGTGTGACAATTATTTACAGTAAGAATGACACTGGGTGCTTTTCAAGACCTCCAGCCCTATCGAAAACAAACAGTCTAACCTTAGACAAATCCTCAGAGATGGATGTGTTTGCACAAACCCACCATAACCCTCGAAGAACTTTGGTACCAGAGACAGTGCTACCATTTTCATTGAGAATTGAATTGTCCTGTATTTTAAAATTTATAGAGACCAAAGACTCGGTCATGTTCAAATGAAAGGTTTGCTGCTGCTCCAATGGAAGTAGACGCAAGAGAATTAGGTAACCTATTCCTGCATGAAAGGGCACGTGATACAAAACAGCCAATCAGTGAGTTGGGGTAGAACAAACTGGAGCTGTTGGATCTCTGCCATGTTACACATGTGGCATCAGAGAAAATTCTGCTAGAATTAGAGTTCTAGGGAAGTCCAGACTATAACAGTGACAGGGTTTTGATTTCAAGTCTCTAGAACTAACCATTTCCCTTATAGGTATTATGATTCTTTTCTACAGGCTCACGATCCATCCCTTTAGTAATTGCTTTTCAGATAATTCGCTCAAATGAAACATGAATGTAGGTGGAAGACATTCTTTTCTAGGTGCAAATTCTTTGCTGGAACAGACCAAGAAAGTGAAAGTGTCACTGAGAATTGATTTTTGATGTGATTTTTTTTCTTTACAGTATTGATAACAATGACATATTTTTAAAAAAGCATCGTTAACTGAAGGCATAACAAATACAGCTGCCTGAGAAAATGATTGTATTTCTTTAGCATCAGAAATATGTATTTAATTACCAAGCTATCAAGCATCAGGAATAATAGCTTCATAATATAGTGTAATTGGATTTCGCTTTTGTTATAACAGAAGACATTTTGATTAGTACAAGATACAATTACTTCAGTTCTTAGGCATCTGATAAGGTCAGCTCATGCTTTTAAATGCAAAGCAGTTTAAATGTCTGGCAGGCCTTAAATGCCTAATATACATTTCATTACACAGACTCCCCATGAAGGAATGCAAAAAAGACACCCATTAAAGGAACACAGTGCTGAGGAGAATAAAATCAACACACTCGCTTGCACAGTTTTAGGTGATTACAAGGATTGTACAGAAATGTCAAAAAGAGTGATTAATGTAAGCGCTAGGAAGAATTTTTATTCTAACACACTGTGGGGGGATTTATTCATTTCGTATCTTTTTATTTAAAGGACACAAGGAATACAATTTATTAATTTGTGTCATGAATTTGCATGAAAAGTATAATACTAAAAATGGTCTCAATCAGCTTTTCTTTTTTTATCTTTAATTTCTTTTTAAATGGAAAAGAGATTACTCTCTCACACACTACATCCTGACTACAGTTTCCCATCCCCCACTCCTCCCACAGCCCCTCTCACCTTCCCTCTCCCCCAGATCTACTCTTTCTATATATATTTCTCTTCAGAAAAGAACAGGCCTCCAAGAGACAATAACCAAACATGACAAAACAAGATAAAATAAGACAAGGCAAAAGCCTTCACCTTGAGGTTGGACAAGGCAACCCAACAGGAGGAAAAGAGTCCCAAGAACAGCCCAAAGAGTCTGAGATGCACCCACTCCCGCTGTTGGAATCCTACAAAAACACCAAGTTAACAGCCATTACATATACATAGAGGACCTGTCGCAAACACATGGAGGTCCCGTGCTTGTTGCTTTAGACTCTGAGTCCATGTGAGCCTTGCTTAGTTGATTCAGTGGGCCATGTTCTCCTGGTGCCCTCCATCCCCTTTGACTCCTAGAGCCTTTCCTCCCCCTCTGTGTCAGAGTTCCTGGAACTCCAAGTGGAGGGACCCAATGCAGAACTCCAGTTTAGACTCTCTCCATATACTGCTGCTGGAGGAAACCTCTCTGAGGAAAATTGGGTTAGGCACCTAAAAATATAGCAGAACATCATCAGGCATCATTTCATTTTAACTGATTTTTTTTTCTTTTGGCTAGTCCTCTTCGCTTTTACCCTAGATCTCTGGGCTACCCAGTCTCTGGTTCCGGGCCATCCAGGCAGAGCAAGGAAGGGTTCCTTGTCATAAGATGGGCCTCAAGTTAAACTATACTGCAATCAGCTTTTCAAAAGAAGAGGAAAACCCAACTAGTGTCAGATGTTGTAGACATATTATTACAACTTTTATCTAGGAGAAACTTTTTCTTCTGTCTTCCTATGTGTGAGGCATCCACAGGGAGCCCTGGTTCTGCTTAAAGTGTAACGAAACACAACAAAACAAAACACCAGCCCTGACACCCCCTAACCCATCAATTTAAATGTGCAATTGCAAATAAAAAGCAGCAAGGCAAGACGTGGCATAAAAATATAGTTATTTCCCCTTATGACCTCGACACCTCACACACACACACACACACACACACACACACACACACACACACACACACCCCGTGGGTTCATACGATCCCTTCTCCCTCTCTTCAACAGGACTCCTTGAGCTTGGCCACTGCTTGTCTGTGGATCTCTGCATCTGCTTCCATCAGTTACTGGATGAAGGCTCTGATGACAGGAAGTTACCAGCCTGATTATGGGAGTTCGTGGACTCTGGACTGACAGCTAGGGATCCTGCATGGGACCCATCTAGTCCCCTCTGCATGTGTGTGGCAGCTGTATTATAGCTTGGTCTGTTTGTGGGGCTTCTAGAAGTGGGGTCACAGGATGTCTCTGGCACTTGAGCTGTTTTTGGGAACTTATTTCCCATGCTGGGTTGCTTTGCCCAGCCTTGATACAGGGGAAGGAGCTTGGTCCTGCCTCAACTTGATGCTATGTGCTTTGTTGACACCCATAGGAAGCCTGCCCTTTTCTGAATGGAGGGGA
The DNA here is from genome assembly GCA_025134845.1 of Neodon shergylaensis. Classification (NCBI taxonomy): domain Eukaryota; kingdom Metazoa; phylum Chordata; class Mammalia; order Rodentia; family Cricetidae; genus Neodon; species Neodon shergylaensis. The sequence continues at coordinate 6,907,238 of JABTXL010008488.1, forward strand.
GGAATGGGATAGCAAAGGGGAGGAGAAGAAGGAGGAGAAACTATGATCAGGATGTAAAATCAATGAAGAATTAATTAATAAAAATAGTTATTTCAAGCTAGTATAAATTTTCTCAGGGCTCAATGCAACAATAAGCTTTTCCTGCTGACAAAATGGGATCTGGACAGTAAAGAAAAATCAGGGGATCCACTTGCTAATAGTCTCACTGGAGAAGGGACTTCTTGCTAAGCCTGAGGACCTGAATTCCATTCTCATGAGTCACAAGGTAGAAGGAGAGACTTGATACTTGAAAGCTGTCCTTTGAAACTCCACATATCCACTGCGGCATACATGTTTCCACACACATAAACATACATATAAATAAATACATGTAATTTATTAAAAATTATAAAAAAATTATAAAAAAAGAGATAAAATGTCCATTAGGGAAGACACAAATGTTAGTGTGTCTTTGAACAGCAAAACTGGGGCAGGACTACTGGGTCACATGACAAAATGCAAAATAAACATGCCAGAACTGATAGTAAATAATCAGTTATGAGGACTGGTAATTTAAAAATCCTGACATAATTCTAGATTCTCTATGAGTCACAAATTAAAGATTCTTTGTTATTGTTGAACATAAAACTGAGTAGATACCTCCATGTTGCATGGGAACACTAACTGCTGCTTAGATATAAATTGTAAACTCAACAGTAAACCAAAAAGTAATGGGGAGTTTATGGCACTTTAAGCTGGTTTTAATGTTCTTATAGAAGAGTAATTAAACAGAACCCTAATATACTTTGGAAATATATTAAAACACCCTTATTAACTGGTATCAGGGCAGAAATAGAACAATGAATGAATAGGCTATAACAGTGAGTGTACAGTTGAAACTTCAATGTATGATAAGTAGGATAAGGCTGAGTGCTGATAATCCCACTGAATTCTATAAAGAATATCTCATTAAAAACACAAGAGCAAATTGCAATAGATTTAAAACATAATATATTTTAAACGTCAAAGTGAACTAAAGTGGGATTTAAAAAGAATATGAAATTTGTGAGGAGATAGAGGAGAAATCGGATTGGGGGAACAGAGGGGAACTTGACTGAAAGACATCCTCTGCATGCATGGAACTCTCAAACAATAACAATGATGATCAAACTAAATGTAGGTGAACATTATCTAAAACTTGAAGTAACAAAAACTTCCTGGAAAAAATAGACTCAGAAATCACAAAGCAAAGACTGACTCACTTAATTTTGTGACGCCACATATCCTGAAATGGGGGTGGAGAGATGACTCAGTGGTTAAGAGCGTTGGTTAATCTTCCTGAGGACCTGAATTCAGTTCCCAGAATCCATGACAAGCGTCTCACAGCTCCAGAGGATGTGATGCCTTCTTCTGACTTTTGGTTGCATGTACGTGCATGCATGTGCACACGCGCGCGCACGCACACACACACACACACACACACACACACTCTATAACACACAAATCATGATATGAAAAAGTTGAAAGACAAGGGATGGAGTAGGGGTAATACGTATTCCATCTCTAACTCCCATTATAGTTTCTACAAAACTGTACCACAAGGTCCTATAAGAGCCAACAAAGAAAACACAGTCTGTTAGAGCTTATATGTAGATGGTGGATGCTATTTTAGAAGATATCACATGTTTTTCAATGGAGGCTAAACTTAAGGCATTTTCCAACTCCACATTACTGTTTTTAAAGGCTCCACTATTCTTTGCTTGGCACATATGCTTGCCACCTGCACTTACATGAATTTTCAATTTTACTCTTCTATTTTTACATCCTGACAGGTATAAAATACCTGTTTCTTTAAGCCTTGGTTCATATGTTATTCTTTTTCTAGCAATTCTCCTCCCTACTGAAGAAGTGTGCTTAAAATTGAACTTTCATATGCCTGCTATTATAAAATATCTATTTATAGGTAGGCAACTGGCAGAGTTACCATAGAAACTAAAACAGCAATCAATTCAGAAACCATGTAAGCGTAAGAAAAGATGTATTATAAATAGAATGCAACAAAACAAAAAATACCTCATAATTATTAGAAAATGCAAAACCCAGAATGTTGTGCGAAGTGATAATGGTAGGAAAACAGTTGGCAATTATCGTTTATTGAGTAGTGCAATCCTGGACATCTAATGAAATTAGGCACACTCTCTTTGCTAGGTGCCACCATATGGTCACCTACTTTAAGAAAACTGGCTAAATATAAAATTTCAATGTGCTCTGGAAAGACCTATACATGAAGGCATGTATCTGTGATTCCTCTCTCTAAATTCCAAATATCACTCCTTTTTCTAATGCAGTGGACAAATCACTTTACCTTGTCATATTTATTGACTCTAACTCACTTCTAAAATGACATGATGACCACTGCCCAGATTTGGTACTTGAGCCCACTGAGACCCTCAAAGCAATAGAATCTATTAATGATTAATTGTTGAAGGTGTTCTCAGTTGATTTATTTTGGTGCAGCAATGCCGCCATTTGTTGGGACAATTAGTGTGGTCAATTTGGAAGGATCTAGAATGCACTGGGAGATGGTACTCTTGGCACGCCTGTGCAGGATTATACTATGTTAATGGATTTGGGAGGGACGATCTAAATTATGAATGGGGTCATATCCTGCATAGGGGCTCCTGGACTATGGTCCACAGAGTGGAGCACTTCCTCACTTCCCTTTGTTACTGAGTGTGGATGCAATGTGGTCATCTTCCCCGGCTGCTGCCAAGTCTTCTATACAATGACAGATGCACGCTCTGGAACTGTAAGCCAAACTGTACCTTCCTTTCTTAGTTGCTTTGGCCAGGGTGTTGTATCACATTGACAAGAAAGTCACTAAGATATTCCTGAGCTCATGTCTGTTACTTACCAATAGGACTGCAAGAAGAGTTAAAGCTATTTCTGGTAGGAATAAAATTTGGTCTTCACATTTAGAAATAAGCTTTAATTTATGAAAAGAAAAAGTGTTCTATTAATAAATGCCTTTATGAGTGGGCATTTATTTTAATCTATGAATTTTTTTGTTCAGTGAAAAAGAGTTATATAGTTGTATGAAAGGAATGTCATCAAGCTGTGTTTCTCTAGCTAGTACATTATATCAGATACATCTTAAATTCCAACGCAACCTGCATTTACTCTAATATAAATCAATGTGTAGCTATATATTTTTTCACATAACAAAGGAAATTTATAATTACTATGAGGGACAAAGTAATTTATGTTTCCATAAATATCCTTCTTTTAATTAAAAGCTTCTCAAAAGTTGACATGCAAGAAAGTGATTGCTTCCTCACGTATTTCTGAAAGGAAAAGAAAATGGTTAGAATACAGGAAATACAAACTGAACATGCCAGGTGCCTGCAGTGGTGGGGAGAAGGAGGATTATGGCTCAGTATAGACCTCTTCATCTGCAGCCAGCAAAGCCTTCCCTTCCTCATAGGAAGCAGCAGAGGTAACTAGGGAGCTACCACCCTCACGAATGGCCTCCAATCAAGAAGAGGTGAGTTGAATGCAGGGGAATTACCTTGGAAATGTCAAAGATCTGTTTTTTTTTTTTTTGAGCATCCCATGAGAACAACCATACAAACAATATAACGCACGGCAGCAAGCAAGAGAACAGTGGTTGACAAGAGCAGGCATAAGACGTTCACATAATGAAAATACTTTGATAGTGCTTTTAACCAGCTAAGTTGGCAATAAAGAAAAGCATTTCTTCCATTCTATTTGGAGTTTATTTGAAATGTGGCAGTTGAATGAAGTGTGAACAAATTCAGCATGACAGGCCAATGAATCCATACTAAGTCAACCCTCTCTCGTCAGCTGAATGCAGGAAATGGAACATTGCCAGCCTCCCACCAGCTACATACAGACCTCTCTTGGTCACTATCCACTGCTCATTCTTAACCACCCTGGAATGGTCTTGCCTATTGTTGAAACTTACCTGAATGAAGGCAGACCATTGCCACAGACACTGTTTCAGGTCTTGTTTCTTTCACTGGTTGCCTTTGTCACCTCTTGCATATATTTCTTGCAGTTAATATTTATCATTATATTATGCCTAATGGTGTGGATGCTACAGCTCAATTTTCTCTTCTGCTCCAGATCTTCGTGTTGGCTCCCACAGAGAGTTCAATTTTGAATGATTTTGAACATGACTTCATCAACATGTAATGGTAGGGAATACACTAAGGAAGTGCATGTATCAGCTTCAGTAGGTACTGGAAACAGTTTTGCAAAATGACTGCACACCAGTTGAAATTTCCATTAACAGCTTGAGAATTCTGGTTCGTCTACATCCTTGCACTGTTTGGCTTATTTTTTATTTATTTATTTATTTAGCCATGCTGGTGGGTGTGTAGTGAATGCTCATTGTGATTTCTACTGAGCAATTTGCAGTGAAATTGAGGGCTTCTTAGATTTGCTAGGCACCTGGATGGAGATGTCCTGGATGAAGTGGAGTGTGTACTGTGTATAGTGTGTGCTGGATATAGTTATTGTTTCATAAGAAAAAATTGTGATATGATCTATGTTTTAATAATTGTACATTCACATCTTAATGTTTAAATTTTAATAAATAAACGTTGTTCAATGGCAGTTTCATACATTTATATATAATTTACTCCAATTGCTCTCTCTCAATCTTTTTTTAGCTCCCTCTAATCCTTGGTAGTCACTCCTCTTCTCTACAAATCTTTTTACCATATCAATGACTTTTTGTTTTGTTTTGTGATCCACTGAGTTTAACCTGACCTGCCCATTGGGGCCTTGAAAGGCTCACCAGCGGCTATGCAAATGGACGCTGTGGACACTGTGTCTATCCATCTCCTAGACTACGCTAGTCACCGTCTTTCAGCAGTAGGTGACAGGGCCCATGAGCCCCTACCACCCATAGCTGACTGTTGGCTCCCGATGATGGTTACTCGTGTGGCCCTACGGTAAACATTGTTCCAGGCTGTAGCAATCATTTGAACAGGGTGTGTGTTGTAGTTACCATTGTATTTCTAGGGTATGCCATTGGCTTTGCATATTTTCTTTTAAACATGACATCTAACACAATAAATTTCCTTTTAAATAAAGCCCCCTGTACATTGCTGGTTTCAGTGCATTGAATTTTTGTTATCATTTATTAATTGCTTTCTAATTTTATTCATTTTTTGTTGTTGTGATGGTTGCCTAAAAGAAAACTGATTAGTTTTAAAACTCTTCAGGGTTTCCTAGGTATCTTATTGATGTTTGAAAATGAAATATGACTGAAACATGAAAAGATGTGATTATAGTCCTTTAAAATTTATCAAGACCAGCAAGATGGCTCAGGAGGTAAGATGCTTGCTGCATGAGTTGGAGCCCCAGGACTGATGTGATGGAAAGAAAGAGCTGACTCCATGAAACTGTCCTCTGTCCTCTGCAGGCATGCTGTGGCATGCTTGTGCACCACCCCTCAAAAAATAAACCTAGTAAAACATTTTAAGTCAATGGATTTGTTTCAAGACTCAGTAGATCTTTCCTGGTCAGTGTTTTATCATATACTTACAAAGACTATATATGTGTAGTATATATATGTATGTTAGGTCACGAAGTCTATATGTGTGAAGTATATATGTGTGTTGGTCAAGTTTTGGTAGTGTCATTTAAAAATTTTACATTCAGCTATAGTGTTAACATCTCCACCTATGAGTAAAGCATTGCTAATTTTTACTTTATATATTTACAAGTTCTCTGAATAAGTGTACATATGCATAGAGTTATTATGAATTCTCTATCCATTAGTTCTGGTTAGTCTGGCTGAGCTGATATCGGCACCCTTAGTTATTTTATGTTAATCAAATTTTCTATCATTGATCTGGAGAGTATTAAACCTTTTTGACATTGTCTTGACATCCAATAGGAGAAATTGCATTTTCAAAATCCATTCTACATATATGTTAGGCTTTCACTGCACCATGGTATGGGCTTCCACCCCCATCTGTGGTGATTGCTTCCCAGGGGCACACCTCTTATTCTAAGGAGCCCCAGTCCTAACCTCTCAAGGTCAAACCACTTCCTTATTTGTAGTTAAGAAGAGCAGCAATAAAAGACAGCTCTTTTATTGGCTGCTCTTAAACAGCCTCTGCTTTATCTCTACGCTTTTAAGGTACCCAGTCATGCAGATTCAGTCACGTGGATAAGATGACAAAGAACGTTAGGCTATTTCTAAGTACACCAAGCTGATGATATATGTGAAATACTGGTTGTCAAAATTATGTGTATTAAATATCTTTTGGATCTACACTTGGGTTATGGCTGAAATACTTTGAATCCTTTTTGACTATCAATTTGTCTATTTACAAAAAAAACTAATTAAATCAAAACAGCCAGTTAATTTTTTCTAAATTATCAGTTTTTTTCACATGTAGATAACCATGGGAAGGGAAGCACATCAAAATTCTTATACATCACTTTCATTTTAATGTGACTTAACTCAATCAGACCCTTCTATCAAACACACCAGAAATCTGCCAAGACGGGAGTGTGGATGAGTTAGTGCAGAAGGGAAGGGTATCTTTCCTGCAATTGCTGACAGTTTCTATGTCTTGAGAAATGTCTTTTGGAGTTTATTGTCCATTTTTAGGTTGAGGTTTTTATTTGTTTTTCCCACTGAGACTTTTCGCTTCTTATGTATTCTGAATATCAGTCCTTTGTCAGATCTACATTGTGTAAATAATTTCATTCACTCTGCAGACTGTCTCTTTATTTGTCCATTACTTTCATTCCCGTGTACAAACTTTTAAAGTTGATGCAATCTATATTGAGAAAGGTGGTCATAGGAGATGGGGAAAGCTAGAGGAGGATTGCTTGGGTTGATGTTGGTCACTGGTTTCTAAGCTGTGGTTTGACAGAAATAGGAAGTTCTGGCTCTGGTACTATTACCCTAGAGGTGGGCTATAGATAATGTACTATATATACCATTTTCAAAAAGCTACAAGACAAGTTTTGAATGTTTTTATTATAAAGAAAAGTTATGAGGCTTTCAAGATGTATCAGCCAGTAAATTGCTCATGGCCCAAGCATGAGGGACTGAGTTATGATCCTTAGCATCCATTTAAAATGTTGTGTACAACAGTATATGTCTGTAATCCCAGCACTTGGGATGCAAAGAAGGAAGGGTCCCTGATGGTCAGTGACCAGTCAGTCTAGCTGAATTGATAAGGTCTGATTTCAATGAGAGACCCTGCCTCAAAAAATAAGGTAGAAAGTGATGGGATAAGATGTCGGACATTGGGTTCTAGCCTCCATGTGTACATTTGTGCACACACATACACACGTCTACACACACAAATACCTACACACCTTCAAGAAATTGTAAATGCTTATGGAGATAATTACATTGAATTTGTTTAAAACATTGCCTGCATTATATACATATATCATCAGGGAAGTCATGGAGAAAGAAGGAGAATTGGCAGGATGCAGGATGCAGAGCTTTATTAAAAATGGAGTATGGAAAGAGAGAGAAGAAAGGAATACTTAATTAGCCAAAGTTTAACATTTACATAAGGAGCTTGATCTTCCTAAAATAGCTTCTTCTTTGTCGTTGTTGAAACAACACGGCAGATGAGTCTCGCTTTCTTATGCTTTCTATGAGAAGTTACATGTAAGTTTCAAATTCCCTTCTAAATTTAGTGTCTTACTAGGAATTCATCTAATAATATTTGAAGTTATTGGTTACTATTATTTTATTCTTTAGGCTATCTAGAATGTTTTACAGTAATATATAGTACAGACTTATTCTTTACGAAGAAACATTTAGTATTGCATTAATTTTCTCATGCAGTCTTTATATTTTTGGCTGATTTTTTTTCCTTCTCACATTCGAATTTTAATAACCCAAGTTAAAAATATAATTAGCATTTTGATTCAGTATTTTTTTCAAAGAACATATAGCCCATTCAAGAGTTTTATTAGTACTACCCATGTGAAGTTTTCTCACGATGAGTTTGGAAAATGCAATTAAATGCATTGTTTTTAACAGTGCTGCTGTGAATCCACCTAACCCAGCACAGTAATCTAACCCAAGAGTTTGTTTCCTTTCCCATTGCTGCATCTGTTCCTATGACAACTGGCCTCTTGGCACTCTTTTTGTCTCTCGGTTTAGATACAGGTTACAAAGGCAACGTCCAGGAAGAAACATGAAATATTCATAGAGCCAGTGCTCCGCAGCAGCTTCAGTTTCCAGCTGCATGCCTTCCCTTAAAGACTGTGCACACACACAGAAATCCCCACAGCACAAATTTACATATTTCCCCAAGCCTTCCTCACCAGAGCTGAAAGAAAATTCTCAACTCAGTAGCAAAACAGCTCAGCTAAGATGCTAGGAGCTTGCGTGGATGTGGACCACAGGGGTTTATACCAGAGGAGCATGGCAATGATACTAATGAGAATAATGAAGATCTGGGCAGGATGTATGTACATAGGTCCAGCCATGGTCCTGGAGTCTGTCAAGAAAGTTAAAAATGTCAGTTTAGAGACAGCAGGGCATCACCCAGTTTATTACTGATTTTGGCAGAGGTACCTATCTTTCTCCCACCACCAAAGTATGCATCTAAAGAACTCCAAATAAATTAATGTATTTGTTTTGTTTTTCCTAAATGAGAGAAAATTATCTTTGCTTACCTTTTAAGTTCAAACTGAACTCAGAACAAGGCCTCTGTTACAAAGTAAGCTGCTTGTATGCCTATGAAAAAGAGCAGGAAGGGGTGCCTGGGAGGGCATAGGGGGAGGAAAAGGATCGTAAGAATGAGGTATTCATATTACAATCTCAAAAGAAAATGAAAGAAATAACTTTAAAAGAAAAACTGGAAAAAATGTTAACCTTGTGAGACATATGTCTCTATTTGGACAGAGGGAGAAGCAGCAGGATGGGGATGTTGGAAATGGGTGAGAACACAGAACAGTCTTTGAAATTAAGTGGGAAATAAAAGAACATAGGAACATCTGTACCCATTTGTGGTTTCTGTCAAATATGGCAATAAACTATGAAGAGAGGTTTTAAAAAGCAAGCCATTAAAGAATTAGCAATTTTATTTTTGTTTTTACTTATTTTGCTATTGAGTAAAAATTTCCCAAGATAAATTCCGTTGGTGGTAGTTTAATGAATTAATTGATCCGCATACCTTCTCTGAACCTTGGGTGGCCACACCTCTAGGCTGGACAGTTCTACATTTCAGAGATCAGTGCTCATCTCAAAGAGGAAAAAAAATATCTACGTTTCTGTAATTCATAACACAGATACCACAGACAGCCTAGGACCTGGGGTTAAAGTCCTGGGCAGTCTGGAGTCAACCAGCCCAAGAAAGTCAAAAGCAACAATAATTACTGCATTGGTGAGAGGATTCAGTCGATTTCCATGGCTGACTTTGAGTTTCATTGATGCTGAGGTCCTATGAAAGACAGCAGAAATATTGCAGTGAGTGGAACATAACTCCTGTCCTCACTGTGAGGAGAAAATATGGATTTCAGCCTTTGGTCTTAGATGCTGTCACCACTATTGCTTTGGGCCTGTGGGAACATTGTGCATTGTCTTGGGGACCCATGACTGAGGAAGCCTACACTCCACTACTACGTGGAGTGAAGGAGAGCAGAGAAAAGGAGAGGGCTGAGTGACCCAGTATCTTCTTGAAGGTCCTGCCTTCAATTTGGCACCTTCTCTTTCCTAGGTCAAACCTCCTACACTTTCTGCTACCAGGGGTGGCAGACCAAGTGTTTAGGAGACATTCAAGATCCAAACGTAGCAGACAGCAATGAAAAATTCAGACAGGAGAAAAGATTACACTGGAGGTTCATGGTCAAGCCAGGACTTAAACCTCAACCTTCTAACTTCACTTCAAGACTTATTCATGCTATCAGATAATTGCTAAGGAGAATTATGCACTGGTTTAAGAATATATCTACAAACATGCTTCTACCATATTCTTCAAATTTCTTGTCATGATTTTGAAGAATCAAATTAGCCAAGCCATTTGAAAATGTTATGTAAAATGAAATTAACTATGAGAAAAATATGCTTGGTCTCACGTATATATAAATCTGAAGTATTTATATATACACAGAAGCAGAGTACAATGTGATCACCGGAGAGGGAGGGATGGAGGAATGTATGATAGGGAAAAGAGATAGAATGGACAAAGGATACAAAGCACTCAAAAAAAGGAAAAAATTGTAATCTATTATATTGCAAGATTAACAAATTTAGTCATAATGTATATTACTCATTAAAACTTCTAAAAGAATAGACCTTAAATGTGTCACTTATGAAAAATGATAAGTAGGAGAGGTGATCTGCTAACCAGTTTGATTTAAATAATTCCATAAAGTATATTCATGTCTAAGTATGAAACTACCTCCTGATTATACATAGTATTTGCTCATTTAGAATAATAAAATATTTAATGAGCTGCTATGGTGGTAAGTACAGTTCTATATGCTGTACAGACAGCAATGGGGAAGCATGCTTCTTTCATCATGTGGGGGAAGCTCTGGGGTACCTGCTTCAGTAAAGGGGAGTGGAAGTGAGAGAAGACATAGGACCCAAAGCCACAAGACTAACAGATGGAAACATTGAAAAGAATAGTTGTGGCAAGCCCAGAAATCAAGTAGCCCAGATTGGAGCAGGAGTTCGGAAGATGGTGAGAGAGATGTCCTGAGGAATAGAGCTGACTGGCTGCATCCAAAATGTTTGAGCAATTGGAAGAATGATTGCAGGAAATTTGACAGATATCAGAGCATTTGGGAAAAATTACCAATTGGGACTTAAAATAGAGAAGAGAATAAATAGAGCATTTAGAAAGCTTTAGGACAGTAAAATAAAAGTCACTACATACATTCTTGATGGAAAGGTGGACAGCATTACATTAAAATATAATTAATATGAGCACTGAGTATTGGTTTAACTTCAGTTTGTGTGACTGGATGGCCACTGGAGGTTTTGATCAGGACATGAGACCAGCAGGGAAGAGCCAATGGCAGTAGATCTCAGCATAAATGGGAAGAAACTGGAAACTGGAGTTGGCAAATGTACACAACCTTTCATGGAGTACCAGCAAATATTTGTCAAAGTTTGACTAGTGCTGAGATTTTATTTATATGGACTCAAATTAATGCTTAAGAAAAAATTAAAAAATAAATTTATGCAGAGGACACACTTGAACTCATGTCTGCATGCTCTTTAAATGCTAACCTAATTGAGATTCAGAAAGCAAACAAAACTCACAAATTGTGAAAAGCTGAAACTTTCAAAATTCACAAAGATCCTCCCAAGAATATAGAAGCAGCAAAACTACAGGAGAGGGGAGACTCTCTGACCATAACACAGGACAATTCTGTCACTTCAGAAATAGCCTCACATGGAATCATTTAAAAAAATCACGCAGTGATATTGGATACTTATTCATATTTATTTGGAAGTACTAAAGTACAGATTAGAGACTGTAGGTAGACAGTACATCTATTTATTTATATTTATTGATTTATTTTTAATACTTATTTTAAATATGATACTTTTATTAATTCTTTGAAAGTTTCATAAGATATATTTTGATTATATTTATCTCCATCACTCCCCCAGATTTTCCCTCTCCAGTCCATCCCAAACTGCTTTACCCTTTTTAACTTTATGTTTTTTGTGTCCTCATTCTTTAAAAATAACCCACCAAGTCCAATTTGTGTTGCTCATATACTCATGGGGTGTTGCCATCCCATGGAACATGGTCAACACATCAAGGAAAACTGACTCTTCCTTCTCCTAGAAGCCATCAATTACCAATTGGGTTGGGTGTTGTCATACAAATGAGTTCCACAATAGTCCAGAATGGAGTATAACAAAGATTTATTTATCTGGGAATAAACTCACAGAAAGAGTAGTGATCTGCAGTCCTCTGCATGTGCTGGGAACTGGAACCAAATCCAGCAGCCAAGAGGCTCTTGCACGCTTTATAGTACCACATCCAAAGTGGGCTGGTATTTTATTTTTTATTTTTTTAAAGATTTATTCATTTATTATGTATACAGTATTCTCAGTACTCTGCCTGCAGGCCAGAAAAGGGCACAGATCTCATTACAGAGGGTTGTGAGCCACCATGTGGTTGCTGGGAATTGAACTCAGGACCTTTGGAAGAGCAGGCGGTGCTCTTAACCACTGAGCCATCTCTCCAGCCCTGGGCTGGTATTTTAAAGGCTATTGGCTGGAAGAGTTCTCACAGCAGTTGAGGTTCCTGTGCCCTTCCATGCTAGCCAGTGTTGTCATTTCCAGAGGACACACGGCTCTGCTATGGTCCTCCCTGACCTCTTTTACCACGATCCTTCTTCTTCCTCTGGTCCCTGAGCTGTGGTATGTGTGTCTGTGTGTGTGTACATGCAAGTGTGTGTGTGTGTGCACATGTGTGCATGTGTGATATTTATTAGTGGTATATGACCTTTTAGGAAGATCAGGGAGTAAGTCATCCTTTTTTTTTTTTTTTGAGACAGGGTTTCTCTGTGGTTTTGGAGCCTGTCCTGGAACTAGCTCTTGTAGACCAGGCTGGTCTCGAACTCACAGAGATCCGCCTGCCTCTGCCTCCCGAGTGCTGGGATTAAAGGCGTGCGCCACCACCTCCCGGCTAGTAAGTCACACTTTTAAGTAGGATCATCAAATGTCAAACTTTGGAAGAAATCTCTACAGAACTATTTAGTTTTCAAGAGAAAAACAACCCAGTTTTATTTGTGAGCAGGAGAGAGCATTAAGACCACTAATTACAACATACTGCAATAAAAGGCATACTGTGAAAAAAGAAGTTTGAGGATCAGATTTAAACATGTCCTTGCTTTGAGTCACATACCTTAAACTTGTGTCCCATTGTAGGTAATATTCCTGCTCAATTTCTTCAAGTAAACATCATCTTCTCCAGGAGAAGGACTGAGGGGGGCTTGTGCATCAAGAGAAGTGGAGAGTAGGATAATTACGTACACTTTCTACAAGGCCACTTGATTCCACTGTGTGACTCACAGCTACTATCAAAATACCTACACAGGGTTGGAGATACTTGCCTCTTGGGCCTCTTCTTCCTAGGGTCAGAGCTCTGTGAATATTGATTTCTTTATTTTATAAGCTAATATGATTACCCTTTTAGTCTATGCTCTCTTATAAAATAATTTTTTAAAAAAGCCATCTATTGTTATGTTTTCCCACTTTCCAAGACTATGTATTAAAAAAAAACTTTAAAAAGCTTTTCTACATTGTTTTAGAATTTGGGAAGGGAGAGGAGTTAAACACATGGTTGATGAGTGTGTTTAACTCGATATTTTCCTATCCGATCTGTGTGGCTGTGTGCTAGCTGATTCAGAGGTGCAACTGTAGTCAGATGGCTGTTTCTATGGTGAATGACAGCTAGGCAGCGACACAGAACATGCTCAGTGTTTGGAGACCAGAATAACTTTTCAATCATTTGACATTTAAACTATAGGCTATATATATCTATATCTATCTGATTCTTCTAAGTCTTTTTTTTTCTTCTCAAAACAACATGTTTAGATGATTGCTATGATTCATGAAACAGCAAAGAGTTGAGAGATGAGCTATGATCAAATGCCAAAGAAAGCTTGAAGAAATCCACTTTTCCTAGCTATTTTTGAAATATTCTAGAGTCTGTATAATACGAACAGTTATTTTAGGGAAAATGAGCAGAATTGCTTAGTTTGGTGCAAATTTTAGAATTTGGAATAAGGGTAGCTTTGCATTATTTTAAGAAATAAATGATATCTTGAGGACTATGAGGAGGTACAAACTGCACACCTTTGATCCCAGAACTTGGGAGGTAGAGGTATAAGGATCAGGGAGTCAAGGCCATTTACAACATATGAAATTTGAAGTCAGTACAGATCTACATAAGATCCATCTTCCCTATACCAAAAAAGGATGTATAATTTACAAGCAAAACGTATGTTAACTCTATATTTCTATAAGGGAAATAATTTCTGATCAAGTCAGCTAACATATGTTGTTGTTATGTTTTTGGTGAGAATTAGGCTTATTGCCAGAATTTTATCAAACAATGTAATTTGTTACAAAGAGTAGTATTTTTCAAACTGAATAAGTTAAAAACATAGAGATATTACCTCACTGATTACAGCTTCATGTATTATACTGTATCATAATATGTAGAATGTTTGTTATTGATTTAGTACTTTAAATCAAATTGTTGTACTTATTGCTTATTATATAATCTAAATTATGATTTACTTTTAAAGAAACAAAACCAACTCGCGTCTATTACATTCTGTATGAATATGTTTTATGTATGTGCATTTCCAAAATATCTAAACTATTTTTCTATATCATATCATATCTATATCATAAATATACAAACTTAGTGTCTAAAATGTTTACATATAAAGGTTAAAGTAAAAATTTCTGATTTATTCTGAGGGATGAAAAAGAAAGTCTTGCCTAAATCTTTCTCTTTGAATTGGAGATGACCATTTTTTTCTGTGTTTTTCACATCATTATGCCCCTGTATAAATTCTGTGACCAAATTTTCTACAGTTATATTGCGTTAGGGTTCACTATAGCACATGCAAATTTACTATTCTTGCAAAGACTCTGTCTTCACAGATTGTCATTTTCTGAAAGCCAGGGTTTATGTCCTCAGTATGTGAATTTTGAGACAAAAATTCATTTTATAAAAGCTATTGCCAAAACAAAAAAACAACACAGCATACAATAAGGCTACTGTGGTTAAAACAGCAGGGTTGGGGTCACAGAGAGCATTACAGCTGGGTATGAAATAGTCACACTAAGGAAGAGGAAGGACAGCACTATGAACACAGCAGGGGGTGACAGGCTCCAGCTTGTCCTGTGTTACCCTCCCCTACTGCAACCCAGGAATATGTGCAAGGCACTGGTACTCAATCCCCTAGTAAACCCAACTGTGTGGGTCGTACCTCCATACACATTCTTGAAGCTAATTGTATCAGATTAAATTGTGAGATTGAATACCAATAACTCTTTTTCCTGTTTCAGGAAGGATATCACCCCAGAAAGCTTCAGAGGTTGGCAGAGGGAGGAGAAATGGTGGCCCAAGACTGACTTGTCCAGATCCTAGGTGCAGTCTCTCGATGTTGCTGCTAGTCTCAGTCTGCCTTCCGCTCTGGATTGTGTACTTAATTTCCACTTTCCCTTTCTCAACTACTGAAATGAGCTCTGACTCCTGACTCACTTTACTTGTGCCACAGTGTGATTTTTCTCCTTCTAGCGCTAAGAGCCAAGACTGTTACAGCTGGATTTGGAGGGAATGTGAAAGGAGACATGTTCTTTGTTTATAACTAGCAAAAAGCAGGGAAGCCTGTTAATCTCTTTCCCAAGTTGGAGGCTCAGTAAATATGCTACTCTTCATCCTCCAGCATCTGGAGACGACAGCCATCATTCAGCAATACTCAAGTTTGCCTTCTTTTAGGTCATTGTGATTTGCCACAGTATGGCTTCCAGGGTATTTTACTCTGTCTCATTGACTGTTAGCACTGTTCACACTTCTGTAACTCCCTTTAGTTAAATCATTTAAGGGTGCCATTCATATCCTGCTGACACCCTGACTGAATATACCTGTTTAACCAAATATACCCTTGAAATCTATTGTTTTTGATTTCATGTTATGTGGATATTTAGGATATCCCCATGTCTGTTCTTCAACAAATAGCTTATTTTTACACAGATAAAAGTTTATTTGGGTTAGAACTTCATCTTTGGAAAATTCTAAGGTAGAGTTTATTAAGTTGACTTTGCCTTGACTTTTCATATGTCAACATAAGTGACATATATATGTGTATAAATAAACATTGCAATGAAAATATGTATATAAAGTATAATATATACACATATATTACACATATATGTTTAAAATTAGTAATTTTCTCAGTGCCTGTCTTAATGCCATATTATATAGCAATGAATGATGAATGCTTATTATGTATCATTTTGAAACCAATGTGGCTTTCCTTGACTTTCTGGGAATTTGCAACATTCAGAATGACCTTAGAAGTCACATGTTAAAGACTGTGATTCCCTCTCTCTAATGTGCACTTTTAATATCAAAATTGCATATCTCATGTGAATCATATAATATGTCAGCTCTGTATTGGCTTGTCTGCCTAGCTTTTAATGGTCAAACCATTTCTCTGGACCTGCCTGATTATTTTCTGCATAAGTTCCTGGAGAATCATTCAAGTTGGATACATTTTTTTTTTATTTTTAAATTGCAGACTAGTATTCCACAGGATAGATGTAAAATGTCTTAGCTGCTCACACATAAAAGCACATCTGGGTTGTTCGGTGTCTTTGGTCTACTAGCAATGAAGCAAATCTCTAAGTGACTATGTGCCAGACTTTTGGTTGAAAGCCCCAGTTTCCATTTCCATGTGCTAAATGGCCAAAACTATGTTTACTGGTCTACAAGGTAAGTGTGTATTTAGCTTAAAAAGACGTGGCTTGTGGTGACTTGAGTGGTAATGGCCCCAGTAGGCTCTTATATTTGAATTCTTGGTCTGCAGTTGGTGGAACTATTTGGGACGAATTAGGAGACATGGCCTTGTTGGAGGGGTGTGTCGTTGGAGGTAGACTTTGATATTTCCAAAGCACATGCCGTTCCCATTTAGCTGTCTGCCTCGTTTTTATCTCAATAGGTAAAGTTCTCAGCTACTGCTGCCGTGCCATATCTGCCTGCTACCACACTGCCCAGCATGATGGTCATGGATGCATCCTCCAAAACTTTAAACTTCAAATTAAATTCTTTTATAAGTTACTTTTGTCATAATGTTTTGTCAAGACAATAGAAGAGTAACTGGGACATGGACAAACTGCATTTCAGAGTGGCTGGACCATTGTTTTCCCACTAGATTAATTATGGCAACCATTTCATAACATATATATCTTAATATAGCAGACGTCTCTGAGTATATCTTACCACATGCATTTTTTATATAACAATTATATATCAATAAGTTATGTATTCCTGAGGGTGGGTGCAAAGGAAGATGCTCTTTCAAAAGATGATAAGACAAAATCCAGACCAGGAAAATATATTTGCAGGCCAGCGTTCAAAAATCTCAGATTTGAGGTTTTTTTTTAACCTGTTTTTGACAGAAAGTTATATATTTTATATTTAAGTGTTTGAGCTCTTCTGAGAGAGTTTTTGACATGTTTGTCATTATTTAATTTAGTCCCCCAATGGGGGAAACTGACCTGGAGGTGGAATAAATTATGCTTTCCCAAAACTCCAAGATGGCATAACTTATCTAGACATCATAGGCTATCAGGTAGACACATTCCCACAGAAGACAGATTTCCCAGCTTACAGATCTTCTCAGATTCCAACAAGGAGTAGCCATTACTGCCCTACAGAGTACCTTGGAGGAATTAGGGGAAACGGTGATTTGTATGACTGTAACACATTCATATTTTTTTCAGACTCAGTCGTTTAAAAGGTTGTTATACAATTTTATAAAGAGAACTTTAGGCTTTTGACAGATTTTCTCTTGGTGATGGCTTCCATCTTAAACTAGGCAATACCCTGAAATGAGATGAATACTCTACAAGCTTGCTAAATTGGATCGTTAGCAGAGCTATGGCTAACCTTAGTTCTTTTTTATATTATCTTTACTGAGCTCTATATTTTTCTCCACTCTCTTCCCTACCCCACCCCTCCCCGCAACTTCAACCCTCTCCTAAGGTCCCCATGCTCCCAATTTACTCAGGAGATCTTGTCTTTTTCTACTTCCCTTGTAGATTAGATATATGTATGTCTCTCTTAGGGTCCTCAGTTTTGTCTAGGTTCTCTGGGATTGTGACTTGTGGGCTGCTTTTCTTTGCTTTATGTTTAAAAACCACTTATGAGTGGGTACATGTGATAATTGTCTTTTTGGGTCTGGGCTAAGCTTAGTTCTTTAGTCTTTGACATCACCTGTGAGGCATGGATATACGCGGTTAGGAACTTGTGACTACATTTTTATGAGTATTGAAATGTCTCCTCTCTGCATTTATGGCTCACTTAGATATTTTCTTGCAACTAGATAGTATGGTTACTAAAGAGCTCCAGTAACTGCATTTTATGTATTAGAAGCCACATACTGTTACCAGAATCTACGTCGTCTTCCAACTGGTATGTTTTATCCTAGAGCATTTTAAAGCTTTTTACCAAATAAATGCAGGAAACGCCTTCTACATCCAGAGGACATGAAGTACAGGGCCATACACATAATTCCCTGTTTTGCAGATGTGTTTCTCTCTCAGACTAAAGCATTTCAATTCCTATTACATGCTTTCAACGATATTAACCCCTGCAACCACATATGATTTTTTGTGTTCCTAGCTCTGGGGTGTGGAGTACAACCCCATTAATCTCTTAACCTATAAAAGGAAGAAATGGCATAGCTGTGACAACAGCTTCTCAGGTGTACAGTTCAGAAGCTGCTCACCTGAGTCTTCACAGACGATGCTTATTTTGGGGAGGCAAGTACATAAATCACCCCTTTTGATATATGGCAAAATGGTTGACACAGGCTCTCATCATCCTGTATTTCTTTATTTCTCCTAACCTTTTGGCCAAAAGGGACAATATTAGACATTTGAGCATGCTATTTACTGTTTCCATATCAGTAGCTTTATTTACTGGGTAAAACAGTATTGCTAATCCACAGAAACTTATGAAGTATCATTGACTATTCTTCAGAAAGAATCAAATGGCTGGTATAGCTGATTCAGAAATGAAAATTTCAAGAACTAAAGGAGTTAAAAAAACCCTTAAATTACTGTAAGACACACATTGTGGCTTCATATTGTTTTAAAACCAGAATATTTCTATAATTTCATGGGTTTATCTAGGTAGCAGTAATGATCTCATTCCTTGGTATCCATGAAATTGATTGTTACTGAACAGTTGAACAAACTTAGTGGAATTTCTAGATAACTGTCACTTTATGTTCAGAGAGCATAAAGTCATTGGATTAAAGCAGAAACCTTGGTTGTAGTCTAAAACCTTGTATTAACTATTTCTAATAAAGTATAGATCAGAAAAGTCAGAGAGTGGACTCTTATAGCTTAATTGACAAGCACTCTTTTAAGAAAAGCTGCCACTTTTCTGCCTACAACGGTGTAATAATTAAGGTAATAATTGAGAAGGGTATGTTGACCACTTTTAGACATTAAGACCACTGATTTTCTTATTTCATTTTTTTGTATTTTATAGTATTGAAGAGTGGAAAAGTATGTCTAAATGCAAGAGACCTTCTATATTAAATATGGCACAAAATTCTTTTTTTAAAAGATCTATTTTTATTGAACTGTATGTGTATATGTGTGTGCCATATGTATGTAGGTCCTCACAGAGGCCAGAAGAGGGGATGTAGTTATGGGCAGCTGTGAACCTCTTGTGGGTGTTTGGCGCTGAACTCAGATGCTCTGGAAAAGAATGAAGTGTTGTTAATCACTGAACAATCTCTCCAGGCTCCTGAAATAAACAAAGAAATATCTGGGGTGACAAACTTTTCCTTTCTTTAAGTAATACTCTTTTTTTCTCATCAATTATTAACATAACAATCATAACAACTCATATTTATACTTTTCCTCAGCCTTTTCCAAGTTATTATCAATTCCTAGTCTATCTAAATAAAAACCCAAATATTCCAGTTTTGATGAAGAAATCTAATCTTTATTTCTATGATGTTAGCACAATATACTCACACGATAGCTTCGATCTGTACTTAACAAAATACATTTGTAACACTTTACAAACTTCCTCAGTGTGGAAAACATCGCATAACATTTTATTAAACACAATACTTCATATATATTATATATCCATAATTTTATTTACTTTAAAAAGATAATTAACTCTCTTTATTCAATACTTGGTTTTATCATCAATAAAGCACAGCCTAACAAAAGAAGAAGTGCTCTTGTTAGCAAATAAGATAAATAGAACACTAAGGAGAGATATAACACCTGCTAGTCTGATTTGTTTTAAATTAAGGTACCAGTGGAATGTAAACAAATTTTTTGTAATTATTCATTTTTTACAAAAGATGTGTTATCAAATATACATGCAGAGGTCTGAATCCTAGTGTCTATCATTATAGTTTCTTAACAATGTGGTACAATTTGTTAAGTCATTAAAAACGGTAGCCTTTGGCACTTGGAGTAGAAAAAGAATATATCAATAGTATGTAAAGAAAAAGAATTCAATGACTAGAGAAGTACTTTAAAATCTTTTTTGTTAAGAAATAGGAAAGATTAGGAAATATCATATACTGCACCTCAAATACTGCAGCTTGGTTTTTCTTCAGAGTACTAAAACCAGTCCACCCTTCCCTCTAGGAACTGGCCAGGCCAGTAGACGGGGACATCGCGATGGTGGTGATGGTAGAAGTGGGGAAGGCAACATTTTACACCCACTTCCTTCTCTGAGAAGGAAATTGCCAGAAGGGTTACTGTTGAGTCTGTATTTTATTGCCAGAGTTTTCAATTCTGCTGGTTTCAGCTAAATTCCTAACGCCTTAGGAGGTTGAGTTCTCTAAAAAAAACCTCTGCCCTTTGTATGTAGAAGTGGATAATGGGATGAGAGGATTCCTTGCTGGACAGTTGTTCTCACTGAAAACTGCACTGAGGTCAGACCAACCAGCTCTGCAGTTTTCTTTTTGCTGCCTCTTGGCAATCAAGTGTACAATATAATCCTTAAGACACGGCATAAAAGTATTTAATAACAAATTTCAAGAGCCAAATATTTCTCCACCCTATAAATCTCTAACCTGGAAGAATACTTCAAAATGTTTTGATGGTATTCTTGCTACCAATAACATGGTTTCCTTTGATTGAGGCTCAAGGCTTTTGATTCAAGACAGGCAGCCAAAACTACAGGTTGCAGTCTAAGCACAAAAGCTGTGACTACTCTGACGTTCTGAAGATACACTTTCTTACTTTATACTGTGAGACACTTTTATTTCTCGATTAGCGTCTGCCGAGATTATTACTGTCAGTGTCTCATTACAGGCATGTCAGGGAAGAGAGTCATGCTTGCCCCATCGTGGCTCCAGTTTATGAATGAGATAATGCAAAGATGAAACACGCTGGAACAAAATGAATTTTTATCATTCCTTACTGAAGCTGTAACCTTTGCCATCAGGTTGGAGACATCTTGAACTGGACCAACATGTCTGGCAACGGAACCCACAATCTCAACTTTTGGCTCAGATTTTCTTGTTTATGAATTCACAGCAGTGTAGTTTGCACAAGGAATGTAAATAGTTATTTTTTTCTTTTTAAAATAGAAGAATATATGTATGATCTCAAAACACTTAATAAACTAAGGAGAAGCCATAAAGTGGAAAATATAATCACAGTAATTTCAAAATATTCTCTAAAACAATGTTTTAACTATGCAAATGTACTCACTAAAAATACCAGAAATCAGCATTACCAATACTTAAATAAAAAACAGAAAAATGGTGCAGATAACTAGCTATTCCCTTTAACTGAAAACATTCCTACAGAGTTTCAGATATTGAAAAGTGCATTTTTTCAAAGAAATGCTCAGAACCCTTTTTAAAACTTTTTTTTTTCACTGTGAGAGAGCCGCTACAGGGAAGCTGAGGACGGCCTAATCTGCCGAGGATGACCTAATCTACCACATCTTCCGAATGAAGGAGCATTTCTCTGACGAGGGATCGCACACCTCTGTTTCACAGCTAAGTAGAGTTTGAGAGTTTACATGGTCTATGCACTGGAATAATCAGCACCTCCCAGACTGAGCTTCTGGTGCAGATTCAGCAAAAACATGATTAATATATAATACTGCATGGCCTCTGCTGTAGGGAAAACCTGTGTGGTTTGGATTTCCACAGCTAATTATAATGAAAAAAAAAAGAAATCTCAAAGTTGGCACATTCAGAAAGTTAAGTATTATACATCGAAGGAAATCGCTTGGTCTTAATGCTGCCCTCTGCGAAGCCTCAGTGACGGGTCTTAGGAACTGTTCAGATGGTGACATTAATTGGGGCCTTGCTTTGTGCTTTTCCTTTCCCTTGGTGTAAAATCGCCACGATTTCTGTGGTAGTTCAATGAGAGTTCCAGACTGATGGCGAACAATCTAGTTGGGCAAGAAGGCTTTCCAAATCCTCCTGAACAAAAACAAAAGAAAAGAAAAACCAAAAAAGCACACAGGTAGAATAAACGTGTGGTTTTGAGGGTGGTGGTGGTCACCCATATGATGGCACGAAGGGCCACAGCTCAATCCTTATAAGCCCGTGTGGGGGACGTTCCTTTGTAGAAGATGTTTCTTGTGTTTTCAGGGCTGTTGCTTCTCTCGGGGATCAAGATAATGTTGCCCTTTCTGCGCAGGGTGGAGTCGCGTGAGGAGGACACAGACAGCGTCTCTGAACCTATCTCGCTGCCCTCCACTGGGGTCACTCGGATGGTCGTGATGCCATGGTGGTGGTGCTCGTTGCTGTCGATGTTGCTTCTCTTGCGATCTCCAGACCCAAAGCTGTCTTTGAGGGACTCGCAGCTTTCCGAGTCCCTGTTGAGATCATTGAGCTCGTAGGTTTGGCGCAGGCTGCCCTTCTCTGGAGCTTTCCACTTCCAGGAGCCGCTACCTTCTCCCTCTGTGGTGGATGGGATCTGAATGATAGGCCTGTTGTTCTCGGGGTGGGCCTCCACCCGCACGATGCCACCGGGCTCGTGGTCTGTCAGGGTTTTGTAGCGGATGGAGCCTGTGCAGGTGACGGTGCTCCCCTCGGCATTCTTGGGGCTGCTCTGCAGCACGCCCTGTTGCTTGGACATGGCGATGACCTGCATGATGCGCGGCTGGCTGTTGCTCCGGTTACAGGCCACTGTCTTCTCTGCGGCTTTCAGCCACTTGGCCCGTGCAGAACTGCTCTTGGGCGAGGTGCTTATGTTTTCCTGGGTCTCCTCAGGGATGTGCACCAGTTGAGAGGAGCCAGGGCGGGACTGGATGGACACACGTGGCCCTCCAGGCATGCTATTGTTGCACCCGGGGACAGAGCCAGGCTGGATCTTGAGGTATTGATTGCCTGGGACATGGTGGTCTCCATTCACCCCTACCCTGGAAGGCTCTGAGCTGGACCTCATTTCTATGGACCTAGGTGGTGACTGCCCTTCTGGCTCAGTGTCCATAACCTGCAGGGACATCTTGCGACTCTCGTTCTTGCTCTTCCACTGGGTGAGTAGCTGCTTGGACCGGGCAGAATCCATGGAGGCATGGATACTAGCGTTTCTTCTCACAGGGTCTTCCACTGAGGGGGTATTGGCTCTGGGCAGCGTGTTGCTGAAGGTCACCATGCTCTCTTTCCCCATGGGACTCCGAGGGGTGATGATTTCTACGTCAGCATTGGCCCTCTTGAGATTTGTTAAGGAGCTTGCATCCCTGTGGTTTCGGTTGAGGATGCCCTCTGTGTGAGCAATTCCATCACTGCTGCTACCATTTTTAGCTGATAGAACCCTGCTGGCGTCTTGACTGAGGTCTGTC
This sequence comes from Neodon shergylaensis, assembly GCA_025134845.1. Classification (NCBI taxonomy): domain Eukaryota; kingdom Metazoa; phylum Chordata; class Mammalia; order Rodentia; family Cricetidae; genus Neodon; species Neodon shergylaensis. Next base: position 6,930,799 of record JABTXL010008488.1, read on the forward strand.
AGTGACCTGAGGGCATCTCTCTGCTGGAGCATACTCTCTTCACTAGGGAGAAAATTCCCCACAGCATACAGGCCCTGGTGTTCGAGGGAAAACAACAAACATCACACACTAGAAGATGCCATTAATCACGTTTCTCTTAGAATACCCACAGTTGAGGAAGGTACTGAGCATAAGCCGAGGACCAATAGAACAATGAAAAAGTACAATTACTCAGGGGGTAGCTTTAACTATCTAGATCATTGGACTAATTGCTTAGAAATAAGGGCGATTCCTTTCAGTTCCACCAGAAGTTGTCACACCTTCTGTATGTATTTTTTAAATTATTATTGCTTTATAAATAATGCCATTCAAAACTTCCACTTCCTCCCCTCTTCCCAGTTCCCTCCCCCTCCCCCCTCCCCTTCCAATCCTAAGAAAAGGCAGGGTACCCTGCCCTGTGGGAAGTCCACGGCCCTCCCCACTCCATCCAGGCCTAGGAAGGTGTGCATCCAAACAGACTGGGATCACAAAAAGCCAGTACATGCAGTAGAGACAAATCCCAGCGCCATTATCATTGGCTCTCAGTCAGCCCTTATTGTCAGCCACATTTAGAGTCTAGTTTGATCACATGCTCATTCAGTCCCAGTCCAGCTGGCTTTGGTGAGCTTCCATAAAGGAAAGACAGACCAGACAATGAGAGAAGTACGGACATTTTCCCCTGCCTTCCAAAGTTTTTCTTCTTTCTTTCTTTCTTTCTTTCTTTCTTTCTTTCTTTCTTTCTTTCTTTCTTTCTTTCTTTCTCTCTCTCTCTCTCTCTCTCTCTCTCTCTCTCTCTCTCTCTCTCTTTCTTTTTTTTTTGGACTAGTAGCTTCTTTTTGAGTGACAGCCCAAGAGGCTTGAATGATTCATGTTCCCTTCCATTTTCAATCATTCCTGATGGCAAGCAGAGGAGTGCGGGGGGGGGGGGATTTTGGACAGGAACCATTCCTGAAAACACGGAGTGGGGTTTAGAAATGAGGGCAGCGACATACATTGTTGCAAGTCACGCTGACTTCAGCCTTTCTGTCTGCTTTAAACTTGACCTTTAAGTGAGAAAGTTGGATCAAAGTGCTGCTTTGTATCAAATGTGGGCCAAATTTTACTTAATTTTGCCTGCGTTCTTAGTTCCTCAATTTTATTTGTTTGAGATATGGAAAAGGTTACATTTCGGTTTCAAAATTGTTACCCTGGTTACAGGAGATCTAATGCCTGCTGGATTTCCAGAGACAGGTTCATGTAGCTGATGTCTACCTGTGAGTTATTTCAATTGGAGGTGGCTGGTTCTACCACTTAAGTCTAAGTAATGCGATTTTATGGTTTTAATATTTTATAGACTGCTTGACAGTGAGGAGTAGCATATGTTTAGGTATGATAATGCACCAATTTCAGAGCACAGAGTGCAAATGGAATAAAAATAAAATTCTCTCTCTCTCTCTCTCTCTCTCTCTCTCTCTCTCTCTCTCTCTCTGTGTGTGTGTGTGTGTGTGTGTGTGTGTGTATTGAGATAAGATCTCACTATGTCACGCTAGTTGGCCTGAAATTTGTTATGTAGATCAGGCTGGCCTCAAACTTATAGCTATTTATCTGTCTCTGCCTCTCAAGTGCTAGGATTTCAGGCATGTGCCATCATATTTAGACTGATTTTTTTTATTGTTTTTGAGGTTTCACTAGGTAGACCAGGCTGACCTTAAATTTGCAGTTCTGCTGCTTCAATCTCTTAAGAGTGAGTATTGCCCTGGCTATCCTTTAGTGCCTCCTTTTAAATACTTCTACCTGTGCTCTTACCACCAGGACATGCTTCCTAATACTCTACCAATAATTGCATTGCATTTGTAAATTTGATAAAAATCTGCCATTGAACTTCAAGTTCTGACCCTATTGTATTCAGTGCTCAGAATGGTAATATAGTTATTTAATTCTTATTTTGAAAGAAATATGACATAAGTCATATTTAATTAATTAATTAATTAATGAGCCATTGGAAATCAAACTAGGGGTTTGTGTGCTCTACTTTTTTGTGCTCTATACATCTACTTCAATATTTTTGTTCTGTGGGTAAAGAATCAAGACTATGAGTGGCCAGGAAGAGTTGAACTTCATACCTACATCCTTTGGATTGGTTGGAACACTCATGTGAGTGGTAGGGTACCATGATCTTACACGAGTGCAAGGAGATGCACAGACTATGGAGTGGAAGCTCTTTTCCCCTTCTTTTATAGCACTCAGTCACTGCCAGTCAGTACTCCAATAGCCACCCTGGCCTATGTGCCATGATTCCCCACTGACTTCAGTGTGATCTAGTTCCTCTCTGCTGAAGAGGGCATGTGAGAGTAAAGTTTAAAGTGTTATCACCAGCTCCACTTGCTTATGAAGAGGAAATCATTGGACACCTTGGGAATATTTCTTCTTCAAGATCATTTGTTTTTGTGATTCCATTCTTACAAGTACCAAGATCACATGACTGTGGCTAGGGACAACTGAGTTTTATTTCTGTCAGCCCCCTTAGTTTCCTTCTTGTTGCCTGTTCATGTCTGTTACCAGCATGTTGGTTATCCTGGAAACTTTTTCACTCTGTGAAATTTTTTCACCTGGCAATTTTGCATAGTCTAAATAAATGCAATGATGCATCTATAAGTAATGGCCCTGGCTTCCAAAGTACTCATGGCTCTTCTGCCCTTCAGACATAGCTACTAAAATGCCTATATTACTTAATAATCATGAACTCCTTAAATGTGTTTCTATCCAGCAATATGTTAGCTGGATTATTTATCTAGTCTACTAGTGTGATAACCATAAGTCCAGTCTTCTAAGTTATAAATTTGGTCATTGCTTCTCATTCAAACACTTCCCTTTTTCTCTGATTGCTCCTTAACATCTTTGTGTGGTAATCTCTTCCCCCTGAATGAGCTCTCTATTTTATTTACCTTAAAATATTTTTAGCCATATCATTCCTAGAAAGGTTACTTGATGTTCTTTTGGCAGTTTCCTGTCCACAAGGAATCACATCCCATCACTAAGTATGTTGTAACCATTTATGCTGATGCTTGTCTTCACACGAGACCAGCATCAGGAGACATCTTATTTTCCTTAGTTTTATAGTGGATAACAATGTGTAGATAATGAATAAGGAAGGTGAATAAAAGGACGCGTGCATAACTGAGTTCAATAGACAATGTCGGTCTCCTTATAATGCAGATACTTATCTTGAAGGTATTTAGTGTGTTTGAGAGATTAAAAAGCTTCACTGTTGGTTGGACCATAGCTACATTCAGAAAAGTGCTACTTTGTGTTGTTGGGGGAAATTATAGCAACTTTTACTAAATCTTCACTATTCCTAGTTTTACTTATATCTGCTTTCCTCATGTATAAAATTTCAGTATACAGGGTATTACTCTGTGTGCTTTCTTTAAGAAAGGATTATAACAATTCTCAAATCAATCTTGGCTCATAAGAAGAACTCATTAAATCATTTTATTGGAAGTAGAGAATAATTTGCCTTAGAATAAGATGCACCCTGGGATTTTCTCATGAATATAAATGCATCATGAGTAAGTTATTATTGTACAAAATATTCTATGCATGCCTTTGCACACTAAACTGCACTTCACTAAGTAGTAAGAATGTTATTTACCAAATACAGGGCGATTCCTCCTCCTATTAAAAAGCCACAATAGACATCGACTGGGTGATTCTTATACTGAGTTATCCGTGTTAGCCCGCAGATGATTCCACAGATGATAAATGTGAAGACCAAGAGAGGTTTCAGGAGCTTGGAGGAATCGGTTAATGTGGAATTGAAGTACATCTTTAAAATGAAAGACGTGAGGTAAGTATGCTAGAAAGGCCATTGTATTAGAAAAGTCTAAGCAAATAGAAAGTTCAACTCAAAAGTTTGGCTGACACACTTGACATAACTTTAACCATTCCCCTTGCCATGGCTAAGTTCTCAACTGACCTAAGAGGAAAGTGCATGACAACATTCATAAAATACACAGCCGAGCTCTCCTTTAATTGCAGGAAAGTCTGCAAATTATCAAAGCAGTAGATTTTTCCCTAGAATCCTAATATCCCTCTTACATACCACAAAATTTCGGTACATTCGTCTCACAAAAGACTACTCAGGCTGTGGTGTCAATCAAACACCAGGACTCTTCATTGTGTAACACTTATCAACCTGACCGTGACCTAGAACTCGCTATTGTTACATAAATACTGAGAGCTGTGTTCCTGTCTATGTCTTTGTACACGTCCTTAACAAAAGGCCTTTGGTTTCTGCCACATTTGTGTATCACATAAATATTTCCCCACAAAGTATTGTGTTCAAAGGGCCCAAGGGTAAGCAAATATTATGACTCATTGTGGAAAAATTCTTTGATTCTTCCTTTTTTTTTAAAAAAAAAATGAAAAGTAGCATCTGATAATGGCTTTAGGAGCTATTGTATTAAATTATAATCTAATTAGTCACCTGGAGGAAACACTCATTCCTCAGCTTTTCTCTAGGTCACAGTTTAGCAACCAGGAGCTTGTTACTTACCGACACGTACACAGCAGCAAAGGCAGCAAGGGTCGCGTGTTGGGACGGGAATGACTTTCTGCCAAGGGAAGACAGCCAAATTATGCGTTTAGTTTGAATGCGCTGCCAGCCACCATTGCAAGAAGACAGGGTAAGATGTTCAACTTCAGCTCACGAAACAAGAAGTTATAACCCTAATTTATATTTGGTTTACTGAGAAAAACCAGCGTGATTACAACCCTTGGGAACACTGCTGGCCACCATGAGTATTAAAGAATAGCGGTGACATACTTTTTAATAAAAACTGAAATGAAAGGAAGTCGAAGATAAGTATGAGGTTGGCAAAGGAACACGTGAAATGAGTTGGAAAATAACTGCGTTTTGATTGCAGTTAGATCAATTCCTTGTTAAAGTCCATAAAATGTAGGGCTTTGATGTTTTATGTGCTTTTTCTGCCCTGAAATAGTTTCATGGTAATAAGTAAGGACATTATTTTCCCATACAAGTAGATCTTAATGTACTTTTATACTCTAAAAGGCACAGAAAAGCCCTCTCTGCAGAGCTTACTTAAATGTGACTGTTACTTCTAAAACAACACAGAATTTTCTTAAGTTGAACAACTTAAGGAGCAAACTTCATTTGGGACACTGATCAGTGGAACATACACAGAGAAAATACACAGGAAAAGTATTAGAAATTTCTTTCAGTGGAATAAAAACATGGAAAAAAGTCATTGATATTATTTCTTTTCTAATTATTTGTTACTTGTTATATTGTTATAGACAATAAAATGTGGAAGTATTGAGAAAGAATACAGGACATGGTTCTTCAGCATAAATTCGAAATTACTGAATTGTCCATGGGAATTTGTTTTGTTGAGAAGTCAAAAATAATAACTCCAGTTTTTATAATAATTATCTAGAACTCTGCATCTCTCTACTGATTTTTTTCAGCACCTCAGAAACTTCCTCTTGTCTTATAAGTGTATTTTACTTTGTTGATTGAAAATAATTTAATGTAGTAGTAGTTTCATGTCCTTAACCTTCTGAACTTTAAAGTCAGGAGCTTGGGTGTGCAATGTTTGCACGACACAGGGACTGGCATGGAATAGTTTTAGAGTTCTGTTTCCAACCTGCCACTGTTGATAACTGTAAGGTCAGATCCTGAACAGATATCCTCCACGATATAGGAATTTTCTTTGCAGGACACATTCAGAGAGGTGTAGTTTGGCTTGCACACAGTCAGAAAGTACGGGGCTTGGTATCCTGTGGAGAGCTGTATGATGTCTGTAATGAGAGCCGTGGAGCACAGTCCAAACACATGGACACCTAGAAGGAAAACGGAAAATGTTGTTACCAACTTGATGGCTAGTGCTGGGTTTATATTAGTGTCAACTCTGTTTATTGTACATTAGTGTGTTGACCTTATAATGTGGTAATTTTTTTTCTAAGGTAATTTGAGAGGTAATATAGAAATTTTCTAAGCTTCTACGTTGATTTTTTTCTCTTCTTTTTTTTTATTGAGGAAAAAAAAGTTTCCGCCTCCTCCCCGTCTCCCATTTCCCTCCCCCTCCTCCTGCCCTTCTCCTCCTCCCCCCATTCCTCTCTCCCTCCCTCTCCAGTCCAAATAGCAGTTAGGGTTCCCTGCCCTGTGGAAAGTCCAAGGTCCTCCCCCCTCCGTCCATGTCTAGAAAGGTGAACATCCAAACTGGCTAGGCTCCCACAAAGCCAGAACATGAAGTAGGATCAAAACCCCGTGCCATTGTCCTTGGCTTCTCATCAGCCCTCATTGTCCGCCATGTTCAGAGAGTCCAGTTTTATCCCATGCTTTTTCAGTCACAGTCCAGCTGGCCTTGGTGAGCTCCCAATAGATCAGCCCCACTGTCTCTATTTAAGGGCAAAAGAGTACAGCGAGAATTTACCAGCTAGTCAATAGACTATGGTCACTCTTGTCAATTAGCGGAAATATTTTATATATAAATATTTGCTTTTAATTAAGCGTGTCTAGGTGTAGGTCTGTATACATGTTCATACAGGTGCCTGCAGAGTACAGAAGAAGGTATCGGAGTTCCAGAGCTGGAGTTACAGGCGGTTGTGAGAGGCCAGATGTGAGTGCTAGAAATTAAACTTAGGTCCTTTACAAGAGCAGTGTATATTCTGAACTGATAAGCCATGTCTCCAGTGGCTAAGGCCAGTTTTTAATATGATTTACCATAGGTCACTTTCCATCTATCTGGGGGAAAAAGTTGAGGAAAGATTAGAGAGGGACAGAATATGAGAAATGCAATAGAATTGAAAATGTTTTTGCGTTAACGTTATTTTTATTTTGCCGTCAACTGAACTGATTCACGGCAATCTGTGTGATCATGGGTTTGCATCTGATCTTTGGAGTCTGATGGATTTGCAATTAAGACAATGACTTCCCCTACTCCCCAGTCCGTCAGTAGCTAAATGGTTCAGTAATGTGGAAAACAACTTGTAGGGAGGAGGAGAAGTTGACAGGGATGGAGGAGATAAAAGCAAATCAGGAGGTGAGAGTAGTAACCATGCATTAAATGTAGTTATAAAACTGTCAAAGAACAAGTTTAATAAAAGTTACTTAACTCTGTAATAAAATGTACACAACACAAGTTTTTAAAATGGTAATTTAAAAATCCTGAGCATTTCTGAGGGGTTCGGACTCTTTTCTCACCTTGGTCTATGACTGTAGGCACAGGTACTAAACCCCACAGAGTCCATTCTACTTCTCTATAAAGCACAGAGCTGCTGAGAATGATAATAAAGCAAAGAAGGGAGAAGGCAGGATTTGCCATAATAACCAAACAGAAGTTACAGCCTGGGTAGCTGTGGGAGCTGCCATATTTGGTGATGATGTCCTTATATATCCTGCCAAACTTTCAATTGTATATTCTGGGACTAATCTTAAATTACAAATCCTCAAGCTCTTTGTTATTTGAAGTCACCTGCTTGGCTCATCTTGTGAGTAGTTCCTTCTAAGGAAGGCATAGATGATTTAGAACATGCCTACTCTTCCCAGGCTGTCTTGTCTCCCTGAATTCATTCTGATTCAAATGCTTGCATTCTGATTCATGAGACGCTCACTGAAATCATTCTAAAAGGCACCCTTTCATCCTCTCCAGACCAAGAGTGTTGGATTGCACTGATTTTCATTTTTCTTCTCCAGCCATTGTCCTCCAATCATCACAGCCTCAGTTCCTTTCCAATTACACCAGGAATTCACAGCATGGAAACTGATCTCTACATTCCAGTTCCGAGCCACATGCATAGGGTCTACTCTGTTTTTTTTTTATGTATTTATGTACAGGTGTGTGAGTATGCACATTAGTGTGAGGGTGCCCATAGAGAACAGCGGGAAGTGTCAGACCCCACAGAACTGAAGTTTCAATCTTGTAAGCTGCCTATTCTGGGGTCTGTCTTGGAGTCAACTCCGGTCCTCTGAAAGAGCAGGAAACACTCTTAATCATTGAGCCACCTGTTCAGTCCACCTAGGAGTCATTCTTAACACGATACAGCATAGAGCACAATGTGCTGGACATGAAGAGCAGGCAGTGTGGTCTGAGATTTGCTTGATCCAGGTAAAGACTGAATAAGAAGGGAGTCAACTTATTTTACATCTGGGGAAATGAGACTCCACAGGCCCAGGCTGGGTGAGGTTGCAGACAGCAGCATTTCAGAGTATACACTTCTTTGTCCATAGCATTATATTCTATTATGGAAGCCTTTCTCTGGGTTCAGCTTTATGTCTTGGAGTTCTATTTCCTTATCTCAAATGTTTCTAAGTGGGATACTGCTTTATTACTATACCAATGTGATGGTAAGAAGATACCTTCAAAATGCAGGGTTTAGGAAGTGATTCAGAGTCAGTGAGGGAGAGAAAATTTCATGTAATTATTCATGAGATATTACATGAAGCTACCAAATTCTTTATGCTGACAAGCTATAGGTAAAAATAGCCTAATAGTGACTTATTGGGATGAATATAAAACCTTCAGGTTGGTTTCTGGTATCGTAGATGATCATTTAAATCAGTAAAAAAAATGTAAAATAAAATCTGTGGCTCAAACTTGATTATGATGGTCCCATGCTAATTGTGATTTAGGAATTAGTGTGAGTCAGATATTTACTTAGTCAGGCCTGTGGTTTTCTTATAGGCGTCATTAAAAAAATGTAAGGTGTGTGTGTGTGTGTGTGTGTAAAAGGGTCTAACCAAGAAAAGGTAGCCAGGATGTAGCAGTCTAGTGTGACATATCCATCCACAGGGACTTCGGGATGAAACCACTAGGAACAGACTCACTTATGTGAATAAGTTAATTTCTGAAACTTTGTCAATTAACAATGACCTACTGACATTAAAAAAAAATAAAACGAAGCGTGGTGCCATGCTCCTGCTATCCTAGCACATGGGAGGTAGAGGCAGGAGGCTGAAGAATTCAAAACCAGCTTCAGCAACATATTAAATAGAGGCCACATGGAACTTGCCCCTACTTTTTTCCTTCTCCTATGGGAAAAAATATCAAAACCTAAAAGATACACTTTTTGAAACTATTTTAAAGTAAACTTATGCTTCAACTAGAGTTTGGCAGAACGCCCTGAAATGTGTGGTGTACTAGCTCACAGAATCAGAACTATGACTCTAAATAACACATTTTCGATAGAGATCCTAGATTCTAATTTTTAAAAAAACAGTTTCTTGTATAATGTGAAACTCACGCGTACTGAACGTATACATCTAAATTACAGCTTTAAGGGTTTAATATCTGTAATTAGACATTGTATTTCTGTGCAGAAAAGCATTTTCTTTCTTTTTGGCTCCTCACACCCACCAACGAATCTGACGGCTCTTCTGAGAAAGGAGTTGAAGTTGCAGCCCCCGGCATTGATGTGGGGTTCCAATCCAGCCCCATTTCTTCTTTTGGAAAGGCAGCAGTATAGAATCCCTTCTCCCACCATGATCTGCAAAGGCCACACGGTGTCAGCAAGAGTGTCACTGTACCTGCACACTCGCAAGTATACACTATGCATCATCCTTTCACACATTGTCAATTCAACAAAGAGAAGATGTATTTTTCTGAGCACTTCAGAAATGTAAGCAATTTATTCTGGGGATTTAGCAAGCAGTGAGAAATAAGCAATTAGGGCACTGTAAAGAGTTCTGGCTGTGTCTTGTCTACTTGCATTTGTCAAAGGTGTGAAAATATCTCTGAATTTCAATTTGATTAAAACAATCACCCCTTAGTATTTTGCTCATCACACCCAGTAATTCAATCAACCACACAGTTGCTGATTCTGCTCTAGCTTTGAGATTCTTGACATCAATTCCAAGATGCCTTAGAAGAACCAAATAAATATAGAGTTAGTATCAGAAACATTTGACAAGCAGATTTGGTCAGCAAAACAATTACTAATTTAGCAGAAGGAAAATAAATGCATGGAGAGCTTGTCTAAGTATAAAAGTACTATTGAGTATAGCCATTCCATACATATTTCAGTAGGGATGGAATGATGTTTTGTATTGGTTAACATGGTAGCAACCACTCCCATGTAGCTGCCAACAACTCGGTGTAGGCACTGCAAATGGATTAATTATTTAATGTTAATTGTACTATATTAAAAGTTGAAAACTAAATAAATTTAGACAGGAAAAGGTCACACGGTGGATGGCTATCTATTGTTTCCAGCACATGCAACACCAGGAGAGGAAGCATCCTGTGAGAAAGGCTTCTGATGGGGAACGTAGCAATTGGACTTCTTCCAAGTGACTCAGGGTTTATTTGCTCAGTTTATTCACTCATAGCTTAGTGAACAAACAACTTTACATCTATAAAGTGTGTTATTCAAATGATTGCATATAAACAGTCCTTTTTACCATGATCGTACACACCCTGCTGTACTTTATCTGTTTTATTCCAGATATATCAATTAAATCCATATATTGCATTCTGGCTAAGAAATATTTTCTGATGTGATAGGTTTAAAACAAATATACTATTTCCTATATGGTCAAATGACTAAGTAAAATGGAGGAAAGATGTTGCTATTTGAAGAAATGTCATCCATTAAAAAGCTTTCTCTGCTTCCAAGTGCATCATAAATACTTCTAATCCTTTGAATTCGCTGGAGCTCAAATACCATTCGTTTGCAGCGTGAATAAATTAGGTTTCAATTATTTTATCCAAATATTTCATTAAATGTATTTATAGTATAAATAATAAAATATTATTTACTATAGGGGTAATACTTGGAGTACAGAATCATAGTTACATGAAAGTATAGAGTTTAGAAAATCTACAAAGAAACTTTTTAGAAACTGTTGATATACTGAAACTCAAAAGGCCAGTGCATCAGAGAATCTTATAAAAGATCTGTTTAAGCGTGCCTTTTAATTTCATAAATGTTCAACATTGATGAATGTAGTGAAGGAACCTGAGATGAGCGAAGGCTCCTTCTGGTATAAGTAAATAATACCACCCAGGAAATGTATTTCTTTTCTTTTAGACAAGTCGTGTGGGGGCAGAAGAAATGGCAGGAAGGCTTATCTAACCTTAGTTATCAATGGATGTACATGAAACATGCTATTTGTGATGTGTTGTAACACATCAAAACAACTGTTTAGAAATTAAATACCAAGGAAATAAATACCAGTGAACATATAGGCAAGTGAACTTGCTAGATAATTTTCAAAAAGAGAAATATAAATGGCCAATAACTATTTTAAAAAGTTCTCAGTATTCATAGCTATCAGAAATATAAAAATTAAAATTACTTTAAGATATTACCTTTCCTTAGTGAGAATAGCTATCATCAATAAACATGATAAGAAATGTTGGAGGGGACGTGGAGAAAATGAAAGCCTTTGCACTGCTGGTGGAGGCAAAATTAATATAACCATTGTGGAAATCATTTGGAAATTTCTCAAAAAATTAAAAATAGAACTACCCTATGACTTCAATGTTTATTTATGGGCATATATCCAGAGAAGCCCATTCCCTTCTCTAGAGATATTTGCACATCAGTGTTTATTGTTGCTTTAGTCACTATAATAATGAATTGGAATCAACTTAGTTGTTCATCAACAGATGAACAGATATTGAAAATTTATATGTATATAAAATGAAATACTATTCGGCTCTAAAGAAAAAATACAATCACAAAATTTGCTCTAAAGAAAAAAATGCAATCACAAGATTTGTAGGTAAATTAACTTAGAATGTAAAACAGTAAGCAATGTTATACATTCTCAGAAAGATCAAGCTGCATGCCTTCCCCTCACATGAAGAATCACAAGTAAACAAGTGTGCATGTTGGTACAGTGTGTCATGTAGGAAAGAGAGCAAAGAAAGATAAATACCAGGGGATGAGGATGGGCTGAATGCAGGAAATGGGCATGCGCTCATTATGAAAGAGGATATAAAAATTGCTGTTTAGTTCTAAGCCTGTAATGGATTTTCCATTTTTGGTTGTAGATAATTACATAAATGCATAAGCAAAAGTATCAAATAAAATGTGAAGCTCCCCAACTTCAGTATAGAAATTCTTTGATTGCATAGTCTTTGGTAATTTTAACTTGCAATGTTTTGCAACATTTATTTATAGTAGGGTTTCATACTAAAAATAACTGTGTTTTAATTCATGTTTGATAGATCGGATGCGTGTGTGTGTGTGTGTTTGTGTGTGTGTGCAGTAAGCATGAATACGTGACCAAAAGTTAAGTTTTGAGCTTTTTATACTTGGTAAGTCTCATTGATTATAATCAGCATAAAGTACTAATTTAGTAAAATTTAACCTACAAATGTTATTAAAATCATTTTTGAACAGAAAATAATTATTTTCCGCTCCCTGGAATTCAGGTAGCAAACAAAACATGAAAAATACATCAATTAAAAATATATCACCAATATAATAGTATCCATTAAGAAGAATTGTCTAGTTATAAAATCTTTTTCATAAATGCAAATATCATTTTGGAAATTGTGTAATTTTTAAAACTGAATGCCAACAATTTTAAGCAATCAACTACCTGATAATGTCAATATGCAATATATCCCAAAGACAAGACCTTCCCAATCCAAGGGTTAGAGTTCATCTTTTTCTTGTTTTTTTTTTTTTTCACAATTGATACATAAACTGAATCAGTTTTTGTTTTCTGGGATTAAACAATAAAATTTGGGGTCAATTCTTACCGTAATTGCAGGTCCAGCAAAAGCCAAGCTAAGCAACATGAGGAATGGGATGGCCTCCTGGGTTGGCTCAATGTAGGGCATGCTAAGACTCCGGTCATAGCAGCTGAATCCAGAGTGCACAGGTTTGAAGACATCTGTGAGTTCCAGGAAATAGAGGCTAACCACCGATGATGCCAATATAGGCAACTGAGGGTGAAAGACACAGGAAACAATCTATTTTTGTAAATAGGACAAATAGGATCAGTACAACTTGAAGTCTGAAACTGGTGGAATTTCCCCACCTCTGTCATGGTCCCTCTGTGGGGCAGAATAAAATACATTCATAACATGCTGTGGGTTTGACGTTCGCAGTATGCCTCCTGGTCCTCTACCTTGCCGGTACGCTCTCATCTGTCACCCTTTGCCTAGTCTTTCCATCTTTCTCTTCACTTACTCGTCCTCTTATCCACTCCCCCACCACTAATGCCACAAGGAGACTTTTGGACATATTCCAGCTCATCTCACTTCCCACCGTATTGGTTGCCATTCTCACCTGAACCGAATCCAAATGTTTAACATGAACAGAACCCCAGAGCTACACCATGGAATGGAACTTCCTTCAATACCTGGCCTTGGTTTCAGTATCACACTTCTATCACTCTTCAACTCGTTCCTGGCCACTTTCAGAGGGTTCTTCATGATTTTCCTGTCAGAGTCAAATTTATTCCTTCCCAAGGTCCTTTGCCTCTGCGTCTCCTTTTCCTTACATGTCCTTTCCCTAATTCTTTTCATGAAAGACATCTCTCCATGATTAATGGGATGTCCTACATCCTCTAGCTATGGTGACCTTTGATCCATCTTCAACCTTGTCATCTCTCTTGATTTTTCTTAATAGTACTTATTAATTAAAATTATTTTGTGAATTAACATTTTGTTAGCAAAATTAGCAATTACTTAATTTTCTTCTTCTATAAAGTATAAATAAACTACAACAAACACTTAATTAAAAAAGTAAGAATCTGCCAGTGTTGTTTATTGCTGAGACCCTGGAATATAAAACTATTAGTTTCACATAGTAACATCCAATACATCACTTAGTAGTTATAGTGGCCAACTGCTACTTATCAATAGACGACCAACTGAGTAAAAGTGTAAACCCTAATGTATTACAGTAAATATATTGAAGTTGCCAGGTTTAGCAAATAAAAATGCATGCTAACCAGTTAAATAAACATTTAAGATTGCAATAACTAATTTTTATTGTAAGAATATCCCGTTCAATGATTGAGAAATACATAAAATTTATTCAATGCTTTTCTTAAATTTTGATTTCATTGACTACCTGTTTGACTACCCTTAAACCTATCGCAATGTAGTTTCTAACCTTTTGTTTTATATAATTTGTGAACTTTTATTTCATTTAACCTATAACACTCCAGGTTCTCACTACACAGAAGTTAGGTATCATATAGAGAACATGATGTGCAATTTGCCATCCAGGAAAAAAAAAACAAGCCTAGAGAGTGAGCTACTGTCAGTTTGGAAGAAAATATGAATTCTTTGCTATAGTAGTCCTGCCAATGCTAACAATATAGACTTATGCATTAATCAATGTTTAGTTTGGCATTGGGAAGATGGTTCGATCAGTATACTGCTTGTTCTGCATATATGAGCATTTGTGCTTGATCCATGCAACAAACTGGCCGCTACACACACTGCATCCTAGAGTTTGGGAGGTGGAAAGAGGAGAGTCCTGGAGCATACTGAGCAGACAGTCTAGCAGAATTGATGCAGTTCTTTCCCAGTGAGCAGTCCTGTCTCAAGACCAAGATGGAAAGTGACCGAGGAAGACACCCATCAGTGGCTTGCCTCTCCAGACGTTCCCCCCAATCATGATTCCCTTCTTTAGTTTAAGGTTTTGATATTTGTGGAATACATAATGTTTACATAACTAAACAGGAAAGATATTTAATAAGAACATGATTAACCAGTGATGATTTCTGGCTATTTGTTTAAAATATAAATTTTCAACATAGAGTTACACTTTCTATTTCCAGGAAGTCTTTATTTGTTATGAACTGAGCATTAGGTTTATTGGAAAAATTAGTGAGGAATGGTGATTACTCTGCTTGTGGCTTTCTGGTTTTCAACTGGGTGGTTTCTATGGAACAAAACATTGCGTTGAAATATTTGTGTTTTATCTTATCCATGAGCATTCGATGACTCTAAACAGCTTGCTATTTTTTCACACTCCTTCCTAACTTGGTCAACAGTGATAGTAGCTTTTCATCATGAATAATAAAGCAGTTCTCCCTGGTGTATTCATGTGACTGAAATTCCCATTTCAGTCTGGATTAATATATTTTATCTTTAATTTAGTAAGTAGATCATGCCAGATAATTTCCTGTTTTGGAAATTGATGCGATTCATTGATTTTTAATTCACTTAATTTAAATCTTATTGCTTGGCAGATAGGTTATATTGCTGTCCTCTTTTTTTTTAAATTTATTTATTTATTGAAGATTTCTGTCTCTTCCCCGCCACTGCCTCCCATTTCCCACCCCCTCCCCAAACAAGTCCCCCTCCCTCATCAGCCCAAAGATCAATCAGGGTCCTTGCCCTGTGGGAAGTCCAAGGACCATCCACCTCCATCCAGGTCTAGTAAGGTGAGCATCCAAACTGCCTAGGCTCCCACAAAGCCAGTACGTTTTACTGTCCTCGTTTTTATAGGTGATAAGCATTCATAATAACAAGTGGCAGAGTTAGTTGTTGAACCTAGCTCATTCCAAAGTCTTATGTATTAAAAACTACTCTATCTTCCTTTCCAAATATTAAATAGAAATAAATGTTTCAGATAATGAATTAATGACTTACATCAATTTAAAGGATAACAGCTTGTGGCTGTTCTGTATTTATCACTCTTTAGTTAAGATGTGCATTAATTAGTATAAATAGACTTTATCTTAAATATGTGGTTTCTATAAAACTGGAAAGAATTTCTCTACTTATTTGAATGCTAAATATTTCACCACTAATCAGATTTCTCCATTTACTTTCTATTCTTTTATTTTTTCTGGAAAATTTCTTATGTCACCTACATGTACTTTGCATGCGGGGGTCAGATTTGTGATCTTCAGTGCCCATCTGGATAACATTTGATGATCAATTTTTTTAATGCTCATAAACTTACAAGTCAGCAAAAAATTTAACAATATAATCAATCTGAAAATAAAGTTGGCCTTATTTATCAGAGACATATCCCCCATGGGACGTTTGTGTCTGATCACATGTAGACTCCATGCTCGACTACATTAGCAATGACATAGCTAAAGAATGAAGGTATTATTTTCAGTGCATGTGCATGGGCAATGCGAAAGAATGCTTAGAAGTTTGCGGTGTAGTAGAACCAGTGGCGGCGGATAGCTTTCACGTGGCTAGGAGGGTCTAGCTCCAGTATGTTCACTGTACCAGAGATCACATTGGAAGGGCTTCTTCGATTTCAGTTTTCTTATCTCTGAAAGTAGCTATGTTATGAGTATCCATCCCTGCCAGTCAGCTGAGACGAAGAAATGTGCTATTGTAAACAAAATGACAAATGCCTGGAATAGAGATTAGCGCTTTGACCCCATTGTGCACATTCTTTTCTACCTATGACTTCAGTTACCCATGATTTAAAAATATTAAGCAGAGAACCTATGGATAAATAGGTGAAAAAAACCATAACAACTTTTATTATAGGATATGATAATTGTTCAAATTTATTATTTGTGTTGCTAATCTCTCCCTGTTGCTAATTCCTAAGTTAAACCTTATCCTAAGCCTGTGTGAAAAGAAAAATGCACACAGGGTTTCTATAAACAGCTTCAGGTACCCTCAGCCATTCCTGGAATAGAACCTCTACAAGTGATTGATGGCTGCTGCCTAAAGTTGTCCAGTGTAATTGTATAATGTTAGCAATATGCTTCTTATATTTCTCACCTTAATTTCCTAGGACTTTTTTTTCAGGGAATTATTGCATACTGGCCCCCCCTTTTTTTTATTCTTTTGGAGTTAGGTAGACTGGGTATATAGAATGGGTCTGATGCTTTCCCCAACTAACATCTTTAGGCCGTGGTCTAATCATACTTCCTATATTGCCATTAATGGTTGCTGCTACAATAATGACTTCCAAATAGATACACATGCATTGGTACACGCAAGCAATAAGTTACCTTGTGAATGAAAACAATGTCTATTACTAATCTCTAGGTCTTTTTGTCTTTTTCACATTAGTCAATTTTTATAGCTGTATTATAGTTATCTGTGTTTCAGTCAAAGCCTGTTTCAATACCTTCCTTGTTTTAAAAATTAGAAATAATTTTCTATCCCTTTGATGTTAGTATTTCCATTTTTTTTTCTTAAAAGGCCAGTTAGTTTTTGTCCTTTTTCATCAATTTTGTCTTTTCCCACCCAAGTACAGTGGATTAAATCACAATGTCATTTAAATCTGTCATACTTGTCTTCAAAAGTGTTTTTTTTTTATCCTTGAGATGCTTAGCAACAGAAGTTGCTTTTGAATGGAGAACGTTAGCAGATGAAATATGCTAATTGAAGAAAACATATATAGAATTTTATATGCACAAAATAGAAAAAGTTACACAGATTTTGATAGCATTTAAAATGAGATCTTGAAGATTTAAAACTTCGTACATAGCCAAGTATAGGTCTTTTATTCTTTAATTGTGATAGAGCTAAGAAAACAGCGAGAGCCAGCCTGCTTTGTGCAGGAGCACTAAGAAGGGAAATTACCGGAGCAGTGGAAAAGCGGCTTTCAGGAAGAACAGATTGAGTTTTATAATTACTATGTACTAAGGAACTTGGGAGTGACAATGATAGAGCAATTTAAAATAAAATAAAACGGTAACTTTTGGAGCACAGAGCCGAGGCAAAGAAAGTTATTTTAAAAGACCACATTTGCTGTGTAATTGTTGTTTTTTCTCATTCCAGTTTTTAAAGCCCAAATCTACAGCTATGTATCAATTTTAGTGTCATATTTTTGCAATCCACCATGGCGTCTTATCTAGGACAGATAGTATGCTGATAATAAGGGCACGGTTTCTCCCCATTGGGGAGCATTCACTTTGCTCTCCACCTGGTGGAACACATATTGGTTCCTGTCTTGGGCCGATTTCATGGCCATGGATGATTCAGAATCCTAGAAGAGTCTCTTGAGGCAGTCGCACCATCTCCACCAAGGGCGCTCAACAGACCCAGCATTGTTGGATAATAATATCCAATGTTTTCTTTAATAAGTATCTATCAAGAGCCTGCCTGATCACACAAGTCAGTGTTCAGGTTGTGATTAAACAGAGACCTTAATGTCGCAGATAGATTTTCTAGACGAGGAAGGCAGATAAAAATTAAGAAAGAAAATTGAAAAACCTATGGTGTCTGAAGACGAAAGTATTTCAGTGCCTCCTGGATTCTCTATACCTTAAGCAAGACCTAGCTTAGATGCCATCTAATTGTATGCAAGTAACCTGAGAAAGTATGGAGCTGGTATGTTCTGCAGAATAGACTGGACATATTTGGAGAGAGGAAATGGAGGTATAACAGAACTCAATGTATCTTTTACCAAGATTGCCCTGGATGTGGAATTGAGGATAGACAGAGGGGTCCCAAAGTAGAAGTAGAGTGAAAATTTGAATGCCCCCCCCCAAATTTAGCAAAACGTGTGTTCACACACAACAGTTGCAAGGAACTTGTTTATGTGCGCTGCTCAAACTCAACGGTGGAGGGAAGAACTTTCCAATTCAAGCAACTTGAGTTCCAGTGGATGCGGGGTAGACCTAGCTGTCTACCCATTCAAGAGAGGAGATAACTGTGATGTGGCTATAGAGAACTCACTAGTTATAGTTGTAGTTGTGGAGACATGACAGGAATTCATTGGATGGTCACTGAAGAAGAGAAAACAATAAAGGTCTTAATTGCAATCCAAGCAGCAGGGCCAAAAGGACAATTTCCTAGGCAGAAGAATACTGGGTGAAACCTGAGAGAGAGTGAGCAAATGTTCTGTTTTACAGCTGTTCAAACTGAGGTGTCTCTTGGTTGTTTAATCACAGCTGTCCAGCAAACTGTAATGTGCTATTTGGAAGGATGAAGCTCCACGGCATTCGATGGTTTAAATTTGAGCATCATCC
>JABTXL010008488.1:6955622-7057931 GCA_025134845.1 Neodon shergylaensis
GGATTATGGAGTTAATTCTGTATTAAGAGTTCCTGATTTTGTATTTTATACAAGAGTGTTTGCTTGGGGCAAAGCCTTGGCTTCTATATATAATATATACTCACACCAAGAGGACAGTTTTTTTGTAAATGAAATTTGTAACACACTTCCAGTATAAAAAGCAACCATTGTTTTCCAGTTGCAAAGTCATCTCAGACAACTTGAGTCCCCAAAGAAATCTCCAAATTTCATTCCTAGAGTAGGTTTCCAATGATCTCACACACGCTTCACCCTATGTTCAGGTTTCTGGACATGTCTCTCCTAACCCTGGTTGGCTTAGCCTCACTTTGTTTCTACTTTCTAAGAGGCATTTCGCTAGCTCCATCACTTGTGAACTCGCCCCACCCATTCCACTTCCTTAAACTCTCAGTTCCAAGCCTGTCTTTCTAGCCTGTGCACAGCTCCTCATTAATTTCCACAGGTGCCTGGTGAATCCGTTTGTTCTTGCTGAGAGGAAATGATTCTGCAAATGAACAACCAACACAGTTTCAAAACATCCATACCAGACAGAAATCCCTAACCACTGATAGGAAATAGTACCAACAAAGTCAAATTTAGGAGTAAAATAAAATGCACAGAAAATTTTATTCTTCAGTTCTGACCCAATCCCAATCATATGTTATCTATGCGAATGACCTCCAATACTATGAAGCTAGCCATGTGAAAGAAAGGCAGGTCTCTATTCTACGTCTTCACTAAGCCTAGCATTATTACCGGAAGCATGCATGATGAGCGTGGTGCAATCACAGTGTGTGAGAAAAATGGGTCTGTACTCAAATCTTGGCTTCATCCTTTAATTGTAATATGCCTTTGGTAAGATATTTTTCTACATGAGCTACAATTTTCTGTTTAAAAAGCAAAGATAATAATGCCTTGTTTGAGGTTAGGCATAATTCCAGCACTTGAGAGGCTAAGGTCAGAGGGTGTAAGTTTGAAGCAAGCCTGGATCTGTAAACTGAAATTGTCACAAAACATAGCTAAAGTAAGAAGGCAAACAACAAAAACAAACAACAAAAGAACAAGAACAAACTACCTCCTTGTTCTGAGGAGTAGTGACAATGTAGCCAGAGCTTCCTCCACATAAAGAACACTTGAAATTCACCATACTTTATTAGATCTTTGTCTCCTACATCATCAACAACACTACCATTACAAATCTCTGAGGTTAACAGGCAAGAAATAATTTCTTTCCTGATATAAGTGTAGGAGTGATTTACTCATGGAGAAAGATAGAGATTGTGCCTCAGAAGAGAAGAGGAGAGGAGTCACTAACAGAAGGTTATGTGCTCCATACTTGGTGTTGCAGAAAGTGTCCTCATTTAACTCTGTCTCTAGGACTAGAAATCTCTTTGCTTTCTCTTGACTTTCTCTTTTGCATCAATTTGTGAATTGTAACTAACTGGGGAGGGGCGATTTGCCAGCCTCTCTCACTTGGCAGGATTTGGAGTAGTTTTTGAGGAGACTATCTCTATCCAATCCAGGAAAGGAGGAACATTCACAGTTACTATTTTGGTACACATAAATGCAGAAATGTTGTGATGTAATTTTTCTTGCTGATATTAGTGTTCATGTAAAAACAAATCTATATTTCACAGAAAGATCAAAGAAGCTACATAAACTTGAAAAAAGATGATAAATAGCAGAAATGTGAATTCATGGTAATGAAAATTAAGATACAAATTTCTCGATAAGAATTCTTAATACAAACTTCTTTCTTAAAAGAAGTAATTTAAATTATTTTGAGGTTAAAATACTGTTTCTGATATGTTTTAGATGCCAAGTGGAGAAGCATAATTTTTTTCACACCATCAGTGCTTATATGCATCTGTGTGCAGAGTTTTGAGTGTGTGCTTGTATTTACATGAAACAAAAATTTCAGTCTTGTATTTATGAATATACCTGTAAAACATGTGAATAACATTTAAAAAATTTCCTCTATTTCCATGGGTAAGCATTATCCCAGGAATTGGAAATGATGCTACAAAGTTGAAGAATATTTAAATAAAAAAATCTGTGACCCACTTATTTTACTTTCAGAATTTCCATTTTGGGGACTTTACAAATGACTTACCATGTATTTACAATACATATTGAATGATCTTTGAATAGTGTGAATAATGAGAAAAAATTATGAGTCTGGGCACAGAGGGATTGTTATAGTGCTTAGCATAAAGGGGATGCACCCAGACTACAACCCTACCTGAATGTAACGCTGGGTGATTCAGCCCCAAAAGCCCAAAAGCATACTATCTATGCTCTGAGTTGCAATCAACAACATAGACAAGAGAGCTATCACTTGGAGAGGACTTTGCCAATTAAAATTCAAGAACATTTTGTTCTACTTTTGGTTAATGTAAGACTGCCTTGGATATATACTTGTGTGAGGGTCCTTCCATAGTTGACCTTTCTTTTCTCATGCTGAACACTGAAAAACTGAATTATCTAACTTATCCAAAAAGTAGGGTGATATTCTAGAAGCCATCTTGTTTTGAAAGCTGTCATAGAATGCTGCTATTAACCACAGACCTAGTTCTTAGCTAAACCAAAGATAGAAGAGGAAACATTCTGTCCACTAACTCACTGTTGAGTGTGGCAGTAAACAAGGACACCATTACTTGAACTTAGAAGATGAACGCTGGGGCTTGTGTTCACAAGATTATATAGGTTCTTTACCAGAGTAAGTGGGTTGGGGCTTCTCTCCTCCTTGTCTATCCTGGGGATACTAGCTGCTGGCTAGCGAGACAGCTGAGGAGTGCCCACTGTCTGCTCAGTCTTTTCCTGAGTGTCTTCCAGCTGAGAACTGAGCTGAGGAAGCATATCTTCCTCAAGAAAGATCTCTCACTGTCTCTTATTAAATCTTCCTGTTTTGTTGTTGCTTCTTTATCTGCTGTTTTCCTTCTGAATCAGGGTCTTAAAAGTGTTGCTCAGGCTGGCTTCAGACTCCTGGACTCAAGTGATCATCCCACCCCAGCCTCCCAGGGGCTGTCTTCTTGTTTTAGTAGAGAGAAAGCAAATTTAGTAACTTTGTTTGCATATACATTCTCTCAGTAAGTGGAATGCACCAGTCTCTGTGATGGTGAACATGAAGTCTGAATTGGTACCGGCTCAACCTCATCCTTTGCTTTGTAAACTTGGCTGCATTATTTAATTTCTATCTATTGCTTTAAAAAAATCTAGTTAACAATGGCCTCTTTCATTTAAAAATTAATTTCTTCATTTTGTGTGTATGTATATATGTATGTATGCATGGTACATATTATGATATAAAGATTAAAGGGCAACATGTGGGAGTGAGTCTGTCCTTTCCTTCTAACCTTTCCACCATGTGGGTGCCAAGGATTTAACTCAGGTCACTGGGCTTGAGCCATCTAGCTGGTTCATTGGCTTCTTTTTAAAAACAGAACCACTGAAGACTGAGCAAGTGCATACTCTTCTAAAGGCTTCATAAATAATAGTCATATTTCCTATACAAAATTAGGAACACTCCACTGTCCCTACCCGTGGCCAATATTACCAAGATTGATTCAAAGAAACCTATGAAACTCAAAGGAAATGGCTTTCTGGGGATCAGTGTGAACTAATGAAGTAGACCTTGTCCAGTCTAGCAGTGAAAGAATCTACTTCAAGTCAAGGGCAATTTTAAAAGAGGAAACGAAACAGCACAGTGTATCCATTTTAACACAGGCCTGATGCTTTAACCACAGAGTACATTCTATAGCCAAAAAATAAGCATCTTATTTTCTATTATAGGTGAATATATGTGTGCTCATATTGAGCCTATGCCAGGTGATGGTGGCACACGCCTTTAATCACAGCACTGCGGAGGCAGAGACAGGTGGATCTCTGTGATTTCAAAGCCAGCTGGTCTACAAGAGCTAGTTCCAGGACAGGTTCCAAACCTACAGAGAAACCCTGCCACAAAAAAACAAAAAACAAAAAAAAGAAGAAAACAAATAAACATACTGAGCCTACATAATTTTTATCATATCAAAAGAAGTGTGGAATGAGAGAGCAAACATAATCAAAATTATGCACTATAAGGCACTGGTGATAGTTGAACCAGGTCAACTCATCTTTAAGGTCCATTTTGTTCTCAATCAAACAAATGTTGCTATTTTCATGCCATAATTGCATCCAAGTTGATTATAACACTCTCTGGTCCACGTCAAAAATTTCCCAACTAAGTTCCTTTGTGTCCTCTATGTATTATAAATAGCAATCCAAAGGGATCAAATATCTTGAAGAAAGAGAGCTTTGTCCCCCACCATCACAAGACTCCCACACTTCCCCCTAAATACTGGTCCTCTCACGCACTTTTTTTTTTTACCTCGATTATGATATCTAGGCTCTGGGTCTGATTTGTGATTGAAGAGTTGCATGTGTTTTGCCAATATATCTTAATCCCTGGGATCCTGGGAAAGTATGTTCCAAGGCTAAGCGCTATCCTTCTGATGCTTTATATTGACATGTTAATTCAAGCTCTGTTTATTCATCTTGCAAAAGAGACTCATCCTGCAAAGATTCATCCCACTAGCTTCAAAATGAGTCATTTCTAAGGAGCTGGGTAGTGCTTCCTGCCAACTCCTAAATAGCTGGAAGACTGATGCGTTCCCCAGTTTTCTGCAGTCTCTTTAGAGGTTCATCATGCATTTAAGGTTAAGGGAGATAATTTGCAATCCAAATGTGTAGATCTCTATTAGAAGTCTATTACCCCTTGCCAAATACAGTGCTGTAGGTGCTCATTTAAACCTCATGAAGCAGGCACAGTGGTGCATGCCTGTCACCCTAGTATATGGAAGGTAGAGAGGCAGGAGGGTCAGGCATTCAAGGCCTGTCTTGATACTAGTTAGTTTGAGACCACCTTGGGCTCCATGGAATCCCATTTCAAAACATAAAGAACAGAAATCAAAACAAGAAAATGGCTACAAAAACGAATCTTATAATAAATTGGACGAATGGTTTCAGGTGATCTCTCTGTGACTTGTGTGGAATAGGTCAGAATAAAAGTAGTGATTTCTACTCCTGGAAAATATATGACATTTATAAGATATTTGTACCCAGAGACACCATTCCCATGAATTATAAGCACTTTTACCTTTAAAATTTTAGGCTAAAGGGTATGTATTTCGTAAACGTTTCCTCAAAAGTTTATATTTCTATTATTTAAGGGAACAATTAAGTTTTGGTTTGTGCCCTCATTCAGAAAGTGTTCCTGGAAGCCATACAGCTGTGTTCTAGTGTAGTCAGCTTCCAGTTGATCTCAAGTGAGCATCTCCTAGAGACAGATCCAACAATTCATTAATATATTTCCAATAAATTTAATAGTTTTAGATGTGATTAAAAGTGCTTTAGCAAGACACCCCACTAAATGGATTAGCAATGCCACAAGTGGTCTAGCCACTGGAATGCAGGCAGCCTGTTTTTCTAATCCTTTATTCTGTTCATGGAATCTTCTGGGCCCACAGTTTTCAACCACCCAAGCAATAGCTTCAAGATTCTTTGTAAAAGGAACAATAAAGAAAACAATGATTTTAAGCAAACAGGACTCTCTCTCTCTCTCTCTCTCTCTCTCTCTCTCTCTCTCTCTCTCTCTCTTTCTCCCTTTCATTCCCTCCTGTCTCTGTACTTCTTTTCTATAGGTCCTAGAGGAAGGTGTCACAGGTCATTTCTCTGAAGCTTATGCAGGTCACATACACCTCTCTTAACACTTGAATTATTTCAAAATATATGGCACATAAAAGAAACTACCAAATATATAGTTATCTCCAAGGACAGGCTTGACACAATATTTCTTCTCCAAGTTTCAAGGCAATGGCTCTTGCCCAATCCAGACAAACCTCTCAGTCATCAAATACAGAATCTGCTACCTATCTGTACTTGGAAGTGAGAACCTCCATGTTTGGCTGAAAAGACAACGAAGGAAGGCTATTTTTAATGCAGTAATGATTTCAAAATTTTCTATTCAACATAAGATGTAATTACATGGACACAGTTTTACCTTTAAAACTATTAGATTTTTTTTAAATGTATGCAATGCACCCTGTCTCCACGTATAATTTAACAAACCCCTTGCTTTAAAATGTCCTCCGAATGCAATGGATCACAGTACACGGAATCCTGTACCTGTCAATCTTTACACCCCTCCCATAAACTGTTCCTCCCTCAAATGCTGCATTAGGTAAGCCAGAGAGGTTCATTATGAGTGCAACCCCATGTTAATTGCTTAACTGTAATACTGTTCAGGTCAGAATAAGAACACGGATACAAATCATGTGAACTCAGATGATGTCATACATTTAAAATATATATTCACTTGTTTTTCTATGTATCTACACCATGCTGTATAAATAAATATGAATATATGTCCGTGCACACACCCACACATAGCATGGCAAAAGGCCAACAGACTGATGACTGACATCTAGAAATGACCCAATTTTGGAAGCAGATGAAGTACCATAGCAACTGTAGTAGGAGAAGGGTTTGGGAGGGTTAATAGACGCCACATAATCCTAAAACCACACAAACATCTCCTGCCCTATAGCTCAGGCGAAGCTGTATGCATTTGAATTCCCACCAAAAGCTCAGAGTTCTAAATACTGTCAGCAAATTGAAAATCACAAATTCCAAATATAGGCATCACGGCCCCTCCGGGGCACTTATGGACCCTGTACACACAAGCACTACAGGGCTGAAACTAGACCTATACTCTGACAGGTATCCCTTCCCCTAAGGCCACCCAGCAAGGCACCCCTAGTGTTAAGCAGCTGGTGCTGGCAGGTGTCCCCAGGCCGACTCATGGAAGCTCTGGAGAAAAATCTCTGTAGCAGGAAAGGGAGAGGGTCCAGCGGGGATAGCAGTGACGCACACCCTGGTGCTCCGGTGTGGTCACCAATCTTTACCCAGGACCCAAATTCGTTCCGGAGCTGTCCGGAAAGATCTGCATTATGCCAGGGCCCTGGGCCAACTCACCTCAACGAAATAAAAACAGGGCAGGAGGGTGACGCTGTCCTTGATCACTTTGCCCTTTGGCCTCTCCTTCGCCGACATCCCCGCCGCCTGCCGGGCTCCGCGTCCTCCCCCGGGCGAGGTGTGCACCGCGCGGCCAAGGCAAGCTGCCTGCTCCAGCCGCAAGCGCCGGGCGCCGCTGATGTCACATTCCCCACGGGCACCGCTGGAGCCAGCGCGCTGCATGCAGCGTACCCGCCTTCTCCCCGCCCCTCTTTGCAGTAACCCCGCGGTTCCCTGAACCCGCAGGTCTTCTTCAGCACTGCGTTTGCCCCGGTCGGGGTCGGTCGGGGTCGTGCTGGCAAGGGATAGTCTGTTCCCTCCTCCAAGCTGTTGCTGCTATGGCTTCCCCTCCCTGCCACTCTCCCCGTGCTCTTCGCCGCCCAGGCGAAAGGCTCCTCCGCTGGCTGTCGGAGCTTGACGTCAAGAGTAGGTGGGGGGAAACTGGTGAAGCACTCCAGGTTTCTGCAGAAGCAAGGCTGAGGAGCCAGGCACCTGGCCTCAGATGGTTTCCTATCTGGTATTTGTCTTGGCTTCCTGGAGAGCAGAAACCTGCGCAGCACCCCTACCCATAGCAAGAAAAGCTCCCTCAACCTGTGCAGAATTAAAACTCGAACTTCATTCTGATAAGTAGGCCAAGGAGGGAATTCACTGGGAACTGGCTGCTACCCAAGAGTGTCAGCCCTGCTTGCAGATCTATAGGGAGGTAACTACCAGGAAACATGGAGAAAAGCTTGGTTCAGCTGGGGACCTAAGTGAGTGTTTCCTGCATTTGAAGAGATAGGGTGAAGTGGCATCGTCATAAACCCCAAAGGCGAGGAAAGGTTCTAACTTCACTCTTTAAAAAATAATAATAATAAATTTATTCATTTATTTTACTTTGCAACAGCAGTTTCCCCTCCGTCTTCCCTTGCCGTTCCCTCCCGCTGTACCCCACCTCCCTTTTCCAACCTCATTCTTACTCCCTAGCACAGTGTGGGAAACACAGCTATAAGATGGAAGTAAGACTCTAAACACTGAGGTCTAAGTGGAGCCCTTTACCTGATTGGCAGTGTCCATAATTTCTCTCAAGTTTGTGATTCTTTTGGCAACCACTAGAATCAAGCAATACAGAAGAAACACTCAATGAACACAAAGTAACACACCATGCTTATGATCACCCACTTGGGTCATTCTAGGTCATTTCTAGCACTTTCAAATGCTCCTCATCAATCACATGACTTTGAATCCCCAGCCTACTATTCAGCTGGCTTTTCTCATTGCTGCTCCAGTGGGGTTTGGGCGAGTTAGGGGCCACATCCACTAACATTCATGTTTAACTACCCACGCAGTGTTCTGCCAGGATTAGGTTACAGAGTCCTACGGTATAGTTTCCCATCCGGATGCAGCGTACTCAGTGACATTCTATCTCCAGGTAAATCAGATGTCTATTTAAATAGCAAACTATAGCAGAATAAAAATATTACATAAGATCTTGACTTCCTGAGACTTGGGACCATAGCTTTAAGTCTCCCCCACCCTACGATCTTAGTTTTCCCTTTTTAGTTGGTGATGGTTCAATTTCCATTGACCGTGGTTCCATCCATACCTTTTTATTCACCCCCCCCCAAATTTATATCTTAACTTTAACTACATCATTTCTGTGTTCCCTACCATCTTTTTTTAAGTTTATATAGGTATTTGATCTTTATAGTTCTTTTACATGATAACTTATCAAAGGCCAATATAGTCAGTTGAACTTTAACTCACTCAGAAAATAGAAGCCACGAAAAACACTATATTATCTTTTAAAATCGAGTATTCCCCCCCACCACTCATAACCACTACCAGGTCTTACTTTGATTGGCAGAAAATCACTCAGTCCCTACCATCTTCAAATCATTCCTTATCCCTCATACAATAGCCAAAATGGATTTCTGAAAAACAAATACTTATTTCATTTCTCTGATTTACCTTCTAGAAGCTTCCTAACCATGAAAGAAACCAAAAAAAAAAAAAAACTCTTTATTTTATCTTGAAGGTTCATAGTCAATTCTGTTTGTTGGACTTCACTGTTTGTTCTGGGCCTGAAGGTGAGGGTATCCAGTTTAGCTTCTCACTACCTCAAAATCTTTGCACTTACAGTGCCTATCTGTTCACAGATGCAGTTCTGTCAACATTGCACAATTAATTGCCTATGCACTTCATGTTTCTGCTCAAAATTTGAGTCCTTGAAAAATTTTTCATTCACATAATAAATAACAGTTACAACCCAAGGCTTACCATTCCCTCCCCCCCCTCCTCCTCCTGCCCCTCCCTCTCCTCCTCTTCATCCTCCTTCTTCTTCTTTTTAGATTTTCAAGAGAGGGTTTTTCTGTAGCTTTGGAGCCTGTCCTGGAACCAGCTCTTGTACACCAGACTGGCCTCAAATTCACAGAGATTTGCCTGCCTCTGCCTCCTGAGTGAAATTGTTGCAAATTTATTTCTAATGCACAAAGTTAACAAAAATACAAAATTAAAATAGAAGTCTTTGATTTTCTTTTTCAGAAGTCCAGCCCAAAGCTCTTTCACTCCTTTGTGAAATTACTCTCTTAGACTCTCCCGTCTCAGCCACCTGCTTGTCTCTCACTCTGTATATGTGTGTTTTTTCTTCTGATAAGTTTCTTTGAGCTGTATGTGTGCTGGGTTTATTTTGCTTTAGTGAGTTCCCACATGCCATTCTCTCAGAAATGCACCATGATGCCACATATATGAATTCTACCCATCTTCTACCAGCTCTCAGTGACCTCCTGCTCCAAACACCACCAGCTATTTTTCTCAACTCTGCACATTCGAACTTGATTATGAACTACTTTATTTTACTATGCATATTCTTATACTTCTAATTAAAAGATAATTAGAAAAATGATAAACACCATTTTTTTCTGTTCAAGTCATCTTTTTCGTTTCTTCCCTCGTCATTTTTATTTGTCATCATCGCCCTGAAGTTGTAAAAACCATTTATTTAATTCTCCTCATTTCAAAATTTTCCTTTTCTGATCAAGCCTGTAAATTTTGCACCAGGAA
The DNA here is from genome assembly GCA_025134845.1 of Neodon shergylaensis. Taxonomy (NCBI): domain Eukaryota; kingdom Metazoa; phylum Chordata; class Mammalia; order Rodentia; family Cricetidae; genus Neodon; species Neodon shergylaensis. Next base: position 6,965,715 of record JABTXL010008488.1, read on the forward strand.
AATTTTCATAAGGTCCAGTAATGACTGAGTTGCTCCTTCAGGTAAAATGTTCGAAAAGAGGCTGAGGAGACAACTCAATGGGTAAATCACTTATTGTATAACCCTGAAGACCTGGGTTCAGATCTTTAGACCCAACATAAAAGCTAGGCATGGCAACATGCATCTGTAATGCTGGCCCTAGGGAGTCAGAGACAGGCAGACCCTCTGTAGCTCCCTGGGCAGGAGCCTATCTGGCCAATCGTGAGCGTCACCAAAGAGACTATGTTTCAAAAAACAGAAAGAAGTGACAGAGTGGTATATTTATCATTGACCTTTGACCTACACATGCATGCACATGCACAAGTATGCACACCTTTATATACTTGGGCACACAAATACATTATGCAACATTCTCATACACACACAAACATAAATACAATACAATACTATGTTCCTTGACTTTATGTAGCCTAGGAAATTATACTTAAATTCACAAACTTGGTATGTAAGAACACCCATAGCCTAATCTTCACCAATCTTTGCATCTTATCAATTATTCTATGTTTGCAAAGACTGAAGTGGTGTTGAATAAGCCTTATTATCTTGAATTAAAAATCTTTCATCAGATCTTTTTCTGTCTTTTTTCCATTCTTAACTTTCAAATTTGTATCAACTTCCTTGTAGACTTTCTTTGGCCTTTCATACCTCTGTGATATTTGGGGCTTTTTTAGACATCTCTGGTATATCCTGTTCCATTTTGCTTTGTTTTGGTTCTTGTAAATATGAAAAAAATGCTTAATTCATGTTTTTCTTTTGAACCATTAGTATAATATTTTTCATATGTCAAAATTTTGTTGAATAATCATTAAATATAAAATTCCATAGTTTCTACCCTCTGGAATGCTGTCAAGACCTTTGGCATTGTGATGAGCTATTCCTCTACAGATGTGTTAGGCTGCATTTATATCTATCTTAGTTGCATTTGACCATGCACCACAGGTTGGTCATGCCTGAATTGTCACACTGATTTGTGTAACATAGGAACAACGTTATAATTCTGAAGGAATAATTATTTATTAATTTAACATTTCATTTTTTTATTCTTTTGGGATAGTTACCTTCTTTCCCCCACCCCCCAAATGTCTTTGTGAGCACTTTCAACTCCCACAAGAAGTGTTAAAAGAGCCTGACATCTACAACTGAGAAATTATTTTAATTAGCTCAGAGTAGCTCCTGTTCTCTCTGTCTTTCAGTAATTATCCATGGGTTGGTAGTTAGAGGTTGGATTATAATTAGTCCTACATGAAAGTTCTGAGCATTTCTTTGGAGCTGCTGAGAAATATGCTGTAATGAAGTGCATCTGTAACCTCTCTTCACTTCCCAGTGTCTAACCATCACATCTTTTCTTAAATGTTGTTATGCAAATTATCCTAAATTCTACCGAGCATTTACTTGCACTATGAAAATTCCCAGGGTTGTCTTCAGACTATGAAAGCTTAAAATAATTTCTATATTGTACCTGTCATTTAGCTCCCTTAATTTCAGTATATCCATGTGTGCATGTAGCTTTTCCAAACACCTTCCAACTTGTGATTTACTTAGCTGTGTAACTCTTTTTTGGGCTGCAACTCTTATTTTATTTTTTTCACACTGAATTATAATTCATGTGATTATTTTGCTTGATTGTCATGGTGATAATCATTAAGCATCACAACCAGTTCTCAGATAAACTAGGGAAGGAATCTAACTGATTTTGGAAGGAATTAATGAAATTAATGAAATGTCCTTATGGGCATGATGTGGTAATGGAAAGCAGAGGATCTTAAGCTTCGTTGATGCTCATTCAATTCTGTTTATACAGCATGCCCTAGAAGATCTTGTGAGGAGGAAAGAGGTATTCAGGGCAGTATGGTCATAGACTACAAAAAGGTCTTGTGAAAGCAGCTGAAGCAAGATCATTCTTAAAGTTGGTATCACTTAACTTCAGTATAAAGTAGAATAATGGTTTAATTATATAATATATCAATACCTACATATGCTTACATCATTTACTTGTAGATATTCTACTGATGGCTATTTAATAATAGTTAAAAAGAACTTTTCCTTCAGAGCTTATTTTGATGGACCATAACTACACAGATTTGATGGATGCCACACCAGTTAGGAACTGTTGTGTGTCTTCTGCAAATGTGGAGACTGTGCTCATTTAACTCAGATTCACTGACACATGCCCACACAGAACTGTGACTAATAAATTTGCAATTGAATAAACTTTGCTTACAAAATCTTTTTGAGTTGAGAGAACTTGCTCATAAATATCGACTGATATGAACTCCCAAGAAATGTCAGCACTGTTTGAACTCACAGAGCTAATAAGGGACCGAGCACTGAACTGAATGAGGCTTCTTATAAGTGCCAATATCTGATGGGTGTGCAATGCACCTTTTTTCAGAGATGACTACAAAGTCAGTGCAGCCTCTCACCAGTGTCATTTATAGCATCAAGAGGGAAGAACATTCTTCTGTTTTTGGTGGCAAGGCTATACAGGTATAACAAATAAGTTGCCTGTTGGTCATATTTACATCACCAAAAGAAGAAAATTTGTAACAGAAAGCAAAGAAAAAAAAGTAGTCATAAACCTGGAAAGATGTGATGTGGGATGCCCATCTCTATGCTATGAATATGTCTTATTAAGGATGTATAAGAGGTATGTGATACCACAGAGTTTTAGCACCTGAATAAAATTATTTACAAGCAGAGCTCCAACACAATTACTCCCGGGGCTCAGCCATGTGCATCAGTAAACTCTCACATTAACATTTTTTATGTGTTATATGACTTTGAATTTCTGATACTCATCACCAAGAATACCAGTATAATGTATACTTTATAAAATACACAAATATAGGTAACATTAAGGATTTTGTAAAGGTTTCTCTGTGGGAGTAAGGCATAAGGTTTCAGCAGTCAGTGCCATCTGATTTCCAGCCACAACCCATTCTGTGATGTGTCATCATAGATCATAAATTAAGCCTCAATGAAAGTCACATATCAAATCTTAATTTGGTACCACCCACAAATTGCAGGCAGGAGTGATGATCAGGATGTCTGCCAAACCTGGGTCTGGAGTGACTCTGGAACTCCATTTGTGGCAAGAATTCATCTTGTTCATGTGCATAATTCAGTGGGGTAACTGGACCTGATGTGTTTTATTGGTGAATTGTGCATGCTGTGTGTAGGAAGGTGGTACCAGAATATATCAGTAGAGCACTTCCAGTCTAAAGGAATCAGGATGTGAAATGCTTGCTCCATTTACATTTTGAAATATAGAGCTTGAAATTTAGAGTGTCTAGAATTTCTAGAAAAGGCTTCCTTCTATCTGAAGAAGATGATCTTGCACTTGGTTAATAAAGCTTTGTAAGCAGGCTAGAAGACAAGTCATTTTGGAGCAGATCATGGGAAAAATGGCAAATGACAATAATTAGGGTCCTAGTATAAGAAAGGGCATATAGTTACATATTTTGTTGCTTTGATAAAATTTCATGACCAAAAAATAGCTTAAGGATTAACATTTATTTTGACTTGCAGTACCGTAGGGTTAGAGTCTGTCATGATGGGGAGGTAGATCAGCATGTGGCTGAAACAGAAAATTCTCTGGTCATATTTAATAATACAAAAAGCTGAGAGTGAACTGGAAATGAAGATAGATGATAAGCATTCAAACCCCTCACTAGTGATATGCTTCCAACAGCATGGCTCTACCTCCTAAATGTTCAATAACCTCCTCAACAAGCAACACCAGTTGAAGATCCCATATTCAAATACCTGAGCCTATAGGGGACATTTCTCTTTCAAACTGCCCCAAAGGATTTCACACAGATGTGTATTCCAATAAGTTGTTTCTCTATCTTTTCTGTCTGATTGGGGAGAGATGAATCTGTCTTACAAAAAGCTAAACATTTTTATAAAAGAGAACCAGACTCTAATTTTAATTTTACTGATTGGGAGGTTAAAGGAACTCTTAGGTAATCTAACTAGACCTGAAACAACAGGTCTCTTGGGAAAATCTGACAAATTATTTAAAAGCAGAATTCAGTAGAAACAGCAACAACCACAGCAGGGGCAGGGTAGAGGATCAGGATGACAGTCTTGGCTTACTTTCTATCATTGTGCTAAAAAACCATGACCAAAAGCAATTTGAAGAGAAAAATATTTATTTTGCTTGCATTCCCATATCACAGTTTGTTGTCAGGGAAGCCAAGGCAGGAACCTAAAGGTAACTGAAGCAAAGACCATGGAGGAGCACTTTCTAGTGGGTTGCTCATCATACATCATATCAGCCTGCTTTCTTATATGCCTCAGGACAAACTACTCGGGGTGTCATTCTTGTGACATCCAGATTTTACAGGTTCAAATATTCCAGGATAGGGGTGCATGCATTAGAAATGTTAGGCAGAAAAAACAGAGATATAAAAGAAATATATAGAGACACAAAATAGAGTCGGGAAGGCAATCCAGTGAATTCTGAGTCAGCCTGCATTTATTTATCATATGCTTTATATATCCCAATTCAAAAGGGGAGAGGCGAAAGACTTCTTTACCATGATACAAAGAACAAACAGAGCAATTACCTTTTCTATACCTAAAACACCAAGTGACCATATCCTGAGGCAAATCTTCTGTTGTTTAGGCAGGTGACCTCACCCTAGGCCAAGCTCCTGTAATAACCTTGAATGAGCAAGAATAGGCCTGTACTCTCTGATCTCTAGTCAAGATGTGGGACAGATGATCCACATCCATGGGCTCTGACATATTCCTCCTTTATAAATTTATTTATTAAAGCCCAAGCTTCTGTTACAGGACAGATGACTGTGCCTGGCTTAGGTTGTTCTCTTCCACCGTCCAGACTTACATATTGTCAGTACATCCATTCCATCATGCACATCCTTAGATTTCCTGGAGGGAAAAAGATCTTACCCATCATTGACTACCATAATCTCTTTATAAAGGGTTAAGGGACAGTATGTAGTTAGATGTTGTACACCCCCGAGCCAACTTTCCATCGAGAGTGTTCACAAAAACCTAGATAATCATAGGAAAGCAGATAATGCCTTACAATACACATGCCCCTATAGCTACAATATCTCCTACACAATATCTCCTTAAAAAGGAGTAGAGGATGGCTAAGATGGGATGACCTAGTTAAATGGGTCCAGGATAGCTGTGATAGTTTTTAGCTGCATCAAAATCCAAATTTGTCTTATTAAACATAACAAATCTAAGGACTCATTAGCTCCAGGTCAAATTTTTCTCATATAAACTCTAACAATTTTTTTTTAACCAGTAACGTCTTCATAGTTAATCAAAGTAGTTACAAAAATTAACAGATCAATACCATAATTCTAGAATGAAAATTAATAATAAACACACAATCTGTAAAATCACAATTCTCACAACTTTATTCTAATCAAAAAAACAAGAAAAAGTTTCTGTGATAGGTGAGTTGTGAGTCTTTTTCCTCTCCTATAGTCCAATTGCATTGCTGCTTCTAACCTTCAAAGATAAGTTTGAGTTGTTACAGTCCATCAGCAAAACTTTTGTTCTATTCCTACCCATCAATCTGTGGGGTCTCTTCAGTATCTCAAATGAGGTTTATTGTACTGAAGAGGGGCTTTAGCCAACATACTGCCTCTATAATAGTGTTCAATTGTTTCAATGAGTATTTTTCCACAGAGGGGAAGTCTCTGAGATACCCGTTTTCCAGGCTTTTCATTTCAACAGCAGACAAATATTATACAGGCAAAATGAGTTCCGTGTCCCAAGATATAGTATGGATAAACTACTGAACATTCAGTCAGTGTTCTTGGGCCAGCTCCAGAGTAAATAGGATTCACTAATATCTGGAAATCTGTGTAATAATTCTATATGGAATGTGGGAATCATCAACCAGTCAACCATTACCACGATCTCCTTCTCAGACCGCAGCATGATGACATCAGAGGGCCAGGAGCATAGGTTCACCAATCTCTCACTTTAACTCCTCTGGGATGGCTTCAGCAGCTACTGTGCCATCAGGGCTTGGACTCCTTTGTTCCATACATTGCACCAAGTGTTCACGAAGCCACTAAGCTTCATTCTCCTCCTGTGGAAAAGTACAAACTTACCCTCAACCCCATATTAAAACAGGGTCAGGCCTTTTCCATAATCTAGTACAAGGGTATTTCCATTTTGCTTTACTGAAGGTTACTCTGGTGCCATCATGCCAAAATCTACCTATTGCAAATTGCTCAAGTGCATCTATATTTAAGAAATTTAGGATAAAAAGGACATTATTTAAGGCATTACATGACAACTGAGGGTATTATATTTTTAAGTTGTGTTTTCAAGGACCCATGGGTACTATATAATGGTTTGTCTTTGAGGATTATAAGGAATGTCTGTTTTATATTCAGTATTCCCTGGGAACAAAACTGCTGAAATGCTTTGCGAATATGTCTGGATCTATTAACCATTTTTATAATTTTTAGGGATTCCCATATATGAAAAACACTTTAAGCAATGTGTGATCGCATGCTTAGTGGCTTCCTCCAGTTTGTATAGTGGCCATTAAGAAACCTGAACATGTATCAATTGTCACATGCACAAATCTTAATTTGCCAAATTCTGTAATATGCACAACATCAATTTGCCATAAATGACTTGGAGCAGTCCTTGGGGATTTACTGCCAGATGAGGTACAGGTAAATATTATAGACATGTATCACAATGTTTAGCAATCTGAAGAGCAATTTCTCTTGTTAATCCAAATTATTTTCTTAAACTTTTACTATTTTGATGATATAAAGCATGTGATCATTGTGCAATTGCCCAAGAATCATTATTTTGAAATAACCAATCATCCTATTGCTTAGTATAAGGAACATTGGTCACCTTAAGTTCTCTACCAAAATATTACCTAGATTCCATCTAGTTTTTCTGTATTAAACAAGCTACTACTTCAAAATAAGGGTTTAATACCTTGACTGGTGAAGCAGAAAAGTATATCTGTAAAAGAGAACCATTTTGCCATAATACTCCTGTGGGAGTAAGTTTTGTAGGTAAAATATATACTTGCTAAGGTTGGTTATAATTAATATAAAGTACCTTCTGATTCTGCATTGCATATTCCACCTGCTCTAGTACCTGTCTAGCAGTGTCTTTGAAGTGTATGGGAAAAACTGGGATCACTACTCCTCTTAAAAATACCACTGAGGGGCTAAAGACACCTTTAAATAGGGCCATAGACACTGGATACTTCCCAATAATTTCTGAAAATTATTTGAAGTTTTTAAGCCATGTTTTCTAACCCAATCTCCAAATTTCCCATTAGCTGACAGGCAGCAATTTGCATTCTCATGGATGCTTGGCTGGGTAGGGTGAAGCTAGGGCTGGGCTCTATGCAGCTTGCCAATCCCACCTGGGAACAAGAATGGAGAGGCCCGGGTTAGCTGATGCCTGCTGGGTCTGGGTGGAGTACAGGTCACACTCTCCATGGCTAGGTGGTCCCACTGGAGGCCCACAGTGGTGGTGGCCGACAAGGTTACCTGCAGTACAGGTGACCTGAACTCTCTGACCTTTAGTCAGGGTGGACGGATTCCCATCCCTGGGCTCTAGCACATTCTCCTAGTGGGATGGACCCTCTTATATCTATCATTAATTAAAAAGATGCCCACAGGTTTATCTACAGGCCAATCTGATGGGGGTATTTTCTCAGTTGAAAAACCCACTTTGCAGATGATTCATAGTTTGTGTCAAGTTTGCAAAAAAAATTTAAACAGCAAAATAGCCCCAATCCAAAGCTCTGAATAGTCATGTTAAGATTAGCTATGGGAGAATGTATAGCTGAGTTTAAAGCTCTCAGCACTTGGCCATGTCATGTGTTGAGAATAAACGAGAATGTGATTATATTGGTTTCACCATCTTCTGGGAAGTATTTCATGAAGAGTTGATTCCAAATAGATTGCTTATCTGTTTTCTGTTGGTTGAATGATAAAATGACAGAGTTCTAAGCTAACAGATTAAAAATTCTTGCTACTGTAGACCATGCTACCTTGAAAGTCAGTGAGGGAGTCCATGAAGCTTTGAGGTAACCTGTACTGGACCATGGAGAAACAGTATATGCTTGAAAATGGGTCAACATTGCCACGGGGAAAAAGCTTTTCAATACTCTCTTGTTTGGTTTTGGAGAGAAATGCTTTAACCAACAATTCAGCCTTTGAGGGGTCCTATCAAGCAATGTTTGGAGCACCAACCCTCAGACCAAGTCGATTGCTTGTCTCAATAGCACTCTTGGAGCACTAGCTCACCCACATCTTCCTGTACTGACCATGGCTGTTTTGGGGCTAACTACAAAGTCAAGTAGCTATGACACAGATTACAAGTTTACAAGAATTATAATAGTCACTCTTACACCCCCACTAATTATGAATTTTAGCCTGAATTTACTCTGTACCCATATGGTTGATATTACTGTCTCTAGAATCAATCCTCACTTTTTTCTCATATTCAGTTTCTAACAAATCTGTCGTGACTGAATTCTTCTGCAACATTTAATTAAACCACGATATCTAGAGCTTGGCTCTGACTGTCCCATTCTATGGGTATAAATTCATTGAACCCAGTGAATCCCTGACACCACTTCAGACACATAGGAATAACATGGGTGCAAAATACAGTCTAAGCTTTTTTTTGATCAAAGTTGATGGAAATGAAAGAAAATGTTCTAATAAGCTGGAAAGTGAGTAGGGTGATATGTTTAATGTGACATTTAAATTCCAGGCATCTATTTGCCTTTGCAAATATTATCCAGAGAGACTCTTTAAGCCTTAAAATGTCATAAAATGGCAAAAGCCACATTATACAAATATCTTTAATTTGCTCAATCTGTGCTGAGTTCTTTGAAAGTTATGCAAAATGGCATACTAATCAGAGTAAATTAACCAATATTTCAGGAAAAGCAGATGGCATCTTGGTCTTCATGCCATTTGAATACTGAAACCAACTGCTGTATTGATCAGAGAGAAAGGGGATTTGATTTATGGAAATAAAACATTTTGCACTGTTGGCCCTTATAACATAATGTAATTTTAAAAATAGATATTTTTGGTATATATGTACATATATTTAAACATAAATATACAGACATACATAAGAAAGAGGTAGCTACGTTCCAGCATGTATAAATCTTTGCAAGAAACTGCTCTTACCTGAACTGCTTGATGGTATGCTGTATGAATTTGACATGCAGGGCCCACAGAAAAGTGACTGCTGAGCTTGCCTAAAAGTGAGACATTCCTTTGGGGTTCCTGTTTCATGAAAGAGTCTGCCACAAATTCTGTAGACACAGAAAAAAGTGACTGATAAAGTACCAATATAGGTGGAACTGTCTTTGAAATTTTCTGCTTCATGGAAATCTCTGACAGATTCTAAGGGCATGAAGGCTTAAGATTGGTGCCTCAATGTTACAGAAGAACTTTGGGTGACTGTCCAGGCATCGAGATGTCTGTGTCAATTCTAGAGGTTTGGAAGTTGCTGACAATGCAGTTCCTGTTTACTTAGTTAATATCATATCATTCTGGGGTCTTTGATGGAGTTGAAGAATAGAAAGTTATAGTTTTCCTTAGTTATGATAAACAGTAAAGGAGATATAAATACTGATATTGTAATTCTAGTCTGATACCTGTTTTGTTATATGAAATTTTATTATGTTAAAGTTAAAACCTTCCTTTATATTTAGACATAAAATGGGAGGTGGTATGGGATTCCCCTCTTATGCTTTGTTACTGTTGGTTAATAAGGAAGCTGTGAGAGCCTGTGACAGGTCAGAATAGAGCTAGGCAGGAAAACTAAACTGAATGCTGGGAGAGAGAAGGAAGAGTCATAGAGAAGCCATGTTGCCACCTCAGGAGACAGATGCTGGACAGAAGACAGGACCTTACAGGCAGGCCACAACCTCATGACAATACACAGATTAATAGAAATGGGTTAATTTAAGATATAAGAGCTAGTCAATAAGAAGCATGAGCTAATAGGCTAACCAGTGTTGTAATAATAGTTTCTGTGTGATTATTTTGAGGCTGAACAGAAATGAATGAGTAGCCTCCAGCTACATGCCTCTAATAATTCCATCTTTTGAAACCCTACAGAAATTCTTACTGTTTGTGGGGTTCTTGCCTTTAGCCTTAACGGAGCTAACTCCTCTCTCAGTGTATTAGTCACTGTAACTGAAGCACCGGTGTTTTTGACTTACAGTTATGAGTTTATATCTAAGATAAATTCTGCCACATGCAGTTGGAAATCCTTCTGCTGGGCAGCACTGCTCACTTGAAATCACCTCAGCTGAATTACAAGTGGAGATTTCCCAGTCAGGCAATTAATTTAAAATAGGTCTGCAATGGCATGCAAGGGCATTCTATTTCTGGTTCAACTTGACCCTGGGGATGTAGTCTCCTGTAGCTTAGATTTGGGGGAGAGAAGGATGACAAACCTAGCTGGATGCCTGGAGTTTGTCTCTGCTGTTCATGGGCTCTTGTCAGATAGCTCTGAATCCTGCTGTCTGTCCTTGCCCTACAGCTACTGTCGTGGTCTACCTCCAGCATCTCTCTGGGTTCTTCTTCCTCTTTAATTTTGGCCTAGCAATTAATATTTAGCTTTCCAGTAACTTTTCAACGATCCTAAAAGTACATTCAGGACAACACACGCATGTGCTTGCGTGTGTGTGTGTGTGCGCGCACACACACACAGACACACAATGTAAATACACAGTTTAGTCCTGCTTTCTTTGTTACATCGAGTTGGCTTAGTCACTGGCATCCTCATCTACACACAGGGCAAAGGCCTACCTGTGATGGAAATGGCGTGATGTTTCCAAGCTGAGCACATTGCCTTATCCACCCCAAAATTCACAATTCTGATATATATTTTTATAAGAAATTGACTATTTGCACCAAGTGTTTTTTGTGGGTAATCTGACAACTCTCAAGAAACAAGTAAATAATGTTTCTTTGGAACAGAGTTTCTCTGCATAGCCCAAGACTGGCTGACAACTCATTTTGCAGGGCACGCTGGCCTCAAATCTATGATTCCTAGGACCTAATCTCCTGAGTGCTGGTATTGAAGATATATATATATATATATATATATCACACCCAGATGGTCTTTAGTTGGTTTGTTTTTTTAAACCTTTTATTCTTATTCTTATTTTGTTAGTATGTAAAGTAATGGTCCATCTGTATTTTTTCATTATACCATAAGATCTCTTCTCTTTCTTAACCCCCTTTCTAGTTTTGTGACCAACATCATATACACATTATAAATATACACCCACCCACATATATATGTTTATAGTTTTAAATGTATATAATTTTAAATATTGATTCTACATAAAAGAAAAAGATGCAGTGTTATTCTTTCTGGATTGTTTTGTTTTATATGATGCTCTCCGGTCCCATCCATTTTCTTGCAAATGATGTAACTTCATTCTTTAAGGTGTATTAAACTCAATTGGATCTACATACTACACTCCCTTTACCAATTTTTGTGCTCACTGATGTTGATTGCAAAACTTGGACTCTGTGAGTACTGGTTACAGCAGAAAACATGGATGGGCACTGTCAATGTAAGAACACATCTCTCAACTCAAAGTTCATAAGACAGTTTATTCTGAAGCTCAGGAACAGAACATCAGGTTGCTTCAAATTACAGGTTATAACTTGGTAAGAATTCAATGGAAGAATTATATAAACATAGTGAAGAAAGCTGTAAATCAATGTACTTTTAAATACATGGATGAAAACACCAGATAGGTGGGTTACAGCAAAACCAGAAAATCATAGCTGTAGGCCTGAGGTGCATTAAACCTTTTGGTTGGTAGAATCCAGGATTTTTATTAATACATTGCAAAAGATTTCATAGGTTAGTCACAAGAATGTTAATGCAGAACAGAGATGGTCAAGGAAGGACTATTGTGAGGCTAAAAATAGGTCAGTATAAATTGTAGTTAGGATCTGCACCTGCCTTATTTCAACCTATCCACTGACACTGACCTCGGAGAAGGTCCAGTGTAAGGTATAGCTCTGTCTCAGAGCTGTCACTCTCTAATATTATGACTAACATATTCTTAAGTGGCATATACCGAAGAGTGAAATTACAGGGTTATGTTTTTCTGTTTTTAATTTTTTGAGCAGTTCCCATAATAATTTTTATGGAGGCTGCCCCAGTGTACATCCCTGTTGGTGTTGAGTAAAGGCTCCTTTTTCTCTACATCTTTGCCAACATTTCTGGTCAAAGGAAACATTTTATTTCTTAAACATGTTTTCTTTGAGGAATTTTCAGTATTACTCTGGGTAGTATTTAGAAGAGGGCAGAAGATTTATCTGGGACTAAGAAGCAGTTTTCCCCTTTAACTTTGCCAAAAGATGTCAAGATTGGGAGTGCATGCCTGTTTTAGACTTCAGGGTTAAAGAGATACATAACTTACCACATTTTCAGAAGGCATACCAGTAAAAATGAAAAACAAATGATAATATAATGCAACTATACAAAAATGAATATTACAGCTTGTTTTAAACATTGGGCCCAATGTTTTATTAACTGAGAAACAGCCAATACCTTCACTGATACATTATCATCCCGTATCAATTATCTGGGTCCACCCATAAAAAAGCTGGAAAAACATAAATTCCTTCTCCTTGGATTGGTTTCTGACTCATTACAGTCTTGTATCAACAGGCAATGGAGGGGCTAGGTCCTTTATCTGATATTGTTCTTTTTATGATAATATGGATATTTCTACCTATATTCTATTCAGAAACTGCAATTCCTTAAAAGTTGCAGGGAGGGAATGACCAAGTAGCATTGCCTTCAATTCTGGAATTTTTGTCCTTAAAGTCAATACTGTGAACAGAAGCAAAGAAAACCTGAAAAAGCAGATAAGAGCACCTGCTGAGCACTGTAGTTTCCCTGAACTATGTTACTATGGGAAAGACCCAGCCTGAGAGCAGTGAAACTGAGTAAGATGTGTGATCTGCACACATCAGTGCAAACGGCAAGGAAACTGTGAGCCTGCACTAGCTCCTCTCTGGCTTATTGTTCATCCAATAATTATTGATAGTTTACTACATGTGAGAACAGTCTAGGCATGGCCTATCAGACACAAGCAAAAACAGCTAAAATTCTGTCCTCCAAGGAGGAAAGGGGTGAGTATAAAAGTACAGGCATTCTAGTTGCTGAAGATGATGGAAGAAAAGTAAGTTTAAAGATGAGCAGAGGGTGTAATGGAGCTCATGGAGAAGGGACTGCTCTAATTGGGGAGGACAAGGAAAAGTTATTGGTAAATCATATTTAAGAAGACAACTTACAGAAACACAGAAGGTCCTGTTTTTATTCTGAGAGTGACAATGAATAAGTGAGTAGGTTCTACCTGGCACACTCTTCCCCAACCTGCGTATATGGTGTCTTTTTCACCTCCTTAAGTTTTCAGGAAGAAAAAACAGAACCCCCACCACACACACACGTACACAGACTCAGAGATGATAATGCACTTCAAGAAGCACAGAGTGACCATTGCTAGGATTTGGAGGGCTTTGCATTTACCAAGTCAGTTCATGTACTGATAACTTAATCCCCAACACAATGGCATTTAGAAATTTGACCTTTAAAAGATGGCTCTGTCATGAGGTCAGAGCCTGCATGCATAAGCCTGGTGCCTTTATAAAAGAAGCCAAGGGACTTGTCTCTCCCACTAAGTGATGAGACATGAACTGGAAAATAATCCCTCAGCAGACATAAAACTGGACTGTACTTTTTCTTACATTTTATAATCTTCAGAACTTGAAAAATTAAATTTCTAGCATGTGTGTGTATGATGTACTTGTATGTGCTTGTATGTACGGGTGCTCTAATGCATGTGTGTGCAAAAGTAAACTATAGGTTCATGTTGGGTGATTTCCATCATCATTCTCCACATTATTATTATTATTATTATTACAAGGACTTTCAATGAACCTGAAATTTATTGCTGGGGTTTGAATGAGAATGGCCCCCATAGGTTTATATCTTTGAATGTTTGATCTTCAGTGGGTGGCACTGCTTTTGGAAGAGTTAGAAGGTATGACCTTTTTGGAGGCTGTGTGCCATTGGGGTTAGGGTTTTGAGGTTTCAAAAGGCCAGGCCTAGACTCACTGTCTGCTTAGCACCTGTGGATCAGATGTAAGTTCTCAGCTACTGCTCCAGCATCATGCCTGCCTGTGGCCAGGCTCCCTGCCATGATGACCATGGATTAATCTGAGACTGTAAGCAAGCTCCCCATTAAATATCCTCTTTTAAAGGTGACCTTAGTCATGGTGTCTCCTCACAGCAATAGATAAGTAAATAAGACAATGTCCTACATCCTGATGAGAATTAGAAAGTGAAGCTCCTCTCTGGCCACAGAGGGAGAATTTAATACCAAATAATCAAAAGCTTGTTGCCCTGTGCAATACTGTTCTGTAGCCCTTCACCTCTACCTCACAATACCACCTATTTCATTGTTATGCAGGTGTTTGCATGCATAGTGATGTCTTTCATTAGGATATAATCTACTCAGATTGAAGACTTCAGTCATTTCTTTCTTACTTTATCATCAACCCTGTCTATTCAATGAATCTACACATGCCAACAAGAAAGAAATCTTCAGCTAACAATCTTGGCACCTCTGTGTTACTCTTTACATTCAGCATCAGTTGCTAGAACAACTTCACAACAGATTTCTCCTGTCTACAGCTTTCTTTACCTGTTCACAGCGTTTTTCACTTGTTTAGGACATGCTCCCGTATGGCCTTACATCTCGGTTAAGTAGGCATTATTTTAGGAGAAGACAGCATTACAATCATGACTGTACATCTGGCTGGACATAAGTAGTCCAATACTGCCCCAAAGCCAAGGAAAAGCCTTCCAAGCTGCTTGCTAGATACATTGAAAGTAGATGGTTTAGAAGTAGCTTCCCCATTTTCTCTCTTATTCCCTTCTTTCCAACATCTTGTCCTATTTCCATGTCTTTTGTTTCTGGTTCACTACGATTCATTAGGGTCACACACATGAGCTGTGGTGGAAGATATTTACTCAAGTAAGGGCAATGACCTTTGCATGCTTATCACTACACAAAACATCTCTATATGGTTCTCTCCAAGATATAGAGGAAAAAGTTTTTCCATGAATCAAGGAGGTCTGTGTTATGGAAGTCTATGACTAAAGCCCGATGGAAATCAATGAATAAACAAAAGGAAACACATAAATATGTGTTGTGCTGCCCAAGTGTATGTATAAATACAGATATAAATTAGGAATTTGATTGAAGAAAATCCATTTAGCTAAACTCATGGAGATTTAATGAATGAAAAAGTAATTGGGTTGTATTAAAAAATAACCAGAAAAGAATAGGTTGGCAGAGAGAGCAACTTGGGAGTGATAATGCCCAAAGAAGTAAGTTAGCAGAGAGGGGACCAGAAGCACACATCTTTTTGCAAGAGTTAGGATGCATCTAGTCAAAATCAAAATTCATCTATTGTAAATGTTTGGTAAACGAGTATGCTTATGGACTAGTGCCTGGGGTATGGTAGAAGATACCTGATGGGTCCATAGATACAATTTACTTACTTGAGAACGTTCAACATCATCCCAAAGTTCACTGGAGATGTGGTCCAGAAACAAGTTTAAGAAAAATGAATATAACAGATATTATAAAAATAGATGATTTGAGACTGCTCACTTAAATGCTTATACTTATATTGGCTGACTGAAATATGTTCTCAAATACTTATAGGGTTGATATCTACAATTAATTTACTTCTCTGAAGGAGGCATAATATAGAAATTCTAACAATTTACCCGAAGTCAAGCAGATACAAGATCATAGCCTTTATGAACCCAAGCTTCATATTAAAAGTGGCATATTAACTGGTTGACTTGTTACTTTAAATTTCAGCATGTGACTCTTTCCATGGTGTTGAAAAGATCCTATACTCTCCTCAGTACTCAATACTCAGTTTCTAGAGTCCATGTCAAGTCTAAGGCTCAGTGGGCAGTAGATACTAAGTCTAGTTACAGGAAACTGGCAGGTAGGAGCCAGATATGAGTGCCCAGGTAAACCATTGCTTTTTATCTGCAGGAAAAGGATATGGCAACATTAGGTACATGTACTGAGTTAGGACCAGTGTGAGCTAAAGAATTAGCATCATTAAGCAGGAAAGAAAGTCTAGTTAGTGAAGCTATGGATCAGTGGCAAATCTGAAGTGCATTCTTAGGCAGAAAATAGCTCATAGCTTTGATGGCCATGGCTGGCTTTTAAGAATTTCCCATGCCGGGCGATGGTAGCGCACGCCTTTAATCCCAGCACTCGGGAGGCAGAGGCAGGCGGATCTCTGTGAGTTCGAGACCAGCCTGGTCTACAGAGCTAGTTCCAGGACAGGCTCCAAAGCCACAGAGAAACCCTGTCTCAAAAAAAAAAAAATTCCCATAAAGTGGGGTGTGAAGGCAGGTAACACTACAAAGAAATTAATAATTTAAATAAAGGAATTCTTGAAATTAGAATGCACCTTTTCCTGGAGGAAGAAAATTAAGCTCCACAGGATTGAAATATCTCCAGTTATAAGAAATGAGCTACTTTTGAAGAAAGCTTTATCCACTGTTGGTTGCACCCTCGTTAACCTTCTACCTTGTAATGTGCTTGAACTTGTTCCCATTGCTAAGTAAACTAGTCACATGATGCTATTACCTAAATGATAGAGTTTCAGTGTTTGTTAGCAGCTAGATGTCTTCAACGTAAACATTTTCTCTTCTAAATGATAAATTTCTTTGTGCCACCAAGCGCTTTCTGTGTAATATCGGAACTTGCCATGGAATCCTTCAAAATGTCAGCTTTTTTTTTTTTGAAATGGGCATCTTCCAGCACAGCATATGGTTAACATTTCTCAAGTTGATTGAATACCACATCACACCCTCAAGTAAATACTGTAACTTATTCAGAAAATAAATGTTAGATTCAGAATCTAAAGGAGGTCAGTTACATATTAGCTGTGTTTCCTTCAAAAAATATACATGAAGAACTTCTCTTTCCTAATCTACAAACTATGTGTATATCTATGTAGGACTACGGATTAGATTATGTGATACATCTATTTAAGTAAATACTCTTATTATTAATACCTCAGTGAACTTTAGCTGTGTTAAATTATTAGTTTATATTGGCTTTATGTCTTCTTTAACTTGAACATTTTTCTTATGAATTGTTTCCAAGCTAGATTCTTCACATCTTGCACTTTGTAATTGATTTTTTAATTTCTAAAGCCAGGAATTCACAAGTTTCCCAGCTCTATTTTGGTCTTAGCTGTTAAATTCACATTTACACTCTGTCTAAAAGTATATGGATATTGATTTATCATTTTCTAAATGGGCTATTCTTGGAAGCAGTTTGAAGGCTTCAAAAATCTTTCTTGAGTTCTCATGTGTGGAATGTCTTCCATTTGTCAAGTAGTAAAATTGCATCTGAAGCTCATGATCTAAAAAAGTAGAATTCAAAATAAAACTGTTTTATAAGTGATATAAAATGTGCTGTTAATTCAGTAAATACTAATCAATTTGCTTTGCACACAGAACTGCATTAAAGATCTTCAAAACATTCTCTACTTTAATCTTTACTCCTCCTTATTAGGCAGCAGTTATTATTATGTATAATTCTAAATAAATAAAAAAGAAACTCAAAGACTGAATCAAAAATGTTTTTTCTTGGTCATGAAATCTTAAGGAGCTGTTCTTAAAGAAGATGGAAAAGGAGTGGAGATTTTATTGTAAGATCAGAGTGTAAACTTCATCTCTGGTGTGATGGTTACTCTCAGTTGTCAACTTGATGAACCCTAGAATCATCGGAGACATAGGCCTCTGAGTATGAGCAAATGAAGTGTAAAATCCTGCCCATTGTGAGTGGTACCATTCCCTTGGCTGAGATCCTGGGTTGTACAAAGAGGTGAAAGTGAGCCGAGCACAAATGTTCCTGTTTCTTGGCTTACTGATTGCAGAAACATCTGGCCAGTCACCGCAGGCTCCTGGGGCTGTGACTTTTCCATCATCACAGACTGCAACTTTGAACTATGAGCCAAGTAAACAGACCCTCTGCCTTTGTTAGAGTGCTTCGACACAGCATCAGGAAATGGGTTTAAACGTTTTACATTATGTTTCAAATCTTTTTTCTTTTTGTTTTAAGTAATTCTTTCACGGGTCAGTACAAATATTTTAAGTTATGTTAAACTCATAATTTAAACTAGAGAAAAGTATATTATTATGGTTCTTATGATAACAGATTCAAAACCAAGAAGACAACCTTATTGGACATGAATAACTTCTTCAGTTGATACAAGCCCATTTCCATGGTTATTTTTATATGATAGTCATAAAACTCTACAATTGTCTTCCTTATCAAACATTTTGTTTTCTTAAGTTTTAGTTAACAGAAACCAATCATAGTCCAAAAAGAACAGTGCTGGGGAGTAGACAGAGTCAGATCTCTGGCATTCACTGAGCAGACAGTCTCGTCACTTGGCAAGATCTAGAGCAATGAGAGATGCTGCTCACAAAATGGTGGCTAGTGTTACTCTCTAACATCCATACACATGCACACACATGTGCATATGTCTGCACATTCACATGCACACATGGACACTTCTATATATACATATACCTGTGCACGTGCACACACACAATCCCAGCATATCTGTTTCTCTAAGTAGTATGATGAAATTTTGTGCTGCCGAGTCTTGTCCTGCTTGGAACATGACTCATCCCATTGTCCAGTGTTTCCATTCTTTATGCACTATACACTTGTCAGTCACTCAATCTTGGTTACCAGGCTGACTGCTGAAATATTACAATGTTTATGTTCATGTAACCTTATACCCCAAATCTAATCGCAATGATTACATCATTTCCTTCACTTTATATCAACATGTAGGCATTACATCATCTCATGACAAGAAGGATGGATTTAGTACAACAAGTTATTTTTAGGCAGATACAGGATACAGAGACACAGTAAGACCGAGAAGCAGATAATATATTTGTACAACTTCTTTTACAGTATATTATTTTACTTGTTCTGTTATTAATTATAGGTCTCAGTCTCTTACTGTCACCAATTTATAACAAACTAAATTTCATTAATTAGTATGTAAGTATAGAAAGAAATATAGTCTTTGTGGTTTTTTTTGTTAGTCTGTAGAATATAATTTTTAATGTTGGAAACTTTTCTGTTAACCAGCATCCATTTTGGTTCTTGAAGCATATGAAGATCATACTATCATTTATTTTTACTCTCCTCTGTCAGTTAAAAAAAGACACTTTATGATTGGACCACTAAGATGGTTCGATGGGCAACAACCCTGGCCATAAACCTTGGCAACTTGAGTTCAATCCCCAGGACTGGTGGAAGGTCAGAACCAATTCCTAAATGTTGTCTTCTGATCTGCACACATACCCTGTGGCATACTTGTGCCCTCCCACTATAAATACAAAATATATAAAAGGTAAATCTTTTAGGGCTTGGAAAAAAGAGTTCCTAACACTTGTTGAATGTAGAGATATTTGAAGTTCAGCATTCCCCTCGTCAAGGGCTTAAGTCCTCTTTCAGAGGAGACAAGAGAGGAGAGCATAAAAGTCCCAGCTAGAAAATACGCTCTTAATAGTTACCCTCCTTGCGCTAACTTACACAGCCCATCTGTTTGTGTCTCAGGATTTCTTTCAGAATCATTTGTTTGAAGGATGGTATTCTTACTTTCAAAATATATGGCATTTCATGCTGCTTTGAGTACAGTGAACCAGATTTTTTTCTGCTAGTGAACTTCCCTGGAGAACTAAAGTAACACTTTAGGAAGCTCCAATAATTCTCATTGCCTATTAGGGCACCATTCCAGAAACTGCCTCTAAGATGCTCAGGAATAAAGAGCATTTTATGGCTTAAAGCAATAGCTCATATGTGGTACCTCCGTGATCTTAACTTGCAGGCGGGGCACAGCTTGCCTCCCAGCTCCCTGTCTAAGAACCATGCTTTGTGATTTCTAGAACGGATACTGCAATTGACTATTTGTGTGGCTGTTGACAAATTGTCAACTTTTCCAGTTATGTTTCTGCATCTAATCCCCAAAGTCCCTTCCTGTCTCCTGAAGCCATAGTTCACAAAGTCTTATCTTCAATATGCTGCAAAATCAAAGGATATATGTAATGCTGTGTTTTTGTGCGTGACTTGTATTTGTTCTATATAAATTATCTCAGACAAACTCTCTGAAAGACCCTGCGATTTCACACTATCTTCTACAACACACTGCTATGAATTTGTTCCCTCTTTCTTGCTAATAGAAAGTTCTTTTTATATTCATAAAGCTCAGAACAACCTAACCCTAATTGGTTAGGGAAACTTTGAGGTGCATGACTTTGAAACAGTATTAATTACTGGTTGTCTGCTAAACAATCAAATCAACATCTAGGCAGACTGTCCCCAGAATCAGTCAGTGAGGCTTCCCAGGCCCAGAGAGGTTAGAGCAAAGGATGCTACAAGCCAAGACTAGAGATAGGAGAACTGGTTATTGGAAGCAACGTGTGATGACTAGCTGTTGAAGTCAAAGAAGCTAGCCCCATCTCAAAGAGACACCTGCCTTATGACTTGAGATTCTCTATGAACTTCATTTGTGGGAAATTGCTTAGCAGAAAACACTCTGCAGCTAGAGATAGAATCCAGCATGTTGTTTAATAGGACCCTAGGCCTCTTACTTCAAAGCTCAAAGGAACACAATCCAAGGGCACATTATCTTCTTCTGAAGATACCAAATCCTCCTAATTATTCCTGTATTCAACTTTCCCCAACAAAAATCCAAGTGAAGACCAGGAAGACACAGAAAGGAAAACCAAAGCTGACGGAAAGTGGAGAAGTTCAAAGCAGAGAACACATACCTTCTAACAGATATGCAAAGCACAACAGAGAAACACAAAACCCGGGAGATGCCACACTTCTGTGACAAACTGACAGTGTCTAATGCCAGAAAACAGAGATGTGAGATAGCAGAGATGCTAGAAAAGTTTCTGAAGATTATTCTTAAAAAGTCTTAGAAAGTCAAAGATAAGAAATTTAATCGAAGATGTGGAAAGGAGTTTACAAAATCAATTCAAGACGGACAAGAATGTTGCTAATGTAGAAGAAAGAACTGGTATCTTGGAAGAGAAAAATTTTAAAAATTAAAGAAATGGAAAGGATATAGAGACACTAGAAAACAACCAAACAGAAATTCTGGAAATGAAGCAACCTTTCAAATATATGGCACAACAGAAAGCAACATCAGCTGACAAAAGCAGACAAAAGAACAAGTATAAGGAATGGAGAACAATATTGAGACAACAATACATACAGATGCATTTTTTTTATTAAAGATTTCTGTCTCTTCCCCACCTCCGCCTCCCCTTTCCCTCCCCCTCCCCCAATCAAGTCCCTGTCCCTCATAAGCCCAAAGAGCAGTCAGGGTTGCCTGCCCTGTGGTAAGTCCAAGGACCACCCACCTCCATCCAAGTCTAGTAAGGTGATCATCCAAACTGCCTAGGCTCCCACAAAGCCAATAGGTGCAGTAGGATCAAAAACCCATTGCCATTGTTCTTGAGGTCTCAGTAGTCCTCATTGTCCACTATGTTCAGCGAGACCGGTTTTATACAGATGCATTTAAAGAAAAAAAACAATGAGCAGAACACAAAACTCCGTGAAGTCTGGGATATCTGCTAAGTATCTGCTAAGATACCCTAAAAATTTGTGGGATAGAGGAAGGAACTGTGATAAAAGTTAATGGCTTAAATACACCATTTATAATTGGGAATTTGCCAAACTTAGAAAAATAATTGGATATACAAACATAAGAAATATCTAGAACTCCAAATAGACCAGAGAGCAAGGAGACTTTCTGAGATATACTAGAATGCCAAAATACATTGAAACAATATTAAAAATTATAAGGAAAAACACCAAAAAGCTTAGAGAGGCAGAAATATCAGAATAAAAGCAGATTTGTCATAGATAAGCATAAAAGCTAGGGAAGTGTGAAACGATATTTTCTTAGCCTTGAAAGAAAATGGCTGCCAACCAAGATTGCTATATCCAGTGAAATTATCTATTCAAACAAAGGATCATTAAAACTGATCAGAAACACTGAAGCTGCTAACAGAAAGCAGGAGTAGCATCTCTGGACACAGGTGCAGGCAACAAACACAATCCCGAGCAGAACCCTAGTACCGCAGGATACAATCCCAAGAATTAGCAAATGAGTCTATATGAAATTAAAAATCTTCTAGACAACAGAACATCTTCTACCCAATGTATGAACAGAATAAACAGACTATGGAGTGGGAGAGAACCTTTACCAGTATATAGGGCTCTAGTACCTATAATATAAAATGAACTATACAAAATAAACACAAAAGAGATAAAACTGCCAGTAGATAAATGGGCAGATGAGCTGAAGAGATTTCAAAAGAAAAAATAAAATGACCAGTATTTCTTTTTTTTAGTCTTCAACATCTCTAGCCATCAGAGAATGCGAATTCAAACCATTTAAAAGTCTACACCAGCCTAGTGAGAACAGCAACTGTCAAGAAAACAAATGCTGTGGAGGATGTGGGGAAAGAGATATCCTTATACACAGTGGGTATATTCCGCTTTAACCTTGAGGACATTTTCTGAGTTCTGAGGCCTCAGATGGACATTCTGGGAACATCCACATTAATCCCATGGATACCACATTTCTCCTGAGGCTCCTTTTAGGAAATTTCTTGGGGTAGAGTTTAATTTAGCTTATTTATTCTACTCAGAGGCTCTATTATGTGCCTCAATGGCAATGTGCACAACCTGTGGGCTTATATGCTTGCCTATAAACACTCTGGAAGTGCAGGTGATACAGGAGTTCATTGTACATTTGTCAGAGGTCCCTTTCAGCAACATTAAATTGAATAGCTCTTTCTACCATCTTCATTATCATTTTAGGGGTTCAGGAAATGCACTAGTCAGAGAGGCTACTAAAAACCTCCTTCTTCAAGGGAACACCCAATGGATTGAGTCAGGACAGGTTTGCAGAGATTATCCTGGCAGGAGTAATTCTCATGGCATCTCATAGATTATTCCCACTTCACATAAAAGTCCTATAGCTTTCAAAGTGTGTAGAAAAGTGAAGATAACGACATCTACGATGTGCTACATAGAAAGCACCAGGAATTGCTTGGTCAGGGTTTACAAGACAAACACACAGTGCCACTCTCTAATTTATAATTTGGATTTGCAGGTTAAAGTTATCTTTGTCATTGTAATATTTGCAATAGAAGGGGGAAGATGCCAACTGCCCACCATTTCAACAATGGCTAAGCTTTATTATGGGAGTTCACATCATACAGTTCCCTGAGCAAAGAATATAAGTATTACACTGCATTTGTTACAAACTTAGTTCCAAATAACTATATCTTCTAGTATCATTAAATAAAAAGCAATTATTTATAATCTTGTTTATGATTCCATCTTGCAATTGTAAAAGAAGTTACCAAACAGTGTAGAATTTTAACCAGAGTTGTTGATTGATAACTTTGGGTGAAATTTATGATGCACTGTGAGCATTTCAGCAATGACATACATTAATAAGTCTCAACAACTCCAGAAACAGTGTGATTTCCATAGACATGACTTTTTTTTGTGCCTAAGTAAATAATGACATTATCATTCTGTTCTTAGTAGAAAACATAGAAAGGGTTCACTTGATCAAAACCAGCACCCTGATAATCACAATTAAGTGAGTTGCTCACCTTCTGCTGCAGTAAAAGTTACCAAGTGTTTTTGGCTTTGAGTTAATCCCATAATGGCATTGGCTAGGATACAGTTTAGGAGAAATTATGTAGTGAAATCTGTTGGCACAAATCTTGAGTAGGAGGAGTAAATGTTTCTAATACACTGTGTGCTTCTACGTCCATCTGCTGCTCTCAAAGAAGAAAAGCTGGGGAGGTCTGCAAAATGTACTTGATGGGGCATTTGAGAAAGCAATATGAGATAACACATAGCTACACTTTCCATTTTATTGAAGTACCTATTAGCAAGGGCAGTAGACTGAGCAGGCTGTATCTGCATTGTTTAAAATGAATTTTAGAGACATGATCCTTCTTGTTTGATGAAGACATGCATGGCATTCCCAACAATTTAAAAAATTGTTGGCTCAATCCTGTTATTGGCTGAGCATTTATAATTAATAATAAGTCTACAGGTCAATTATCAGGGAGACAGTGATCTGATAAAAAAAAAACACCTAGAAATGATGCCCAACATCTATCCATATAAAAAATTAAAATTCTTAAAGCAAACACACAAAAATGTGGCCAAACTCAGTTTTCTAGTCCCACAATCTCTCACTAAAGCCATGTTACAGAAAGGCATCTCAACATGAACTGTATTCAAGGGTCACAGCATTAGGAAGGTTGAGAACCACTGACTAATGCCCATGCAGTTTTTTTTAATATATTTTTATTTTATTACTATTTTTTTAATTTATTTATTTATTAAAGATTTCTACCTCCTCCCCGCCACCGCCTCCCATTTCCCTCCCCCTCCCCCAATCAAGTCCCCCTCCCCCGATCAAGTCCCCCTCCCTCATCAGCCCAAAGAGCAATCAGGGTTCCCTGACCTGTGGGAAGTCCAAGGACCACCCACCTCCATCCAGGTTTAGTAAGGTAAGCATCCAAACTGCCTAGGCTCCCACAAAGCCAGTACATGCAGTAGGATCAAAAACCCATTGCCATTGTTCTTGAGTTCTCAGTAGTCCTCATTGTCCACTATGTTCAGCAAGTCCGGTTTTATCCCATGCTTTTTCAGACCCAGGGTAGCTGGCCTTGGTGAGTTCCCGATAGAAGATCCCCATTGTCTCATTGTGTGGGTGCACCCCTCGCGGTCCTGAGTTCCTTGTTCGTGCTCTCTCTCCTTCTGCTCCTGATTTGGACCTTGAGATTTCTGTCCGGTGCTCCAACGTGGGTCTCTGTCTCTGTCTCCTTTCATCGCCTGATGAAGGTTAATATTCAGGAGGATGCCTATATGTTTTTCTTTGGGTTCAAAAGACAATCAACTCTGTCGCTGGCTGAGACCACAGCTGACATGTTGCACATGATGCATATAGAATTCATCCACTTCCTACTAACATTTTAGCAGCATGTTGGCTACGTCCTCATTAGGTACTGTTTCCTGAGACTGGATTGAAGATGTCTGAACTACACCCAGAGGAGCAACGAGACATTCAAGGTATCAAATCAGTTGTGGGAACTCTACTTGCATCAAGGCTGCTGGAGTTCAAACACAGCAGCCAAGAGTGGATGGCCAACAACAAGCTAACCTGATTGAGCAGTACTTTGGGCAACTCCTCCCCAATATTTCCCAAACACCTCTGCTGCGCGTGTGTGTGTCTAGAAAGCAATATAATGTTTTAAGTAAGGTTATAATTCTGTGTGGAGTTTCATTTATTAAACTAGGTCCTGCCCTATGTGTGATGTAGGAGGTTCTTTTTTCTATGTGTTGCTTTCATTGGTCAAATAAAGAAACTGCCTTGGCCTTTTGATAGGGCAGAAACTTAGGTAGGTGGGGAAAAGAGAACTGAATGCTGGGGAAGAAGGCAGGTTGAGAGAGCCGCCATGGAGCCAGCTGCCAGGTCAGACATGCTGAATCCCTCCTGGTAAGCCACAGTCATGTGGTGATACACAGATTTAATAGAAATGGGTTAATCAATATGTGAGAGTTAGCCAATAAGAGGCTAGAGCTAATGGACCAGGCAGTGTTTAAATGAATACAGTTTCTGTGTAATTATTTTGGGGCTAAGTAAGCCTGCCGCTCATCTTACTACACACGTAGGAGCTGCAGCCTCAGGCTGTCTATGACTTATGGCATTGAGAAGCCTTTCCCTATGATGAGGAAATAAGCCCTAATGGGATGCAACTTGCCAGCACCTTGAGCTTGGACTCCCCAGATTCCAGAATGTGAAGAAGTTGCTTCTTTGCTGCCCCATTTGTGGTGTTTTGTTGCTAAACGGTCTCTGAACAATGTCTCTGCTAGAGGTGGCTGTCACTCAAAATATTCTCCTATTGAACAAGTCAGCAGCTTCCACACTTGCTGTCCCAGAGTTTTCACCATATTTTGGGTGTCTGCCCCCTTGAATCAAAGGCCTAGATGTCACAGGTGTTCTGTCCAGTTGACCCAGCATCTCCCTGCACAAGGCAGGCTACCTGTTACTTTCATTCCTTCCAAGTCCTTACTGAAATACATGACTCTCAAATACATATTAGATCCCTGCTTAATCCTCATCCTCTGGGGAGAAAAATTCCCCTTCACTTTCCTTTCAACTGAGATTGAATTATTTTTTCTAAGTCAAACAGAGAGCCTCACCCTGTGCATAGACATGTAGTTTTGGTTCTAACGTTTGAAGGAGTGAAAATGAAAATGATGTTTTAAAACAATGAATTTTTAGTGATGCCATGGCAGGCTTTTGGGATCAGGCGTTTTTCCCTCATGAAACCTTTTAAATTGGACACAGACTTTTACGTCTTCCTATAGAATAAGACCAGAGTGCTCAGCTAGAGCTTTGCAATGCCAACAGAATGGAAAAGGACCAACAGCTCGTCAGTGTGGTGTGCCTTTTGCCATTGAAGGGTTAAGAAAACAGTTTCACCCTCATGACGAAACCCTCAGGACCTCAGTGAGATCTCCAGGTTTTCATACTGTCATTTTCTGCCCCATGTTTAAGTAATGTGAAATCTGAAGTTATTGTTTGTTTCAGAAAACCTGGTTTATAATACTTAATGACACAGAAAGATCATGAGGTTTCAACACAAAACAGAAAAGAACACATACTTTCTTCCTTTATTAATCCTTTCTCCCAGTTCTGGTTCAAATGACTTTAGGTTTGTATCTACTTTCTTATGGATATCGATGTACTCAAAGTGATTACTTTCCATTTATTGAGTGTGTAAAGCCTGATATTTTAATTCATATTGGATATTATGTAGTCATCTCTATGGATGTCAGCACTATATTTTAAAAATAGAATATTTTAATTATTTGAAATTAAAGTAAAATTACATCATTTCCCCTTTTCTGTTTTCCCTCTGACCCCTCCTATGTACACCCCCATTTCTCTCAGATTCATTAACTCTTTTTTCTTTAATTGTTATCTTACTGTGTTTTATTTCACCTGTTCCTGAAAAAACACCTAATAGGTATGGTTAGTTAAACCACCTGAGGCTTGTCTGTTGTCTCCTACATAAAAGATATCAATGATTCTGTTAAAGAAAATACAGCTGCCTTTTCTTTTGTTAGAGTACTTCTTGTTGAACAAGGATTTTATTCCTGATGGTACAATTGCTTTATCCTTTTAACAGTTATTATTCTGTTAAAAAGGTAAACATTGTGACATCCTTTAAAAATAGCTATTCTATGTTCTTTATAAAATTGACATCACTGTATGGATTCTACTAAGTTTTATGGAGTATTTGGCCATTCTTTATCTCTGCTTTTCCTTTCCCATGTTATTCTTCCACCATAGAAAACTATTAGATTTGTATTATTATTATTATTATCTATTTTGTCTTTTATTTCTTTTGAGATAAGGCCTCACAACGTGTTCCACGCAGGCTTCCAACTCATGACCTTCCTGTCTCAGTATCTGAGGACTGGCATTATAGCCATATGCCACATACCTGGCTTTAAATTTTTACAGCACCAATTAGTAATTATACACGCAGAACGGATTATAAGACAAGACATGACAGGATACCCAAAGGTTATCCTGCTGCTCCTGGTTAGATGGGATCACTGTGGGCCAAGATTTAGTCCCCAGAGCAATGCTACTGAGAAACGTTTAAGAATGACTTAAGGGACTGGGGTCATGCTGTATTCCTCATGAGACTCCTCTGGTGATTTGAGCAAGAGCATCATCATAAGAGCAGTGCGCATTCTCTTATGCTGTGCTTATACTCAAGATATGACCATATGACACATATTCCCGACACAGTGGAATGTGCCCACACCAGGTACCCTCACTATTTCTAAGCAAATGCCTCTTGCATCTGCTCTTCAAGTAATAACACCAAGACTGTGAAACAAAGAAACCTTTTCTCCATTGCAAAGCTGACTAATCCGCTACCTGAATGCATAATCCTAGGTCTCCTTTGATGACAAGAAAAGCCAGAAACATTAAGTGGGCAATCCCACAGACCATACAGATAATTGTGGCACAGCCAGGACTGTAGAAAGTATTTGGTAAAATTTGCAGGAAACAAGTCTGGAGAGATTATGCGGAAGTTAAAGACACTTAGAGTTCTTTCAGAGAGCCCAAGTTTAGTTTCCAGCATACAGGTCAGGTGGCTCACAAGTGCTTACAGCTCCAGCTCCATGGCAGTCTGATGCTGTCTTCTGGATGAAGGGCATCTCACTCATGTGCACATCCTCTATTCTCCACATATGTAATTTAAAAATATTTGAAAATAATTTTGAGAAAACAACAGGGATAGGAAATCTTGAGGGAGAGGGAAAGGGGAAGGGAGGGAGAAATAGAGGGAGAGATTTCTTTAATACAGTTCTACTCTCAGAAACAAAACATCGTGCAACAAAAAAGCATCAGGACAGCCAGAATAACATAAGACAGTCCAGTTCTTGCAGTAAACATCACCCATTTCTTAAAGAGCATCTCCAGTGCAGGGATCAATAGGGAAAATGTCTAGAGATAAAACAGACAGAGGTTATGTGTGAGAGGAGGTGACTTCCTTGCTTTTGGATATTGATGTTGAAAGTAGAAGTTGTTGGTCCAGATATTCTCCTTATAGTTTTAGCAGATCACGGAACAAACCTCAGGAGAGCGGCCCTGCCTGTGGGCAAGTCTTCCTCAGCCTCAGCAAGCGACTGGCTTGCTTATTGTTAGCGTTCTTGTTAGTTATTGACAAATCTTTTGACACAAGCAAACATCATTGCTTTTTGCTTTGTTCTGGTGACAAAGAAAATGCTTTCCTTAATTACAAATGTGCTCTCTTAACAGTGTGGAAAATATTTTTGATTACTTAACGTGCTGCTATATTGTATGATAAATCTAAAATAAAAAAAAAACGAATGGTGAAACTAATTACTGAAAAACTTTCCTGTGTAGAAATTAAGGGAATATTTACAATTCAAAAGCAACACTCAAATGATATGCTTATCTAAGGGTTTATGTATAATTTTCTAGCGGTCAAGTCAAGCTAATTAGAGGAATTTATATGAAATTCTGAAGATTTTCATAATGAGGCATTAATCTTTTTAAAGTTTTACTTTATTTTTATTCTGATTGTGATTGTGTGTGTGGCGTTCCTGTGTGTGTGTGTGTGTGAATGTGTGTACCTTAATGCAGATGTTTACAGAGGCCAGAAGAGTGCACTAGATTGCTTGGAGCCAAATTATAGGCAGTCCTGAACCTCCTAACATGGATGCTGGGAACTGAATTCAGACCCTAGCTCTGCAAGAACAGGAAGCACCTTTGAGCCATCTCTCTATCCTTATGGCATTTGTTTTAAACAACAAACTTTGAACTAAGCCTTAGCTTCAACATTTCCTTTGAAAACAGTCTCTTTGATTGGCTGGCATTGATCACAGATATGTCTTTACATGAAACAACTCTAATCAATATATAGGAAAACCAAACAAAAAATACCCCACAAGCAGTAAAAATTATTTACGATGTAGTTGTTTCCATCAGAAATCTTTTAGTCTAATGTATTGTATAGGGGGATATTTTTCCACAGTAATAATCTGTTCCTATGAAATCCTTTTAGAATAATTGCAAGCTAATACTGTGAAAACACAAACAAGCAGGGCAGTTTGAAATTAGCTGGAAATTTGGGAACTTGTAGCTAAGAACAAGCCAACAGCAGATAAATTTTTTCTCCTTTTAATAGATTTCAGATGCTGGCAATATATAAATTTGCATCAAGCCAAAACTATTATAGTTTTCGACCCCAGATGGAAGTTGTTTATGAATAACTAGGGAACATCCACTTTATTTATAGTACTGAAATCACTAACACTTGAAAAACAAAAAAGCAATTACTATATCTCCAACCGTGTAATGACCCATGTTAGATAAAGGAGCCAGACATTTACCTTCATCATTCTTAAATCAAAAGCTGGGTGGTGGAGATTGTGACTACCTTTGTAAAATGAGTACTTTTAGAATTATAGCATAAAAGACAATGAAAACTGTTACCCTTACTTTACAGGATAATAAAGTTCCATTCTGGAGAAAAGAGAAGTAAATCATCAGAGAAATATTAAAATAAAATCAATTAGATAAGAATAATTAGAACCCCCCCCCCCGTGTGTGTGTGTGTGTGTGTATTTATCCTATGGTGAATATTTTTTCACAGCTCCCTCTTTTAACTCCTTTCTTTGTTCTGAGTCCCAATATTTCTATTCCTTTAAGAAGGACTAGAATGTGTCTTTTTAAGTCCTTTCTTTCAGGTGACCTTCCACTATACTTTGGTTGCCATAGTTGTGAAGTTAGAGACAGAAACCTGGCAGCCCTGCCAGGTTAGGCTACCCATCGTCAATACTTCAATTAAGAGACAGCTGATTGTGAAGAACAGAGCAAGATTTCATCAACATGGTCACATTAGGAAGAGGAACAAAGAGGTCCAGTGACCCTGCACCAAGTGAGCCGGAGCCGGAAGTTCAGGTTTAAATAGAAGGCAAGGGTATGCATAACTAAGCAGTCCTGTCCAGATATGGTCTCACCCATAATTGACCCACTCTCTTGGCTCCAGTATCAGCTCTTCTTCTCTGTCAGAAACCAGTCTTCAGCCTTTGCCTCTCCCAGTATGAGACTCCTTGGGAAAGTCAAGTTTCTTAATAAGGTCTGTTGTTTCAATTGTCTGACAGTCAAAGGGAGGCACACATAAGTCTCTTTCAATATCTTTGTTCCTGCCAGGATGTTACATTTTTCCACGCTCCCTTCCTTTCGGTTTGTTTCTTTTCTGTTCTTTCTGTTACTATAAGCAAGCTCTAACAGAAGTATTTTCAGCTCTAAAGAATGAAGAAATTTCTCTGTCTGATAATTATATAAAATGGCCACAAATAACTTTTTTGGGGTAATGAACCCTTTGCTTCAAGAGACATGCAAGGAGAAAATGAGGCTACTTTTGTTGAAAACCACGCATGGCATCTTTTTTAAACAAATTTTTATTGATTTTTTTTTTGTGGCTTTCACATCATGCACCCAAATCCAGCTCACCTCTCTGGCCCTCCATATCTGCCCCTCATTTTGCAGCATATCCCACCAAAATATTTTAAAAACAAACAAACAAACAAAGAACCCACCTTGGCTTATCTTTCCTACACCTCTTCACCCGTTCTAGTGGCAGCTATATGTACTGTATACCCTTTTGTCTAATCAGCCCCAGCCACAAGATGTTCATTGCATTGAGTCATTGGTCTGGTTCAAGGCCATGGCACACCACTATCACTGGACCCTCCCCGAAACTCCTCTTGGATATCAGCTGTTGCCCCAAGCCATGGCGAACCTGGGGCTATAAGTCTTCAGGAACAGTCCCTCCACAGATTCCTATGGAGTAGATGGGGTTAGGATGGATCAACTCAAGGCCCAGGATGAAGTCTGGGTGGTAGCTGACCTTGTCGGTCTGGGCCACTGGGACCACCTCCTCAGGTAAAAGGCAGAGCCATCTCTCTCAGGGCCATGGTGAGAGGTGGGACAATCTCTCCCAAATGTGTATGTGGGGAGGCAGCTCTCACATGGGGATCAGGATGGGGCCAGGTCTCCTGCATCAGGGTCCAGCAAGGGGCAAGGGGAGCTATCCTAGGACCAGTGAGGGGCAGGGTCTGCTCAACACGGTCTTTGTATTTCAATCCACATGGTTCCTAGTACCCCCTGTGGTAACACTGACCGTGGACATCATCACAGACCACAGCTGCAGCAGAAACACAAACTCAGACATTTCCTCAGCAGCAGCTGAAACCCAGATTCCACCAGGGCCCCAGGGGCAGCCAAGGCCCTGGGATACTGACATGATCTCAGATGGCTGTCCAGATTCCTGGCATCTGTTCAGTCTCTGGTGGCAACCAGACCTTGACTGCTTCTGGACCATAGACATGGACCATGGCAGCAGCTCAGGACTGGATGACATCATGGCCCTGTGTGGCACCTCAGGCCATCCAGACAAATGGCAACTTAAAGATTGCATTGCACAGTCTCAAATTCTTTCTCGGTACTAGCATAGTATGCTTCCATTCATAATTTTGGACCATCGCTGATCAAGGAGTTTTCCATACGATGCCATTCAGTACTCATTACAGAATAAATTATAATTTGTCTTTGTTTCTTCTCTCTGTTCAGAAAAGTAAAATCATCCTCCTCCAAGATTTGATTTTGCATTAATATGTTCCCATCACTCAACTTGTTTATTTTTATCATGAATCTCTTCCTTTTCCTGTTTTTGTATTGCTTTCCCCAAATGCTTTCATTTCTTTCTCTCCCATCCTCCTACTTCTCACTCAGTCCCCGCTTTCCGTCCTTTTTCTTTAATTCCACATTCCCTCTCTCCTTCCTTTCTGCATTCTGACTCTTGTCCAGAAAAGGCTTGCCAGAGGCCTTGTCACTCAGTCCCAAGGCCCACAGACAATCAGTCATTAGAGAAGGAAAGTAGATACTGTCTGGCCTCATTCTGAAAAGATTACTTCTTGGTCCTCCCTCTCTCATCACCCCCCTCCCTTCCACGTCCCTTTTCCCTTTTAAATATTGATGCCATCTCACGGGCCACCTCCTAAAGTAACTGTGGCTGGCACTCTGCAGAGGCAAGAGGAGCTGCAGCCTGGCAGCAGGTAAGAGACGTTAGGCATCTTTTCCTCCTATCTGTTACGTGCTCTCCTGTAGTCTCTGGGCCCCAAGCTTGCCAAGGACAGAAAACCCCACGTGCGTGGCAGTAGATTTGCTGCCCAGAGAGGAGCTTCTTTTCCCTTAAGCTGTCAACTTTCTGATGCTGTTTCAGCAGCTGCCTGGGTGACATTGAAGCAGGGGAAAAGTCAGCCCTGGGTCATCAAGTGGGGCAAATGACCAATGGTACAGTTGAGATTCTAGTTATCCATATCTCAGTGGAGAAAAACATACTTATTGGTTTGGGTCTTCCAGAGTTGCATATTCTCAGCCCATCCAGAGGGGCTGTGCATGTAGCTGCCTTGCCCACTGATCTGCCTACTTTACCCAGGGAGGCTGCATCTGTGGCTGCCTTGTCCACCGGTCTGATGGCTCCAGAATAAGGACAGTGTCATTTCTGAATGTCAGTGTCACAGCACGAGTTCCTGGAGACTGATGAGGCTTCTGAGAGCTTCGGTGTGCGCCACTTAATTACGTGCCCCATGTAATTTCAGAACAGTTCTATTTATAGTGAGACTTTATTTTTAAAAAGCTTATATTTTAGAGCAGGAGGCGATGCAAATCATTTTAGGCCTTGTAATGAGCCTTAAAATGCCACTCCATGGAGCTGTAAAATTGGCCTGCACTTCAAATGGGTCACAATTAGAACAAGATGACAGTAATGGCAGGGTTTGAAAAAATGTAAGATGTAGTACATGTTTGAGTGAATATGTCTGATATGTGTTGTCGTGTGCGTGTGTGTGTGTGTGTGCATGTGTGTGTTTTCTAAAGGTGATTGTTATTACTAGTAAAAAATATAGAAGAAGACAAGGACTTTAGGACATCTAATAGCAATTTAGATTGTATAAAACATTTAACAGGGTCAGATTGTCTGTCGTAGATTCAGCATGAATTTCAAATGGGGAAGAGATGAGAGAGGTAAGACGTGAGTGTGACCAGTAGCAGAAAGCTGGCAGTAAGGATGTAGTGCTGTCTGTGTTGTTAATCATGAAACAGTACCCAGGGAGAGGGGAAACCTCGGTATGTGTATGGGTTTCTGTGTACACATAGATTGTATCTGTGTGTTTGTGTGCACATGAGTGTGTGGGGTAGAGGAGAGGTTATTGGAGGTTCAAGGTCTCTTCAGAGCACAGTAACTCCTAGCTTTCCTGCTTTGATTATAGTCTAGAATATTATCTTATGTATAATTATAATTTATTTTATAGTTATACAAATATAAAAATTATTTTATCTGTTACCTTTAATATTTTCTTTGTCCTTTGAAACTGTCATAAATGTGTACAATGTCTTGGTCCTATCCACCTCCCATTCCCCCCTTCCAACTCTTCCAAGGTACCTCCTAATACATCTCCCTCCCAATGTCATGAACTTATGTATATATATGTATATAATATAACCCATGCAATCCAGTTAATGCTGCCCACATGATCATGGATGTGGGGCCATCCATGAGACCATGAGCAACCTATCAGTGCCATACCTATAAGGAGTATGACTCTCCCTCCCACAGCAACTAACAATGGCCAATTGCTCCTCAGTTATAGACAGAATCTTGGGAGCCCCTCTCCAATTTGTGCCGAGTTTTACCTGTTTTTATCTTGTGAAGGTCTTGGTCGAGTGACCACTACTTCTGAAATTTCATGTGTGCAAAGCCATGCCAATCAGAAGTCAGAATTTCCACAGCTTTTCTCCCTGCCATCCTCTGGTTCTCACATTCCTTCCATGCCCCTTTCCACTCTTTCTACCTACTTTTCTAGGATGTTCCCTCAGCCTTAGGGTTGGGTGGGAGACTGGCATAGATGCTCCATCCACAGCATAGCGTAATTATTTTTTTTCTAAGTCAAGACAGAAGTGACTAAAGTTTGTGAACCACTTGAGAGGACCTAGAAGCACACCCAAGTTCCATACGTCTGTCCTAAGAGTTAGTCAGTTCTCCACTGCTGAATGTGATGTAACAATTTTTTCCTCTCCACTCACCCCGTATTTCCCACACAAAGAACAACCCCTACTGGGGGTCATCCGGAAATGCAGAGACGGTACATAGCTTGAGAATCAGCCCATCACCCACGTAGCTGCCTGACTCCGGCATCAGATCATTGGGGGCAGTCATGGTCAGGCTCATCCCTGAGCACAGAGAGAAATCAGGATAATCAGTTGGCTGAACGTTTCTATTTTCTGGGTCTGATTGTTCCATTGTGGAGATACAGCTGCACCAGCTCTTCTCCTTTCTTAGCCGCCCCTCCTTGTATTTATTTCTGGTTCATTTTTTTTTTCACAGCAACATTCAGTCTTAACCCTTACACCTATCTGTAGGCACAAGCCTGTTTCCTAACATTTAACTGTAGCTCCAGCACCCCGTCCATGTTCCCGAACCTTTAACTCTTCACCATCACTTGGGGCTTTACACTCATGTTTGTTGAACTAAGCACAAATCATATGAGTTCACAGAGACTGAGGCACAAGCACAAGGCTTCCATGGGTCTGCACCAAGTCCTTTGAATGGTATTATAGCTATTAGCTTAGTATCTTTATGGTACTTCTGATGTAAGAACAATTGGGTGTCTGACTCTTGTGCCTGTTCTCAGAACTCTTCTCCTCCTGTTGGTTTGCTGTGTCCAACTTAAATATGATAGCTTTGCTTCATCTTACTAAATTTTATTTTGTCAAAAAAGAAAATAAATCTTTTGCAACCAAAAAACAGTGAAAAGATTAAATATATTTTCAATATCTAGTACATACTCTGTATTAAAAGAAGAATGAAAACATTGGATTTAATCCTAGGACCCAAAGCAAACATCACTTTTTGAAATACATTTTAAGTGGATACTTTTAAGGGATAGTGAGATGGTTCAGTGAAAGGAATTTGCTATGTAATCATAGTGACCTGGAGTCCCTGGAAACAAAGTCGAATGGAAGGTGAATACCAACTCTGCAAAGTTGTCTTATGTCTCCCACACATGGAATGTAGAATGCCAACTACACATTCATGTTAATTCACACTAAAACAGAAATTTTTAAAGAGGCATTGCCTTTAGGTATGATTCCAAGACCTATAATAATCCTCTGAAAACTGCACAAATCAAAACTGGTTTATTATCAATTAGCAGCCTATTATTTAAATCTCAATGTTGAAAACATGAACTATGAGTCTAATTAGACCAGTGGTTCTCAACTTTCAATTTCTGTGACCCTTTAATACAGTTCCTGATGTTGAGGTAACCTCCAATCATAAAATTACTTTTATTGCTATTTCATAACTGTAATTTTGATACTGTTATGACTCATATCTGTTTTCCTAATGGAACTAGGCTTGTTAAAGGGTTACTCATCTCCCAAAAGGTCGCGACTCACAGGTTGAGAACCACTGAATTAGACTCTTATCTTAACTATCACCATCAGTAATAGAAAACACGGTAGTAAGAAGACTTACTGGCAATAACTCTGGCATTTTCTTTGCTAAACTAGTATAGACTCTGAGAAGAGAATGTTTAATGGGTGCAGAGTAAACATTTACAGGATGCTAAATGTTGGCACATGTGTGGTCTCTTGGTCTGACTCACAGTTCAAGGGTTTTGTCTCATCATCTCATTTTTGTTGACATCTTTCACAAGCCAGGTGCTACAACAGGTAGACAGGTGAGAAGCGAGTATCAATAATTGCTGGTTATGTGATTAGCAGGGCAGATTAATATCTGCTTTGTGAATTCAAAGCATACATTGAAGGGCTTGACTATCAACTGACATCATAAATTTCTATGAAAGGAGATATCCTCCCCTCTAAAGTAAGCAGACAACAGGTCAGACATGATTGTTTGTAATGATTCAAGCTCTCATCAAATTGCCTATGTACCTAAGGATGACCCTGAACTCCTGATTTTTCTGTTTCCAACTCCCACATGTCGAATCTATATATGTCATCATACTGGACTAAGATAAAATATTTTACATTAAACAAATATTGTGGTCCCAGGTCAAAGTTTGGAGTTTGCTATTGGCAAGTCTCTCATCTAGAGATTGTTGAAACTGCAGTTTTTGTATGATTAGCATATTTTTGGAGCACTGATTCTGAAGCAGTAATAGACAAGAAGAATTCTGCCTAAGGATCACATTTTACAAATCAGACATTCATGCTCAAATGGCTATTTAATCTCATCACAGGTTACGAGGACACTACTTGCCATTTCTGATGGTTCATGCTCAAATGGGTTGGGAGTGGTCAAAGCCAGTGCCTTTCCTTGATCCTTGGACCTGGGAATTGTGCATGCTAAAGGATGCTCTCGTACTGTTGCTAAGTATTTGTCTTCCTTCAGAGAATCCTCAGGGAGCTGACTGTGCACCTGCCCTAGCAGTACCTGGGACTTGCTGCACAAATGAGGTCTTTGAGCCATTGGATCTTTAGCAAATTTGAAAAAAAAATAGTAAGAATTCTGCCCAGCTTGCATGTAAAGATGAAGAAACAGCAGAAACACTGTGTAAAGTAAAATAGCTAGATTCAAAGCTGGTGGTAGTTTTTGTGTCTACGGAAGAGGTCACGACTGACCATCTATGGTAAAGTTGGCTTAAACTCAAAGATGACTGGGCAAATACTTTGAGGAGGAAAGATGTTTTCTACTCCATAACAAAATTATTATTGAAATGTCCTCTTCAAGGACGTTTATATTTTTGACATGATCCATACTGAAATAGTTCTTTCTGTGAAGTCCATGTCACTGGTACAAACATAATTACTGCCATTGTATGCCCACTGATTGAAGGTCAGAGCCCTCTTAGTATTCACTGTCTGTGAAGCACTGCTATCAGAGGTATGAAGCCATTTTATCAAGCAAGTCACCTTCCTTAGTATCTCTTATGCTTTTGAAAAGGAGCGCTAACTGCAGAAGTTGACTCTTCTAGTATAAATCAGCCCAGTGGGTGCTTAGGAAGCACTAGCATGACAGGAACAAAAAATAAAGCAAAACTGGAGAGTTTAAAATTGCCAATCCTGTTTCCCTTCCCACTTTATGAGAAGTTAAAGAGTCAAGCAATGTCTCTACCAAAGTTAGGGTGTGTGAGCAGTTTCCTCGACATGTTAATAAACCGTTTACAAACAGATTTCAATTGTTGCGAGAAGAATACCAAACACTGTTATGATTCTATATCATATAGTTCATGACCTTCTGAGTCTGACTGGTCCTCCAACTTCGAGGAGTAGATGTCTGACACAATTTTTAACGTTTCTCCATTCTTGTTAGGCTGCACACTCCAGCTGCTGTCCTTTGGGGGGTCTCTAGAAGGAGCAGCTAGAGACAGAAGGGATTATGTGGTTCTCTTTCAGTCATGTGAGGTCAGCAGCATAAGCAGAAGAGAAACAATGTTTCATGGGTGGCCTTGTCATTACGTGCTACCTACCTTTTCTCCTACACTGTCCCTTCCTTATCAGAGCTGGGAGTGGACACATTTGACTTTTTAGCTCTAGCATTTACAGTCAAGGCCCCGCTGAGGAAGACAGGAAGCCTGAGCAGCGATTGGGCATAACAGACAGTAAAACCCAGTGTTTAGAAATACATTTATCAGAGAGCATGCTGCCTTGGTCTCTTCTAGCATCGTCAATCAAGAGACTAAGAACAATCAGCCTTTTAGGCTCCCAGGAAGAGTATCTCAGTTCTCTTTATCAGTGGCTTTAAGATAAGCACAAGCTCACTTAATTTTATGGTATGTGAAAATTACTTTGCAATTAAATCAAGGTTCTTGTGAATAAACTACAATGGAAAGAACAGCTTTTAGCTTGGTCATATTACTGGAGCCAGGGCTACTGTGTAAAGTGGATTATTCTCCTAGAACTTTATTCTGTCAGATCACATTTCTCTATACCTCTGCTTTTGTTAGGATCTTTTCTGAGTCAGCTCAAGGGATAACTCCCTGGCCAGGAAAATGGGATATCTCATCCTTAGATTCTTGGTTCAGAGTGAGAAGTATCTTTACATCCTACATACATCTTACTGGACTCAGGTCACTGAACTTTATGAATTTTTCCTCTTCGTATGATTCTATATGATGGTAATTTTATATCATTGTAACAAAATACCTGGGATAATTAAAGGCAGGAGGGTTTTTTTTTTGACTCATGTTTTCACAGGTGTTAGTCCTTGTTGACAGCATTCATTATTTCTGGGCCTGGAGAGAAGCAGGCCATCACGGTGGAAGAACATCAGAAGAAAAAGCCACTCAGTGCATGGGGGTTGGGAAGCAGAGAGAGAGGCTAAAGACAGCTCCAGAGGATACACACCCTCTCCAAGCGTGCCCCACTGACCTACTTCTTCCAATCAGTCCCCTCATTTCACTACCCCCTAGTAACAGCCTCAGGTTCGTAATGAATCAGTGAATTAATCCACCGATAAGATTGTAGCTTAAATGATCTATTCACCTTCCCAAAACTCCAGAGCCGACCTCTGCTGCACGGAGAACCAGCCTTTGACACACGAGGTGTGAGATAGGGTTGGTGAGTCAGATCCCAACCACAGCATATGTTTTCTCCAGATTCTGCATTTCTCCATCACGTTTCTGTCACACATCACCACTAGTTTTCTAGTTTACAGTATACTCATCCACCTAACTTGCTTTAATTTCCCCACCTGGAGATGTTCCATCTATTTATAACTGTAAACTAATTGAATTAACGCGGAACTCTGCTCAGAGCTGGGGAGGCGAAGTCGATGTTTAAATATTTAGCTTAAGGGACAAAGAGGGTGGAAGCACATCCCACTTGGAGGGGATAAAGTATCTTTCCTTCCTTTTTTTCAGTTGTGGTGGACACCTTTTAGCCTATAAGCTTTCGACTGCCTCCCTCATTGGTTAAGTTTATTACTGCACCATTGTGAATGATAATATTTCTGGAGTGTGGAGTAAGTGAGCATCCGTGTTTTCTTCCTGATTCTCTGTGTAAGTGTATGACGCATAAATCTAATTAATCTTATCAATAAAAACCAGGAGTCAGAAATGGGGCTAAAACCCTGAAAGAATAAATTTCCAATGTAGTAACCAATTAACTATAGGACTGAAACTATGAGACTTTCAGATGGATGCAAATGCAGTGGAAGCCTTACAATGTTGACTGTGTAAACAATTTCTTGGACATGACACCAAACACACTACAAGCAATAACAAAGAAAGACAGCAAACAAAAATTTCCCTGCAGAAAAGTAAGTGATATAATTAAAATCAATGTATAGAAATGAGAGAAAATATTATAAACTTAATATCTAAATAAGATCCCAATTTTGAAAAGGCACGGGGATGATTGCCAGTTCAAGAACTCAACTTAAACGATTGCCTGACTTAAATAGACACTACTCTCATGAAAGCATGATGATATTTCTATCAAACCATGCTTCATATCATGTATTATTATGCAAGCCAACAGTGCATTGAGATACCTCACATGATTTAAGATGGGCACTTTTAATATTTACAAATAAGCGTTAGTGAGGATGTGGGAAAACTGAAATCCTTGTGAATTGATGGTGAGAATAAATAGTGGCATGTCTGTTATGAAACTGATAAGACGGTTCCTCAGAAGCTTAAATTTATTAGAAGTGTCACCTCATCCAACAATTATATTTATTTCCCCTCAAATTGAAGACAAGACCCCCAACGATATTTCCATTCATGTATTTATTGCAATATTATCCAAAAGAGGCAGAAAAACAGACATTCTTGGAAAAAATGTGATCTAAGCAAATAGGGTTCTATAATTCTGTCTTAAAGAATGATGTACTAGTGCATGTTATAAGTATGAACCCGGAAGATAGCACGCTAATTACATGACCCAATCGTGAAAAAACAAATAATAGTATTATGTTTATTAGAGGTATTTAAAGGCATTGGAAAAAATGAAATCAGGAATAGAATCCAGTCCAGAGATTGAGACATGGGCAAGGTTGGGGTGGCTGCTCAGTGGTGTCAAGGTTCAGCCTTGCAACATGATTCAACTGCAGGGATCTGTTGTACAACTACATGCTTACAGTTAGCCACAGGGAGCTGTGTGCTCAAACATTTGTTAGGAGGGTAAGTCTCACATGATGTGGAAGTTCTGGGTCACCACAGGTGGTGTGAAGAGGAGAATAAAAAGATAGAAACAGATGTAGCTGCAGGGTAAAGGCTGCTTATTGGAGCACTCTGGGCAGTTGTGTTGCTACAATAAGATGAACTGTCCCGCACATCCTATATGCTGAGTTAGGAGCTGAATTTCTGGTCAGATGAGGGAATGATTCTATGTATGGTTCTGACATCAAGGCTGGGGGGTTCTGCCAGAAATGAAAGGATCCCTGGGAATTCAGAAGAACCTAGTATGTGTTGGAGAAAGAGAACAAACAAACAAAAACTAAAATTTCCCAACTTCTCTCCTATCTACAAGGGCAGTAAAGAGGATAAAAAGCCAATGAATTTCATTATTTTATAAATACTGAAGAAGTGTGTGGCACTTAGCATAGACAATTTGCTTAAGGGATTGTAAAAAGAAAGAATTAGACTTTTCTGCATAGCTAAGGTGGTACAACCTGTTGCAGGCTTCAAGATAAAGATAACAAGGACTTTACAGGATCTGTTATTAAGATCAAACCCTCTTAAGTGGACCTGGTAATTGGAGTGACCCTCTGAGTTAGCTAATGGTCTTTATCCAGAGAAGGGGGAACTTAAGGTCTTTCTCTTTTCTTGAATAGAGAAGGCATTGTGTGTGGATGAACGGTGTCCACAGAAGGTAGGCGTCCTTCCTTCTCCCAGAGAGGAGACTGCTGGTTCCTTTATGTTGAGAGGTGGAGTCCAGGTCCTTGAGAAAGATGTTTCTCATCATAAAATTGACAACAGTCTTCCTAGTCTTCTAAGGAATCTACAGAAAGTTCAAGAGAAGAAAATGGGTTCACATTAGCATTTTTTAAGCATCTGAGAAAAGGAAAGGAGGGGCGTGCTCTGCTCCCTTTTCAGTTCATATTGCTGGTTTGTGCTGCACCTTGGCAATTTCCCATCTTCAAAGCAATGTGGAAGGGTGGAGGGAACTTTGGGGTGACTTTCCTAGTTGTAGATATTTTAGGCGTTCACATGCATGAATAGGCATGGGCTTTGTACTGGGGGAAATTGGGGCAGTTGAAGAGGGACTATTCCAGTCGCTTAGGCTGTCAAGTTGGGCTCTGGAATGCAGGTTAGCCTGGCCTCTTCACCTCAGCAGTCAAGTCACACTTCCCTAAAGTAGACCTTTAGGATGTCATTGTTGTGTCACTTAGCTGTGATCAATTTTAGTTAATAAATAATAATTATTTGAGGTGTGTGTGAGGATTCATTTTAAGTGAGAACTTAGTCTTTTCTATCAACTTGTAACTGTTGATGGATGTGTATTTTGAAGTAGCATGGCATTCTCTCAAAACGACCTTATTTGGCTATTATCTAAAAGCTATCTTCATAAGCTGTTTTTCCCTCAAAAGTTTAATATCTTCTACTAACTGTTTCTTCCTAAATTCTTTCTAAATTCAAGTCAGGCAGTTATCAGTCCATCATTTATGCAACCAGAGTCTCTTCTTTTGTTTGGTCAGTGAGAATAAGGCAGGCAGAATTTGAAACAAAGGCATACAGCAACCTGGCCCCCATTCTTTCCTGTTACTGGATACCCTGCCACCAGATCGGTTGCCCTGCAACAGCATTTAACCCAGAGCAAGTGATAATGCTAATAGCAGGCACAGGTATCATAACACAAGATTAAGTTACATTGTTCCATCTACAAACTCTGCTTTATTTTTGTCTGTCATCACTCTTGGTGCTTGATTTTCCACAACACAAGTGAAGACGAATGAGTCTGTGTTGAAATCACCGTGTCTGTTGCCCTGTGCAAAGCTCTAAGTTATCAGAAATTGCTGGGAAAGAGATGCCATTAATTTTACTCCTGAATTGGTCTGAAAGTCTTTATATGAAACAACTATATACAAGAGTTAAAAGCATCCCTAACTAACTACCTTAGGGTATGGTGGATCAAGCTTGTTGAGCTAAAACTTTAAGTAATGAGTAGACATTTAGTTACCAACAATTTTCAAGACA
Source organism: Neodon shergylaensis (assembly GCA_025134845.1). Lineage (NCBI taxonomy): Eukaryota > Metazoa > Chordata > Mammalia > Rodentia > Cricetidae > Neodon > Neodon shergylaensis. Next base: position 7,008,769 of record JABTXL010008488.1, read on the forward strand.
ATATTACAAGTCTAAATTGGTTTAACTTTGACATCAAGAAATACAATTTTTTTTTGCATTATTTCATGAGTGGATCCCTTCCACTCTAATTCATGTGTATAGTTTACCAAAATCTTATTTGTAATTTTTGGTTCTTTTCCATTATTTTTTTTCTCAATTAAGTTTTATGACACTGTTTTTAGGGAGATGTGAATAAATGTCTCCTCACCCTAGATATGGAACCAACTACAGACCAAAGAAAGGATACCTCCAAAGTCCAACTTCGTGAACTGATGAGTTTCATTAGTTTTACTTCAGGAGTATGAATGAGGAGTTACTTACAGATAGATCATAAGTGACCCAAAGACAGTTGCATCACAAACCCCACCCATCATGCATGCTTTGGTGGGAACCTGTAGTATAATGCACTACCTCAAGATATCTCAATAGGTTACCCAGTGTTTCTCACCAGTCCTTGTTGCTTATATAAGCCTAGGTAGGAAGAGGCTTAGTGAATCTGGTCAGTTTCCGGGACTTCCTGAACCTATTGAGTTGTTTATTTCCTGAGTCTGAATGTACTTCCCTTCAGGATGGACGGATTCAATTTGATTTCAAATATACTGTGTTTTAAAAAGCTTTTAAATTGGAATGTTTTGCTTTTGAGAGAATTACTATGCAATAAATACTAATTGGTTCTTTTTAGTTGAGATACTTTTGGTATTCATGTAGTTGAAGACAATTGTTTGCAAGTCATGAACTCAATAATTATTTTTGCTTTTCTTCTGTATTTGATTGGCCTGCTTGATAAAGGCAATAATAATTATCATTAATTCAATGAAATATTAATCTGATAATCCTCAGACAGGAAATACAGTGATAGTAACTCTTTTTCTATATTCTGTATCATTAAATAAACCTTAAGCTTCCTAAGAATGGTTGTGTGTTTTTGACATTCATCTCTCATAGAAACTAATAAGGTGCCTATTGCCTTCCTTTTCCCTTATAGATGCTGTATTTACTGGAAGAATAAAAAGAATCCTGTCCAACCCTCACTAAGAAAAAATTACTCCAAAATATTAAGAAAATTCAAATTACAATTTAAGACAATTCATTAACATAAATTTAATAAACTCATTGCAGTAATTTTCTACCCAATTGTCATGGGCATAAGAGATTAATTGAACATAATTGCTGTTTACCTTTCTGTAAACGGGTAGAGAAAGGAAAAGAACAGCCTTTGAATTACCCCAGTATATCTGAGTGTTATAAAGGTGACAATTGTTTTGTAACTCTGTGTTTAGAATACAATACAGTTGACTGAAATAGTCACATGTCTTTCAATTCTGAATCCATTCATTTATAGATGACAATCTGATCTGCTATTTGTTTTTGTTTAGTTTTATGCTGAAGTAAGAGTTGAGTGATAACTTGGGAGTTCAAAAACTCTGGTTCCTTACTACATTGTTAGTGTAAAAGAAGAGGTGGTTTCTTCTTCTTCATTCCTACACCAGAGGAATTAAAATCAGTATTCATGTGGCATTTTTTTCTTTAGCAGAGAGCAGAGTTGCATCCGTGGTTCTTTTGGCTTTCAGCACTTAAAAAAAAACTGGCTTATCTGGTTGAGGAAAAATTAAATTAAAAAGTGACTTTTCTAATGTCCCTTTAATGTCAATCATATAAAATTATGATTATTTTATTTATAATCATTTATTTCATGTGTACATGTACAATGTGGCAGTGTTAAAAGTCAGAGAAGAAGGAAAGTCATTTCTTTCCTTCCACCCTGTCAGTTTCAAGAATCAAACTTAGATAAGCAGATTTGACAATAAGTGCCTTAACAACTGAGCCATTTTATCTACCCCATATGTAAATATTATTTTATTACATCATTATTAATCTAAATGTTTTAAGTTGGGTGATCGCTTAGTTACTTTAACTACTTTTCTATTGCTGGGATAAGGCACCATTATCGAGGAAATTCATAGAAGAAAGAATTTATTGGGACCTTAAAGTTTCAGAGGATGAGTCCATGATCATCATGGTGGGGAATATTGCAGTGGGCCGGCAGACATAATGCTGGAACAGTAGCTGGGAGCTTATATCTTGACCCATAAACATGAGGTAGAGAAGAAGATACTAGAAATGCCATGGGCTTTTGAAACCTCAAAGCCCACCTCCAGTGACACACCCCTCCAACAAGGCAACATCTCCTAATCCTTCCCAAACAGTACTACAAATTGGAGACCAAGTCTTTAAACATATGAGCCTATGGGGGCCTTTCTCATTCAAACCACAACATGTGACATAAATTAACATTAAGTTGCCATTGATTCTCTAGGAATTAAAGCATGGGTATTACTATATGTAAGATATTCTTAATTCCTCAAGTAGATGTCATACTGACATGAGTGGATCCTGTCATAGTAAATCAAGAAATTGTACTGTTGGGGTAACCTTCCAGGCTAAGAAACTATTTCTAATGAATGTTTAGGAACAAGAGTTACCTTAAGCTAGCCTGTTGTCAAGTACCATGTATTCTATTATAGTTCAGCAACTTTGGAATTTGGAGCAGTTAACAAAATTAACTTTTGTAAAATAAAATTTATTTCTAGGGTTAGTTTTGATTCAGTCAGAATCCACAGACTTCAGTAGAAAACTCAATTTATGTGACTTTGCAAGTTAAGACAAACACAGTATATTTGTTGATCAAATTTGGGGTGCTGAATTCAGTCTCAAGCTATCCAAACCTCCATTTTTGAGTATCTTCTTCTTCTTTTTCCCAGTGAATATATTTTCCTGGTTTTAAATTTAATTCTTAAAGTTAGCACACAAAATAGTGAGTTTCATTATGGAATTTTCTAACATTTTCTCAATCCCCCCTCACGATTTTTCCTCATCCATCTGCCTCCTTTTGTTGACCCCCTTACTTCGACTGTGCAGCTCCTATTTTGTTTTTGATGTCATGTGTCCTGTGGATGCACTTTGAAACCGTGGTGGTCTTAATAATACTCAGGCTTTCTGAGGGGAGGATGATGGTCAGTTTCAGCTACTATGTTATGCAGCAGCCATGTGAACAATCACCAGTGTTTTCTTAGAAAGACACAGTGGCCTCAGTCCATAATAACAGAGCCTCCTGTGGAAGGGATCTGTCCTCTCAGTCAGAACTCTGAATGACCTCATCCCTAACCAACATCATGACAAAACCTTTAAAGAGATTGCCGAGTCAAAATTTCCCCTCTGAGCTGATTTGAACAGAAACAGAAAAACATGTAGGATGCATGTGCAGTCATGTGTGTGTGTGAATGTGCACTCTCTTGTTCTGGTATTTAAAGCTTAGCCACCATATTGATGGGTACTATGGTAGCACTGAGTGAGGCACCAGTAACAGAAATAGTAAAAAGAAATATATTGAAATACAAGTTACCATTCATAAAGTACCTCTGAAGAAGGGGAGAAATAGTCTTAAATTTATTACAAATGATACTTTTAGTTCATTCTCCATATTGCACTTACCCACAGAAAACATTTGATATGGAAAGCCATTGCAAAGTCATACAGGACTTAGAAGAAGTTTCATTGCTGTTCTCTTTCTTCACTAACCCCAAAGATTTATGACAAGCATTGTTTAAGAACAAATTTTATTCTTCTATTAGCATTTAGGAATAGTCATTAAGGATTTTCTGAGCATTTTGCATTAAAAAATTCTATGTCAGAAGAACACATAAGGGGTAAGATTTTATTATATATTTATCTACCTGTGGAAATTAATGTAAAGCATGTGAGTCTAGTTTAGAATCATCAGTGAATACAAGAGAGTAGTCTGAAGTCTCAGCCTTCTATAGCTTTTAAGTCCGGAAAATTGTTCAAAATGTTCCAAAATCCTATTGAATGTGTGAACAGTTTTTCTTTAGTTGAAGAGTTGTTGCCTGTCCTAATCAGCTTCAAGCTGTCAACATGCTACAACCTAGAAATCACCTGAGATGAAAGCCTCAGGTGAGGCATTCCTTAGATCAAATTAATATGACTGTATGTCTGTAAAAGATTGTCTTTATTGTCAGTTTGACATAGCAGTGTCCAGTAACTGTGGGTAGTACCAGTTTCTGTGCAAGTAGTTCTGAGCTACACATTGACGGTGTCTTAGTTAGGAGTTCTATTGCTGTTAAGAGACACCATGGCCATGGCTACTCTTAAAAAGGAAAAACATTTAGTTGGGGTGACTTATATTTTCAGAGGTTCAGTTTATTATCATTATGGTGTGACACAGAGTGCAGGCAGACATGGTGCTGGAGACATTGTCGAGATTTCTACATCTTGACTTGTAGGTAACAGGAAGTGGTCTGTCTCACTGGGGGTAGCTTGAGCATAGGAGACCTCAAAGCCTGCCTCTACAGTGACAGACTTCTTCCAACAAGACCACACCTATACTCTACCAAGACTACACCTCCTAATAGCACCACTCACTATGAGATTGTAGGAGCCAATTTTAAACTACCACAGACACTTCAAACTATATCCTTCATGCCTGCTGCTATACTTTCTTGACTGTCAGTGAGTTATCTGGTTAGAGGTAATTCTCTGTGGAGCAGCAAACAGGCCTGCCTTCACATTCCTGCCCTGACTTTATTCAACTATGTCCTGTGACCCGGAAGTGTAAGCCAAATAAATACTTTCTTCCCTTAATTTGCCTTTGTTATTGTATATAGCAGCAAAATAAAACTAGAACATTATCATATAACAACAATAACAAAAACAATTGTTGTAGCAGGCATGGAGCTGAATCCTGACTACATTTGATAAGTGGTGTGCCATCCTGGGTTAGCCTCATTCCTTCTCTGAATTTGATTTCTATTTCATAAAACACTTAATAATAGTTCTGCATTTATAACATTTCTGGAAAAACCAAAAGAGGTGTTCCTTGGAGAACATTAGGTCAAATACACTGCAAATGAGCATTTAATGGAAGCCATTGTCACTTGGGGTTACTTTGCTACTATTTGAAGCCTGATTAGTGACTGAAAACCTTTCTACATTTTTTTTCAAATATTGTCAAACAGAAGTACAAATAACTATCATCAAATTTCCATTGATCCTCCCCCACATGCTGCTTTTGCTCATCATTTTAATTCCTTTTGTATATTCTACTGTTTGACAAACATGAAGCCACTGGATTATAAATATTTATCCATATTTGCTCATTCTGCCTTGCAAAAAGCTAACAGAAAACAGAGAAAAAGTTTAACTGAATTTTATAACAAAATTGATATATTTTTGAATTTATGAAATATTCATTAATAGATGTATAAGTGTATTTAATACACTTATTATGAATTGGATCTAGTGATGTATTATGTTCATGTGACTACTTATGACAAAGGGATAGAAATTTTCACAGGTTAAACTATATTTAATGTGATTTTAACATATATAAGATTTTGAAATAATTTTGAGTGAAGTGTCTAATTGGAGTTTTTCAGACATGTTTTCAAGGACATAAGATGGTAATAATGATAAAAATCTCTTAACATTGAGGTCTTCTTTTACCTCAAAGATCAGTTGGGCCAAACTCTGTGTGATATTTGCCCTCAATTTAAGTCCTTGTTGCCTTTCTTTTAGATTGTAATTTGCCTATTTTCCTCACTCATGTCAGAACCAAAAATTCTGGATTCAGTAGTAAATTTATACTTTTTGATGCTGGTATCTTCCACTATACCCCAAACTCTGGGAAAATGGGGATAAACATGGTTTACTCCATCATGCTGTACTTTATGCTTAGCAAATGCTTGTTGAAGCTTGAATCATCCTGGGTGCGTTCATAGATTTACTTTTATGTAATGCCTATTTTCAAGCATCTCCTTCCTATAGCTTTTTATAACTATGTAAAGCTACAATTACATGTATCTCAGTTGCTATAGGTTATATATTAATCCAAAGTTTAATAATCTTTCATTTTAAGACTTGGAAGGGGAAACCATTAAAGTCATTAGACTCAGTCTTAAAGATTGATGGCAATTGATGGATTGGAAGGATTAGTGTAGGTATGCTGAGGACAGGCCTCAACAAAAATATCTCTTGCCAGGGTAGGAGCATGGGGATTTAGAAATATTAGTAGAGGATGTAAAGGCACATAAAAAATAACAAGACAGAAACAGTAGAACAGTACCTAGTGATAATTGAAATTGCCTGCATTTATTTTTCGATAGCATTTATAACCAATGTAAACTGGGCAGTGGGGTGGGGTATAACAAAAGATTTTATTTACATAATACAAAAGAAAACTCAGTCAATCGCTTTACCATTCTGAGACATCAAATCATTAGCATTCTGTTGTTTAGGTAGTGGAGCTGCTCTAGACCAGGTAAGCTGAAGGCAGCCACTCTCCAGGTGACCTCATGGTTACAAAAGAAAGAGCAGAAGTGCATTTGCAGACGCTGACCTTCTGTCAGGATTGAATGGAGCTATCTTAATGTCAAAAGAATCAAGTAATCACATCCTGAGTTGGGACACACAGCTATGCTATTTATTCGAGCAACCTCCAGCTCTCTGACCATCAGACAAGGTGGAAATGGGCCCACATTTTGGGGCCTCCACAGTTCCTCAATTTTTATTAATTGTAATAAAACCTGTGATTTTGCAACATGACAGATGATTACATCTGCCATAGGTGAATACTTTCTTGTTTCCAAGAGTTACTCATCTTTGATACATGCTTTAATCATACATGTTCATATCTTAGGGACCTGGGAGGACAAAGGATTAAACCCATTTTTGACTGTCAACATCTATAAGCAAAGGGTAGAGGGAGAAAATATCTTTGGGCTCTGTGTCTCTGAGCCAATTTTTTGTCAAAAGCATTTATTTGTATAGACATTGTTTTGTCAATAAACATGTTCTTAATGTCTACAGTCTCCTAATTAAAGGAGAGGAGAATCACTAGGGTTGGGAATGTCTTTTTTAATTTTTCTAAAGTGTTTTTTAAACAATTTTTGTTGTATTAAACTTTAAATTTTTATTAAATATGTCAAACCCAAGCACTCTTAGGAAATGTTAAACTTTTTTTAACAACTTATGGTGAACTAAAAGCAGTTATAAACATTAACTGGCCAATACCATAATTCTAGAGTGGAAATAACAATAAGCACATAATGTGTCACATTACAACTTTTTTGAATCTATTTTAAACAAAAAACAAGTAAGGTTTTTCTGATGGGTGAGAGACTAACCACATTGCTGTATTTAAGTAATTGTCTTAGTCCCTGAGTAGCAGGAAAAAAACCCTTGGGTGACCCTCCTCAATTTTGAAGAGGGATTTTAGTCACATTTTGTAATGAGTCTTTTTTCCCCTGAGGGTAAAATTAAGATCTCAGTCTTTTAGGTCTAATATTCTAACAGCAGATTGAATACCATACTGGCAAAATGAGTTCTGTGTCCCAAAGAATAAAACAGTCAAATGATTAGTCTTCATTTCTGGTCTGACTCCAAGGTAAACAGGACTCACTAGGCCTGGAAGTCTGTGGAGCAAGTCAATCAAGAGGCTGGAAATCACCAGTTTTCACCATGATTTTTTTTCCTTTTTAGACTGTAGCAACTTGTTGTGAGTCAGGAACATTGACTGGTTCAGGTACCCCTTCCCTCGGCCTGCAGCATGGTGGTACGGGGATGTCAAGAGCATGGGTTTAGGAACCTCTTTTTACTTTTTACTTTTCCTATGGAGTCATTAGCGGCTGCAATGTCATCAGGGCTGGCATCTTTTGTTGTATATATAGTCATTTTATTTAGTTTTATTTTCTTCCTGTGAAAAAAAGCGCAAACATATCCCTGACCCCCAAATAATATAAAGTCAGGCCTTTTTCATAATCCAGCATAAGTATATTTTTACCTTTGCCTTAGCAAAGGTCACCTTGGTTCCATCATGCCAAAATCTGTCCATGGCAGACTGTTCACAGACATCCATAAAAGGTGTATAACTTAAGGCATTACTGGTTATTTTTAATTCTTTTGTTTTTATCCTTTTAAGTTGTTTTCTAGGAGCCATGGGCACGCTCTACTGTTCCTTATCACCATTAATAATATTTGCAGCTCTTCATTGGAAGAACCACCTGTATTTAGCACAACAAACTTTAAGGGACCTTTTGCTACAGCTTTAGGGAAAATAAAGGAATGTAGTTGTGTGAATTGTAGCAGTGATCATCTGGGAAAAGATAATATTAATCTGGCCTTTGAACTGAGCAAACAGAATTGCCCAAGTATCACTATTTTGAAATAACCAATCAATCTATTGCTTAGTATAATATAAGGAACATTGATTACAGTCGGTTTTGTGCCAAAATATCTCCTTTATTTTATCCTGTTCTTTTAGTGAAGCAGGCTATTGCTTTAAAATAAAGATTTAATATCTTAATTGGTGAAATGGGAAGGTCCAACCATAAAAGTGGACTGTTTTGCCATAAAACTGCTGTAGGAGTAAGTTTTGTAGGTAATTACATGCTTGCCAAGGCTGATTATAATTAAGATAATATATTTGCTGTTTTTGTACAGTATACTCTACCTGTTTGGGTACCTGCCTCGCAGCTTCTGTAAGCTGTCTACTAGAATTTGGATCACTGGTCCCTTTAAGAATTTTACTTAAGGGGCTAAATATTTCCCATAGGAAATTTTAAATACGTTATTTACCATTGGACATTTTATTAAACGTTTGTAAACTATCTTTAAAGTGCACTTAGCTGATAAGAAAATGGAAAAAAGAAAGTATATATTTAATAAATGGTGCTGACATAACTGGATGTCAACATGTAGAAGAATAAAAATAGATCTGTATTTGTCACCATGCACAAAACTCAAGTCCAAATGGATCAAAGTCCTCAACATAAAATCACCCTCACTGAATCTCATAGAAGAGAAAATGGGAAGTACACTTGAATGCACTGGCACAGGAGACCACTTCCTAAATATAACACAGTAGCACAGACACTGACAGAAAAAATTAATAAATGGGATCTCCTGAAACTGAGAAGCTTCTGTAAAGCAAAGAACATGATCATTCCGAGGCAAAATGGCAACCTACAGAATGGGAAAGGATCTCAACCAACCCACATTGGACAGAGGGCTGATCTTAGAAATATATAAAGAACTCAAGAAATTGGTCATCAAAAGAAGAAATAAACCAATAAAAATGGGGTACAGACCCAGAGAACTCTCAACAGATGAATCTAAAATGGCTGAAATGCTCAATATCCTTAGCCATCAGAGAAATGCAAATCAAAACAACTCTGAGATTTTATCTTACACCTGTAAAAATGGCCAAGATGAAAAACACTGATGACAGTTTATGCTTGTTTGTTCCATTATTGAGTTTATTTCTGAGTCGCACAAAACAGGAGTTGTGTAGTCAATATACTTATAAGGAGTTTGGGCGTGTCTACTACAGTATCTCTAAGCTATACAGTAGTGTCAAGTATGCAAAGGCAGTTGCTGTATAGTTGTGAAATATACTGTCTAGCTGGCACAGATGAACCAAGAAGCAAAAGACAGTTGCTTCTTCCTGTATTGCTTTCTATGGCCTCATCAAGGTCATATCTGGGTTAAAAAAAGCCATATATCCCAATATCACAGGAAGAAAAATCAAGCCTAGAACAATTATTAGTAATCTATCCACGTATGTAAAAGTTGAATGTATTAGTTACTTCTAGTTGTCCAGTTAGGAGATGAACGACATCTCTTTAATGTAGTAGAGATTGGTTAAAAGCATAGATAGAAGATATTTAAAGACAGTGCTTATTATGAATAAAGAAAATGTCAGTGTAAGGCAACTATTTTCTCACATAAATGTCTTCAGGCAATGTGTTTGCCTTCAGAGAAGAGAAAGGTTAATTACAGGCTTTCATGTATATTGCAATGATAACACATCATTTTGACAGGGTCATATTGAAATATGCAAATCAAAATTGTCTTACAAATGGCATTTGCAACAGATGACAGAACTACAGGGATTATTCTCCCTGCAGACCTCAACCTCTTTCTGTTACCTGCCTCCGAGTTAAGGAGCAATTTTACTTTTTACCTGTCCTGCATCCATATTGTTGATCTCTTGAGTACATGTTATTTTTTTCAAGTTAAGTATTTCGCATATACAATTGTTTTAAAATCCTCAAGAACTAACTTAACCTGTGTGAACAAAACGTGTTCTCTGTCTTGGTAATTGTGGTTGCCAACTCTGTTTTAGAATCACTTAAAAGATATCGCTTTGAGATATGTCTGGGAGGGATGTTCCAGAGATGGACCGCGGAGAAAAGACCTACCCTAAGCATGGATGGTGTGCCCAGACTGCATAAAAGGAAGAAAGGGGCAGGAAACCCAATGAGCACCTCTATTGATCTCCCTGTGCTTCCAGACTGCACAGCAGCAAGATCAGTCACTTCATGCTCCTAATGCTATACCTACTTTCCCATCATGGTGGTTATATTACCCCAAACAATGACTCAGAATAAACCCTTCCCTCTTTAAGTTGCTTTTGTCAGGTTTTGTGTCACAACAAAGAAAAAAGTTGCAAATATTCTTTATCATTGCGACATAATTCAATGACATTAAACATAGTATTTATCTTATTAGTACTAAGGAAATAATTCACATCTAAGAATGATCTTTGAATTACTGAAGTAACTTTGAAATGTTATTTTTCATTGAAACAAAAATCGGCGTCAGCTAACAGGTCACACCACTTGCTCATCACCTCTTTATTCCAGACACACAGTGGATGCTGCCTGGCAGTGCGCTGGGCGTCCTTCTGTGCTTTATAATTTCTTTTTAAGGAAAGTGCATCTTCCTATATGTATATTTCTACATACTCAATGTTAAACTTTAATGCCATTGACAAATTTTACATGGTGGTTCTTATACATAAAGCTTTAATTGAGAATTTCATTTACATTTGTACTAAGAAAGGAAATATTTTTTTGCTCTAGTGACCCTTGCTTTGCCCTCTTAAACTTAATGTTTCTCATATGCAATGCCTGAATCTCATCATTTAAAAATATGAATATTAATAATATCTGATCCATAAGGTTCTTCTGACATATATATATATATATATATATATATATATATATATATATATATATAACATTTGAGGCAATGATGTTAGTTATTGCTTTACCTGGTATGAATTGCTATTGTGCCATTTCTGGTGTTATTTAAAAAGACCTCAGTAGATATTTTTCTGTCTTTAGTTCCACAAGTCTGACCTTTTCTCTTAGGCTGGGTTTTCCTGGAGTTCCAGGAAGTCTGCTAAATGTGCTTACTCACTCATGACTTACACGTGGCCAGATTTCATTTAGATAGCTCCAAGATGAGGCAAAGCAGTCATAACACAAACATACTTTCAATGCAGTGATATGAAGCTTAATAAAACATCAGACCTGTTTCTGGAATATACTATCAAACACAAGACAGAGCCTTTTAGGAAGAAAATAAACGAAAGGAAGTCTTCAAAATGAAATACACAATCAGTTGCTCATCTCTTTTTCTTCAAAATATTTTACAGAGTATAGAAATTATAAGAGCAACATTTTATTTATTTTTTTAAATTATTATTACAAATTTTCACCTCCTCCCCTTCTCCCATTTCCTTCCCCCTCCCCCTCCCTCTCCAGTACAAAGAGCAGCCAGGGTTCCCTGCCTTGTGGGAAGTCCAAGGTCCTCCCCCCACCATCCAGGTCTAGGAAGGTGAGCATCCAAACAGACTAGGTTCCCACAAAGCCAGTACATGCATAGGATCAAAACCCAGTGTCATTGTCCTTGGCTTCTCAGTCAGCCCTCCTTGTCAGCCACATTCAGAGAGTCCGGTTTGATCACATGCTCCATCAGTCCCAGTCCAGCTGGCCTTGGTGAGTTCCCATTAGATCAGCCCCGCCGTCACGGTGGGTGGGCGCACCCCTCGTGGTCCTGACTTCCTTGTTCATGTTCTCTCTCCTTCTGCTCCTCATTTTGACCTTGGGATCTCAGTCCAGTGCTTCAATGTGGGTCTCTGTCTCTATCTCCATCCATCGCCAGATGAAGGTTCTATGGTAATATGCAAGATATTCATCACTGTGGCTATAGGATAGGGCCATTTCAGGCACCCTCTTCTCAGCTGCTCAGGGAACAAGCTGGGGACATCTCCTTGGACACCTGGGAACCCCTCTAGAGTCAAGTCTCTTGCAAACCCTAAAATGGCTCCCTTAATTAAGATATATACTTCCCTGTTCCCATATTCACTCTTCCTCCATCCCAACCATCCCATTCCCCCAAGCTCTCCCCATCCTACACTTCTCACTTCTCTCTCCCCATCTCTCCTTACCCCCACCCCACCCCACCCCTACCCCCAAACTCTCAATTTTTGCCTGACAATCTTGTCTACTTCCAATATCCAGGAGGATAACTACATGTTTTTCTTTGGGTTCACCTTCCTATATATCATATCATAATATATGAGAGTCTATTTTTGTAATCTTGTAAAAATTATTTTATTTTTTAGTTATGTGTACAAGTGTATATTTCAGTCCCCATGGAGGCCAGGGGAGGGTAAGATCCTTAGAGTTGGAGTAACAGGAAGTTGTAAGCCACCTGCTACAGGTGTTGGAAACAAAACTGCGACTCTTCACCAGAGCAGTAGCCACTTCTTAATTGCTGAGCTATCTCTCCAGTCACCACTTTTTCATCTTCTGAGATCTCTTAATGAAGTCTTTAGTAATTTGCATTCCCATCTACAGAATACAAAGAATACTTGGATACTTTAATTCTTTTCTCTACATTCTTGCAAGTCTTTGTTATGTTTAGTGGTTTTTTTTCAAACTATCCATGTAACAGGAGTTAATATCTAGAATATAAAAGGAACACTGAATGCTCAGTAGGTATAAAACAAATGACTTGAAAAACATCTGTCATAGGAAAGTGTACACTGTCAACAGATATAGTAAAAGTTCTTTAGGTCATTAATCATCAGGTAGATACAAATTAAACTACTATTAAGTATCACTTCACACCAATGAAACAAAATAGCCATATTTAACATTTCAGTTTGTTTCAACAGATGTCGGAGTTGTGCCTGTGGTATGCTCCTGTCATATTTGCTCCTTCCCTCAGATTTGTCTCTCTCCGCAGTCCAACCTCACTTCTCCTGACTTTTGCCTCTTTGCTCCTTTGTTTTGCTTTCAATGATCGCTTGTCTTCCATGAATAACGTTCCTTGGGAAAGAAACCCTAAACAAACAAAACAAACCCCATTGAGCCTGGAGATGCTCATCCACTGTCTCACCATTTCCTTGACATTGTCCTTATCACCATTAACTTGTTCTTCCAGTATTCACATTGATAAACGGTGAGATTCTGGGCACAGTAGCAGAAACTCTCCATTTGCACACTGCTACCTTGATAGATTAACAGTTTCTGAACAAAGTGTGTTCAAATCTATACAGATATTTCTAGTATTATGTTGTTCTAACTGGATTTCTTTCTCGTTGTCTAAATTGCCTATATAAAAAAATTAAAATTTCTCTAATGCCAGATTTTGCCTTTAACTTCATGAAAACATTTTATTTTCAATTTTGTAGGGGAAAATAGAAATCACCACACTCAATTTTCTTAGCTCCTTTCAATGCACACATGAAGTTATGGGTCTGAGACTTCCCCAACCAAGTGTTTCCAATGGCAAAGGTGCTGTTGTGTCCTTTGCCTAGAGTTCTAGATCTTAAGCTTAGTGTCCTCAAGGATTGTGTTCTGGTTTCTTTTGTTGTTGTTGGTTGTGATAAGAGCAGTTGGGTGGTGTGTGTGTGTGTTAGTTTTAGTCAAGTTCCAGCATCACGCTGTTTCTCAAACTCACTAAGTAACCCATGTTGGCAACCCTCTTCCCTACCCAACCCTCTTCTATGCTGGCACAGTAGATGTGTCTCCAGTTGGCCAACTTTATTTTCTTTTTCATCTTTAACTTACCTTCTACTTTTTTTCTCTTTGCCAATTCAATGGTTAAAAATAATTGAAAGAATTGAATTTAATTTAAAGAAGTTAATTTAAAGAACAAAAATAATTTAAGATAGAAACTCTAAGGAAACAAACAAGACCCTTAAATCAGCCCTATACTTCCCAGGTAAAGTCACTTAAAACAAGAGAGATCCAGAACAGGCACTTGTAAAAACCAGCAGTGAAGAAAAACCTGGTTTTTCCTTTCTCTTGCCATATCTGTGTCTAAGCCTGGTAAAATTTCTATTCATTTTCTTTTTGATCAACATATAATCCTTGTTCATATCCTTGAAGTGCTATGTGGTATTTATCACACACATGCCTTGTGTAATGAAGAAATTGGTGTGCTCAGCAGATACGTCACTTTAAATATCTACAGCGTGTTTGTGTGAGGTCATCCAATGTTCCCTTCTCACTGTTTGAAACTCACAACACTTTAACTGTAACCTTGTCTCCCAGCAGATCTGTGCCTCCTGCCTGACTGTAAGCTTGTTGCCCTCCTTCATTTCGTCTTGTAGAGTCTACCTCACTTGTTAAATCTTGAGCATTTGACAGTACTCTAGCTTGAAGTATTTTTTTCTATTGCGTTTCTGTTACAGCATCCCATCTTTAATTCCTCCTCTTCTTCCTTCCTTGATGCCTATGATTTCCAAATCTTCAGCTGTAAACCACCTGTTGGTTTTGTGTAGGTGCTAAAACAAATGCCCACAAACTAGGTGATGAGATCATAGCTATTCACTCTATCCCCTTTCTGGAAGTTTGACACATGAAATGAAGGCATCAACAAACCCATCCATCATCCAGAAGTCTTTGGAGAGAATCCCTTCTTAGTCTCTTTTGCTGGCTGAATACATTTCCTGGTATAATTCCCACAATCAGCACTTTCCCAAAACACAGAGCTACCACTCTAGCCCTATGTGCTGGCTGCTCCATGAACTAAAATCCAGATGGCTGGGCACATCTGAGAGGGTTTTTGTTCTTTTTAATTAAATTGGTTGAAGTGGGAAGACCTGCTACTAAACCGGATCTTTGAGGCGAGGTGGGGAGATCAATTTAAATTTTTTGACTAATCTGGGCCACACCTTCTGCTGGCAGCCTATGTGAAGGACATGGAAGAAGGAAGGTTGCCTTCTGTCTGCTTGCTGTCACTAGCAAGTCCATTCCTCCGCTGGCGTTAGAGGCAACTTCTTCACCATTTCAGTGTATACTGAAGACCTGCTGAGACACCCAGCCTCATGGACTACCACCTACTGGATTCTCTATTCGTCTGGAGAATCCTGACTAATATACCCTATTAATACATTCTCACAGAAGCAACACAATCTGTCCTCACTTACCGTTTCAAATATTTTAATGTACCCTATACCCGGGGATGTGCTGCTTTACAAAATCTTTCTTAAATCATTTGCTCTTCAATGCCAGTCTCTAATCCCACAAACCCTCTCTATGTATTTCTTCTCCTCCTCTTTCTTTCTTTTTTCTTTTTTTTTTAAGTCACTTTGAGTATTTTGAATTTAAAAAAAAAAGCATCAAGCAATCTCCTTCAGGGGAGTGGGAAGCTGGGCCCTACAGCCTTCCTCAAGTGACAACTGAAACATTAGCCTTTTTTTCCAAAGCAGACAGGGATCTCATAGGCTGAAGACAGGGGTATCCAAGGACCCCGAGGATGTCCCGATGCGCTCCAGACCATCTGTTCAAAATCTAATTGCTAATGGATGAACAGTTTTGTTTTCTTTTCAGCCACAAACACAGCAAGCCTTAAGAGGGGTTCAAGCCAGGATTGTCGAGCATGCCTGGAACAAAGGAGGTGTTGTAGAAGAAATCAGGTTAGCTGTACTTTCGGTACACCGGACCACACAAAAGGCATCTTTTCAATTATATGGACATCCTATGAAGCATTTTCAAATCCATGTCCTTCCATCCTCCAATAACTTAGCTTCACTAATTAGGATCAATTTTTAATTTCTTTTACTAGTCTTAATTCAAATATATTTTTCTCTGAAAAAGATGATGCTGGAGCTTTAATTGTGCTTGGAGCTGAAAGGTTGTCATGGTGATGGGAATCTGTGCTAGACTGCTCCACTTCCCTGGCCTTGCTCTGAGCCCGAAGTGGAAAACTCTATTGTTAGGGTGGGCTTCATTGTCGACTATTCGAACCTGTGTTTAATTTTTTTTTAAAACACAGTCTTGTTCCTGTTGGTATCGTTGTCTCACGGAAACAATGCAATACTCAAGCGACGATAATGAAAATGTTTTAGATTGACAAGCCTTCTGTTTCTAACTGCTGCAGATCATGTAAAAACTGGTGTCCTGCAGATGCACCGTTACCCGCCATAGTTTGGAAACGTCTGCCACCTGGTGGTCACAGTAGAAAATGCTGAATAATATTGACAGCTGTTGGGAAGCAGAAAAACAGACTACCTCAGTAAATACACTCTTTGGTGGGCTATAGCACAGTTCTGATTTTTTCCAACGATTCCTATCAGGTTTGAAAAATTGTGTTTTCGTATTTGGTGACTTCACTTAACTTCTGCAATTTTTGGCAATAACATTGTTTCTTGTGTTTGTATTTTTAACAGCTATCAATTCTATAGTGATGTTCATTTTAGCATCTGATGTTATTTTTCCTTCATTGTTTCCATTTGGCTTAGAGATATAACGTTATCCTCTTCTGGGACTCAATTTATACTTTAATGTATGTTTGGTATCTATTTGCTTGTTTTGTTTTTCTCATTTCTTTGGATTTAATTTGAAGGTCTCAAATTTCTTTCATATTTCCCTTTATATCTGTGCACGATTCTGTAAGTTTTCATCTACTCATGGCTTTACACATGCGATTTGGTATGACACTAATAATTTATTTCCAAGCACTTTCTAAATTTCATCACAGATACCTGTATTAGTGGGACATGACTCTTTGTTGTTTGTTTGTTTTTGTTTTTCTGCAAAGGGTTTCCTAGTAGTTATCGAGCCAGTCCTTGAACTCACTCTGTAGACCAGACTGACCTCGAACTCATGGAGATCCAGCTGTCTCTGCCTCCCAAGTGGTGGGGTTAAAGGCCTGTGCCACCACCGCCAGACAATACTGAAGTTTCTTCCTATTTAGCTTTGTGCTATGTATTTTTTTATTTAATTCTTTCTGCAGAGAAAAGAGTCCTTGTGAAGTTTTTTTAAAAAAAATAGCTAGACTATTCAAGTGGGTTGATACTTAATTGGTCTATGAGCACTGTTTATTACTCGAAGCTTTTCTTCCTGCTGTTACCTGGAAAACTCCAATCCCATGTCAGCCACTCAATAAAATCTTTGGCAGTTCTTTCTTTCCTGTGCTGCCTTACCAGGATGCTCATGCCTTCTATTGTATTCTGACTACATTATGGACTTCCTTTGATGATAATCCTTATTTTAGTATATTCTAAACAGGTGTGTGTGTATGTGTGTGTATATACTAAGTGCTTCCCTCTGAGTAATGCTACTTATTACTCTTATTCTCTGCACTGTATTTCCTAATGGAATTAATCCTCTGCCTTCCAGCTTTGAGCCACCTCTTGAACACTCTTCCCTGGTTTCCAAGCCTCTCCTAGTTCTTCCTCACTAGGATGGTGCCCCGTCTACAGGCCCTTTGGATACGCAGCTTCCTCTGCTTAAAATATTGCTCTTTTCTTCCTTTCCCACCCCCTAGCTCATCCTTGGTTTTCAGTTCATCTGTGTCTTGAGGAAGCTTTCTCAGAGTGGGCAAAGTGTTCTCTGTGAGACACTCCCGTTCCTGAGCGCTTTTTCATTTATGATTGCCAATTACTTGGATCTCAATCATTGCCTCATTCAGTAGTAAGGAAAGGCTTTGATAACTGACCATAATAGATCACCAATAGAACTTGCATTTAATTTTAAAAAATAATCTGGCTCACTTATTTATGATAGTAAAATTAAATACTAGGCTGTTATATTTTGTAAAATATAAAGGGAAATTAAAAGAAAACAACTTGAGAATTTTCATACTTAATTTTTGAAGTTTTGGTTTTGAGCCTAGCCTTTGAGGGCTGAGTCATCTCTCTGGCCCTGGATCTCTAATTTTCTAAATGACAGAAGAATGTGAAAAGACAATGTCCCTTCTTTCTCCTCTCCTCTCCTCTCTTCTCTTCTAACCCTTCCCCATCTCACCAGTGTCTCCATAAGACTTGCATAAGCTCCTTGGTGTGGTTTTTGAAATTTCCCATTAGCCACTAAACATACAAAACACTATAAGCAGGAATAAATAGAACACAGACTACGAGGGTGTGGTGGCACACTGGAGGCAGAGGTAGGTGTTTCTCTGTGAGTCTGAGGTTAGCTTGGTTTACATAGTGAGTTTCAGATCAGCCAGAGCTATGTATAAAAACCATGTCTCAAAAATAAAATAAAATAATTCAAACAACAGCAACAACAAACCATGTGTTTTGAAGTTATGGCATTCCCAAGCTCTGAGGTTGGGTTGACAGAGCCTTTAAGAACTGTGGCTTCCATACATGCAAGACATGTGCAGAGAATAGAGCCTTCTCATTGTTTTTCCATCATCCTCATTTACCCTTGTTTGGTATTTACTGTGTGATGTGGACATCAACATAAATAAGATACAATGCTGACTCTCAAATAGCCTGAGGTCTAAGTTCATCACAGAGATGCACAATTAGAGGTTCAAGTAATTCACAGGCACAGATGTCAGTGTGGACTGGATCCTGTCATGCAGGTACAGAGAAGAGAAGGGAGGATGAAGAGACAACATTGCCAGGTTTCTCTTGCTATTTGTCATATGCACTAACACACTGCTTAGGCTAAAGCTTGAATCTTCTCAGTCAATAAGCATGAGATCTGGGGGTTTGTCTTTCAATCTCTCCGTGTGTCATCGGTAAAAACAGAAGTCAAAATTTACACATCGCTTGATGTAGCCAAGACTTTCTCCTCGTTGCTTTATGTATTTAGTTCCCTAATCCTTGCAATGATACAAGAAGAACTAAGTACTGACAAAGGGGATAACAATAGTGAGTGTGCTGTCCGCTGGTACAAACATAAGAAAAATGGCAGGGCTGGGATTCAGAACCCGGCAGTCAAGCTCCATGGTCACATCCTTTATTCATCACAACTGAGTCCAGCATGTTAGCAACAATGACAGTAACAATGATGGGTGTATGTCTGCTAAAAGGGATGCTTCTGCAAACTTGACTGTCACCACTATCAACTCCCTACAGTTAGAGAAATTATTTGCTTACTTAACTTTTTAAATGTAATTAATTCTCTAGGAAATAGTTCAAACTCTTGTCTCTGGTTTTTACCAATAGATTTGGGAAAGCTCTTGGACTGGGCAGTGCTTTTGCCTATATAGAGCCCTCTTGTGGAAAAACAAAATAATTCAGGGCAACAGTTTGACTTAGGGATTGTGAAATGGATGGTGTTGCAGGGGAGGGCTCCAAGCCAAGAAAACAGACTAATAATAATCTGGCACCACCTATGGTTGTATCCAATACAGCAAACATTTTATCAATGACTTGAAATATAAAATTAAATAGGTAAAATGTGCACTATTGCAAACATTAAAGAGCAAGTCCGCAGGGCAACTGAAATCTATCAGTAAGCTGTAATGAAGCAGAGTTAGCATGGCCCCAAGACAGCTTTAATCAAGCAATTAAATTATTGGAAAGGTTCAAAGGTAAATATACTACTTACCTAAAGAAATCAATTCAACTTTAGCATTTTGTATGATGCAATAATATGCTTTCCTTTACATCTATTATTTATGTTTTTCAAATTTTTGGCTAAGGAATTAACCTTGGACAAAGAAGAATCCTGAAAAAAAATTAAATATGCTTTAGTATTTGAGAGGCTTTAAAATTAATTAAAAGTAGGAACTGATTAGATATTAATGTCCGGACAAATCATTTATTAAACGATCAGATTGTGGGAGTTTAATGCATGGGTTGTACTGACGAATGATTCCCCTGGCAACAGGTATTTGTTTACTTGCCCCTAACAATATCTGGTTTGGCGTTGCAGGAATAGACTTTTCACCTACTTTTTTATAAAAATGGTGTTGTTATCTGCTCTCACCTCAGAAAAAGACCTGCATTTTCTGTCTCCTGTTGCTCAGTCAGTAGTAAGCCTGGCTATGTGGTTTATCCTTGCTTTATGCACCTTCCCAGTATGAAAGAGAGATGCTATAAAGAAAAATAGCACTTCCCAAATGAAAATGCCTGTCAAAGGCTCTGATGGTGAGATTCCTATTAAGTAATTTCCAAGCCTCATCAGTTAAACTTATTAGGAAGAACTCAGTGTTAGCTTCTGATTGAATTTGCCTCCAATAAGGATGTTTCCTAAGGTTCTGTCCTGTTACTCTGGCAATGTGCTAGTAGTGTTTTCTGCCCATTATCTTTTCTGGTCCCCAGAAGAAGAAGCCACATGGATCCCGGTACTTCAGGTGCTCACAGGCCTGCAATTGAGACTGGAAGCCAGGTGGTTCTTTTTCGGCTGTATCCAATGAGTTCAAGGGATCCATGCTGCAATCAGGAGGGAGTTTGGCTGCTGACCAGTTTGAAGAGGGATTGGAAAAATCCTAGCAGACATGAGTTGGGTTTCGATCATGCTTCTAGGAGCTTTCTAAATGTTTCCTACTTTCTATTGCTCTGAAATATTTTACAGAAGAGCTCTACAGCTAAGATCAGTTTGAATTCACTCTGTCTTCACAGACTGCCTGGTAGGTTGTCTCTGGCTAGGAAGCAATGGAAGTTCCTCGGTGGCAGTGCTAACTATTATCCCCTTTATTGACATCCTTGGTATCCCTTACTGCAGTCCCTTTGGGGGTACTCATATTGCATTTTTTTTTGGCTTTGGTACGGTACCTCTCTTTTGGCTGGCCCATTGTTTCTCTTCCAGCTATACTAGAGATGCAAGCCAGATAATGAAGTTGGCTAATAGAAAAAATTAAAGTCCAACAGAAAAGCCTGAATTAATCATCCAAACGTCACAGCTGCCACCCCAGCTGTGTCTGAAACCTCTCTTCTCCACAGAGTCAGACTCTTTTGTTTGATTGTGAGCTCGGGTTTAAATCTTATTTTTCGGAGAACTACCTACCAAAACCTGCAACTAAATTCAATGCCAGGTACAAGCTGCTCTAAAGAACTAATGGATAAATCCAAGACAGAGTGTTCCCAATCAGCATAAACAGCAGAGACAAACATGTATTCAATAGGAAAGATATCTGTCTCAGTCACATACATCTGCTTCACTAGGAAACTTACTTTGATTTGGGGGAGCAAATCTCCCATGGGACACAATCTGCATCTTTTCCTAAGTATCTCTGAAGCATCATATTGTAAAGTCCTTTTGTTCCTTGATTTAGATCTGGTAGCAGAGCTAGAAGGAATATGGAATCATTTTCTAGAGAAGAAAGAAAATTGTGTATTCAACTATTGAAAGAGAATTGAGGTTCAGTAAGGTTAGCCAGCTTGCTCAGGGGTCTGTATGGAACCACCCGTGTTGCTGAGAAAGCCCCCATGAATCCCCAGGCCTTTCTCCAGCAGTCTAGTTTGCACTCTGGCTTGCTTGTGCACATGAGCACATAGAGGCATAGTTCAGTGTCATCCTAAATGCAATGACACCGGAATTTGCTTCTGTGTTTTATTTTATTTTTCTATATTGAAGGAAACAGTTGCTTTTGCCTGTAGTTTTCTTCTACGAGTTTTATTCCCAGTACAGCTTTAAGTAGGATTTCTTTTTAAAAAGTCTCACACATGGTAGTGTTATTACTTGAGAGATCCGTTTGTTCCAGGGATAAATTTTTGAGTGAAATAGGTGGTATGTCTTCTGAAAAACATCATAGCTATAGGTTTTCTCTCAGTTCATGTCCAAAAACATGAAGCTGAAGAAGTAAGCCAGAAGATAACCTGAGTAAGGGAGCTTGGGAAACTCAACATTTAATGCCACTGTTTGCCAGCAAGGGAACCAGAGAAGCCTCCATAATGATGCTAAGGTGGATTCAGTGACATGAGAAAGGAGATGGTAGGAAGATGAAGTGTAAGAAAAGAATGGAAGAGGAAAGGGAAGAAAAATTCAGTTTTATCTCTATCTCTAAAAAAAGAAAGCTGTCTGCCAAAAGATTCTTATGTTCATAGGAAACTGAAATTATAAAATTAATTTCATAATAGGTCTCATTATTGAATCTTTTAAGCTGGTCTTCGTGAGCCTCGTGTATTAGTGTAAGGGAGCCTCTCGTTTGTTCCTGCCTGAAACTATATTATTTAAATTACATAAAACAGTTATTAAGCAAGAATTACAGTTATAATATTTATATCTACTTTATCTTTTATCATAACTAAGGAAAACTAGAACTATTACTATAAATTCTTTGACTCCAAAAGATATAATATCACCTAAGTAAACAGGAAGTGCATTGTAAGCAACTTCTAAAACTAGAATTGACAGAGACATCTCGCTGCATTGACAGTCACCCAAAGTTCTTCTGTACTGTAGGAGTATCCCTCTTCAGCCCACAGGCCCATAGTATCCAGCAGACTTTTCCACGAAGCAGGAAATTTTAAAGACAGTTCCATCTATATTGGCAGTTTATCAGTCACTGTGTCCTGCAGAGTGTCAGCAGACTCATTTATGAAGCAGAAACCCCAAAGGATGGTCTTACCTTTAGGCAAGATCAGCAGTCATTTCTCTGTGGGTCCTGCATGTCCAGTTCACCCAACATATCACCAAGCAGTCCAGGCAAGAGCAGTTTCTTACCCAAATGGCTAATAAACTCTATAAGGAGCCTCTTCAATGCCCATTTTCCTCTTGAAGTAATTAGTGCTGTCAGGAGCAGATGTGTCTCACTGTCATGAAAACTCCTAAGTTCTTAACACATTTTAAATGTCATATTATGAAGGTCTCTGAAAGACTTGAAGAATACCTATCTAAGTGAAATATATCTCTGTATATCTAGAAAACCTAACTAACATGACTAGAAGCTTGACTATTATAGATAACTCTCTATTAATATGTATTTCTTAATTATACATTACATTTTTAAATGAGCTGCACAGAAACAATACCATAATCAACAGCAGAAATATACATAAAACAAGATTGACCTTAAATTTGTATCAATAAATCAAGATCCATACCAATGTAAATCTCTATATCATATCCCTCTTTAAATGTAAAGAAACATTTATGAACAATCTTTGGGAATTTGGGCACAGTTCTCTAGATTACTTACTGCTAATTGAGGGTGCTGTTAATCAGGTCTTTCATGGTGTATCCTACGTGCTAGCTTCATCTCAGTTAGCAGTTAGGCAAAATAATTTGGGGGGTTGTTTATTATCTTTTTATAACTCTCAATACTCCTTTTCTTCTCTCTCCCAAGTCTATGTGTATTTATCCAACATTGTGACCAGTTTAGAGGTTTACATCTGTCTTTATTGTGCATTATTTTCTGTCCAGGAATGCTATTTAAAATGCTAAATGCTTCTTAAGAATCTCAGCTGCAGCATTGCTAAGGTGTATATAGCCCTGCCTTCTTGCTCCACAGGGCCCAACATGGTGGAAGTCTGTTCACTGCCTCTGCAAGCTGTACACACTGCCCCAGTTTCAAGTATGCAGTGGCTCTATGTTGAGCCATTAAGCAGTTTGTAACACATTCCTCACAAACCACATTTAAATGCTTGATCTCTTGAAAGAGCCAGAGGTTGCACTGGCAGCATGGCCCAGAAAGCCAGCATTTCAAAGCCACATGGCTTTTTTTCCCCTGCTACTGCTGAGTCAGGAAAACCTCTCTTAAAGGCTTATTTCTAGTTAACAGAGCCCACCCAAGAAAATGCTGCTACCAAACCATGCCTAACTCTGTTCTAAAATTCCTTTCTAAGCTTTTTCAGGTTTTTATGTGAATGTAGTATTAGAGTGTCAATAGTTATAAGGGGGAGTCTCTTGTTTGTTCCTGGGTGCTTGGCAGCTCAGCCCCAAAATAATCAGGCTGAAACTATATTATTTTAAACACTGCTTGGCCTATTAACTATAGCTTCTTATTGGCTAACACTTATATCTTAATTTAACCCATTTCTAGTAATATGTGTATCGTCACATGGCTGTGGTTTACCGGGTAAAGTTCCCAGCATCTGTCTCAGGCAGGGCTACATGGCTTCTCCTAACTCCGCCTTCTTCCTCCGGGGAATTAAGTTTAGTTTTCCCCACCTACCTAAATTCTGCCCTATCAATAGGCCAAGGCAGCTTTCTTTGTTCACTAGTGGTATTCACGGCATGCAGAGGAAAATCCCACATCATATTAGCATGCTTTCCAGTTCACAGGGCACATTTCTGAGTCTTGAATGATACAAGTAAAGTTGCCCCTGTGGGTGCATCAGTTCCTTCTGGGGATGAGAGTTACTCCTCTTAGCTGTCTTATTCTGGAGCCCAAAGAGTTTTATTTTATAAGCTTTATAGCTTCTAGAGCCTGGCCCAAATATGATTATAGCTGCTAAACTTAGCAGTAAGAATTTACCCTTTTGCACTGTATTAAAATCAATAAACAAATCCTATCCTTTTTTCCAAGTGATGTTTCCAGGAGAAATCTTTCTTTTTTTCTGTATTCTCTGCCTCTGTCTCTTGAGCATATCCTTTATCAGTGCTAAGAATGGGGAGAAGAATGTAGAAGTCCAGTTTAGGTCTCTTTCTTAATTCCTTGCCAGGAAAACACCTTCTCTTTTGAAGTCCTTGCCAAGAACTACAACATGGTGGCAGACTGCCCAAGAACACAGACAACCAGGTGGGAAGTGGAAACAGAGACACTGACTGACAGCCAGACATCCAGTTCCTTTCATTCACGTGAGATGTGAGTTGCAGAGCTGAAAGCCCATGGGGTTCCCTGAGGTAGGAAAGAGTCTACTCTACCCCCACAAGCCGTGCATTTGCTCTCTGGAGCACATCCATTGAAACATATGTATATCTGAATGATTCCCTTGGCAAAATATTTCTGTCTTGTTGCCATGGTCATAATTGCATTTCTATCCTTCTTATTGTGTGTGTTCTCTTGACCAATTCTGGTACATAGTTTGGAAATGGAAAGAAAATTCAGGTTGATGTGATAACGGTGTCCGGGTCTCTGGATAAATAGATTATATGTTAGCTTTATCCTCCCCTCTTTCCCTCTTTAATTACTTCTAACAGGACTTGGTCAGTGTGTGCTTGGACTTTGGAAATCAAGTTAATATATTTTAAATCACATTTCTACAACCAAATTACTAGCCATAAACCCAGTTATAGACTGGGTAGGCTAGGGAGGCATCTACTCTTGATATGGAAAGAAAAATGATATATATATTTAGATATTTTAATCTGTTTTTCCTGAAGTGCTTCAGATTGAGTACAGTCTCCGAAAAGATTTAGCATAAAGTACTTGTGAAGCCTGCCTTCAGTTGTTTTAGATTTGTGTAGGAAAAGTTTTAAAGCATTGAGGTTATTATTATTTTTTCCAGCTAAGGAGTCCCTAAATTCTACTGTGGGTAAAAATATGAGTTGACATGTATCCTTCAGAATTTGTCTAAATCTCATAATTTGTTTACCTAAGAGAAAAATGCAGTCTTGCCTGAATGATTAAATAAAGGAAAATTATAGCTAATCATATTTTAAGAAGTCCCCTGTAAACAATGTAAGAAAAATGAAGCTTGGTATGTACATGCATACACACACACACACACACACATATATATGTATATATATATGGATGCAAATATACACATTTGCATATATATGCATATTTCTAATTTCTAAAATTAAGAAAATGAACCCAGTTGCTTTTAAAATGTGTCCGTGAAAACTGAACTTCTCAGTAATTAAGGATGATAAGAGGGCTGAGGACAGAGTGCAGTCAGTCTGTGCATTCTCCCCAAGCACAGGGACTTGAGTTTGGATTCCAAACCCCATGTGAAAAAACAGAGTTACAAGTATGCTCCCACAACCCCATTACTTGGCAGGGATAGACAGAAATAGGTAGATCCCCAGACGCCCATCAACAGCCTCAGGGTTAATGAGAGACTCTATCTCAAGAAATAAAAGGTGGAGATCGTTCTGGCGGTCAAGGTTCCACGCCCACCCATGTGCATACTCGCACTAACAAGTGCACACAACTGCCCTTCCACACATGAGAAATAATAAGGAAGAAAAAAATCCAACAATATTAAATTATTAAAAATTATAGAATACTCATTAGAATATCTGTTATTGTGTTTTAATACAACTTTTGCATCTTATATTTTTCATATTTGTATTTTCATATACTTATACTGGAAATAAGATGCCTAAGTATAAACTTTGCAAAGTAAAGAATACCGACTTCGAACAGCACCCTGAGAAAGAATTTAATACAGAAGGACTGTCGAAGAGGCCTAAGTATGATAACGATGGCACTGGAGGTCTTTCCCACCCTACTTCCCTCTCTTCCACTAAACTGTTAGATTACCTTCCTAAAGGGATCCATCAAGCTCTATTTTCTCATTTGGTCACTTCCTTATGCATGACTAAAACTCCAAGGTCTAGCAATCAGAATTCATCATTTGGCTACCCTGACTAGCATGCCTAGTCGGGATTTACCACATTCACCCTAACACAGACTTCCCCTTTTCTCGCCTTAAGAACCACTCCTGCAGAGTCACCTGTTGTTTTCTTCATCTGATCACATGCAGCCCCAGTGACCCCACTTGGCCTTCTTGGGTAATAAAATCTCCTTTGTGCTGAGAATTTGGTGTCTGGGTGTGTTCTGTGCAGACTCTGAGGCCCCCATCAAATTCTGTCCATACGTGTATTGGATGTCATTTCTTTAAGAAAACTCAAGTCTTAAAATGAGCCGTTAAATAATGAGTCTTGAACCAGTACTTTAAATGATTTTATTTGATAAATTCCATTGATATGAGTAAGATTTTATCAGCAGGAAATTTTAGTAATATGTTTTGTTATAAGTTATATATAAGCAAATATAATTCAGTTACAATTATTTGTGTATCCATTCACTGGGACAAAATAAATCTTCAATTTTTTTTTGTTTAATAAAACTCAGAGAAATCCCTGAAGGTTGTTAACTCCATTTCCTAAATTAGACTTATGGATTCTGAAGTCTGTGTTTTTATCTTTGAGCTGCCTTCCCTGTGAACTACCAGTATTTGCACAATACCAGCTACTTGAGTGCTGACTTTATCCACTGCATGAGACTTTCATCTTGCCTGTATTTGGATTAGACCATATTGGCTGGGGTTTGTCTAAAAAAAAAAAAAAAACTAAACCTGGGGCTGGGCATGGTGGTCCACACTACATTTGATCCCTACACTCTGGAAGCAGAGAAAATTGATCTCTGAGAGATCAAGATCAGCTAGAGCTACCCAAGAAAAATTTATCTCAACCCCCCCCAAAAACAAACAAACAAAACCCCCTTAACTCTGAAATGTCCTTAGTTATTAAGGTTTATTTCTTATTCACATAAGTTTTCCTTGTGGTAGTAGATACTCCTATACAAAGGCACTGAAGGTGGCAAGGTGGTTGAGCTTCTGTGTTCTGGAACTTTACAGGAGTTGTTGTGGGCTGGTGGATATTATGTCAGTCATCTATAAGTGACTACAAGTTCATAGTCCTAGGCTATCTTAGGGAAGTTCATGTTTCCTTATACAAAGCCTATAGAAGAATGTCTACCACAGTTCCCATGTGACATGCTAATTCAACTTAGCCTTAGGAAATCTTTTAGGAATTCATTTATAAAATTCTAAACCATATTCCTTCCGAATCATTTAAGAAAAATCACGTGGGCTATATAATCAATGACAGACTACCAAAAGAGCAAAACAAGCACAGTAACAGGTAAAAGGTACTGAAGGGACCAAGGAAAAGAAAGCAAACATAACCGAAAAAATACTACTTAGGAAATAATGTGAAACCAGAATTAAGTGGAAAATATACAATTCCATCTCTATTAAAGGACCAAAACCCAAACATAGTGCCTGTTGTGTGGATGAGTCACCCAAATCTAGTTAAAACATGTGTGACTGTGTACGAGTCAAATAAAGATGGAAAGGTTTGGAGGAGAGGAAGCCAGAGGCACACACTGAAAAGCCTGGGTTGTCCTAAACAGCTTTACTGAAGACTGTGAAAGAATTACAAGCAGCTAATTAAATATCCAAGACAAGTAACCAGGGAAGATCACAAAAGATACACAAGGCAGGTGGCAGGAATGATTTAATAAAGGTATTAATGAGTTTTAGAACAAGAGGGGAAGAAGGGGGATTAACCACAAGCTCCCCAGGTGTGGTTCTTGGAAAACAGCAGCAACGGCAGCTGCTGGAGCAACAGCAAGAACAACAATGAGTTTAATAATCAGAGGAGGGAGAAGCAAAGCTGACACTTCACATTAATAGCTGAACATTCAGTTATGAAAGATACCAGGGAAGTTAAGAAGCATCAAGAGGCCACTCTTCCCTTCACAACAAGTAATGTATGAAATCCGAGATGCAATGGCAATGGTGAAGTATAAATTACGTAATTTGACTGAAACAGAGAATCCTATCTAGAGTCCAACAACTGAAAGCATTGATCAAGTTGGGAAATCTTCATGGGAAACTGCAAATCCGGCTCATTTTAAGCATTAAACATTAATACATTTAAACAAAACCAAAGTAAACCATTCCCTGGGTTGTATAAAGTGAGAATTATACCCACTCGAGAATTTGATAATGATTGTATAAATTCTTTTAAATGACCATTAAAAAAAGAATGCGGCATACTTCCAAAATTGTTAATGTAATACAGTAGTACTGGGTCTTAAATATTTATACTATGAACAATGAAATCACCTCTTAAAAGAAAGGGCAGCACAGAACATGTAGTGGCTTGAAAGAAAATGGCCCCCATAGGCTCATAAAGAGTGGTACTGTTAAGAGGTGTGGCCTTGAAGTAGTTGTGGCCTTGTTGGAGGAAGTGTGTTACCATGGAAGTGGGCTTTGAGGTTTTATAAGCTCAAGTATGGCCAGTGTGACACAGTTTTTCCCCTCTGCTGCTTGTGGATCAAGATGTAGGACTCTCAGATCCTTCTCCAGCACCATGTCTGTCTGCATGTTGCTGTGTCCCACCATGATGACAATGAACTAAACCTCTGAATCTGTAAGCCACTTCCAATTAAATGTTTTCCTTTATAAGAGTTGCCAGGGTTATGGTGTCTTTTCACAGCAATAGAAAACATAACTAAGACACTACATTAACCAAAATATTCAAAGAATGGCATTAAAAACCCTATCCAGGTTCTCTGGAGCTGTAATACCCAATTCATATTCTCCTGGAAAAGCATACCTAGGGACTTAATAATAAAATGATCTGTGGTATTAAAAAGACTATAGTAATGGCTCAGAAATGGCAAATAAATAGAAAGGACCAGATGCAAAAAACAAACCAAATATAAATAGGATAATTGTATATAATATGTGTAATAAAACTAGGATTTCACATGTGTGGGTGACAGGAGATTATTACAAGGCTGTACTGCAAAGACTGAAGTCTGCTGCAAAGTCAAGAGCCTGCAATAGCATCTGCTTTAAGCATGTTGATTTTAGGTCTACGGTTCTTTGCAGCTGTGTTTCTCCTACTTCACATCTGCACCTGGAACCAACCACCATGCCTATCTGCTTGACTCAGTGTACTGACTCTCCTCAAGCCCAGTTCATCTGGAATTTATATTTAAATAGACATTAGCTTGATTGAGAGGGATTATTATTGAAAATAATATTTCATACAATATATTCTACCATGGTTTTCCCTCCCCCAACTCCTCCTACCAGATTCTCCCCACCTCCCCACCCATCCAACTCCATGACTTCTTCCTCTTTCTTTAAAAAGACAAAGTATTCAAATGGTGTGAATGCAGAGCTAGCAATTTATATTAGCAAAGATGTCCCACCAATATCAAAATTACAGCCCTACGTTGAAAGCTATGAAGTGACAGAAGATAACCAACTGAGTTCATCTTACTACAAACTGAGTTCATCTTTCTTTCTCTATATCTCCATCATATGTAAAATTTAATAATCCTTGGAAATGAGACCAGATTGAGAAACTTTGCCTGTTTTTCTGCATTTCTGTACTATTTTAATAATCAGTCATAACCCAAAATACAGATGTTCATATCAAAATGATTAGTATATTTTTCTTTCCTGTATCTTGATTTCAATCAATTGAAGTTTTATTTTTTTTGTTAACTTGGGCCTATTTTCTTGTATTTTTAGTGATAATTTTAAAAATCTGCACCTCTAAACTATTGGCTATGGATAGATTCTGGGAGAAAGTGACTCACTGTCTTTATTTGTGTATTCGCTGATGAATCCACTAGACTCCAGAGGATAACTCCATGCCCAGTGACACACAGATGGTCCTGGTTTGTCTTGGTGAATTATAAAACAAAGTAAGAACAGATGTGAGAGAAGGAGGAGGGACAGGGGTACGTGAGAGGTGAGAAGTGAAACTGGCCAGTATGTATGGTGTACATATGCAAAATTGTAAAAAGAAAAAAAAGAAAAGAAAATCCTACAATCAACCTGAAGCATTGCGTAAGGATGACACACCACAAGTTCTTTCAGTCAGCATATGATTATTACATTCTATTCACTTCATAATCTCTTGTAGGAACCCTAGTTTCACAGTCATGAATAACCTTGGAAGAAATAAACCCTACATATTTCAGTTGTGTGCTCCAAATTGCAAGAAAATGCCTCTAAACCTGTTTTTTTTATTTCCTCCCTCCAGGAGAAAGATAATTTTTTCTCTTGTCATGTTATTCGTTCAGTGAAAGGAAACTTGAATAGTAATTATGGGTGTGCTTCTAAGGAATAAGCATTTCATAATCTTTCTCTTTTTGCCCCGGCAGGGGTTTGCTTATTGGTATTGTGTACTTCATTTAAAAGCAGATGATATGCTCAGTAAGATAAATCCTGACCATAAGTCTCTGCCTGAAATAAAAGTCGATAAACAGAAAACATGTTGAGGAAATAAGGTACTTAACAAATTGTCCACATCACCATTATTTTAGGACTTTGAAAATGGTAAAGATATTCTACATATTTCAAAATACAAAAGAAATTTATTCTTATAACAGGAGTCTTTCTTTTATCCAGTGAGGTTTTTCAGCAGATTTTGTTGGACTCTGAAAGAGGGTCAAATCCAACTTAGTATTGAAGAGGAATTTCAGATAGAATAACTCCTATGAGGATATTCAGAAATATTGTTGGGGAAGGGAGTTAGTGTTGTAGGTGTTTGGGCTACTGTGAGGTGGCTGGAACTGTGTGTGTCTTGGTGACTACATGGGGTCTCATTGTAGATAATCACAGCTCTAATTGTGAGGCACATGTACTCTGGACCAGCTATGGTAAGCATCAGCATTGTTCGCTTGTTCTTCCAGCATTGAAGGGTCCAATGCCAGTATGAAGCACAGATTGAGACACAGCACTGGACAAGACAAAGTAGCTTGCTTTTTAAACTAATCTTCTAGTGGAAGAAGAAAAAGTAATTCGCAGTAATCAAATACTCAGAATATTTGGTGATAGTTGTTATAGGGAAAGGGAATCAAGAAAGACAATATTAGACAGGGTTGACTTGAAGTAGTGCTTAGTCCAACTTTAAGATCCAAGCTGACACTAGCAGAGTATTTGGAGGATGCCAGCAAAATGATCTACTTTCTTTATAGGTATTGGAAATATTATTAGAGCTTGTGCTTTAAAACGACTTTTAAAAATGTTTTGTTTCTTTGTTCAGCTTTAAAAAGGGCACTTGGTGGTATACGTCAGTCTTTACAGCCTTCAAAGGGCTGCTGTGTTCATTACAAACCCTTAAGAAGGCCCTTAAGGCTCGTACAAGGTCCAACTTTCTGCTAAGTGATAACTGCCTGCCATTTTCTTGCCTTTGTTGTTCATTCAGCTCCGGAGCCATGGCCTCCTTGTATCCTCAGCACACCACCAATTTTTGCCTCACAGTCCATTCACATCTGCATCTTTAGCTTGAATGTTCATTCTCCAGATAGCTAACTGGCTTGTTCTCTGGTCGTTCCCCAGTTTGAGGCTTCAAAGACATCTTCCTCACATCCCTTAATTAGAATAATCCTCTGTCTCCCTCCATCTCATCAGTCTCTCCTCATCTTGGATACTGAATATTTACATCTTTAAACTGGGCTGTCCATAAAGAACCCATTTATTTATTTGACAGTGTAACAAAAATCCAAGTGACAAAGATATCTTCAGGCATCTACAAACCAAAGCAATATTTTCTAGGCAAATGAGAATTGATTCAAAAATATTAAAGTGGGAAGTGAAGGGATCAACTTTGGCTTGTAAAAATAAAAATAACCTCACAAAATTTAAAAGCAAATGGGTGAAAAAAAACAAAAAAGGAGAATTCTGAGTGAGGTAACCCAAACCCAGAAAGACAAACATGGTCTGTACTCACTCATAGGTGGTTATTAAGAGTAAGGTATAGAATAACCAACTTACAGTTCACAGCCCCAGAGAGTCTAGGTAACAAGGAGGGCCCAAAGAGGGATGCATAGGTTTTCCTGGGAAGGGGAAGTAGAAGACTCCTCCTGGGTAAACTGGGGTGGGAGTTGGAGGGATGGGGTCTAGAGAGAGATGGTTGGGTGGGTTGAAGGCGGTATGCAGGTTGGAGGCAGGATGGAGGGGGAGGGTAACAAAAGAAACATCTTGATGTGGGGGCATTTCGGGGTTAGGGAGAAACCTGGTACCTGGGAAAGCCCCAGGAACCTGAAAGACCAGCTAAGACCCCTAGCAATAGTGGAGAGGGTGCCTGAACTGGCCATCTACTGTAAGTAGATTGGTGACTTTCCTAATTGCCATCAGAGGTACTCTATCCAGTAACTGATGGAAGAAGAGGCAGAGATCCACAGACAAGCTCTGTGTTGAGCTCCAAGAATCTTGAGGAAGAAAGAGAGAGGGGTTATACCAGCCAGGAGAGTTATGATAGGGGAACCCACAGAGACAGTTGAACTGACCGACCTAGGCCCTCTGCAGGTGTGTGACAATCTGTAGCTTGGTCTCTTAGTAAGTCTTCTAACAGTGAGTACAGGACCTCTTCCTGGCACTTAGCAAGCTTTTGGTAACCTATTCCCCTTGCTGGATTAGCTAGACCTAAGGGGAAGAGGATCTTGGTCCTGCCCCAATTTGATCTGCCACACTTTGTGCAAGCCCATGGGCGGTCTGCCCCTTTCTGAACAGAGATGAAGGAGTGGATGGGGATGGGGAAATGAGAAAGGGGAGGGTAGGAGGAGCGGAAGAAGGGGAAACTGGTTGTTATGAAAAACAAATGAAAAAAGATGTTATTTAAATACAATTAAAGAGAAAATAAAGAAGAGTGCATTTCAAAATATGCATCTATATTATATTATAGGTACATCTATATATAGACTTTTTTTTTGTTTCAAGCAACTGCTTTGTGGCTTTCATACAAAAATATTAGAAGAGGAAATTTGCAGCAGAATACTTACAGCAATTTGGAAAAAGTTGGGCACTAATGTTACTTATATTTAGGCTGTATTTTTTTTTATAACCTTTAAATTTCTCTGCAAGAAATTTGATCTTCCCAGATTGGATGGCTGCCAAAGACCTGCCATTTGCAGGATGGGTGTGAGAGACCGGGAAAGCAGTCATGACATGGCATGTGTGCTTGTTTCATTCACTGTATCCTCTTCCAGCAAAAGTGGAATAGATGGGACAAACGGCTCTAGAGGTCATATTTCCTGAAGACATTAGAATGTGTTTCATATACAATTAGAAGATGCTGCCATAGTCTCTGTGAGCTCATATGTATATCAGTTAAAGCCTGATTCCCTGGTGTCTTTCATCCCCTCAAGTTTTAAATTCTTTCTACCTCCTTTCAACCAAAGTCCCCTAAACCCTGCGGGAGGGATTTGATGGAGATATGCAACTTAGGACTGAATATTTAAAGGTCTCTTTCTCTCTCTCTGCACATGGCCCAGTAGGTCTTTGCCTTAATTTTAAGCATACATAAATTTATATTCCATTTATTTACCTATGCAACAATCATGGAGGTTAATGATGGGCTAATCTCCAGTTGATACCTTGGGAACCCTAAGAAAGAGGAGGCAGAAAGATTGTAAGAGTCGGTGATCATAGAAAATGCCAAGGAAGCAGTGCCTTCTACACACAACTGGACTGACACAGAGAAACTCACAGAGACTGTGGCAGCATGCCCAGGGCCAAGGCAGGTGTGTTTAAGTGCTGAGAGAGGAAATAGGCACAAGTCTCCATCCCTAAACCTATCCATCTCCCCTAAACCTAAGCTATCTTCGCCTGATAACTGCTCATAAAAGAAACATTAATTCTCTTCAAAAATGTTTTACTCAGTATGCACATGGATAAAGGGGTCAGATTAAACAGAAGTTACAATGGCAGCATTGTTCTTTTAACAGACAGAACTAAGGCAATTGGACTTCTCTTGGTTGGGGCGAAATCTTCCTGGACGAGGTTAATTCTGATGATATAAAATTCTCATCTCTAAGCCGGGCGGTGGTGGCGCACGCCTTTAATCCCAGCACTCGGGAGGCAGAGGCAGGCGGATCTCTGTGAGTTCGAGACCAGCCTGGTCTACAAGAGCTAGTTCCAGGACAGGCTCCAAAACCACAGAGAAACTTTGTCTCGAAAAACCAAAAAAAAAAAAAAAAAAAAAATCTCATCTCTACAAAAAGCATCCTGCTTGATGTAAAAATCCACTAGCTTCTGTTTGCTTTTAATCACTGAGGTTCTTGTACTCTCATGCTGAGTCTGATGCAGGCTCATCCTTGTAATCTATGGAGCAGGGTTTGAATGTCCTTTGCTCTCTTGCCTCTTGCCTTTCTTGCAAGAAAAGAACTTGCTTTTCTCTATGACGTCCTTCTTCCTTAGAAGATTTCTCCCCATCCCTTAATTTGTTTCATCTGGGCAAAGCTACTTTCCTCAGACTTTAAAATTACAGCTTCAGAGGATGGTTCTGAAGTTGTGTCCCCAGGGCCAGTGAAAGGCCAGTGCTCCTGCCACGTGTTTATTGCGCTATAATCACATTGGAATCAGGAAGCAACAGCCAAGGTCGGGTGCAATTAACTAAGTCAGATCAATTAGAGGGCACATGGCAGGGCATCTCTCTGGAGGCCCTGGACCAGGCACATGAGTCCAACATCCATCCCTTTATGAGGTCCATCAGTGCAAAATGAAATTTGACATCCAGGGTGCTGCACGTGCTAAACAAGTCTAATGTCACTGGATTATATTCTTAGCCCCAACACTGATGATTTAAACCCAGGAAATTACTAGTTCATATGGATGTGGGCTGCCTTTCAATGAAAGTAACACCTAATATTGCTGTTTACCAAAGCCTAAGGGAGCTGAGTTCCCATGTTGTTCTTCCCTGCAGTGCTAGGCTATGCTGTTCCTTGGTGACCAAGGAGACAAACTGGAGAAACTATTGGTTTGTAGCCAAAAACCATCCCTGTATAAAGCATCAATTTGCCTCTGGGTAAATACTGGACTCTGTTATGAAGTACTGAAGTCAAAATCGTGCCTACTTTGCCTGTTTGATTCCTAAGGGTTTTAGTTGTTGGTTCAGGCTGTTGTCATTAAAAGCCATGGGTAGATGTATAAAATTAAAGCATATTTACAACCACCTGCTTAGACTATGGCGGCAAAATATCCATGTGGTCTGTACCTAGTCAAACACTAGCCAAATCTGAAGATGCTTGAACTTAATTAAAAGTCCTTGCTTCTTTTTAAAGGCAATGACAGAACCAGCTTCTTTTTCAAATATTTGGATCAGAACTAGAACATTTTTATCTCTGAGCCACAGTTAACTTTTTTTTTCTGAAAGGGTAAGTGACAATGTGTTGCTGTTTGGTGGTTGATCATGTTTTCCTGTGTGTCTCAGTATGTACAGACTCCATAACTAAGTCAATATCAAGAAGAAAGAAGGTAGAATCAGTTGGAGCAAGCTCAGTATTTCTTATAAATCCTTTCCTGATTGTCAGAGATGAGACCAAGGAGCTTTCTTTTCCTTCCGTTCCCTTCCGTTCCCTTTCTTCCTCCCTCCCTCCATCCTTCCTTCTTCCTTCCTGTAACCCACTGAGAATCAGTGCTTCCTGCAGGAATATTTCCTAGTCTTGAGGTCTTGATTTTGTGCAGTTAACTATAGTGGCCCTGAGTTCAATGTCCATGTCATGACCGGAAGATATATCATAACACTCCTTTCTCTGGCTCTTACTTTCTTCTGACCCCTCTCTGTGATAATCCCTAGTCACGAGGAAGCACCTGTGTGATCCTGTGACACAGATGTTTCATATATGGCTGTGGGCTCAAAAGTCACTTATTCTAAGCCCTTGGACCAGTTACGAATATAAAGATACAAATCAGCCTTTATCTGATAGGCCTCCAGTACTTACCTCTCTCATTTGTTTTCTCCAGGTACTCTATTGTATTGTAATTTCTTTGGAAATGAAAATTTCACAGAAAGTTGTTCATAAACATCAATCAAGAAGCTAATAGACCAGGACTGGTTTTATTGCTTTACCTGTTTTCATAAATCAAATAAAGTAAAAAATAAAATATCCCCCCCCCCGACATACACATATATGTCCTATTTGTGGAAACATCATCAACTGACTTTCTTGCTCTTCCTAGTGGAACGCAAAACTACTTGAAACCTGGAGCTGCCCAACTCATGGATTATTAGATGCTCAGCTCAGATTAAACTCTTAGGTTTCCAAAGTGCTCATCCACAAGTGTAGTCATAGTGACTAGGCCCTGTTCAATATTTATCATGTAGATAGTTAGCCAGCAAGCTAGCAAGTCAGCAGGCAAGAAGAAAGAGATAGAGATGGGTAGAGATTTTATTTTTCAACAATCTCTTCCTCATTATTTATAAACCTTCGTGAACAATCATGCCAGTATTTTTTCTGTCACAGCCTCCTCAGGATCGCAAAAGGGATAGTTTTCCAAAAAATATTTATTGAATAACTTTTTGCTATTACTCATACCCATGACTCAGTAGGAAATTAAAATATACTGGGGCCCTGATCAGGTTTTCACAAATGTTCACTTTAAAAGTTTGCAAGTGAAAAAAAAATCCTTGTTATGTAAGTAATCAATAGCTGTTTCAAAAAGAGAAAGACCACTGTTTTCTGATGCTATGTGGATTCACACACATTGTTCCAAGTCATCGAAGGACTATGATCACATGAGGACATGTCCTTAGCAAAGTAACATCTTCTTTTATTTTTACTCTAAGTCCAAGCATGATGGAACATTTTTATATCAGGATTATATATAGGCTTGTGGGAACAGAAACAGCAGCTAGCAGGTTTTCTGTCAACAGCAGTTTATTAACCTGACAAATGTGTAAAAGAACATAAAATAATCCTTACGACCATCTTATCCTCCTTTTGTCGATCAGTTCCAGAAGAAAGATCTTCACCAACACATTTACATGTTTCTAATAGAATATTTATAGTTGTTTTGAGAAAGAAAAGTCTGAAGAATGATCAAGAAATCTGAAATTGGTGGTAAATCTCAAAGAATTGGATTTTAATACCATTTGTTCTTTAGAAGCAGGAAGGGTGATCTTGAGAAGTCTACTCCTGGGAATTTAATAAGCAAAGGTACCATGAAACAAGAGTGAGGTCAAATAGTTGACTCTGTTCCCACTGCTATATTTCCTATGGAATGGCCATCCTTGTTTTCCTGGCTGAGAGGGAGACATTACAAATGGAGATTTCCTTTATAAATACAAATTTATCCTGTAAAGGATAGCAACTATTTTGGAGGCTTCTGTTATTTATGAATATAACTAGTTCAAAATTATATTTCTTCCAAGAAGGTGTATTTTGGAGTTTCAATCTAGTATTATATATATATATATAATGTATATAATATATACAATATAGTATAATATATAGTATACTTCAGCAAACATAGATTCAAATTGTGACTTCTGAGTAAAATTTAATTGAAAAAAATCTGCATTATATTAAGAATACATTTAAAATCTGTATTGTAAGACCTCTGAATGGATATTGTTCACTAATAATAGGTAACGTTTATCTCTAGAATCACTGTTTTGAGACCGGTCGAAACAGTCTGTATGTATCACCTCATTATTTAAGCCTAGGCAGCGGGCACTTGTATTACTGGTCTTTGATTTAAATGGGTGTAAGAGAATGTGGTTCATGATAGGGCCTGTGTCCTGTTGTGTAGAACTACTTGGCCCCTCCTCTTGAGCTGTTCTCAGCAGAGGCAGTTCTTGCATGTCTCTGCCAGCTTATTGTACCTCACTAGTCATGCTTTATTGCCTATTCTAACCTGGCATTCAAAAGACTAAAGAGAAACACCACCTAAATAGTTAATATGTTAATAGTTAAATCTCTCTTTATAGTTTCAGAATATGGAACATCTGGAAACCTCTGTACTATCCCTTCTTAAACTTCACCTGCACAACCAAGTAACCCCATCAGATTAAAATCAGCTTCAATGGGTAGAAAACAATGACATTTGGCCATTAAATTAACCTGCTTCCTTTTCATGAACTGTTGCCTCCTGAGTATAGGCCAGTGAGTGACAGAAAGTCAAGGCTTATCCTAGAAACAGTATAAGAGGCATATTTCACTAAAATATTAGACAGGTGATTGTCAAAAACACATTTGAATTTGAACATATTTTGGCATGACTTCACTGAAGATTTTTTACATATTTGAATTTTCAACCTATTCTATTATATTCTGATTCATTTTCTTCATTACAGTTAGTTTGTTCCTCTTGATTACAGAAAACATTCAATTTTTAATATTTCTATTACAACAAAGAAAAATGAAATGTAACAAAAATATTGAGTCTATGAGGAAAAATGAAAGAATTCAAGATCTATAAGACTGAAGTTCAGCCATGTATATTCCTCAGGATCCAAACAACTCATATGGTCTTTGTCTTGTAAGCATTTACATATGAGTCAACTTTTAGTATAAACTTAACTTAATTTTGACATCAACTATATAGCGATTTTTTTGCGTGTATGTATCTCAGTGTGAGGTCAAACAATGATTAAGATGACACAAATCTTGACTTCAGGCACTGTGTGGTCTAGATTGGACCCTTTTAGCATGAAGCAACAGAGTAGAGGCTCTCTAGATGAAAATCAGGAGACATGAAATACAGAACTCCTCCCTCTAGCTGCCCCCAGCTCCTCTCTTTTGAATCCCTCCCATGCTCCCCTCTCAAGTCAATAGTCTCTTTTCTGCAGTGGCATTTCAATTTTATTTGAATAAATACAGCTTGCCTGAGGATCTGAGAGTAGAACAGCCCCACTGGTCAGCTTTATAGACCAGGCAGTGGTGACACACACCTTTAATCCCAGTAGTCACACTAGTTGCCACAGAAACCGGGTGGTGCATGTCTTTAATTCCAGTGGTACACACCTTAAATCCCAGGCCTAGAGGGGATTATAAAACGGGGAAGGTTGGGAGACAGCTCTCAGACACAGTCTCATTCTGAGATTCCTGCAGACAGGATTGCCATTTCAGGCTGAGGTAGAGGTAAGAGCCAGTGGCTGGTTGCTTTGCTTTTGTGGATCTTCAGGTTGAACCCCAATTTCTCTCTCTGAGTTTATATTAATTGTGCTTGACTTTTCTTTTTATTATTGTTGTTTTGCACACACACTTCTTATTATCATTGCTTTACACACACACATGCGCACACGTGTATACACGCACATACACATGCATACTTATATCCCAAATATTTAAGACTTCCAACCATTCAGTCCATTTTCATTGCTTGCCTGTGTATGGTTTCAAGGCTTACCACCCTGAACTGGACAACCAATAAATGTTCTCATCTGGGAGAGGCCAATTCTTCCCTCATCAGTTTTTAGTTGCCTATGGTTCTTTGTCTAGCAGTGGAAGCCCATGAGGTTTCCCCCTTCCAGGCTATCATGCCCACTGATTTGTCATTGTTCCAGTCTTGTTTGAGTAGTCATTTTTAGGAGAGACTGTTTCACATTAGGCTTCCTGGTGTTCTGACTATTACGGTCTTTCTTACTCTTCTTCCACAATGTTTTTTGAGTCATAGATGCAAGCACCATGATGTAGATGTATCTGTTGGGGCTAGGCTCTTCAGGATATATTAATCTTAGCATTGCATTTACTTGTGGTGGTCTCTATTTGATATAGCTACATATACCTGTGGGTATACACATATGGTTTAGAACATAGGAAGAGATTGCGCTGTTCAAGTAAAGTGGTGGTAGTAGGTTTTTTCTATGGTCATGACCTCATTAGCATTGAGAAGACACCACCAGCGTATAAATTCCACTCAATGCACCTCTGTGTATGTTTTTCCGTGCTGGTAATTGTCTTATCCATATTGATTTATATTTAGTAATGATCACTTTGGGGACTTACTTTATCATTTTGTGTTATGTTTTCCCCCTACAAAGATAGGATTACTCATATTCTATAAAGAATTTGTGAGCCCTAAAATTCAAATCATTTAACATTTCTTCACTTTGGGAAAGTTTCTTTTTAAGCTCTGTCTTCTTTGGTTCACTTATGATTTTCCTTGCATTGCCCTTTCTATCAGAAAAGAAGTGAAAAAAATTAAATTTTAATATATTTTTCAGTTCTAATTTTTTAATTTTATTGTAATTTTTGCTAAAAATTCAATTTATGATTACTGTTCACCTATTTTAGTAATATAATTAGTTAAACAGATTTGTAATAGCTGTTTAAAAAATTTAAAGGCCTTAGTCTATTAAATTAACCTTTTGATACCTTGGGTATACTTCCATTTTTATTTTCATTAACTTGTGTTATTTAACCTATTTACATGTCTTATCACTTGTATTCCAAACACTGATATAAAGACAATTAGAAATTGAAGTAGATGATATTTAATTCCATTCAGGGGCATGTTCCTTCTGAGTCTGAAAATGGTTGTAGTTTAAATAAATTTCAAGACTCATTGGTTCCAAATAACATGAAGGTTTGATTGGGACTTTTCCTCAAGCAAGATTTGTTAAATTAGGGCATAAGTAACATAGTAAAACATCTTAGTGTATATCTTGGTTTTGTTTCAGGTTGCTGTGACTAGAGTAACTGAGGGAGAAAAGGGCTTATTAAAGTTCACATTCAAGTTACAGCCCGTCACTGTGGTGAAGTCAGGGCAGCAAGAACTTGACTCAGATAGTCATATTATATCAACAATCAAGGGCAGAAGTCAATGAATTCATGCTTGTGCTCAGCTTGCTCTCTCCACTCTTACACAATCTAGGATCCCCGGTCTGGGAAACGACACTACCCAGAGTTGACAGTTCTTCCCACCTCAATTAATGTATTCAAGATGATAACCTCCAAAATATTCCCACAGGCCAACTTGATCTTTATAATTCTTCATTGAGACTCTCTTCCCAAAGGAGTGTGTCAAGTTGATAATTAAAATTGGCCAATACAGTGCAGGGTTCCAAGTCTTGTTGCTAAATTTGAAGAAAGCATCCTCTGCACTCCAACCTTATTCTAAATTTTTATCATCCCATAAATGCCTCTCTTACTCTCTTTGGGAAATAATTGCCTCCAGGTTTTAATCTACTCTGTCAGTGTATGACTTTACATGGAAGACCGGTATCTTCTGGGCCTCTGTGTTCCAGCATCTGCCTTTGGCTTGCATGCCCTTCCATTCATCCATGGATGAGTGTGCAAGAGATGCTGTGTTTCCTAGAAGGAACTTGGAGAACTCTCCAACTTAGCTTTTTAACATACCTTTCTCTTCCGATGAGTATAAAAAGACCCCTACAGTTTTTGATTCTATTTTTTGTTTTGTTTTTCTTTTGGAAACATTAATCTTTTGTGATTTTTCCATATCCTGAGAAAATCTTACCTTAACCATTCTGAGTCACTATTTGTTATCTTCAAATGGAAGAAATTTTCATGTGGATTTAAATATAGCTTGTGAAAATTACTTGGCTTGGTGCCTGATATTGGTAGGTGCCTGATAAATATTAATGTCATTTCTCCATTAAATGGATATCAAGGGGTGTTAAGAAGAGAAATTAACATCTGTGAGGATTTTGCCAGGACAGAATTTGCAAGAGGTTAAGTTCTGAAGACACAGGATATAGATGGTCAAAAAGGACAAAAAGTAAAATGGAAGTTTTGTCTGATAAATTTATCTCAATCAATGTTCATGGAATGCTTTCTATATGGACTGTGTTTATGATTGAAAATTGTCCATAACAACACTTCTGAGCCTGAGATCTTGGGCTTGTAAGTTTTTGTAAATCTTATCTGTGCAGTCATTCTATTCTACTGAAGCAAACATGGTTATTTTTATCAAGCTTATTTCAACAGGGATGGAGGAATATGTTGAAATGTAACAAAGGCTGATAAAGTACTAAAGCATGGCATCAAACCCCAGCTGGGTGACCCCAATAGGAATGTGAAATATGCCCATACACACATAAACACTTGTAGGATGGAATACAATTACTGGGGATATTTGAATGTCCATATCATTGCACTTCAACGTAAATACACAATTCTTAGAAGCAAACAAAAGAGACAGAAGTATAACACAAAAGAAAAAGTAAGAAGAGAGTCTCTTTTATGGTTATAGCAACAGACTAAGACCTCAATAAGATTAAATCATATGTGGGTGTGAGCAAAGGTGGACTTATTCCACTTTGGAATAAATTCTCAGCTGCTGACAAAATCCTTCTTCTTCTCTCTCTGAGGAAGGTAGGTAGTCTTTAACCATACCCTGTAAAATTTCTTGCTCAATCTGGTAGTGTTTGATTCTTTTAACAATCAAGCAAATCTTATAGTGTACATACAGTCCCACTTCCTTATACTGAAGAAAGTAGCTTTCCCGAATGAGAATTACACTGTCACCCTATACCACTGCCATATTAACCTCTTCTTCCCTAATTCCCCATGTCTCTGTGGAAGGAGAGATGTCCCCAGAACGCTGAATATCTAGAATGAGAGTTGAGCCTCTGAGAGTGGGAATTTAGTCTTTTGATTATAAGATCATATTTTAAAAATGGACCTATATCTTGCTTCTTCTCCTTATCAATTGGTGGTAGTATGTACCCCGGAAACACAAATACAACTTGAGCATTTAATGTATGCCGCTGATTTTGGTGGATAATTCATGAATTAAACTTCATGGCTGGTTTGAGATCCTGTTTCTCTAGGCATACTTACCAATAGCACTAACCACACTGAATTTTAAGTGTCAGATATGATAATATAGTCTCACATGCGTAGTCTTTAAATTCACCATACTGCAGCTGGTCTGGGCCAACAATCTGAGATGACAGCGAGTTAGCAATCTATGATCTGCCTGCCATCTCATTTTCAGCCAACAGAGCATATAGGGAAAGGAACCAAAGGCAGTCAGTTATTTCAAGTTTAGTGCTGAGCCTCTGGTAAGGTGGTCACTCTTGTCTGAGATTCTGAGACTGAGGTGCTGGCGTGTTTCTGCTTATATATGCTCATCTCCCTTGCCCTCCTTTTTCCCCTTCCCTCCTCTCTCTTCCATCCTAGCAGGGGGAGTGTTCACAAAAACCATCCAGGCCTGTAGTCCTCTGAAGTCTCATATTTGGATGACCTATAGAATAAAAGCTTCTAT
This sequence comes from Neodon shergylaensis, assembly GCA_025134845.1. Taxonomy (NCBI): domain Eukaryota; kingdom Metazoa; phylum Chordata; class Mammalia; order Rodentia; family Cricetidae; genus Neodon; species Neodon shergylaensis. The sequence continues at coordinate 7,052,429 of JABTXL010008488.1, forward strand.
TTTAATGAAAGATAATGGAAAAATCTTGTTGGAGCTGGAGAGATGGCTCAGAGGTTAAGAGCACGGGCTACTCTTCCAGATGACCTGGTTTCATTTCCCAGCACTCATAACTTTCTATAGTTTCAGTTCCAACGGATTTGACACCCTCACACAGACATGCAGGCAGGCAAAAACACCAATGCATATAAAATAAAAATAAAAAAATAATTTTTAAAAATTCTCCTTATCCCTAGCAAACTTACCTGTCTATCGACTGTACCAATAAAATACAATTCCACCTTAGTTTGCTCTATTCATACTGTATTTAGCTAGGCTTAAAACAGAAATTATGGCTCTTTTCTCTCTGTTCCCCCAGACATAATTCCTGAGTCTTATCTCTAGCACAGCAGCAGATCACCAGCTGCAGTCTTCCTTACCCTCTGCCCACATCTGAGCATCACCTTCTAGCTGTCCTCCCCCAAGTTATTGATGTGGGAGTGTCATATATCAATCTGTTGATTTCATTGGTTAAGCAATAAAGAAAACTGCTTGGCCCTGATAGGTTAAAACATAGGTGGGAGGAGTAAACAGAACAGAATGCTGGGAGGAAGAGGAAGTGAGGTAAGACTCTTCAGACAGACTCCATAGCTCCTCTCGGAGACATGCGATGAAGCTCCGACCCAGGATTGACGTAGGCTAGAATCTTCCTGGTAAGCGCACCTAGTGGTGCTACACAGATGATTAGAAATGGGCTAAATTAATATGAGAAAATTAGCCTAGAAGAGGCTAGATAGAAATGGGCCAAGCAGTGTTTAAAAGAATACAGTTTCCGTGTAATTATTTCGGGTACAAAGCTAGCCGTGCGGGCAGCTGGGTGCTGGGGAAGTAGCCCCGCCGCTCCTATTACAACAAGTTATCACTGTATCTCAGTCCCCAGCTGAAGAAAATTCAAAGAAGCGGAGTACACACACAGAGACACATACCACCACCACCAACAAAAACAATAAGATAACAGAAATAAATAATAATTGGTCATTAATATTTCTCAATACCAATGGTCTCAATTACCCAATAAAAATACAGAGAGTAATATAATAGATGAAAAAACAGGATCACTATTTCTGGTGCATTCAAGAAATACAAATCAACATCAAACCCTCAGTGTAAGAGGTTGGAAAAATATATACCAAGCAAATGAACCTAAGAAGAAAGGTGGTGTAGCCATTTTAATATCTAACAAAATAGATTTCAAACCCAAACTAATCAAAAGAGATGGTAAAGAATTCTATATACTCATCAAAGGATAAATCAACCAAAATGACATTTCAATTCTTGTTTGGTTTTTAACTCTTAGAATTCTGTTCTTTTCTAATGAGAGACAGAAAGGGAGTATATCTGGAGGGGAGGAGGAGTGGTGAGGAACTGGGAGGAGTAGAGGAAAGGAAAAGTATAATCAGGGTATCTGTATAAGAAAACAATCTATTTTCAATTTTAAAAGTTTTCAGGTTTTACAGCATTAAACTTCACACATGAAGGACAAAAATGTATTCTCCTATAGTACAATTTGACTTTAGATAAATGATTTATTTTAGACTCTCACCTATCATTAATCGAGCATCACATTAAATATTGTTGTAAATAGTAATCAAGTGTATTTGTTATATATGGCTATATATAAAATGGACCCTCATATATTACCTCAATCACTTACAGACAACAAGTTTATTAGAAAAAGTTCAAATTTCATTGATTAAAACAACAAATCTGTGAATTAAGTTAATTTGATTCTAATTAAAAGAAAATATCATTATTAGAGTTCAAGGTCAATGCTTCCAGCCTTAGGAGGAATGTAGGTGGTAATTTAAAGTCTATATACTTGGGCTTAAAATGCTTCTGCAAATGTATATTCTATTTACTATTTTGCTCAAAAGTGTATTCTTTATAATGAAAAAGAAATAGTCTTAATCCAAGACCAAAACTAGTACATTGTATTCATTATTTTAATTCATTACAGAAATGTTTGGAAAGCAAAGACTGGATTTAGTATGTTTTCAAATAACAGAGCTAAGTAGAAAACTGTGTTTGATCCAGGTGGTGGTGGTGTATGGCTTTAATTCCAGTTCAGGCAGAGGCAGGCAGTTCTCTGAGTTCAAGGTCATCCTGGTGTAAAGAAAGAGTTCCAAGACAGCCATCATTATACAAAGAAACCCTGTCTCAAAAAGCAAAAGCAAAAACAACTCCCCACAATTATTTGGATATGTGTGTAACAAATTAAAACAGGTATAATATATATCAGAATATGACAAAATACATAGTAGACTCATCTTTTAAAATTCAGGTAATTGGTAATGAAGGTTTATCCTAGTGATTTTTATTTTTTTAAAATTTTCTCCCATTTAAATATTTAGTTCAATTTAATTTTATAGATTTAATAAGGTTTAACTGACAAATACAAAATGTATGTATTTTCAAAGACAATCATGGTGTTGGGGCTTTATTTCTATATCAGTTTTTAGGAAAAGTCACATTTAAAGCCAGAGGTTTGGGGCTTGAGGTTTAATCCATTTCTCCTTTGAAAATAAACTTTAATAAATGTTCCACTCCTCCATTTTCAGCTACTCATATCTATTTCATCTCCATTTTTTGTTATTTCTTTATCTCAGAAGGTCCTGCCAGGTTTTCCCTCAGCATTTGAGTTGTCTTTTTGTAGCTTCGGGTCTGCTATTTATGGCCCTGAGTGTGATTTTTAAATTGTTGATATTTTATTTTAAGTAGTCTGGCATTTTCAAGTTATTTCAGCCTGCTTATAGTCACTCAGAAATAATTTATTAAAGCCTAATTTATCTCACTGCAGTGAAGGTGGGGTCCCTGTCCTCACTGTCACAGTTTCTGTGCACATGGAAGATAATCACAAAGGATTCGGTGAAACTTTGATGTCTAATTCTCAATGTCTGTTAGATAAGAAGAGGCATAATAACTTATATGCTTTGCTTTCCAATGTGCTGTTTCTACCATACAAGACTTCTGAATGAGATAAAATGTAGATGCCAGGATGTTCAGCATAAAGACAAAGCAGGAGGAGTAAGAAGGAGGGAGGAGTCGCGAGATGTGGGACGTCAATATGAATCAAGCCCATATTAAATAGAGTTTTTCTTTTTAAGGAGGAGACCAGAGATAATACAGGAGAGAGATTAGTCACAGAAATAATATAAAAGCAGTTATTAAAGATAAGGAAAAATGTAAGTTATGCCATAGAAAAGCCCTAAGCAATCTAATATTTTAAAAAGATCCACAGGCCCCTCCTCATTCTTTTATCTAAGATATGAAATATATCTTAAAAATCTTATAGAATAGAATAAAATTGACTACAAAATATTGAGATGCAGAATGATAATATGATTCTTTCAATAATAATGATGATCAAAGACAGTGAGACACGCCTAATTAGAAAAAGTTTTCCAACATTAGAAAAATAGAATTTATACACGAATGGCTTCCTGGTTGAATCTTTGTCTAATTGATATAATTAGAGTTATCTGTGTAGCGGAGCCTGAACGAGAAAATGCTTCCTTAAGATTGGCCTGTATACAAGCCTGTGGGGCATTTTATTAATTAGTGATTCACGTAGGAGGCCTGAACCCATGTGGGTGGTGCCAACCCTGGGCAGGTTGTAAATGGTGTGTATAAGAAAGCAGGCGGAGTCAGCCATTTGGAGAAAGTCAGTAAGCAGTGTTCTAACGTGACTTCTGCTTCAGTTCCTGCCTCTAGGTTTCTGCCTTGAGTTTCTGCCCCAACTTTCCTGATGGGCAGTGATGTGGGACTGTACGCTGAAATAAACCTTTTCCTCCTCAACAGCAATGGAAAGGCAATTAAGGCAAGCAGGCACCACAGCTGTCTGCAGCCAAGTTAGCTCCAGCTACATGGAGAGTTTGCAGTGAGATCCCTTAGAAAGCTGCTTTCCTGACGAAAGGTAGGGGCCATATTCTCTGCTCTTGTTGAGTCTGTCTGGTGCTGTACAGATCATGCGCAGATTGCATCTCAGACGGCAGGTGAGCGGGCCGGCCGGAAGGACTCAGAACCCAAGAGAGAAAGAATTACACAGTCCTTTATCAATCAGTCATCAGCCAGAATGTTAGAAAATCTTTGCCTGTATATCAATTTGTATACTGAGCTTGTCAGAAATACAGAAGCAAGGTCATCAAAGTGTTTCCAGATCAAAGTGACAGGTAACCATGAGGTCAGAGACAGACTATGACAGGACACAGAAAAGAGGACCGAGGAAGCCTGTGCACCATGTTTAGAAGAGCCCACGTCACCAGACACTGAGTTTCCTTTAGACTCTAGGTAACATTGTAGTTGCCTAATAAAGTGTACTTAAGATAACACATGGCGGGCATTTTGGACATTAAGTTAATCAGTACTGTTTATTAACACTTATAAACAGACTGAGGTACTTTCAGCTTCAGAAAAACAGAAGCCATTTTTATTTGAATGATGAAATTAGAACTAGATTCGTTGCACTAAATATGGGAAATAATGATCACGTTACTATAAAAGTTGAGGCTAGCTCAGGTCAGGCCAAAGAAAGCTAAAATGATCAGTAACAATCCACAGTGGCTTTTTTTTCTTTGTAAAGTGATCTAATCTAAGCTAATGTCACAATTGATGTTGCCATTAACAACAAAAAGGCTGTGTCAGCCTTTGTGCGACCACAGGTCTGAAAGCATAGACGCTCTAGCTCACTGCAAAGTACCCTACATATGTGCGCTGCTGAGAACCACAGACCACCGTGAGCCCAAAGATGGCGCTTGCTGAATTTCCGGGGTCTGAGGTAAGGTTTGTGGAAGAACAACAAAACTGGCAATTGCTTCCAAGCAGTAGAGATTAGTCATCTCCTAGACTTCTTCTTTCTATGAATAGCTGCTCCAGTGGGGCACATTTCCCAGCTTCCCACATAGCAAGCTCTGCCTCTTAAGTATGTTCTAGCAAATCTGGAAAGATGATCACATTTCCTTACAAGGGGAGAATATATTCTCCTACCAGCCTTTTCCCTCATCTCTTCCTCCAAATGCAAACATAGTAGAATGGACATATTAAACTACAGAGGAGAGGCACTTGGGGAGGACAGGGAACCAAACAGGTAGGCTACTGCACAGGACATGTTAGAAGAGTGGGATTTACTGTTTTCTTCTGTTAATGCCATTGAAGTTTTAGTCATCAAATATGGCCATTGGGAAAAAAAAAAACCTAAATAAAGCGTTTACATTTTCAAGTTGGTAGAGCAATAATGTAAGTGGCATTCCCAGGATAGTCAGCTTGAATATGTCTTTCCTTTTTAATGACTCATTATGAAATCGAGAGTGTTCTATATGATTCTTCCTGTCCTTGTGGAGAGCCGGAACACTTGTCATTTGGAACCACCAGAAACTTTGTGATTTAAAAATCAAGATGGGAGCTTGTTGAACCTAAAGCTAATGTCTCTCTCTCTCTCTCTCTCTCTCTCTCTCTCTCTCTCTCTCTCTCT
>JABTXL010008488.1:7061747-7086749 GCA_025134845.1 Neodon shergylaensis
CTTCCTTCCTTCCTTCCTTCCTTCCTTCCTTCCTTCCTTCCTTCCTTCCTTCCTTCCTTCCTCCATTCCCTCCTTCCTCTCTTTCTTTTAATTAAGACAGGATCTCAGCATATAGCCCAGGCTTCTCTAAACCTTAGATTCTTTCTGCCTCAGCCTCATGCATGATAGAACAGGCATGGGATATGTGCTAGAACTATCCAAATGGGATAGTAGGAAGGGGGCTTCATTAATGTGTGGAGTGTGTGTTTGTACGTTTGTGTGTGTTCACGTGTATGCACACATGCATGTAGAGTTCATTGTCCACTTCAGTTGCTCTCAACTTTTTTTCTTTTTTTGAGAGAGTCTCTCAGATTTGCCAGAAGTGGTTAACCTAGGATTAACCTGTCCCCACCACCACCCAGCACTGGGAACATAGGCTGGTGCCACCACACCCAACTTGTATGTTAGTGCTGGGCAACCAGAATTGGATCTTCACGTTTGCCTGGCAAACACTTTTCCAATTGTGCCATGTCCCCACCCCAGCTGGGATTTTCTTTTTGTTACTATTTCAAAGGCTCCCTTTGCCTTGGTGTCCCCGCAGACATAAGGTTTTCTTATTTTATGACTTTAGTAGATCAAGGGAATAGACTTTTTTTTTTTATCCTTTCCTCTTGTGTGTTTGAATTTGTCTCATGTTTTTGCCTGTTCTTGGTGACTGGAGCATACATTTTCTTCACATCTGCCACAAAGCACGTTTTTTGCTTTACTACAGACCAGTAGCATGCCCGCCTCATTCATTGTCCCTCCAAATACATTTGCTTTGTCCTAACCTATGCAAAGGAACTGGCTCTACACGAGAATATTTCCTGAACTACAACTTTAGTTAGATCTCAGAATTATTTGTGATCTCTGGTAAGTTCTGCCTTCTTTCTTCCATGTTTCTTTTAATTACTGGATAAACACATTTCCATGAATTACTCATCAAAGAGCAAACAATGTGTTGCCTCCTGCACACTTCTTTCTGTCAGTCCGTTTCAGTGCTTTGGTAACCTGACAATGGACTCTCCCCTTCCTTCAACACAAAGGCATCTTCCACAGTGGGTTTGCTGCTTGTCCATCCCCACAGTGTCTTGTGCTGAGATAATGCTAGGCAAGAGGCTTTTCTTCCAGTCATATCTCTCAGGCTCAGGAATATCCTGCTGTGAATTTTTTTTATCTATTGTAAGAGGACTTGGTGGTTGTTATTGTTAACTTTCCACAATAATATGAGAACAGAAGTGCCTAGAAGATTTAGTGATTAAGACTCCACCAGAATGGCCCAATTTTGAACAAGTACAATAATCAAATGTCCAGCCAAATTTGTGTTTCTGCTGATGAAAGGCAGTCAGCGGTCCACCTTATAAAAAATCCACCTGATGAAGGATATCAGTTAATTTCTGTTTCAGTGGCTGCATGTGTTCTGATGAATGTTTAGTCTTTTCTTACTTCTTTCATTTTAAAGCGGAAAAACAAAAGAAGGACAATAAACATACCATTGCTATGTGTTCAAGGTTACTTGATTCAGGGGCCAATGCTTACACTGTCAAATATTTAAGTTGGTAGAGCCTGCTCTGCTTCCTGGATGCCATGATAGTCTCCCTGCTATGATGCTCTGTTTCAGTAAAAGTCCATGAATGAGCATTTCCCATCAGATTCTACAGTCTCCCAATAGTGCTACCAAGTGAGAACTCAACCATTAATATGCAAACCCTTAGGGGATGGCGACCCAAACCACTGCAGCTGCTTTGTTTCTGAGAAGATTTCTAAGTTTTGGTGTCATTTCATCTTTAAACTGTACTTTCTATACAAATCTCTGCATCTTAGCAATCAGTGTTCCCTTTCGGTTAGTTCCAAGGTTTTCATTTCTGGCCTAAAAAGCCAAAGTAGAGAGCCAGAAGTAGTGGCGCCCCATACTTGGAATTTTGAGGTAAGAGGATTTTTGTGAATTCCAGGCCTGCCAGGGCTACAGTGTGAAAGTCTGTTTTAATAATGATGATGATGATGATGATACATAATGAAGCTGCCACACTCTAAGTTAGGTAGTTTGATAGGAGGGAATTTTCAGGTGTGGAAGCAAAGCTATATTTTACAGAACACTTATTGTTAGACATAGAAATAAAGAGTTGCATTTAGAGAAAGGAATGGAATCTGGACTACCAGGGCCATACCTGCAGAATTTTCCTGCAGAATATCACGTTCCGCCGCACCTTCTGAAAGTATGAACTCAGGTTATCTTTAAGAAAGACAATAAGGGACTTCTCAGAGGAGGGATTGTCCAAGCTCATTGATGATGTAATTTGCAAATAAGATTTATTAGCAAAAATGATACAAACTCCTGTCCCAGTCCCATGTCTCCTCACAATACCTTGTGTAGTGCTTCCTGTCCTCTTTGCACGGAATATAGACTTTAATACACATTAATTACTTAAATTCTATGCTTCACATAATTAATACATACTAACATTCTGAAAAATGTTTGAGATGATACTCAACACTAATTATTTGTACTAATTAACTATGTAAAATATGCAAATCATCTTTCAGTAATCCTGTGATTATTAATGTTTGGCATTCTAATTTTAGCTAATTATAAAATTAGAACTTAAAATCCATCTGTAAATCATTTTAAGTAGCAGGGAGGAGCTTTTCTAAAATGTAATCTAAATATTCCTTGTTCTGATTTTTGCATGTTACTTAGTTCCAAAAGTGCATAGTTTTCATATAGATTTAATTTCTGTAAACCATAAACAGCAAAGAAAAAAATGAATGAAAGCGTTCTCACTGGGGATGAGCCCACTGAATTCAGTGTTTCCAGTGGCAGAAGTCTGAAATGCTTTACTTCCCTAATAGGCTCTTTCCCAGGAGAAACATTTTCTCTCTTTGGAAATATTTGACAATCGTTCACCCCCTTAGAAAATGCTATTATTTCATTTAAATGCTTTTATGAAGTTTCATGGCAGACATACTAGAGGAATAAGAACTGTATTTATTCTCTCACCTGAAACAACTTAAAAACACACAATTATATTTAAGTAGTTTTCAGGTATGAACCATCAGCTGGGATGTCATGAGAAGGTAGAAACCATGAGGGTAGCTCAAGTGATTGCCTCAGTCATGGCAGAGAGGCTACAGTTAGGAACGGAAGACCTGAACAGAGAGCAGGGTTTCCCCTGAGTTGAAGTAACAAAAGTTTGTACAGAGTGCGGCAGATCCAGAAACCCACAGAGGGCCTTCCATGATTATCACCTGAGTTCTGTCAGCTCAGACAAGTGAGGAAACTACTCAGAGTGGGGGTGATGGGAAAACTATTGGAAAGGAATGGGATAAACAGTTCCTAAAAATCATGCAAAGCTAAGAATAATGCGTGTTCACTGGTCAGAAGTTAGAGAACAATTCATAATTCAAGGAATATTATGCATAATGCTCAACAGCAAATTGCCTTAGAGTTGAAAAAACTAATCTTACTTACCCTTAATGCTGTTTGGTCCTGACTCACAAGTTTGCAATGAGCCTTAAATAAGATCAATCTATTACCAAGGAGCTTTATCAGAAAACAAAGATTAAGACTATTTGGGGAATTACAGAACAGTTAAACACTGGATATAAGGAGAAAGAGCATTTAGAATCTAGAAAAACAAGTAACAACCTCACAAGACATGTGAGAAAGTAAAAAACATGACCCACAGCAAAAATAGGAGCAAATCAGTAAAAGGCATCAGTGTTCTCACCCTGTCCCAATGGCAGATTTGGCAATGCTGAGGTGATAGAAACCCCCCTTTATCTTGTAATTCTAGTGCTTCAGAGGCCAAAGCAGGAAGATGTAGTGTTCAAAGCAAGCAAACTACCCAGAAAGACCCTATAAACAAATAAACAAACAAAAAAACTCCTCTCTCCCCACACACAGTGGAGGGTTCATATGCTATGCTACCCTGGTCTAACCATATTCAGGATCTGCTCACCCAGGTAGAGGTGAGGGAACTCCTTATATTCCTCTCTGCCTTCAGCTTTCATAGTTACTGACTTAGTGTCTGGCTGGTGTTGCTGCCCCTACTGCATACCTGTCAGATGTCTTGAAGACTGTCAATTATACTAAGTTCTTTGTTCTCACAATTACATGATCAGCTCCTGGCTATAGCATGGCAGAGGGAGAGCGCGCTATTACAGCACCAAGGAAGAGCTGTAGTCCTTCTGGATTATATCACACATAGCTTCTCATCTATGGGGTGGTGTCCTAGCTTAGAAGCTATCCTTACATTTTAGTCTGTTGCAATTAGCTGCATTCGAGGTGAGACTATGAAAAAGGATAATGCAATAGGGACTTATATATGCCACTCAAGGGCTTTAGGAGGCGGGGAGGGAGATGAGTGCCATCACTAACCCAGAGCCCCACTCTGGTCTTATCTGTTTAGGTTGGTCATCCCATACTTATCTACAAGCCTTATATTCTTCTTTCTTAGAGTTTCAGATCTTGCCATGCTAGTCCTTAATGCTCTTTTTAACCCTAGCTTCTGTTCTTACTACAACATTGGTGAGCAACCTGTAACTGTCATCACAGGCCCTTTCCCCTTACTACCTGCACAAAACTAGCTCCTGCCTCTATTAATGATCTGATAAAGTGATTAAACATAAGAAGATTTACTGTCTTAGTCACTGCTCTGTTACTGTGGAGAGACACCATTACCGAGGCAGCCCCCCCCCCTTTTTTTTTTTTTGGTTTTTCGAGACAGGGTTTCTCTGTGGCTTGGAGCCTGCCCTGGAACTAGCTCTTGTAGACCAGGCTGGTCTCGAACTCACAGAGATCCGCCTACCTCTGCCTCCCGAGTGCTGGGATTAAAGGCGTGTGCCACCACCGCCTGGCTCCCCTTTTGTTTTTTTTTTTGAGACAGGATTTGAAGCCTGTTCTGGAACTAGCTTTTGTAGAGCAATCTGGCCTTGAACTCACAGAGATCCACCTACGTGGTTTATAAATGTTTGTTTACAATTTTGTGTGTTTTTTTTAATTTTTATTTATTTATTTTTTGAAAAATTACCGCCTCCTCCCCGTTTCCCATTTCCCTCCCCCACTCCCCTACCCCTCTCCCCCTCCCCCCCCACTCCATTCCCCCTCCCTCTCGAGAATGATGAGCAGTCCAGGTTCCCTGCCCTGCAGAAAGTCCAAGATCCTCCCACTTCTATCCAGGACCAGGAAGGTGAGCATCCAAACAGGCAAGGCTCCCACACAGCCAGTTCATGTATTAGGATTGAAACCTAGTGCCATTGTCCTTGCCTTCTCATCAGCCTTCATTGTCCGCCACGTTCAGAGAGTCCGGTTTCATCCCATGCTTATTCAGTCCCAGTCCCGCCGGCCTTGATGAGCTCCTAATAGATCAGATCCACTGTCACAGCGGGTGGGTGCACCCCTCGTGGACCTGACTTCCTTGTTCATGTTCTCCCTCCTTCTGCTCCTCATTTGGGTCTTAAGAGCTTAGTCCGGTGCTCCAATTTGGGTCTCTGTCTCTATCTCGATCCATCGCCAGATGAAGGTTCTAAGGTGATATGTAAGATATTCATCAGTATGGCTATAGGATAGGGTCATTTCAGATTCCCTCTGCTTAGTTGCTCAAGGTACTAGCTGGGGACATCTCCCTGGACACCTGCGAGCCCTTCTAGAGTCAAGTCTCTTGCCAACCCTAAGATGGCTCCCTTAATTAGGATATATATTTCTCTGCTCCTGTGTCCACCCTTCCTTTATCCCAACCATCCCATTCCCCCAAGCTCCCCCCAATCTCCCCTTCTCACGGTTCTCACCCCATTTCCCCTTGGCCCCGTGCCACCTTACCGCAAGTACCCAGTTTTTGCCCGGCAATCTTGTCTACTTCCCATATCCAGGCTGGTGACTATATGTATTCCTTTGGGTTCACCTTCTTATTTAGCTTCTCTAGGATCACAAATTATATGCTCAATGTCCTTTATTTATGGCTAGAAACCAATTATGAGTGAGTACATCCCATGTTCATCTTTGTGGGTCTGGGACACCTCACTCAGGATAGTGTTTTCTATTTCCATCCATTTGCATGCAAAATTCAAGAAGTCATTGTTTTTTACCGCTGAGTAGTACTCTAATATGTATATATTCCACACTTTCTTCATCCATTCTTCCATTGAAGGGCATCTAGGTTGTTTCCAGGTTCTGGCTATTACAAATAGTGCTGCTATGAACATAGTTGAACAAATGCTTTTGTCATATGATAGGGCATCTCTTGGGTATATTCCCAAGAGTGGTATTGCTGGGTCCAGGGGTAGGTTGATCCCAAATTTCCTGAGAAATCGCCACACTGATTTCCAAAGTGGTTGCACAAGTTTGCATTCCCACCAGCAATGGATGAGTGTGCCCCTTACTCCACAACCTCTCCAGCAAAGGCTATCATTGGTGTTTTTGATTTTAGCCATTCTGACAGGTGTAAGATGGTATCTCAAAGTTGTTTTAATTTGCATTTCCCTGATCACCAAGGAGGATGAGCATGACCTTAAGTGTCTTTTGGCCATTTGAATTTCTTCTGTTGAGAATTCTCTGTTCAGTTCAGTGCCCCATTTTTTAATTGGGTTAATTAGCTTTTTAAAGTCTAGTTTCTTGAGTTCTTTATATATTTTGGAGATCAGGCCTTTGTCTGTTGTAAGGCTGGTGAGGATCTTCTCCCAGTCAGTGGGTTGCCTTTTAGTCTTAGTGACAGTGTCCTTTGCTTTACAGAAGCTTCTCAGTTTCAGGAGGTCCCATTTATTCAATGTTGTCCTTAAAGTCTGTACTGCTGGGGATATATGTAGGAAGTGATCTCCTGTGCCCATATGTACTAATATTTTGGGGGGATAACTGACTATCTCTGGTTTATTACTTACAATTATCCCTTCTTGAATCTGTATTTCTTGTTCATATCTAAAACATGTCTACTTTAAATTAAAATTGATTCAAATAGCTAACTGAATGAATAAAGGAAGGATTTATTTTATTAATTTGTCACTTGTTGATAATATTGTCTATTTTTTATGGTTTTATATGTGATAGCTTTGTTTGTCCTTTTTCAGAGGGACAATTTTAAGTGACATATTTTCTGAGTATTCCTGAATAAAGACAGAACACTATGTTCCATCTCCTCATTGTCTTTCATGGAGATAATAGACAGTACACAGCACTTGTCTCAATGCAGATAACCAGGCCAGAGACACAGAGGATAGCTTTGTTTCAGATCAGTTGTTCTCAAACTGTGGGCTAACAACCCTTCACAGATATCACATAAGACCATCAGAAAACACAGATGTTTACATTATGATTCATAATAGCAGCAAAATTACAGTTATAAGGTAGCAAAAAATAATTTTATGCTTTGGGGTCACCACAACACGAGGAAGCATATTAAGTGTTGCAGCTTTAGGAAGGTTGAGATCCACTGCCTTAGATCCTAGGCTGAGAATCTGTCACAAAAAGAAATGCTACTCAGCATAAAAAAAACCTGATGTACAAAACAACGTGGTTAAGTGTCAGATGTGTGTGAGCAATCTCCACAGATTAAACACAAACAATGACTACGTTTTTATTGCATTCTGAAAAAAAATTAAACTACTGGGATAGGTGACAGAATAAAGTTGATCAGAAGTCAGAGTAAGGACTGTCTCTGGCTACACAAGGTTGACGGGAAAAATCTTTGGGCTGATGAAACTGTTTTGTGTTGTGTGTGTGGTGATGAAAGTGTTTTGCGTTGTGTGTATGATGATGAAAAAGTATTTAGTGTTGTGTGTGGTGATGAAAAAGTGTTTTGTTTTGTGTGTGTAGTGACAGGAAATTCTTTTAAAGTTCTCATAATCTTGATGTATAAGTTTTTCATTTGACAAAGTACATTTAACAAACACATCGAATTATTTCTATTATGAAAATTGTAATTTAAGATAGCAGTGTTTTCATGATAATAAAAAATTTGATTGTTTAGAGATACTTTCCTCTTCATATAAGTGAAAATTCTGAGATCTCATAAATATAACAGAAGACTTAGAAATAATATCTTTGGGGCAGGGTAGGGACAGATATCTCTATGAAATAGCACTGTGAAGTAAAAACAGGTGAAATTTTAACCAGCTTTTGTCCTTGAAATTCTTTCTGATTCCTGGCACAATTTCCATATTTTTATAGAACTCATCTAGTCACTCAGCTGAAATTTCACTGTAAGATTGTCCTCATCGTCCTTTCTATTTCACTTTTTATTCTCATAATTCTTTTCTTACTTTGCTTTTACTTCTCATCTTCACTAGCATTAGGTTATTTTTATTTATATTTTACTTTTATCCCCATGGGAACATGAGCCTCATGGGAGGTATAAACTCAAACAGTTTTGTATGTTTGTGTATATGCAACTGTATTGTCTGTGCCCAGAAGTATTTCTGGTACATAGTAAATAGCTGGTTGCTGGAAAATAAAAAAAAAAGTCATAGAACTTCACACTTCCTTGCTGTTCTAGTTTGTTTATTGCTGCTGAATTTAAATCTCAAACAGGACATGGCTGAGGTGTACACTTGGCTGCAGCTTGTATCTAACAATCTAAAATGACTATGTACCGAGTGACTGCATAAAGCTAATCAGGCTAAACACAATTCAGGGAACAGTAAAATGATGAAATAAGAATTTGACATGGACTTGGAATGCTCGCAAACCTTAGGAACACCTTTGGAGGCTTGACTTTTCCATTTATAAGTTTCCAAGATATATATATATATATAGTATTTTATACACCTGGTTTGACACATTTTCAGAACAGCATGAAAAATTTAAAGTATTTTAAGTCTTAGTTATTGTTTCCTGGTATTTATGACTCTTACAGAGTTTCAGCTCAGCAATCCATTTATCATCATTTATCACGAATGTCCAGGTCAGTGTGATTTACTCCCTTCCGAGAATATGTGTTATCTGTTGGCTGGTTCAAGTCAATTAAATTGGGAGCCCTGTGTTATAAAATGTGGAGACTTTGAAAAGAAAATGACATATTTCCTGCTGTCAAAGAGTCTGTCAGTTCTAACATTAGTACCAATCAGGTCTCTTGCTGAATGTGGCACTTGGTCTCCTTCCAGCGGAGTCGGTGTTCATCTTAGATTCCTCAGCTGATAAAATAAAGCTAATAATATCACTGTCAGGAAATAAAGTGAAGAACATCACATCAGTGTTTAAAGATGGAATTTGCTAGTGAGCTGCATGTTAGATCAATGCATTTTGGGGTGTTTTGTTGTGTGGAACAGCAATGACATTTGAATCTACTTTCTATTAGAGCTGAAATTTAAGGTAGGGTAGTGTTTATTCAGGTTTTTAAAAATTGGGATCATGTAAAAGGAAGTAATTAGGTTAATGAAAATAATAAAATCTGTGAGGTAAGTAGAAAAATACACATGTATACCATTCAAATAAAGCTTGACATCCATCTATCCTACTGCCTGGGGACTCCTCATATAGACACATGCTCTTTTCAAACAGCCTCTGACTGTTATGGTCACTTGTGCTGACTAATTTGGATGCCATTCTGTCTTTGACAGCCTGGGGCAGTTACGATTAACTTTTAAGACAGCAATCTAAGTTGTTCACAGCAATACTAATAACTGTAAAGCTAGGCATGCTGGACATAAAAGAACCCTGCTTTTCATCACAGCAACCTGCATTATGTATTCTGAACTCTAACCAGCTGTCCTTAATTCATGCTATCCAATCCCTGTATATGATGTTTTCTGAAAACTTAAGAATCCCACTATTCCTCATATTTGCCTCAAAAGTTATTTTGTCTTACCCAAATGCACACACTTATGTGCATATATACACATTCTGGTTTCATAAAGCTGTTGGTTCCAGAAAAAAAACTGGCTGTGTTCACATTTGAACTTCTGAGAGAATGCAGATCTTTCTAGATCTTGCTCTCAGTTGAATTCCAAGCATGAGTTGCGCTGCCTTGTGTTTACATATACACACATGTATGGATATATGTTTATTCACCAGTCAGTAAGACATATCAAGGATTTCTCTGGATCTAAGAAATAAGGATGGAGGAGAAACTGGCTCTTGCCTTCATGTAGTTAACAATTCAATGTAATAGTTTTTTGATATTGGGTGGAAATTTTATTTTTAGAGCAGGTGACATTTACAGAAAATTGTAACAGAATGTGGGAAATCCCCTATATAGTCCCTAGCAGCAACATTGTATAACCTCTTCACAACACATTCATAGGCCAGAATGTTGCAATAATTAATGAATCTATACCAATGTTTTGTTACCACAGATTTTATTATGTTGTTCATGCTTTACGTTCTGTGAGTTTTGAATATTTCATTATAATATAATCTGAGTTCAGATCCCCAGAACACACACATTGTCTAGCTGTAACCCTAGCGCTGGATGAGAAGGATGGAGTCAGGCAGAGAGATCCGGGGAGTTTGTCGGTCAGTCTAGCGAATGAGTAAGTGTTAGACTCAATGAGGACCTTGTCTCAGAAGATACGATTGAACTCAGTTCCACATCAGTCTCTGGTCTCCACATGCATGCATTAGTAAACACACACACATACACACACACACTTGCATTGTACAGCATGATGCTACTGCATTTCATACCTGAATATCTTAAAGTTTAAGAACAACATCAAGTAGCATTTCCATTCAGATTTTTTGTATAAACATTTCTATTTTGTGTGGTATTTGACTTTCTGAACCAACCCATCCTGTCTGCAATGCACTTCCAGATTGCACAGTCTCGCACATAAGTAAAGACTCTGGTTCCTCACTACCTCACAGGAAAATAAGTTTAAGGAAGACAGTGAGCTGAGGCTCTTTGTGGATGCGAAAATCATCCTCCCCCTTTATCATCACTGCGCATCACTTGACAGGCATCTTGATTCTTCTGGATGGACCCTCGGGTGACTGATAACAGCTTCAGAAACTCACAGCGTTTCAAGTGATTTGTTTGTGACGTAGAAGTGATTGCTTGGCATGGAGTCTGCTCAGCTTCAACATAGCACAAGGTGTTTGATTCTACCAGACTTGGCCACCTGTGGGCTCTAGACTCAGAATTCCATTCCACTGTAAATAGAACCATTTTCTTAGCCCAGTGATTATTGAGCCAACAAAAATTTGTGGAGGTGAAATCTCTTGTTTCAAAACAAAACAGCTAAGTGACAACATAGTTTCCCCCAGAAACTCGGGACCTAGAGCATCTGCTTCTACTACTTGGTATTTATAGTCTGCTCTATGATGTGCTGAATTTCATGTGTCAAAGCCAATAGTAATAAACAAAAAGTACAATTGTGCTTCTGATTAGTAAACATTAGGCAGAGAGAAGAAACATGTTTCCTTAGAGATGCAGTACCCGGAAGGCCAAAACCTAACAATGGTACTCTCTTATTCTTTCCATGGCTGAGACCCACTCAAGGAATCCTTTAATAACACTGCCCTTTCTCTTATGAATTCCATATGTCAGGTACCAACAAGCTATTTACAGGGCCCAGGGTTGTTTAAAATTCTATTTTATTTGATACGAGTGGTGTGACTATAAGAAAGATGATTCAATTTTATTTTATTTATACACACACACACGGACATTAATCCTCCCACTCAAAGTTAAGTATAATGTGACCAATGCAGCTGTGTGCTGAAGATCAGATGAAAGAATGGTTTAATTCTCAGACATCTGCAGGGAACTCAGGCAAACCAACTAAAATTATTCTTTTGGACCTTAGCCCTGGCATGAGCAGAGACACCATCACCCCAGGGAGGAAGGCATGGGAGTTTTTGTAAGAAGATATAGTACAACATTGGTTTTGATCACATTTGAATTATTTGAGAACAGTGTTAGAGTTCGTAGCTATTCCATCTGGTCATAGGATTTCAGAATTGCAGAAATAGACAGAAGCAGACAACTTCATTGAGCCAAAGGGTAGCGCATCCCTCGGGGTTTTACTCCAGCATATATAGCAGATGGATGTCTAGACTGTTTTTGATCACCTCAGGGACAGAAATTCCTTGAAGTTTTCATTATGACGAGCATTTCTAGAATATGTCAACATGCTTATACGTGGTTTTTCTACTTCATATGGCAGTAGTGGGAATAAGATTAAATGACACAAGCAAAATGTTGAGCATGGAGTTTAATACATTTTATTTCTATTCCCTTTGCTCATAAAACTAGGAGAAAAAAATTAGAAAGAGTTACATGTGTATTGTTTTCTCACAGACTCTAAGCAAATGGAACAGGTAAGATTGCATTTCTTTCTGCATGTTTGGCACCTATGCCAGGGTATTGGGGAACAGCTGTTCCTGTGTAGCGGTAACCTAAGTCTGTTCCCTAACTCTGGGGTTCCTCCAACAGTCTCACTGTTGACACCAAGTTACCTTTATTAGAAGTGGAATACCAATTATCTCTTCTCTACCAGGAAGTCTACCCTCCTTTGTCATGTGTGTAAGGTATCTCCACTCCTGGACTCAGGTCCTGACAACAGATGGGATGAGATTAGGAAGATCAATGAGCAGGGCCAAGCAGCTCTGTTCCTCCAGCAGGGAACTGAAGCCCTCTCCAAAGGGGATGGAATTTAGTTTTCCACATGATGCCCCTAACCTTGCCCTGCAGGGAGGGAATGGAAACCCTAGTCTGCTTCCTTGTGAGGGGGATCTGTAAGGTTTTTCCATGAATATAGAGATGCAGGAGTGAAGCTAGGGTAAGAAACATTATCTGTTACCAGGAAACATTTTCTTCATGTGTTTCAGGGAGGCTTTGTCCAGAGCTGGATTTGCCCTGTGCTTATTGGTGGCTCTGAAATGGAGGTCACTGTGGCTTCTGGGATGCCTGAAAGACAGCAATAGGAAGCCTGTGGGATGAGAAGTCTGCCCTCTAACTCTGGGGTTCCTAAGCAGAACATTGTTCCTCCCACTTTCAGAGACATACTGTGCTTGTTTATTATGAGTATTGTGAGAAATAGTCTTTTCTCTTTAAGATGGGTCATCCACCAGAGGCAGGCATTCTATATACTCCTGGGCTGACCTGATTGCCCAACTCCTGGATGCTAAAATTCCTGAGATTTGCCTCAATCACACCTTCCTCTTTCATCCTATTATGAATTAGCCAGTCTTGTCAGAACTTGAGGTTGTGCTTCAGCAATGAGATGAGAAACAGTCACCACCTGAGTTGGAATGGAAAGGAACCTCCCATCCTGGGCTCTTGCTCACCTGTGTTTGTCACTGTATACCCTTGTGCAACAGCAGATTGCTGTGCTGAGTTTCTTTTGCTTTGTTCTTGAATCTCCTTGTGTGACTCTGCAAATATTCTTTCCCAATAGTACCCAAACTCTGGTTGTGAGGAAAGGGATCTGGGAGAAAGAAGGTTACTCGAGCTTGATATGATGCGATATTTTCAAACACTCTTTTCATATGTTATACTTACATACAGTCATACATATAATAGTTTTATATATGAGAGTATGCATTTGTACATTATAAAATGTGTGACTATATTATGAAATGCCAACACCTGCCATTTATTAAAAACCTGCACAATTCCAGATATTTAGCATGTTAAGACATTACACAAACCTTGTTATTAAATTCTCAAAACAATTTTATATTTCCCATGTAAATTAATAGAGCTTCAAGAAGTGACAAAACTTTCTCAAGATCACACAGATGGTTAAACTGCAGATTTGCAGATTTCTGAATACAGTGTAATTTCAAAATCCACATTGGGAGTCTCTAAAGAACACTAAACATGTTTTAATTTTTAATAATTAAAAATGAAGTCTGTCATTAAATTAGAAAGTATGAACATTTTATGTAAAAATTTGCATGCATGTACATGTTATTCATTTAAAGTAACTATCTGTAAATAAACATGGAGTGTGTGTGTGTATGTTCAATTGTGGCCTTAGACTAGAATTAAAATATAAGGCTGAGTTGAAGTATAGGAATCAACCATATAAAAATTCAGGAAGGGCAGTTAACTATTATGCACTAGAAGAAAGGAGTCACAGGTGAGTCAGTGGGGAAAGGCCCTTGCTACTCAAGTCATATAACTTAAGTTCAACCCCCAGAGCCCATGTAAACATGGGAGAGAATTGATTCCACAGTGTTGTCCTCTGACTTCCACATGCATGTATGACATGTATGCACACACACAAAATATGAATAACATTAATGATAATTAATAAGCAACAAGAATAGTAATTCTTTTAGTTTGGAGAAAGCAATATGAAGTAATAAAAATCCGTCAAAGACCCAGCAAGGGAGTTTCTATCCAGGATGGAAAGGGGTAAACACCTTCTCTTCTAGGTTCATACTCAGACCTGTATTTCCAGGGATCTCTCTTCATCCTCTGATGATCCCTTAAACAGTGAGATGCTGACCAAAGTTTACTCAACAGCGTTAGAAAAATCAAACTTCTCATTCATTTTATGCAAATTCTGTTTCTCATTCATTGGCACAATTTTTAAGGTTTATTTTTATTTTGTATGTGTATGTGTGTGTGCGTGCGTAAGTGTAGGTGCCAGAGATGTCATAATAAGGCCTGGGATCCTCTGGCACTGACGTTGTAGCTGTTGTGAGACTCTGTGGCATGGGTCCTGGGAATGAAGCTCAAGTCCTTTGGAAGAGCAGTTGACAGTCAAACTCTAAGTCTATGAAATCTGTGGTGAGTCTTTTACTTCAATATTCTACCATATCCCTAAATAATGTTTTTATTTGCTCAGTAGTGCAACTGAGGACTTAGTAATCAAACTTGCCTTCTCCTTCTTTATTAGTTCTGTCCCACATCCAATTCATCCTCAGTTTTAAGCATTTTCCATCCACAAATGTTCCTGAATCCACCCATTTCTCTTCACATCCGCTGCCAGCCTCTAATCCCAGCTACCGACATGTTTTGTTAATGCCTACCTTTCAAGGAGATCTACAAGCTTCTTGTCAGGCAGCTGTCAATTGACCTTTAAAAGTAAGTAAGTACATGTCAGTGCTGTCCTTAGAAGTCCCCAATGGTCTCTCTTAAGATGAAGAAGGAACTGCGAGAGTTTCTTTAAAGCTAATCCAAATCCTTCAGTCTTTCTGTCTAAGGCGTGAGCTTCTCCCACTACTAAGCTTCACCCTCATGTCTACTCAGAATTCCCTATATGCACTTTGTTTTCAGATGGCTCTCTCACTTCAAGACTGTTATCTAAGGAAACTCCTGGTCAGAACTTGGAGCTTTTCTTGAACTCAAGATATCAAATTCTATTTTAATGTCTTTAAAAATAATTATTTATATTTTATATATGAACGTTCTGCCTATGCACCATGTGCTTGCAAAGCCTACAGAGGCCAAGAAAAAAGGCATTGACCCCTCTGGATCTGGAGATACAGATGGTCATTAGCTGTCATGTGGATGCTGGATTCTACTAGAGAAGCCTAAACTAGATGTGACACATGCACAAATGAATTGACAAGCCTATCAGACCTTTACCACGGCTGATTTTCTGGCTCAGCATTGTTCTCACAAGCATAGATGCAAATCCAGTCTGAGGCTGCTGTGATAATAGTTCTCAGGTGAACTAATTGGCCTTTTGATATACTGCCATGACTAGCGAAGTTCCAGAAACATCCATCTCATTGATTATACAAACTGTATGAAGAATGTAGTGGTTTGAATGAGAAATGTTCCTCATCAGCTCAGATACTTGAATCCTTGATCCCAATTAAGTTCCACCCATCAGAGTCATGTTCTTTATAGCAGCTCACTGCTTGGTACCTACTTCTGTGTCAATGATTTTTCTGTGGCTGTGATAACAGGCCGTGATGAGAGGCAGCTTAGGATATAAGGAGCTTATGTTGGCTTACAGTTCCAGAGGGAGAGTCAAGATGATGGAGGAGGCATGCAAGCAGGAAGCAGGAACAAGAAGCTGAGAGATAATATCTTCAATTACAACCCAGAGTCATAGTGTGAACTAGAAGTAGGGCTAGGCAAGAAACTCTCAGAGCACATACCCCATGAACTCCTTCCCCCAGTAAGACTCTACTTCCTAAGGGTCCCACAACTTTCTCAAACAGTGTCAACAATTAGGGGCTAAGTGCTGAAATATGTGAATTCATGAGGTACTTTCTCATCCAAATTACCACAAGGGACTAATATTAATTTAGGAACAGATTTGTAATACTTCAACTATGTCTATGAGGATATATTAGATTCCTTTGAAGACTAAAGACCTCTGTGTATTGTAGAAGTTATCTCAATTTGAGAATTAACCAGGCTAGCTAGAAGAAAACAGGAATGAGAAGTTCAAGCTCAGCTGTGCTGTGAAGAAACCACACAGAGAGAGGGCACCTGGGCCTCGTCCCATTTTTCTCCCAGAAAGCCACACCCTAACTGGGTCCCACCTCTTAAAGATAATTGGTTGGCAAACATTCCCCATCAGTGTATTATTTATTTATATGTGTGTGCATGCTCAGGCATGTGTAGATGCTTGTGCATGAAGGAGTGTGTGTGTGTGTGTACATGCACTTCGAAGCTTGAAAACAACCTCAAGTGTCATTCATCAGGCACAGTCCACCTTTCATAATTATTGTTAATTTTGTTTGTGTAAGACAGGGCCTATTTCTCACTGGCTTGGAACTTAGCCCAGTAGGTTAGGCTAGCTACATATCTAGCCTTGCATTTCAAAGGCACACAAAAAAACCCCACAAAATTATCTCATGAACTTTTCAATGTTTAAAAAAAGTATTTCACTCTGAAAAATTGAGTTCATAGCTATAACTTCTCATCAGTGAAGAATAATTACCTAATAGTTACTTGGAGGTCCTAGACTAAGTGGCAATGGGTGATAAATAGGAAGCACAAAGAAAACAAGAAGAACCTGTTCCATTGAGGAAAGTGGACACACAGAGAGTGTGGAGTACGTGAGTAGGAAGGAGATCAGGAACTCTGGAGAACTGGGTCTCATAGAAAAGCTCAGACAAACAGCCTTGACCCAACAAAGCATTTAGTTATCAAAAAAAGGAAGTTTTGATGGCTACATGATCCTATTCTGGCTCATCTTCATAGACCGAAAGATAAAATGGTAAATTTTCTTTACTAAACACTGTGATAGCATGAGCCAATGTAACCAGGGTAACAAACATTTATTTAAAAGACACCGAAAGAGAGACCAGAGTGTGATTTAGTGGTATTTGCTTAGCATGCACAAGTTTCTAAGTTTAGCTCTACAGCACCACAATTTAAATGATTGTATAGCAATAGTTCTAGTATGATAAATTTTATTTAAAAGTCATAAGGAGAAAAGACTACTCTCAAATAAACATGGTGGACAACTTTGTCATAGCTGAGGCTTAAGTGTCAATATGTAGATATAGCAGGTGCTCAGATAAGCTGCAAGGCAGACTCTCACACCCTTTGCAGCTGTGGGACCAGTGGCCACAGACCACTGGAAACAGGGAAGGCTAGTGCGAAGCTGCTGTCTTCAGGAGCTTGTACAGAGCACACAGGTCGACAGGTGAATGTCTAGTGTCACCATCTGGCTGTCAAGTTGAGAGATACTTCCTGGGAATCTCAGAATCATCTGTGGTCCAGCATATGGAGTTAGGGAGGTATGCATGTGGGATGGGCTGATACAGCAATATGAGAATGGGTTTTCAATTTTTTTCTTATCTTGAACAATTCCCATTATGATAGAATATAATGTTTAAAATTTTGCTTAAATTGTTTTCCCCCTGTGGATATGTATAGTCATCCAGGTGTACATATGCATGTTCATAGATCTCATGTACTTAGTGATCACCATTAATTTTCCTTCTAAGAGTAGAAGCAAACTAATTTTCCAATGTAGTTGGGCATATATCATTCATGCCATTCTCATGTTTTTTTTTCTGGCTTAAGAAATCTGAACTTATTTTTGTTAAGCCTCTATCTCTCTTTGATTTCACTGAGAAAATCATTCTTTGATCCTCAGTATAGCAACATGTCTGTTATAATGGCCATATCCATGGTAGAAATTGTTAGTTACAAATCATTGGTCATCTCCTTTCTGGTTCTACCCAACTGAGAAATGGAATCAAGGGACTGAATCTAGAACACATTTCAGCACTGATTTTATCCAGCCTGCCTCTGAGGTCAGACTGTACATTTTCTGGCTTCACTGAACAGAGACTTCCTGGCTGCCAGAAAAGCACTTTGCGCTCATAGACAGACATGTCAATCAAACAAGCAGAGAAAAGAACACGTGGCACGGCTTTCTTTGGTTTGTTATCCGAGAGGATGGTGGGACTGCAAATCAGGTCCTCAGTATTTAGGGGCAAGTGAATTCCAGGAGTGCACAAGGAAATGCAGAATCTCTTGGCAAGACAGCATCTCAACACATTGACCCTGCCTCTTGTAAGCACAGTAGCAAGGCACCAAACTCCCCAAGAGCTTGCAGCAGGCACCCATGTCCCTCTGCCTCTATGTGTGTGTGTTCAGACTGCCTTCACTGCAAGAACTAAGAGAAAAGAGCATTCTTCCTCACAACCACCTTACTTGACACTCACACATTTTGTACTGGCAGCTGTGGCTGAGGCTGAGCCTGTTCAGCGGAAGGGTTGAAAGAGCATCAGGAAGAGTTTCACTACCTCCTCTTTCCACTCTGGTGCTGCTCCCGTAGATCATCCAGAAAGTTCTGATACAACTTAAAACTAATCATCGCACAACATACCCCTAAGTTCATATGGTCAAAGTTCATTCCTTGTTCAGTTTCCAGCTTCAAACTCTGTCCATCCATTTTACCAAATACTTATTTGAGTCTACCAAACTCCAATGCAAAGTGGGAGTATGCCAATCACACAGTGAAACTTCCTAATATGTCTCAATATGATGAACTTGGATCCTCCTGTTGTTACATTCTCAGAGATGAACCAAAAATGAAACCCGACTCCTGTTCACTGAATTATAATTAAATAAAAATAAAAAACATTTCGTTTTTAAATTTTGGCAACAATTTCATTCATGTGGAATCTGAATTCTTTCAGGAGCAGCTCGGCCACTGCCTAACAAATGGCGCATCAACTTCAGATTTTAATTACTCCAATTTTAATTCAGTCAGTTCCCAGGCTCCTTCCCTTGTGAAATGTCATCAAAGAATCCAAAGAGCCAATATGATTTCTGAGATGAGCTCAGCTGCAGCCCTCACAGTTCTTTAGAGAACAGACAAATTATTTCAGCTCCCCCCACAGCAAGCATCTCTTTCTATGTTTGCCAGCACAGAACCATAGCAGGATGAGAGAACACGTGGATTGTATCATTACCAGGGTATCCAATGACCTGGGTCAGGATACCCCGAGTCTCTAACATGGAACATCAACTTATTATGAGATGGTCTCTGTTAAGAGGTCACTTGTGACATTGCTTCAATGCATTTTCCTATTTTGCAAAGACTAGAAATTTGTTTTGAAGGCTCCCCCAGCCTTCAAGTCTTCCTTCAAACCTTTCCTTTCACTTTGCATTTATTTCATAGTGTTTCATCTTGACATCTCTTTTGAGCCTGATGAATCCCGCCTGTGGATGGGAAGGAGACAGCAGGCTGCCTGGGCATACAATTCTGCCTCGCCTTCATAGCCAGGCTCTGTGATTTTCAAAGCATTTACCCTCCAGACTGAATGCGTTGCATTCTCCCCATGCCAGTCTCCTGTTCTTTCACTGGATTTCTGTAAATTCAGATTACTTAAAGGCACTTCAAGTCACATGCCATTTGTCTGCTGTAGGCATCCCCGAATTCAGTTTGGGACTCCCCAAGACTAAGTTCTCAGCACAAAGGAGATGCATTTGCCCTAGAATGACAGAGGGCAGGGATAAGGGACAAAGACAGGAGATAGAGGAGGTGCTAAATGGGGAAGGGAATGGGGAGAGGGGAGGAAAGGGGCAAGGGAGAAAGATAAGAGGCACATAGGAAAATGGTAGTTTAAAAAGGTTAAAAAGGGAGTTTTCCTTTCCTCCACATCTGCCACAGCTGGCTATTCCCTGAGCTTAATTATCTCACCACTGTTGGTGAGCACAGGAGGAATCATGAGGCTAAGGCAGTCTCATGAGCGAACGGACTTTAAGTGAAATGTAATAGTCGGAGAGAGAGGAGAGTGATGAGTTACATCCTGGCCATTTTAGTGAATTACCCTTGTCTGTGATAGATACACATAATGTTCTCGTTCAGTAAACACTCCCCTGCAACTGGAAAGAACAGAGAGTACACTGTACAGGAGGTGTCTGTACATAAAACATTCATTCCACAGGAGAAGGACTGTGCATCCCTATGTGAACAACCTGAATTCCGAGTTTTCAAAGGTACTAAGTGATGTAATACGCTAGCTCTCATCACTAAAATCAGCCATTTCTGCTTGAAAACCTTGGCAAAATTCACTTAACTTTAAAGGTATGACAGGGCAAAGGGGATAATTGTGTTTTACAATAGCGGCCAAGCTTGTGACATTAAACCTGGGATGCGAACGTTCATAGTGGAAGGAGAATCTGTTGATCAACTTATTTAATGTACACAATTCAGCGTGAAGAGTGCGATAGACTGATCCTAACTAGAATTTTTTTTTCAGCTCTATGATACTGGTGCTTTATCCTTAGTGTTATTTATAAATACTAAGGCTTTTTTTTATTCTACTTAAAAATTTCTGAAAGAGGGGCAGAAAGATTGTAATATAGCATTGGGGGGGGGTTGCTACAGAATTTTGCCTTATAGTAATGTCAGAAGCTATACCTGTAAAGTCTCACCAATATGACTGCCTCAACATAAGCTGAACAAGATAACACCAATGAACAGGCCAGTGTGGATGGGGAAAAACCACAAAACCTAGACCCTACTCAACGATCTGCAGGCAACTGAGGGATCCTGAGAGTGGGAGAAGAGCACAACAATTAGATATCCAGTATCAAACTGTCACGCCTGAACATATACATGCCAGTTACATTATACAGACTGAACAGGAGAGGAAAGAGAGGAGGGGGGAGGATTTGGAGAGAGGAAAGAGGAGAGAGAAACATAATAATCTCAAATTAAATAATTTCTAAATATAAAGCAAATTATAACAAAAAGATTCAGATAATACTTAAACAAGAAAGAGAAAGTGAGAAAGTTTACCAATGATTTCATTTCTTTAAAAAAATCACTGTGAATAGTTTCGAGAAAACCTCTTCGGTTCATATGAAAAATTATATATTTTATAAAATGTAAAACAGATGTTTATTATAGAAGGGCTTCCACTTAGTGAGAATCTGTTTTTCTTTTAATTCTATGAAATTGGTGACTATCTTTGTTATGTTGTAGATGCACCTGCAGTTTAAATTCTTTGAAAGGGTCCAGTTCATGGTTGTATGCTAGACTTTTTAAATCCAGTTCCCCTTTAAAATCCATATTATGATGTCTTATACATATACATTTTTTCCTATTATAGCTGAAAAGATCAACAAGTCTATCACCACATCCTTAGCATTTTGTAGATGTATTAAAAAAACTTTGAAACATTTTCAAACACCTACAGACTAAAATGTATCAGTGGAAGTGACACAGATGGACCAATATTTTGTTAACACAAAGCAAGTTAGGGTATAAATTGCTCCTCATTTTTGGTTTATTGGCCTTGGGATTGGTCTAACTTCCAAAAGGCGGGCCTGCAGAGATGACTCAGAGGTAAGAGGACTTCCTGCTCTCTCAGAGGGTGCAGATTGGATTCCCAGCACACACATGGCAGCTCTTAGCTGTCTGTAACTCCAGCTCCAGGGCTACATCACCCTCTACTGCCATCTGTGGGTACTGTGTGCACATGGTATACACACATGCAGGTAAAAGCCAGACACATTAGAAAAAGAAAAAAATGAAAGAATTATGAAAACATGTTAGACCTAGTTTGACTGTGATCCAGTTCCCAGAGTCACTGTGATTTTTTTTTCTGTTATCTAGAGCACCCTGAACTTTCTGGTCATATTGCTCATATTCTTAAATATAAAAAATTGTAAATAAGATAACATTCAAAGGACTTTTGAAACACTGTCTTTTTTTTCACAAGAACATTGTAGTTTGTTTTTTTCTTTTTGTTATTGCTGCTTGTTTGTTTCTTAAACATTTTTGTTTCACTCAAAACTTTGTCTCTATATTGTTCAGTTCCTAGCTAAAACACCAACAGTCAAAGAAAGAAATTATCTCATGGATGACATTACAAACAAGAACACTTTATAATTTTAAGGAAATAATCTATTCTAGGCTTACTTCTGAGACAAGAAAGGTGGGTTTTCAGAGCCCTAACTCAGCTCTTGTTCAATCTTGCTCATATTTTATCATTAAGCATTTTAAATCCATGTATTATGGCCAAAAATAAAAAAAACAGTAAATGAAACACAGGATATTTTTTATGCAAGTGGCTATTAATAGCTAAAATAGGTAGACATTAAGTCATTGCTATCTTCACTTGAAATTGATTATCAATTCAGTATCATGTGCCATGGCTAGCCTATAAACCTGAATTACAGGGTTCATATATAGTTTTATTTTGACCTCTTGTTTTCATAATTTAACACACATATTTCATTCTTAATTTACCCACATGTTCATTCACTCAGGAATTATTTATTGATATCTGATTATATCCTAGATTTATGGTACGATCTGGAGATTCTTTACTGAATAACAAGAAAAAAGAATTGCTGCCTTCATAACTAATGTGAAAATAGCTTGTGACCCATTGAATAGTCTCAGTTATCTACTGATATTTAGTTTAAAATTCAGAACACTACAAATGTTTTCTTGACACTACAAGAGTTTTCTTGACACCATGTAAGATCACATAGTTTAATTTATACTTCAGAGGGAGCAGGATCTCTCTTAGCCAGGGCTATATTGATCAGCTGACCTTGATCTTCTGGTCTTCCTGCTTCAGTCTCCCAAGCAAAGATTACAGAGGTTCACTATTACATTTTGCTGGTAGTTTGATTTTCATCTTTGATCATTCTGACACTGGCAAACTATCATGGCATTGAAGCCAAAAACATGACTTCTCCATGGTGTGCTAAATCAGTGTTTGTGTGTGCAAATGAGTCCAAATTCAATATAAGATATAGCTTGCTGTATATGTTTGAAGTGAGTTTTTTTCTGAATTTCTTTCTAGTACCTTAGAAAACACTAACACAGAGACCAACATATCATGATTTATGCTTTATCAAATGGCCCTGCCCCAATATGCGTTCTGAAAAATTGTAAAAATGAACTTTAGTCATTTCTCATCTAGCCAACAAAACACTGTAATCAGCTCTTTAGGAGAAAATGCAGTAAATTTTATATTTTAAAAAGTGTTAATATGGTTTTTCTTTTGTATTACCTCAGTGTCCTCTTACCAATACTGTTAGAAGAAAGAAAAAAGTAATTGTTGATCAAATAATTTTTAATTTTCTTTAGATGACAGTCTTAGATAAAATTTCCATCCTTCAAATCATCTGTCCTTCTCTATGTCCAAGGGAGTCTCGTGATGTAAGAAAGGGAGAGCCATCTTTATTATGATTATGATTATTATTGTTATTATGATTATGATTATTATTGTTATTATTATTCTCCAGCAGAGGAGGGCAGAGTTGGCTCCCATGCTGAAATGTGCAGTTGGCAACTCATTCCATCTTTAGTTTTCCCAGAATCTAGAGATCTTCTCTTACTGACTCCACTTGCTGTCCACCCATTTGTTCTGAGAGGTTTAGGTGTGGATTCAGGGTATTTTGAGTGACTGTAAGGCACCCAGTTCCTGTCGTACCTCTGTGTGATATTTATGAGAGTTGGATTCTTAAGCCATCTGCATCTTCATTTCTCTCACACCCTGAAGGCATACGCTATTTTCCAAGACATCGCTGTGTCATCTAAGAGTTATAAACAACCTGAAAGTTTCCTCTAAGAAAACTTTTACTTAAGACCTAGTACATTATGTATTAATAAATGTCTTTTGCATTAACCCTTGAATGAGTTCCTTCTGGTTTCTTCTGAGGGACATCAGGAAGTACAGTTTGTGGGTTGTTAAATTCTTCAATGTGGCATATTTTATATAACAACTGATAGCCTATCTATCTTAGTATTAGTGTAACTGCAGTAATTACATATCTATAATCTGTCTATCTCAGTATTAATGTTTCTGCAGTAGACACACACATACACACACACACAACTGTTTTCCAGGTTGTACTAGAGATTGCTTGACTTTTTTTTTGGTATTTTTTCAATTTAAGAACTGCCCTGGCTTAGTCAGGCACTTGGGATCAGACTAGTGAAGCTATAGGCCATAAAGTATAACTGCCACCAACAAGTAGCAGCTTGACGGATGCTGAATTAGCCATTGACGTGAACAAGTGTAACAGTTATCCGTTCTCTGGGGAAAGGGTATTGGGATGGGCATTACAATATAAAAGTTATTGCCAGCAATTTATTTTCCCGAGTCATTTGCGATTTTAGAGGCATCCAGTTTGTACTAATGCGTAATGAACCCCAAAGGATCTTAACATTGTTGGCCCAGTTTTAAAAGTGTTTAACTGGCCTGTTAATATCCTGTGAGCTCCTAGCATTGCCATTAGGTCTATCAGTCTAATTAGGTTGCATGCTCACTGGGCACAGCCTGTGAGGGCTTTAGTAAGGTTTCCTGGAAGATGCTGTGCATTGTGTCTTAATAAATGTCTTTTGCACGAACTCTCATAAAACAATAGTCAAAACACTTAAAATATTGTAAAACATCCCATGATTTATGAAACTAATACTTCCATTCAATTTACAAATTGACTCTTGATTTTATGGAACAGCTTTGCAAGTATTACTTTTTTCTTTCTTTCTTTTTTAAAACAGTGAAGAAAAAATGTCCAGTGATACTTGTGTGTGGTACATAGAAGTTTGACTGTTAGATTCTTTAGGATTTTATATATTTTTTTTCTTTCTTTCTTCCTTTCTTTCTTTCTTTCTTTCTTTCTTTCTTTCTTTCTTTCTTTCTTTCTT
>JABTXL010008488.1:7086759-7111693 GCA_025134845.1 Neodon shergylaensis
CTTTCTTTCTTTCTTTCTTTCTTTCTTTCTTTCTTTCTTTCTTTCTTCTTTTGGTTTTTCGAGACAGGGTTTCTCTGTGGTTTTGGAGCCTGTCCTGGAACTAGCTCTTGTAGACCAGGCTGGTCTCGAACTCACAGAGATCCACCTGCCTCTGCCTCCCGAGTGCTGGGATTAAAGGCGTGCACCACCACCGCCCGGCAGGATTTTATATTTTCTGTATCTACATAAATAAATAAATAAATAAATAAATCTTTGAAGTGTAGTATACAGTTTCTTCCTGCTTTATTTATTGATTATTTATTTAAATCCATAACTCAAGATGTATTGAATATATCCTACTTCTTTACTAAGCAGAATTGATTAGTACTAGTTTATTAAAGTCTACGTTTTGGTTCCTGGAAAGCAAATTTTGAAAGTCATCAGAAGGACCTTGAGAGATAGCTGAGCGAATAAGAGTACTTGCTCTGTAAATATGAGGACCTCAGTTCAAATCCCCAGAACCCATGTAAAAAAAATATCCAATCCCAACTGTGAGAAGTATAATTAAGTTGATTCCAAGAGGTCACTGGTCAGACAGTCAAGCTAAAATGGCCAACATGCAGTTCAGTGAAAGAGCCTGCCCTCCTGCTCTGGCCTCTGCATTCACAAACACAAGAATGCACACCTGCACACTCCTTTACATGAGTCATACACATCGTCAAACACACACACATGTGTGCACAGACATCTAAACACACACGTGCACTAATCATAAGAGCTAATCTTTTCCCAATGAGCATAGTATTAATGCTCTTGAGAATAATATATTTCTCAGGAGAAATTTTGTTGTCATATGCCTATTACATGGTGACTCAGACTCTCAGATTTATGAGAATACATGCAAGGCTCCACCACACAAAGTTTATAATCCTTAAGAAGGCAACAAAGTATGGATGACTGCATATCTTATTGAAATTTCCTAGAAATAATAATTTGCCATGTGCTTATGAGACAATACCTTGGATGGAAAAAAAGACAGAAGGACAGAGATGTGACCTATAATTTCTTCTGTAGGAACTTATAAAAGAGTCCTAAGACCTTCAGTCAGGATGAAACTCATTCAAGACTGCAAGATCTCCACGGGAAAACATTTCCCTGAAAGTAATGTTATTTATATCTTAATCAGGTCATAGAAACTAATTTCTTTGAGAATGCATAGTAGGCGCCACAAAATTCATGAGATCCATTGTTGGAACCTGCCCGTGAATGAAGCGATGTGAGGAGAATTCTGAGAACTTGTAAGAAAAGTCCAAGAAAGCAAGCCAAAATCCTGTGACCTCATTCCTCTATAACATGGGTTGTTCTTGGAATGGGCTTTTGTGCCACTCCCAGGAACAGTAAACAGGAGTGGGTTCACTTCAATATTACTCAGACGATGTTTCTAAGAACAGGTTGTCCTCGACTGTATACAGCCTAAATCTTATGACCTTTGCTCATCTGACCTTGCTTAATTCCAGGAATATAAATTGTCTGAAGTGCTGAATAAAGTTGGCTATTGTGTGAGACTTTAATCCGTATCAGTTTTAGGCTCTGTTCTCTCAGGCTCGTGTTGGCAGCTAGAGCAGGAAGAGTCCATATGATGTATACAGAAAGAAAATAGTCTCACTCTGAGAAATGTTTGATAGCATCAGAAAATGCTAGGGCTCAGAAGAATCTAAATGTAGAGCTCATCAGTGCGAGCTTCCACCAAAAATTTGAGCTCTATCGCCACCCATTGCAAATCATACAGACTAAACTTTTCTGTGAACCGTAATGCTCTGTTTTACTTTGTGTATGTGTGTGCTTGTGATACAGACAGGTCCAGATCTTAGGAACATGAGTGCAAGGGAAGAACTGCATGTGTGGAGCAAAAGATCTGATTCTACATAAAACAGAATAAAGTTGACTAAGTAGAGTAAGTCATATGCCCGGGAGAGTCAGGGATCGTCACAAGATAAAGAGCGGACAGACTTTCAGTCCTTATACCAAACCTGCTAACCATTAACAGTGTGGAATGTGTATTTGGTAAAAAAACAAACAGCCAAACAAAAATTAATAATTCAAAACCTCAGCTGACTACTTAGAAAGATTTAAAATGTATCTTTTGGGCCAAACAAGTAATTAAAATGATAATAGCGTACTATTTAGAAAATAATGACAGTAAGTTTGTTCTAAAACTTGTGAAATACAACTCCAGTGTTCCTATCATGTTTTTTTTTGTTGTTGTTGTTTGTAGTGTCATTTCCACTTTATAACCAAGAGTAGGGAAGTAAGCTGACTTCAGGTCCACGTTAGGAAATACCTATAAATTGGGAACATCTGTGATTCAGTGAATGTGGAAGCACTCACAGTTTGCAGGCTTCATATCACAATGAACCTGGAATGAAAGAGAAGAAGCATTCCCTGGACAGGGAAAGGAATTTTGAGCAATTATAAGAATAGTGTTTCTCTAGGTAGAAGTTACACAAATCCATTCAAGTCTACAAGTTCATGAGGATGAGAAGCACATCTATGCATCTCCATACCTTTCAAGTTCTTGTTTTCCTATGAAAGTACCAATCTAATTATAAAAACTATCAATTAAATCAGGAATTATTTGCTTTACCTTTCCCATAAAATCTATACCCCAAAATAATCAAATATAAATGGGAACTTCTCTTTATGGATATCTTTTTTTATTGGTGTGCATGTCTCTGCCTGCACATGCATGTATGTGTACGCTGTTAGTGTGTGTAAACACATGCCTGCTACAGCGTGCATATGGAAGTCAGAGGAAACCCTTGGTTGTTGGTACATGCATTCCATCTAGTTTGAGACAAGATCTCCTTGTTGCTGTGCCACCTATGCCAGGCTAGATGGTCTAGGAGCTTCCGGGATTCCCCAGGATCTACTTCCTCTCTCACTTTAGTATCACAGGGATTACAGACATGTGTCACTATGCCTGTCTTCACAAGTGTTCTTGATATTTGAACACAAAGCCTCAGATTTTGATGTCAGTGCCTTACCCACTGATCCATCTCCCTAGCTCTCTTTACAATACTTTTGAGCTAATAAATGAAGAAATAACGAAAAAATATAGATCACATTTCTACACCTCCTAGTGCAAATATGTAAACCATCTAGCAACAATCGTGATGAGAGAAGGACAATCAGCACTCTGTGTCTTTGTCGGAGAGCATAACACAATGTTGAATTAGAAATGGTCAACCTTGTATATGATCAGGATCCATTTATAGGGAGATATGGAACAGGAAAGAACACAAGAAATGACATCAAGGAAAAACAAGATAAATGCAGAGTGTGGAAACTATTTAATTATACAGTGGAAACTCAGATTTCTGCAATACCAAAGGGATGTAGGAAAGGCTAAAGAAGAGGAAGGATGTGAGGGAAGAAGACTAAATACTTGGAAGACATAGTGTTTGTAAATTATATGAGGATGCCTATCTTTTAAGTGAATGAGGCGATACAGTATCTGAGATTGAATTTTTAATAATTCAGTGGTGGGAGATGCAGCCACAGAGCTATAAACTAGAGATTGACAGCTCCTGGATGATACAGCTGCAGCTGTTTTGGATTTTTCCATATGTATTAAAATTTCTAAAATGAAAAAGTTTAGAAATTATGACATAATCACACAGCAGTTCTCAGGGAAAATATTTTTGCCAGATCATTTTATCATTAAACACAGTGTAAGAAAATCATTCAATTCAAGAGCTTGGACTCACTCAGTGTGTTATTTCTTTTAAAGGTGAAATTGATCAGAGAATATATCCAGGATGATATGGGAGGAATTGGAGGTGGAAAATGAGGGATGATATGATTATATTTCATTACATGTGTGTTATGAAAATCTCAAAGAATAAATTAAAAATTAACAAAGCAAACATAAAATTAGGTTGAAAATTAAATCAGATATTTTAAAATATGATGACCTCTGCATTATAAGTAATCTTTAATATAACAACTGATTCATAATTTATTCAGTGACCTGGGCAAGGGTAAAAAAGTTAACCAATCTTAAAGCCTATATTTGTAGCAGAAAAAGTCCTTCGACTGGAATTCAACTAGAATACCTTCCTCTGCCTTTACCTAGATTCCCTGTTTCAAATCATATATGGAACATTTTATTGGGTCTGGAACCAAAGAGTCAGTGGAGGTTATGAGAACAATTCAAGGTAAAACAATCTTGGATCCTGACTTACTTGGGAATTTTCTGCTCACAGTTGAAGGCTATTGATTGACATTCTTCTGATTTGAATGCTTACAAAGATCTGATTGTTAACTCATTGCAGCCAGCCTAGAATGCTAACTCATTGCAGAACCACCTTCAATCACTCTCAACATATGAGTTCTTCAAGGAGATTTCCAGTCATTCCCATCCTAGCTGCTGGCTACCTTTCTTAGTGCAGACTGTTCTATTCCTCCCCTCCCCTCCCCTGCTTGTCCCCAGATTTCTTTCCTGATTATTCCTTTTATCACTTCTGTGTATATGAGGAATACATGAATACAGTTTTTTCCATGGTAAGTTATTTTCTGCTCAATCAAAGTGAAATTCCAAAATCAATATTGCTATATAAGTAGCAACAGATGGCAGACTCCCTTGCTTACAGGGGATGCTGATGTTCAGCTAGCTAACTTTTTATGCTTAAAGTCAGTTTGCAATGTATCTGTAATTAAATAGTAAAGGTTGAGCTATAGCTTACAAAACATTTCAATAGGTAGTCATATGTGTATATAGATGATCATCTAATTAATTTATGCATTCCGGTGGATATTGGAAAATGTTTTGTGTCACTGAAACTGAATTTTACAGATAATGTTGAGATAGTAGTAATGCCTCATGGATTAAACAGAAACATAAAATTTCAATTTATTCCTGACTTTGCTGTGAGGGCTATTATTATTATAAGCTAGACAGAAGTTAAAATCAGCTAGGGCATAGATGTCTGGTCTTGTCTGTGAGGGATTTTCTTGATTGTGTTAGGCGAGATGGGAAGACCTGTCCATTACAGGTGGACTCATTCCCTAGGCAGAGTAAAATCATTTATAAAGAAATACACTTAAATGTATTTTCATCTTAATATATTATTCTGTTTATTTATATGGGATAAGCTAGGATTCCTTTTGTTTTAAGTAGTACCAGATAAAGCAAAAAAAAAAAGCACCTACTTTCAAAACATTAGAAAAAAATGAGCCTACTAGAAGGCATTTATTTTGTGTGAATCAATCTTATTTTCTACAGAATCACGTTGCTACACTTAGGTATATTATATATTGAAATCTTGCCTAAATTAATACAGTTTTTGTTTTGTTTTGTCTTTTGTTCTTTTCAATCTTGGATTAGTCCTTAATTTCAGTGCAGATTTTCAAGTCCAGATACATGTGTGGAGTTGGACACAAGAGACACAACCTGCCTGGCATGCTAACCACTGATAGCAGCATGAAATTATAGACAGGGCATGATAGCAGCAGGGTATTTTATCCAATTGAAAGTTCATGATTATTTTATGTGTTATAAAAGACTGCAGTCAAAAGGTATCCAAATATTTAGCTAAAGCTGTGATCAAATTTGCTAAAATTTGGCCTTTTCTATGAGGTAATCTTTCCTCCTTTTTTTTTCTTTTTTATCATCACCTATTTATTTCCATCCTGTTAAAATATCTTAATGTAACATATAGACTAATAAGACCCTTGTATTTGTGGATATCAAATTCCTTAATCTGTTTCATTTTTTATCTTATTTTCGTCATTTAAAGTCTATGCAAATGCAGGATCCACCACAAATTCACCTCCTGTCAAAAGCCTACTTTGATTCTTCCATTTAGATTTGCAGTGTTGGCATTGGAACCAATGCC
The DNA here is from genome assembly GCA_025134845.1 of Neodon shergylaensis. NCBI lineage: Eukaryota > Metazoa > Chordata > Mammalia > Rodentia > Cricetidae > Neodon > Neodon shergylaensis. Next base: position 7,092,636 of record JABTXL010008488.1, read on the forward strand.
AAAACATTAGCCCTAATTTAATTCGATGTATCATGCTCTCTTATTCTGTAGCAAGCAGGTGCACAGGGGTAAGGGAAGTAGGCCAACCAATGTCATTCTGAATTCATCAATATCTACCCATTGCTGTCTCTCATTCTACCACATTTCTGTAGTTAATTCACTTCCTTACCCTCCCAGGGAAACAATCCATATTTTCTCTGAGCTCACAAAACTCTACCATGCCCATCCTTATTCTCCTTTGATGTCCTTTATCCCGTTTACATGAAGAAAAGTTGCCACAAGGATACACTTCCTCAACTCATACTCCCATCTTTTGAACTCACATGCATTGATACTGCTCAACCTTCATGTACTCAGCTTCATATACCAATATTTCCCATGACAACGGAAAATTGATGATGCAGGGTCATGTGGACCAGAAAACCATACTTTTGCGAACAAACTTTAGTTCGTTTTCTTCAGGGTACCACTCTTGCTGGTGTTCTTGTTCATCTAGCATCACTAATTATTCTCCTTGTTTGCTGGATCATTTTATTGGCATAAAAATATGCTCTACTACTTCACAATTAGGAAAATATCCTTTTATGATTATTTACGGCACAGCTTCAGAACAAAGTTGTTTTGTTTTGTTTTGGTTTTTGTTTTTTTTTTTTGAGACAGGGTTTCTCTGTGTAAAAGCCCTAGCTATCCTGGGACTAATTCTGTAGACTAGGCGGGCCTCAAACTCATAGAGATCTGCTTGACTCTGCCTTCAGAGTGCTGGAATCAAAGGAATGTATCACAGCTGCCTGGTTTTAGAGCAAAGTTTTTTAAGTGAGCTTCTCTTATTCATAGGCACCATTCCACTCCTTTCACTGTCTTGATTCCCAGGCATCCATCAAAAGAGTGATTGTTTTATCTTTGACCATAACTTCTTGCCATGTGTTTGCCACTGTCTTGTTGTAGCAAGAATCATATTTTACTGGAAGTAGTGCCTCAACTTCACAGTTGTGCTTCCTGTTTTCTTCACAAACCCCACCCATAAAATCTGAGTGACATTTTTAAAACCCGCCTCTGCCCTCAAACCCATTGGTTCCATGCTGCACAAAATAATGTCTGCATATGTTAACACAACCCATGAAGCTCCCAATGCATGGCCCTGGAGAAGCTCTGCGTTGTCATCTCTTATCTACTTCTTATTTTGATTTCATCTCAGTTAAACTCTCCTGCCCTACCTACATTTCCCTATTGAACATGGAACACAGCAAGCTTATTCCTGACTCACAATTGACATATACTTCAGAAGGCTCTCCTGCCTGCCCTTACTTTAATTTATTACGTTTCTAGTCTCTGTTCAAATGTTACCTTCTGATTAAATGTCTCTCTCAAGGGAGTCTCACTGGGTATACAAACTATACTTAAGGGCAGGCCCTGTGCCCAGCAATAGATGGTCAACACATAATGGATGTAAATGCATTTTGGAAGATTTTTTTTTTGTCTCATACTGCTTTACTTGGGGATTTTTTTTTATATCTTACTGTTTTTTTGCTTGTATATTATGGTTTCAGATTTTGAGTTTTTAATGGAGTGTGTGTGTGTTAGTGTGTTTCTGTGTGTATGTATTTCTCATGTTCTTTTTACTACTCACTAGTTTGTTTTTATTTTGTTTCATTTTTGTCTTTTTAGCAGACTTTTTTCTTTTCTTAAGAGAAAGAAAGAAGGCATGGAGTTGGAAAGATAGGGAGGATCTTGGAGGAGACGAGAGAGGGGAAACCACGATCAGAATATAGTGTATGAAAATAACTTTATTTTAAATAATAAAATAAAATAAAAAGTCTTCCACAACTATCTATGTCTTTGTCTTAGTTAGGGTTTCATTGCTGTGAAGAGAGACACCATGACCACAACAACTCTTATAAAGGAAAACATTTAACTGGGGCTGGCTCACAGTTCAGGGATTTAGTTCATTATCATCAGGGTGAGTGCTGTTCAGGCAGACATGGTGCTAGAGAAGGAGTGAGAGTTCTACTTCTTTCTCCATACTGGGCACAGTTTGAGCATATATGAGACCCCAAAGCCTGTCCACACAGTGACACATGTCCGCCAACCAAGTCACATCTACCCCAACAAGGCAACGCTTCCTAATAGTGCCACTCTCCCTATAGGTCAAGCATTCAAATGTATGAGTCTGTGGAGGCCATACCTGTTAAGCCACCAGTCTCTATTTTCCTATGTTTCAGTTTCCAGCACTTAAATATTGCATGATTTGTTTTCAGTCTTCTGAAAGAGTGTGTTATATAAGAAATGGAAATCTGCATTATGTATTTTTTATTTCTGCCTCCAGGGTTATACTTTTAATGTTACTGCTAACAAAAATAGTTTGGATAAATTATAATATTATAAGCACAATAGCCTACTATATAATTTATTATAACTTATTTACAGCATATATACTGTACATATGCTTGCTTTTGTTCTATATGCTAGCATGATTATTTTCTTTGGAGAAATCACTAGTGCCCAATACTACATTTGCATATATTATCTGATTTTTCTCCTGTAGCAATTCTGAGATGAAAGGTAGAGTACCTTCATTTTATAGATTTCGTAATAAAACCACAGAAATGCAAGATGCAGATCCTGATAACGCTCACCAATTTCATTCTACTCCTGTTTGCTTTCCCTATTATTTGATATTTGAGTTTGATTTTATATCACTTAATTCAGCCTGGGCTATTTGTTGAAAATCTCATTAAATTAAGCATCAGATCAATTAAATGTAAGTATCACATATATCCCTCTGAAACTTGGGTCTATATAAATTGCTGTTGAGTTAACTACTTGGCAAGAACTATTTTCCCATTTACCTTCATTTTCTTCTACACTCGCTAATGAAAACACACATTCATTAACAAAAATACACTTAAAGTTCCACGAAATAATGGATTTGCCTAAGCTTCTGGGTATGAAAGTCTAGGAAAGCACACAGCTAAAATAGCTGAGGGAGGCCCCAAAGTTTCTAATTTTAGAAGTATATTTTTTTTTCGGGGAAAGTATGGTCAAATGAGATACATACAAATTTGAACTTGAATTTGGGCTCATCAACCTAATTTTTCCAGTAACTCAATCTTTAACTTTTCTTCATATTTAATTATTTTTGCACCAGTATTTTTCTGTTACATTCTACAGCATGATTCTATAGCGTCTCCTTAAGGTCTTTGTTTTTGTAATTCTTATAGATAGATACAGGCTGGAAAAATTACAAAAAGTATATACGTTTGCTTTAGCAGACACTTTTCTGTGTTTTTTTCTAGATACTCTTTCTTCATTCAGAGAGAATCTGTTGTGTAGGAAGTGTTGCCTCAAAAATCATAGAATAAACAGGAAGGTCTCAAAAATTGGTGGGAGCTGGACTTTACAGTCTCAGTTTCTCTCTCTCTCTCTTCCCCTCAACACACACACTCATACACTCATTCATTCATCCTCTCCCTGGTGTTGGGGACTGAATGACTCTCCGAGCTCATCCTTATAGCCTTACCTGTTCTCATCTTGCTGACTGTGGGTCGTGATTACACCATCCACTCATAGGCACAGTACCCATTTCTGCCAAACCTAGAAATCAACCTGAATCTTTCTCTCTATTCTTTCTGGAACACTATGGGGAATCCATCTCTGAATCCTATTACTTTGCGAATAGCTCATCAAGATCTAGGAACTTCTCCCTCTATCTCTCCCACTACCTTGGTCCAAACTTCCACATTCCCACAGGAGGTTTTAGTGCTGGTTTAGAAACCTTTTTGAGTACACAGCTAGTGTAAGTTATTATAAACACAAACTAGATCACATTTATGGAAACTAACATCTTGCTATTGTGTTTAGAAAGAAGTCTAATTCCCTACTGTCCAATTTAGGCTGGCTTATCCCTTGCTTACGCCTGACCATGGTACTCATGGCACTTCATTATAACCTTGGAGGTGATTGTACCTCTGCCTAAAATATTCTTTCTCAGGCCCGGATGGATTATCTCCTTCTTGCTTTCAAATCTGTTTAAACAGCCCTTCCTTAGGGGCCTCTCTCTTATTATTCATATTAAAGTCATTATTCTCTTTGTGTTTTCTGCTAAACAAATGTGTTCATTTTAGTACTTTTTGTATTTCTCAATTCTGTATTTACTTATTTTATGTGTCTCTCATGAACTCTAAGCTTCAAGTAGATAGTGATAGTTTCTATGTGCTTTAGTGGACAGTGGTCCTTGCATAGTTCCCTGTGTGTGATAGTTTTCCCCAAAGAATTGGTGATGAAGAACTTGGAAGATGGTTCAACAGGATAAGTGTTGAACACACAAGCATGTAGACCTCAGTTTGGGTCGATAGAATAGCATCATATATATATATACCTGTGACCCCAATGGTAGAGATAGAGACAGGTGGTGCATCATAGGGGCTTGCTAGCAAGTTGGTCTAGGTTAATAACAAATTCCAGAATCAGTGAGAGACTACATTTCTGAAAAAAAAGATAAAAAAGTGATTGAATAAGACATCATCCTGAAATCAGCCCTTAGTTTCCATATGTGCCTACATGGGAAAATATACCCACATATAACACACACACACATGCACACATTAATGCATGCACACATGGACACACATACATATATGCATGCATGCACATAGACATGCATGTACTCAAGTGCATTTGAAGAATAAATGAACAGGTAAATGAGTTGCTTGATAAAATTTATAAATATTGAACATTTTGTCTAGTTAAAACACTGTATTTTAATTTTTGAAATTATTTGCTTGATATCATTATCAGATGTTTAAATCAAACTTAATTATTAAAATGTGACAGTAAGAGCATGAATGTGATTTTACATTAGATGACTAGTATGTTCTATGTGAAAACTTCAGTTCTACCAACAAAACATCAATTTAAAGATTGAATATCGAATCTCTTTAATTAAAAGTAAAGTCATGTCTGAGTCAACACTGTGGTACCCTCATTTCACCAAGACAATTTTGGGTTCAGACATAATGCCCCTCTTTTTAAGCCTGAGCCTTGTTCATGTTGGAACTGCTCTAGAGAAAGGATGACACTTTCTACTCCTGTGGTCCTGCTGCCTCTGTTATAGCCAAAGCCACTCAGGCTCAGTCACCTAAGATCAAAGGAGAGAGTGCAATAAAGCAAAACACCTTCTTTGTGAGTAGATGCTGACTCGTGGGATCACCCTGGTCAGATCACCTTGGCGGACCATGAGAGCAGTGGCCTGCTCTTGACTGCCAACTTAGTACACACCCAACTGAATTTCTTATTAGTTGTCATTATGACAAACACAACAACTCAATGTGTAAAATTTTATGAAGAAAGTGTTTTCAGTTGGAGAGTTATGAAGAAAGTTTGTGAAAAAATTTTACTGAATTATGTTAAGGGATAGACATGATTTATGCATGAAACATGGAAGATTCTTAGGTTTAAGCAGAGTAGGCCAGAGTATAGTCAGACAGGAATAGTGTAGTCTGGCTAGATTAGGACAATTGCTTTACTGGGTGTGTCTTGAAACTTTTCTATTGCCATGATGAAACATCACAACTAAAGCAATTTATACAAGGGAGAGTTTAATTTTATTTTGGGCTTACAGTCCAGAGGTTTAGAGTCCATGATGGATGAGCTCAGGCATGGAGTCAGAAACAGCTGAGAGCTCACATTTGGAACCACAAACAGGAAGTCGACAGAAAGTTCATAGCCTGCCCCCAGTGACTTACCTCCTCCATCAAGGCCATATTACCCAACCCTCGGCATACAGCCATCTACTGGGGATCAAGTATTCAAGTGCATGAGACTTCTAGGGAAATATCTCATTGTATAAGATTTCCATTCTTAGTAAACAAACAAAAACCCACTAATATACCTTAATCTGATCAAAAAAATCTAGTGCATTTTCAGCTGTCTCAGGATTTCATCAGTTTCCCCCAATTAGTAAAAAGTATCTTTATTGGGATGTAATTCCCATACCATGCAATCACCCATTTGCCTTCCTATGCCCCTCTTATTCCATCTAATGTGCTCTGCTCTAGCAGTATCCCTGGGTAACATATGACACAATTTAGTTCTTTTGAAATTATCCTTTCACTTTCAACACAGTCTTTGGTTCTGAGATGAACCTCCCCCCAGAACTGGGTGTTATTTAAAGGAAATGTTTCAAAATATTGTCTTCACTTTGTGTGACTACCATAGATTAAGTATGAACATGTTCTTGAAAGAATAACCATAAGTGCTTTCATTATGGACATAATAAATAAAAAATTAATTCATGCATATTCACTTATCCATCCATGTAGTTGACATTTGCTTCTTAAGGACCTGTTCCTGGTAAGATACTGATGGTCGGTTATGACCATGATGAGGGCCCTCTCCTTCTTACAAACTCAAGCAAAGCTGATTCACTTGAAGTCAGACTAACCACAGTAAGCAGGACTCTGCTCCTAGCTGGAGGGCCCCTTTATCTTTCTTCACATGCTCTGGTCTTCTGGTTCCAGAAATCTGAGAGGATTGAAGTTGAGTTGCCATCATCTTTCTCAACAACCAAAGAGCAGTTGGCAAAACTCTTGGCTGCGCAGAGTGTCAGAACTGATAGGCTAAAAAATAAAGGGTGAGAAAATGTCATCATAAATTTATTTTAGGAATTTTGATCTGGAAAAATATTAAATGCATTTGGGAATGATTAACAGATATTAAAATCTATTTTTAATAGCTTAGCTACAACTCTATAGTATAGAATGCTCTCCAGGATTAAAGGAAATTGCAACAGACAATGAGAGATAATAATCTGTTCTATGGAAAGACATGTTGTAGGCTTAAAAATGATTTACTGATAGATCATTGGTGCAAAGAGATCAAAGGCTTCAAGGACTCAAGTTTAACTCTGCTAGACTTCATAGCTTATTTGGAAAAGGGAGGTTAACAACACAGAGCCTAGGTATCTCATTTTAATAGGAACAACAACAGCAGAAATATGAATAAAAAATTTACAATCATTAGACTGCTTTATGAGAAATGCTTAAAGGAAAAAAATCATAGCTTTGCATCTGCATTTAGGAAGAAATTACCAGGCCCTGAGCACCCCTGCATGTCAGTCCTGAGTGGGCACTGATGGAGATTTTCAGACTAACATGCAGTAATTAAAGTAATGTGCGTTAGGGTAACTCAAAGAACTAAATTGCTGGTTTTCAGAGTTCATATTGAAGTTTGGAGAAAAAGACTTTGCAGATAGTAATTAGACACAAAAACTTCAAGAGAAAAGTGAAACACGTTGAAGTAACTGCAGTAATTCAAGCAGAGGATGACAAGAGGTCAGGGATGTTCTGTCACTTAAGAAGCAAAGGATGAACTCACAGACACTAGAGATAACCCTCAGAGTGTTTCTCCCAATCTTTCTGGTTTTTCCACATTGCCTCATTATTACTGCTTATTTAAGCTCTTTTGGTCTCTGCTTGCTTTGAATTGTTGAGCTGACCATATAGATTAATGCCAGGTACATGGCCCCTTCTGTTTTAGTTACTTTCTAGTTTCAGTGACAAGACATATGACAAACGCAAGTGAAAGAAGGATGAGCTCACTTCTGGCTTCTCATCATTCAAGGGAATGCATGACGTCAGAAGCCTGAGGCAGCCGGTCCCTTGTCTGTAGCCAGGAAACAAAGACATGAATTCTGGTGTTTAGCTTACTTCTTTCTTCTCGTTTAGTCTATCCTAGCCCATGGAATGTTGTTGGCCACATTGAGGGTAGTCCTTCCCACTTCTATTAACCCAATCTAGGAAGTCCCTTAATACAAGAACAGAGTTTTAGCTCTGAGATTTTAAATTCATCAGGTTGAGAATAAGCTTACCACTGCAGATGTTTGATGGAAGGTTTTTGATTAAATAGCAAAAAATATTACAGAAACATTGAAGGAAATAGTATTTATCAGTAAACTGAGTATAGAGAATAAATAAGCAATACATAGACCCCTAAAATAATGATTCTAGGAATACATCTTTTTTTTTTAGGAAAAATTGAATGTTTTTTTTTTTTTTAGTAAGGCAGAGTTTGGAGTTGTCTTGAGATTGTGGCTCTAATCAGGATACTAGAGAGATATATACTCAAGTTCTGAGAGCAGCACAGACACAGAATCAGCTTGAGTGGCCATCAGCACATGAAAGGAATAAAAAACTATGACACATACACACAATTGAATATTATTCACCCACGAAGAACGCTAGTATTATAATATATAATAGAATATTATCCAACTATAAAGAGGTCACTTGAAGCAAAAAGATGGAACAAGAATTCTTTGTTAAGTGAAACAGGAAAGGTCAAGTGTCACCTGTTCTCTCTCAGGTGGAATCCAACGAAGTTGAGCTGCAGGTACAATAGTGACTTCTAGTGAGCAAGTGTGCAAAGCAGGAGATTGGATGAAGAAAGGTTGAATCACGTGTTAAACATCAAATTGACAGATTAGAATGCAGAATACATACATGTTAATGAAAATTTAGGTAAATATTAGGTGAAAATAATTGAAATCTATGTGGTGCTAGGGAAAAATTAAAGGACTAACAATTCATCTCCATCACTTGGAACAATATCTAGTGCAGTTGTGGCTGATTGACATTCCCAAAGAGCATTTTAGAAGAATACTCACTGTGTTTTTGAAGGGCTAGATACTGCATTCTCTTTGCTGTTGGAGAGACAGGACTGCCAGCCAGGAAGCATCCAGACAGAAAAATCAGGTTTGACTTGAATGATCTGCTATAACAGAAGTACTTTTGAAGTCTAGAGATGTAGGTGGGGTTTACAGGGTCCACACAACTACTGTTGTATAAAAACACAATAAAGGCTATTTTCAATTGGCCAGAAACATCTTATATCAAATTTAGAAATTAATTTTAGAAGTATGCAACAAAGAGGCAGAGTCTGAAAGTACTGTTGGCTGAAATTAATTTGATGCATATAAGACTTTTTATTTAGTACATAAATTTTTAAACAGTTATATGTACAACAATTACACTGTAAATACAATTACACTGTAAATACAATTGTAAAGTCTAATTATGTAGACTTATGTGAGAAGAGTTATTTTATCTGAGCTTCTGATTGATTTAGATGTCCTTCATAACACCATTACAACTTCTCTGCCCTTCAGCATTCTCTATTAAGAAGTTGATGAACTGTCTGCATTTAAACTCATTAAGCACTTTCTATGTAATATCTATCTATAATACATAGTCTCAGTCAAATGGGAGAACCCCATTTGGATGGACTGAATTCTCTCAGGAGGCAGAATATCCTTAGCACTAATTCTTGTGAGAGATTAATGTCATGTATATTAATAAAGTATAGAACATGAAATAATTTAAAACACAACCAATACTAAAGCATTATTTCACCGTGTATAAAAATAAAGTGGATAATGTTTTTTGACCAATGTGAGAGTTTGTGTGGTCACTAAGATTTTTTTCCTGTGGTTGTAATTTCTCTTTTTTTAAATTAATTTTTACTGAACTCTACATTTTCCTCTGGCTCTAAGATTTTTAAATTCAGATTTTTTTTGAGAGTGGGATTTGAAAGTATCCCAAGCTGGATATTGTAAACAGATTTCCAAGTAGGTATTGGGGCTAGCTTTTGATATGTGTGCCTATTTTTCATTTTGAGAGACAATCAAGGGAAAGTCATAAGGTAGGCAGCAACACCTGTTTCAAACCATTCGCTCAATTTCTTTTTATTTTACTCTGTAGATAATGAGTCAGGCCAACTTTAAGCCTGTGATTCAGGTAAAACAGGCAATCACATAACTCTGGATTTATTTCATATGTCAATGAGCTCAATACATTAGCTATGTTTCATGTAAATAAAAAAATGTCCATAATGAGCTTGCAGGAGTGAACCCAAAGCTCAACGTTGTAAGGCAGGTATGCTATGGAGACTCTGCAGTATATCTTGGGAAGGAAGAACATTGATTATATAACACATTGTAAGGATTTATTTTGTTCATTTGTTGATATAGCTTATCAGGCAAAGGTTCTCGTCCACTGACTTAAGCTACTCTACAATCCAGAGCGTCAGTATGCACCACATAGAAGCTGTGTGAGCCGGGCGGTGGTGGCGCACGCCTTTAATCCCTGCACTCGGGAGGCGGAGGCAGGCGGATCTCTGTGAGTTCGAGACCAGCCTGGTCTACAAGAGCTAGTTCCAGGACGGGCTGAAGGCTGATAAGAAGCCAAAGACAATGGCACTAGGTTTCGATCCTAATACATGAACTGGCTTTGTGGGAGCCTAGCCTGTTTGGATGCTCACCTTCTTGGTCCTGGATAGAAGTGGGAGGACCTTGAACTTCCCACAGGACAGGGAATCTGGACTGCTCTTCATTCTCGAGAGGGAGGGGGAATGGAGTGGGGTGAGGGGAGTGGGGGGAGGGGGAGATGTGTGCGAGGAGGGGGAGGGAAATGGGAAATATTTTTTTTGCAACAACTAAAAAAAGTAAAATAAAATAAACAAACAAACAAACAAAAACACAGAGAAACCCTGTCTTGAAAAACCAAAAAAAAAAAAAAAAAAGAAGCTGTGTGAATTGAGTCAGGTTAGGCTCGGCACGTTTCTAGTTTTGTGAGTCCAGATAAAATGTTTTGACCTCATTAAAGCTTGATGTTAGTACACAACTTGTAGAAAATTCAGGATCTAGTATGAAAGTCCAGGAGAAGTATGTATCTTGAGAGTCCAATAACAAGTACTAGAGCCTCAGGAATTGGACAAGATTTGGGACTCATAAACAAAGGATAAATCTGAGTCAGACAGATGTAATCAGCTCAGGAGAGTTACTGTAGAACAGGGCAATTATATTTAATAACATTGTGTTCTTTAAAAATTGCCAACAGTAACTCTGAAATTTTCTCACCACAAGAAAAAATTATATGTAAATATTAAATATGAAAATTACATTGATTTAGTTATTTAGACATGCATACATATATCAAAAGGTTTCATGCATCATAAATGTATAAAATTATATCAGTTAAAAATTGACTTTGGGGAATTGGAGAGATGGCTAAATAGTTAAGAACACTTGGTGATTTCACAGAATACTTGAGTTCTGATCTCAGTATCCCCATCACTCAAAGTGTGGGCAGAGTCGAGTTTCTTTGGACAATTCAGGGGAGACCCCTGCCCTGTTTTATCAGTCTCCCCAGTAGAGATGATCCTTAGCTTACCTTGACTGGTGGCATAATCACTTCAGCCACCTACCTGTCTTCTTGTTTGCCTTATCATCATCCTTTGTACATTTCCATCCCTGTGTCCAAATTTCCCCTGTTTATAAGAATGATTGCATCCAATTCAATCCACCCTGATGTCCTCATCTTAAACTGGCTTCAGCTGCAAAGATCCTATTTCAAGATACAGTCTGGATAAGGAGAGGACTTCAGGATACTGTGGGAACAGGGAAGCTTTAGGCCTGCAGTGCAGCACCTCTACTTCTTGCTTTCCCAAGCAAGCTCTGCCAGTTCACATCTATTGATGTCAAAGGCACCTTTCTGAGAACTACCCCTTGTGTACCCTACTGTTTTATATCTAGCCAGCATTGGCAGCCTCACTTGAGAATTGTCGTGTGGGACTAGTTGAGCTACAGATACTGGTTTAAGTCAGGAAGCTACTTGGAAACCTTTTTATTCTGTCCTCAATTAGGCTTCTCTTGCATCAGCATCTACTCACATGGATGTTTCTCTTGAGTCTGACTATGTCTTCGTTTTTCCTTTTACCTTCATCAATCCTCTATTGACATAAATGCCAGCAGCAACAGCTTGCGTTTCTTGAAATCTCTTTTGTATTAGGAGTTCTGGCAACTCTACTAAAGGCATTGCCCCAATGAATCAGCACAAGTTTTTTTGTAATGGTAAATTGGTCATTTTACAAATGAGAAAAATTAGCCCCAGAGACCTTGAATCATGTTAAGCTGTGTTATTGCACAAGTGAGGGCAGGCAGAGCCAGAATGTAAACCTTAGTCAAATTCCTGACGGGTTTTCTTGGCTTGCCAGTATCTAAAAGTTAATTGGTTTCTTAGACTCCATCAGAGGTAAGTAATGAGATATAATATATGACTGAGTTGACATATATTAACTATTCTACATTCTCAGAAAATATCTTATTCTTTTGTGTCTTTATTTCTTTACTTTTGAAATAGCAAAACACAAGCTGATAATTAATAAACTATTTTTCTATGCCTCAAGTTACTTATAGAAAATCATTATTGAAAAGTATGATTTTACGATTATAAGAACCACAGATGCAGGATGACTACAATGAAACTGTTTCTCAGGTGCAGTCGAGGAGTTTCACATACAAATTCAAAACAGTTGTGACAGCATGCACAAAGACCTGCATAAACTAAAACCATAAAAATAACAGCCTGGAAGAGGAATTGGTCATGAATAACACCCCTAGCTGAAAAGCTACAGAAAACTGATATCTGTGTTGCCAGGGAGGGTTGGTTTTCTTAAGGCACCGCAGACATGAGGGGTTACCAATATGCCATGTACACAATCTTAAAAACCCAGGCACATATAGATCGTGCTAAGTTGACTCAGTGGGTTTAAGAAAATACAGCACAAGAAGTTGGGAGGAGAGTGGTGGGAAGGGCTAGTGGAGGAATTACAAGGGAGGGAATGGAGGCATAGCCTTGATCAAAACACATTATGTATTTGTATGAAATTCTCAAAAAACAATACAAAATAATTGTTAAATGAATTTTGACTTGGGATTAGGACAGAATTCCTAATAATTTCAGAAATATCCCCAAATATACTTTTTGCTATTTTTGTACAATATATTTATGTGAAGCAACATTCTCAGCTTTAATGGTTATGCAAAAAATATTGAAGGTATTCTGTGTCATGCAGTATGAAATATTCAACCAAGATTAAATCCTTTATGTAAAAACATATGAGAATATCCATCTCTTTAGTATGCAAATTGGGTATTGTCTCTAAATATGTTAATACTCTATGAGTACCAAAGAATTGCTTTAAAATAAATTATGATTCATTATCAGGAAAAAAAGGGATTATTTCACTCATAACCACTCTTTAAATACCTGCATCTCTCTTGTCTTCTATCTTCTATTTTAAAAACTGAACTTGTTTTTGAAATGTTTTCCTCTCATCAACAGATTTGGGTAAGGGCACCACACAATACTGATTTTCAAGGAAAGTTCCAGCCCTGGTGTTTCACAGGCACTCCCCCACCCCCCATGAGAATCACTCTGCTGTTTCCCATGCTTTAGTAGTTTGTTCCTCCGGAGACTCAGCCTCAAAATGTGGCACTGGATCAATCGCTGAATTTGGCAGGACTTGACTTAATCTGACATAGGACTCTCCACAAAGAAATCATATTCAAGTTTTAGTTTCTAAAAGAAAAATAAAAGTGTTTGTGTCTTAGCTATTTTTCCAAAAAGAAGAGGAAAAGGAGGGTGGGACAGGACTAGGCAAAGATGGCATCAAGAGAGTAGAAGACACATTTTCTGAATCTCTGGGTCTGCCTTTGAACTTCAGGACGAAGCTCTGTTCTCAAGGGTTTTTTACATCTCTAAAGTGGGACACTTGGGTCTCTTTACACACACACACACACACACACACACACACACACAGACTCTATGAATCCTTCAAACTCTGCTTTTGAATTGGGTTAGCTTGCTTTATTTTAGGACACTTCTCACTCATCCTACAATCTGGACGAGAGAATTTAATGCCAGAACTAAGTTAAAGAGAAAGCAATGCTTGTTTTTCAGATAAACTGAACGTTATCTGTCTGCATGGGAACACTGTTGGGAATGGTCCCCTTTCTCTCTGGCCTTTTTCTTTCTGCAGCCCTGGGTGGAGGCCCTCCATACATCTGCACACCTCTCTTCATGAGTTGCCATAGCTCCCCTGTTAAAAGGGGACCACCTGTTCGTTTCCTAGCTGCCCAGACTCCTGAAATAACCACAGAAAAACTGTATTAATTAAATCACTGCTTGGCCCATTAGCTCTAGCTTCATATTGGCTAACTCATACATCTTAATTTAACCCATCTCCATTAATCTGTGCATCACCACGTGGCAGTGGCTTACTGGGTGATCACATCTCATCTTCTCAACCTTGGTGCTCTCCTTTAAAACTGACTCCTCTGCTCCCCCTACCAAGAGGTGTATCAATCAGCATCTTATTTATCATGCCTTTATTGACTGATTTTGATCAAGTGCATGCTAGATGTTATGGGTCTTCAGTTCATGGAAATATAAAAGCAAAGCATCTACTTATCTTTTGGCTGGCATTGTGAGGTGGGGTGGAGCTTAGCACAGGAAGGAAAGAGTTGTCTAATCTAATCTCAATAGAGACAGCTGTATCCACTGTAATTCACTTGGTATTCTCTGAGGCTAAATAGAAGAGTAAGGAAGCTGCAAATAGCGTTCTCAGGAAGTGGCACTAGAACTGAAATGTAAGGGATGAGTAGTTATTGGGTAGGTGGGAAAGTGGGGAAATCCCAGTAGCCCAGCACAAGTGCACATGCCTTATGAATGGAGGTAGCGTGGTGATGAGCTGCATTAGGAGAATATGGAAGCTAGAAAGCTTGGCTGATGACAAGTGGGGCCTCTTGGATGTTGTTAAGAAGTCTTCTTTGTACTGGAGAGCAAAGGAAGCTATTAAGATAGCTCAACAATAGGGAGATTACATTAGATTGAATTTTGCAAGGATTGACTTATACTTGGGGGTGACTTCCTCTGCTGCCCTATGTGAGTGTATGCCTCCTTTCCCTGCACCATGTATATTATACAAATCAGTGTCCCAAGACTCCCCAGGCTGTGTTGTTTAAACCTTTATTATTTCTCAACAAGATCGCATAGATGGCTTCTGATAACTTTTAGGAGAAATTTCAAACCATTTGGTTTATTATAGCTATTAATATAATAATAAACAAATAATAATAACATTTTTCTAATATCTGGATCCAGTGTCCTTTCTAAATATCTTCTTTCTTCCCACCAAAGTGAGTCCCACTCTTTGACTTAGATAGTCTTCTACCAGTCTTCCAAGCATATCTTGCCTTCCATTTCTTTTTAAAACAATAAGATCTAAACATATTTGAGGTTCTACTCAAAACCTCCTAGCTCCATAGACTGCTCAATAACCACTCTTGACCACTGTGTAGTCTCATTTTCACTGTGCTTTTACCAGCACATATGTAATTATAGTAAGAAAGAACCTTGCAGGGGTAGTCTTTGCAGGGATGCAATTTACCTTCCATTTTCAGGTGTCATTATCCTGGCTTACTCTAGCTACTAGATTATGATCTCCTTAAGCAATGGCAATTTTATTTTGTTTTGTCAAGGTGACTGTGATGTTTTTCTAAAGAAAATTTAGAATATAGAGAAAAGGAAAAGGAATAGAGGAGAATTTGAGTGTAAATACAATCATGAGATTTTTCTTTAAAATCTTTCAGTAATACTTTTATTTGCTACTTGATAGACTGCTGAGATATTATCCCACAATTTCTTCCATAGTACCTTGCTGTTGGACATTTTTTTATTTCACCATGGGTGTAAATAATGTAGTTAAACCATAATTTCTTTTTTGTTAAGCCTCAATTATTTCCTCAAGAGAGACTCAGAAATACACAACCACTGGTTCGAGTGCCCAACTATGGTTACTTATCACCTGATAGTTTTCCAACAAACTTGAACTTCAGATAGAATAGAACAAAATTCATTTCAGCCCCATCTTAAAAGCATCAATTTTATTGTTGCATATATTTTCTGATTTTTTAATAAAAATGTTGGTGACATTGTTTTGCTTTGAATGTGCATAAGTAGCATTATCTCTTCTCAAGTGTTTGAAAATTGCTTTGATAAGGATGCAAGTGCACCCCGTTAGGTGAAAGACTTGGTTCTGAATTCTTTCTTTCTTTCTTTCTTTCTTTCTTTCTTTCTTTCTTTCCCTTTCTCTCTCTTTCTTTTTTCTTTCTTTTTTCCCTCTCTTCCCCCTTCCTTTCTTTATTTTTGTCAAGATCTCATTATGTAGTTCAGCTTTGCCTGAAGCCTTCTGATTTGCGAGAATAAAGGCACACATGACCATGCTTGGCCTCTGAGATCAGATTTATTCATGGGCACTATAAGTATTTGTGGTGTCCTAAGTATGTGTCAGAGTAAAAGAGGATGACATATCAGAGACAATGAGAGATGCTAGTTTCATAAAGAGAGTAAAAAGGGAGTAACACAGCATTTAAGATTCTGAAGATTTTCCTTCCACAGTCACCCTGACAGTGGCTTTGGACACTGTTTCTGCTTGGATTATTTCACACACATAAAACCAAGAATTTAGCAGAATGAGACAATAGTGATAAACCAAGTATTACTATCACAGTCTGAAGCTGAGTTTTTATTTCAGGAGCCTGGTAGCAATAGCTGCAGGTAATGTAACCTTCTGGAAATCAAGGGTGAGTTAGCTGGAAGGAGGGTCATTCTGCTCGGGGAAGTCATTGTTAAAACCCTATTCAATCCTTTACCCAGCATGCCTGGTAAAAGATGTTACTGTACTGTCAATGTATTTAATATTTGATCTGCATGAATTATGTCATTTTGCATATACTTTCTGATTTCTTCTGTGAATTGCTTATTACAGAGTTATCTTTCTTCTAGCAATATGCAAAAAATGTGTGCAAAGAACTTTACCCATCTCATTTTCATTTATTTATCAGAATATGCAGCATCTGCTGAAGCTGAAGCCCATAGTCTCAGAAAGGTTCCTTTCATTCCACTCCCAGGCTGCATACCATCAGCACAATTCAGATGGAAATTCCACAGAGATGTGATATTGCTAGTGGATTAGATGTCTCTGGGAAATCTGACCTCCCAAATTTGATTTATTTAGCATATTTGCATTTTAATGGTTCTCTTCCTGAAAGGGTAATCGTCTCATCAAGATGGACCGCTACGGATTTACTGAGTCGTTTGCATTCCTCAGCTCATTTATCTGTGTTCATTACTGTTCAGGATGGTTCTACCGCACAGTGTGCCAGCACATGTGCGTCCTATCCACCTGAAGGGACAACATCAGCATTTTAAAAGATGGAGCATTTGGAATTTGGGTGACCTGAGAGATGTTCGTCATGCAGTTTTGATAGTTTGCTGAATCAGCTTCCCAGCTAACAGCAACTCAGCTTTCTGTGGTGCCTCCTCATTTATAGAAGTCTTTTCACATGTGTCCACTCAGTTCGTGACATATTCAAATTATTAAAAAGGTTCAATGACCTTTTAAAAGCTAAGTGAACCAATTGAAGAGTCACCTCTTTCCCTCCCAGTTTCGGACGTCAGGTTTTCAAGCTTGCTCTAAGTATCAGATTGAGTGGACTTGGCAGTGACTGTAGTTTGATGGTAAGCTACGGTCTACTGTTCAGATCAAAATTTGATGCCAGATCAAACTGTGGCATCTCAGTTTTACTACCTGCTATCTCATAGCAAATTCCATTTATTTTATTATTTTATTTTATCTGTTGGACAAGCAATTTCCCCCCACCATATCCTATTTTCTAGAACACTCTAGCTCTCCCCAGGAATTGCTATATTTCCTTTACTACTAAAACAATGTACGAATTCCTGTCACCAGTTATTGTGGAGAATGATATAGAGATTAAAATCTTATCTAGACTCTGTCTAACTCTTGAATAAGATCTTCCTTTTAGGATATTGGGGTATGGCCTAAGAAGTCCACAGTATTCCTTAGGATTAAGCAGGTGCAAATAAAACTTAAAATATTGGAGAGGGAGGGGGACAGCAGTGGGGGGGGGGGGGGGGAAATGGGAGGTGGGGAGGAGGCAGAAATTTTTTCAATAAAAATTTTATAAAATCATAAAAAATACTGTTATATATCATTCTCTATTGTTGTTTAGTATCATGTCACAACATGGATCTTTCCACAAAGGGACTACAGATCTCCAAAAGACATCACCTTCTGTGGAAGATTAAAGCAGATATCAACAATTATATTTTTACGGTAAAAAGCTTTGTGAAGTTTCTTTATGCATATTTTTATTGATTTCTTTGAGCATGTCATAAGATGTGTTTTGAATACATTTAGCCCTCTTGACTTTTCCTTTTACCATTATTTCCATCCTCAAGTCCTTCCCATCCAACTACGATATTGCTGCGTGTTTTTCATCTTCTCTTTCCCCATTGAGTCTAGTGTATGTTGACTAACTAGTTTTGGGAGTATAACCTGCCTTGGTGTGTGTTCAGCCTACCAGACATCACATTACTGAGGAAAACTGACTCTTCCTCTCCCAGAAACTATCAATTGACAATCATTTCTCAATTAGTGAGATTTCTTGCTCAGGGCCCACCCTATGCTAGGATTTTTTCTGACTGGATCTTACACAGGTTTTGTGAATGCTGTCACAGTTACTATGAGTTCATCTGAGCACCTCCTCTGTTGTGTGTGGAAAACCCTGTCTCCTTGTTGTCATTGCCTACCCCAGAACTCTTCTGATTTTTCTGCCCCCTCTTTCACAAACACCCCTGAGTCTTGGCGGAGGGGATATCTTGTATAATATTTTTATGTCTTGCTTTCTCTTGGTGTTTTTTTATGCAGATGTGTGGAGGGTATGACAATCACAGCTCAGATTATCACTATGACATTCAGGATGCTTATTTTCCAATATCCCAGTTAATATTTCTAGTGGTAATCCTTTATATTTATTCGGCATGCCCACCCCAGGCCCTGACCATCCCTGATCTAGTCTCCAATGACGTGGTTCTGTCTTGTCAAGAATGAAACAATGGAATCCTACAACTATTTAACATTTGAAACTAGCTTTTTTTTTTGCTCAATTAACAGTCTTTTTTGAAAGATAATGTGTGGAGTTTGCTTATTTTTAGTATTGGATATAATTTCTAATATGTTGGTACAAGAGTTTATGTGATCAAATGATTCCTTTAATCCACATAGCATTTCTAGAACTTTCATACCATATTGCAGCATGTTGGGAATGTCTCAGAAATAGTCACATAATGGGTCAAACA
>JABTXL010008488.1:7124953-7158339 GCA_025134845.1 Neodon shergylaensis
TCCCCACACAACGAATAAGAAGATAGGTAACAGAAGGGCAAGGGAGCTTGAGCTTTCATTTCCCACAGCTGAAAGTATGAACTGAAGTTGTAAGTGATCTACGGCTCCCATTTTCTAAGATTTTTGTCTTTGCTTTGGCCTTTGGGAAAGCGATTTAAGAGTTTTCAAAATGAAAAGTTCTTATCACAAAATGGCAACAATACAAATAAACCAAGCCAGTTCTAGATAGCGTCAAAGTAACTGTTTAACACACCACTGCACAGATGACTTCAACTTTAGCTCTAGCACAATGGTTGAGCCTGTGTTAGGACTTCCTTCCCTTGGACTATCTTCAGTTTGATTTTGTTTTTGACATTGGCTTTGCTAAAATGTGTCAGAAATCCTGAATGCAGTTGCAAGCTCCAGTTCTCTCTCTCCTAGTTTGAAAAGTTGCCAGAACAAAAGGTGTCCTAGTTTCTGGGGTACTTTTTGACTTTGCAGATTCTGGGTTTTCAGGCACATGCTTTCTAGGAGATTAAGTAGCACAGAGAATTTTTTTGTAATGGAAAAAGCCAATTGCTTTTGGGTCATTGATTTATCTGCAACCATAATCAATATGTGTGTCTCTGTAATTGGCATTCAGTTTCCTCAGTAAGATAGCATTGCCAGCCTTGGACCATTCATCCCTGGTGACAAGAATCAGTTTAGAGTTGAGAATACATTGGCCCAAGACTTCTCACTTTGGGGAGACCTAGGGAGAACTGAAGGGGATAATGGAGCTAGCTAAGCACCACTGAGTGGAACTGAGCTGCTGTAGGCATGCACTTTTAAGGAACAGCCTCTCCTTATATTAGAGGAAACTGAGGTTCGGATACTAGAGTGGAAATATCTGAAAATGACAACAATAGGTAGATCTGGTGTTCACATACACAGGAACTAGTGCCAAGTGCCATGCTTCTGCTTTCAAAGCTGGATGACATGGAGAGACCCACAAACAGAGATTTATGAAAGGGGGGCTCCAACTTGGCTTTCTTGTGTTGACCTCCAGATATGAATGAATAGATTTAAAAATTAGTGTGAAGAAAAAATATTGAATTTTGGATGGTTGTACTTTGCTTCCCTTCCTCCTAGGAATAATAAATTCTGCTACCACATGATGAGCCAATGCAGCAATGGCAGCTTGCTTCTCCATTCTACTTAAGAACATGGCTTTACGCACACTCTCTTCTCATAAGAATAGCAACGATGTGAACAATACCCAACCACGGGGAAGATAGTATTTTATTCTTGAATACTCGAGTATGTTTTCCACATACTGTGGGGGTGGCCGTCATCTTTGAGATCTATCATTATTATTTTCATAAGAAATTTTTCTGGGTGGTCTTGTCTCACGCCTTTAATTTCAGCACTCAGGAGACAGAGGCAGGCGAATCTCTGTGAGTTTGAGGCCAGCTTGCTCTACAAGAGCTAGTTCCAGGGTAGGCTCCAAAGCTACAGAGAAACCCTGTCTCGAGCCCCACCCCCCAATTAAAAAAGACATTTTGATTTTATTTAGTTTTATTATTTCATGTAGGGCAATGGACTTCCAGCACTGGAGTTACAGACTCCAGTTCTTCTTGAAGAGCATGCAATGCTTTTAACCACAGAACTATCTCTCCAGCCCTTTTATAAAACCATTTTGGGAAGCAGGAGCTGAGAAAGATTATGTGCTCAAGGACCAGAGTTAAAAGGTTGCCTTAATGGTTTCAGCCCTAGTCTTTAGTCTTCTAAGTCTGTGCTTTTTCTGTTATCAATTATTAATTCAATCTGATCATAATCATTATTCTAATTAAGTGCTTCAAGCTTTTTCCTTGTGTCATATTTAGTGCATTTTGACTGCTAAGATTCATATTTATTGATTTATTGTCTTTACTTTTTACATATGTTCTTAACCTGGAGGGTG
Source organism: Neodon shergylaensis (assembly GCA_025134845.1). Classification (NCBI taxonomy): domain Eukaryota; kingdom Metazoa; phylum Chordata; class Mammalia; order Rodentia; family Cricetidae; genus Neodon; species Neodon shergylaensis. Next base: position 7,126,875 of record JABTXL010008488.1, read on the forward strand.
ATTTTGATATCTCTTCAATATTTCTACCTGTGGATTACTTTATATTTGTCCAAAAATTTAAAAGCTTGTGCCTTTTGGACTGCATTACATTTATTTATTTCCCTACTTATTATGGGCAGCAAGAGAGGAGATTTCTAAATATAGTAACAGTCTAAGATGTGTGATCTTCCCTAATGTGGAGATTGCAGGCACATGACTTTACCTGGGTGAATTTTAGGATTGGAAACTTTACTTGCTGTGAAACCTTGAAAATTTTTTTAAGCTTATTAATTCTCAGTTCTTTCAGTCACAAAATTTTGCATTTAAATTACTTATAATATGCAAATATCCTTTTCTCTTTATGATTGATAATTTCTCATAGGTCATTGACATGCGTATTGTAATTGGCGGTGCTGGGGATTGAATCCAGGGACTGAGGAGGTTTGTTCCTAGCTCAGCATTATTATTAATAAAATAATGGTCAGGAAAAGTTTCCTGGATCCTTATGTTTCAAACATGTGTCTGTTAGTGCAGCTGCTCTTAGGGTAATTTCAGACATAAACTACAGTTACTGATTCTAAGAAGTTTATAGTGGAATTTGAAAAATTCGAGAAACACACTGACAATTACAGTAATCATGATATGCTTGGCTGGGTGTGGTGATGCATACTTGTAAAAGCAGCATTCAGAGGCTGAGGCAGGAGGATCATCAATGTCAGGTTAACCTGGGCTGCATAGTGAGTTGAAAGTTAGTCTTATCTTCAGAGTAAAATCCTGTATCCACAAAACAAAGCAAAATAAAACAAACAAACAAACAAACAAAAAAAACCAGCCAGGGATACAGTGCAGTTGTAGATTCTGTCAGCTTAGTATATTCAGGGTCCTTAGTTTAGTCCCCAGCACTACAAGAAAGGAAAGAAATATGTTGATATGTAGAGACATATGTATATACACATATATGTGTGTATATATCACAAAGACCTCTGCTGATACAGGGAAGGTCAAGATCACTTTCTTTTGGAGGATTAAAGAAAGACTTCATGAAAATACTTGCATATGATGAATGCTTTATCTCTAATTAATTAATTAACTATTTTTTGTAAGTGTCAATACCAAGAGCTTTGTGTAAATACTCGGAAAGTGCTGTACTGGTGAGACGCATTTCCAGCCCTTGGGATTTGAGGGGTGTACCTACAGCATCATCTCAAGAATGTTGGAAACAGATGACGACAGGGACTTCCTTTCATTAAGTCTGTCCTTGGATAACCACTTCTGTGTTGTGCTACAGAATACAGCACAGATAAGGGCGTTAGATAAGTCTGGACTCTTAGTCTGGCTCCTTTTACTAATTAGCCAGCTATTTTGATGAAAGTTTCTTATTTCATAAACTGGAGATTTAAAAAAAACAATAAAACAAACAAACAAACAAAAAACTCAATTTCCTGCTGGACAGGGTGGCTTATGCCTTTAGTCCTCCCAAAGCAGACAGATTTCTGTGAGTTCCAGGCAATCCTGGTCTATATAGTGGGTGGCAGGCAAGCCTAGGATACCTAATGAGACTCTATCTAAACTAAAATGAAAAAAAAAATCAGCCCATGAAACTAAAATAATATAAAACCACATCTAACTCCCGGAGAGCTAATGCATGCGGAGGTTCAGATTCGGGATTCTCTTGCTTGGGTGTAAGTCTATTCTGGTATTTTCCAGTGGTAAGAACTTGAGCCAGTGTGTCTCTCTGCCCAGATTTCTTCAATGATAAAATGGAGGTGTTGTGGAAATTGGCCTTGTGGGGCTTTTGTGAATGTACAATTAGTTAATGCTCATATGTGGTAGATTAGTGGCCCTCTCTATGCCTCTGTGGATTGTTTTACTCAGTACCACTGTGAGAGTGCTCTCCTCAGATACATGTCCCATCCTTACAGCCGCTTTTATCAATGGCATGTAAGAAGTTCAGTGAGAGATCATTGTGTCAGAACTTAGTTATTTAAATCCATTAATGCATTTCATTCCCACAATACAATTATGAAGGTGACTGAGACATAGGGAGTTTAGATGGCACACCCGGAGTCTCACGATGACAGTGCCGTTCTCCAAAGCCTGTGCATTTACCTCTTTTGTTAAAAACCTTTACTCTGACAGGCTAACCAGTCTTTTAAGATTTTTAGTCATAGTGACTCAATCCAAGAAAGTCAACATTTTTTCTCAAACCTTTTGTCCTGAATTCCATTTTCCCTGGTTTGGTGGTAAACTGTGTGCCCCACGGTAGAGAATAGTCTCCATGTGTGATGTAGGAAATTTTTTTGTTTCCTGTTCTGCTTAGAAGTGTTGCGGAGAGGTGGGTGGCAGCAGAAGGGATTCAGAGTTGTGTGGTTCTGCTTTAAAGCGTGGTTATTATCTCAGCTGCACACACTGAGCAGGGACTGTAGGCACCCACATTTGTGGAGATCCACAGTCTCCTGGATTTGCAGTCTGTGGTGCTGGAGAGGTGAGGGGCCTCCTCCAAGGCCTGTTTCTTAAAATAAGAGAGGCTTAGCACTAGACCGTGCAATGCCATGAATGTGTGGAAATCGGATGTATGCTTATACATACACAAGGAAAGTTTAAAATGTTTGTTTTAGAAATCCCTAAATGGGCTATTCTTGCAGGGAGGGTCTGAGAGTCTGAAGCCCTACTAATGCCTTTTGTTTTTCTTTAGAAATTGCCACTCCTAGCCATTCACATTCTCCCTTCCCCTTTCTTCCTCCTCTTTCCTTCCCTTTCTGTTTAAAAAGTAATTCTCTTTGCCCCCCCCCCTTTCCTTTCATCTCCACTAATTTTCCCACTGATACGGAAATGGTGGCAGGAAGCAGAAGCCCTGCTAGCTTTCTCCTGCTTCTCTCTCTCACTCCCTCTTCCTCTATCTTTTCTCCTTTCCTTCCTCCTGTTATCTACAAGTCATCCTTGTGACATTTTTGAGACATTTACTGTAATTGGAATATGTGGACTTACTCCACCCTACCTTTAAAAGCTTTTATGAGTGACAATTGGATGACAAAAAAAAAAAACATTTTGGAGACCATGTCACTTCATAAATACAAGGAAGAGACAGTGTGAACAGGTCACACAGATTGTGTAGCTATCCATGATTGGCATCATTTCTAGCTCTATTTTGTCAGACTTATGCATGTATATCATGACACAAGAAAATGAATATGACTTTTACAATCTTTTTACTGATTTTTCTATACGCAGAATGGTATAGGTAAAGAGTTAGTAGTATAAAAAGGTCTAACTAATTATTACAGACTATTGCTCTAATGTATAATGCTGGCTTCTAAAATATTTCGGTAACTTTAAGTGTTTTCAAGATCCTTATTAAGAATCATCTTGTTCATTTCTGTAGTTTTAAATAGTTTTGGGGAGTACACGAATGCCTTTGTGTAATATATATATATATATATATGTATATATGTGTTATATATATATATATATATATATATATATACTAAGACTTCATGTTAGTATATAGTTTTTTTTACCCCATCAAGCAGAAATCTGTAGACTTTTTAAATGATATAAGGAATTTATTATGTACTAGGTACAGCACTGCTGACCGGGCTTCTAAATTATAAGAAAAAAAGAAAGAAAGAAAGAAAGAATCTCTACTCTTCAAGAATGCATACCATCTGAGTAAAAATTATACCTCTAAGCCTCAGTTCTCTTGTCTATAAAACAGACATTAGAATACATAACATGATCTCTTCTATGAACTAACAATGTCTGTGCTAAGTGTTCAGTTGGTGGTAGCGGTTTTTCTACAATAGATGCCTGCTATTCTTATTGATAGCACGGGGTAAAATGACATCACGCACACTTAACCACTTTTGAACAAATGAGCTAAGCCATTTACTGTGCACATTAATTCTTTCAGATAGTGTGTGCAGTGGCACCTCTAGGGTGCTTTAGCAATTCGCTTCAGTAGGTAAATGACATGTTGAAGACCTGTACCTATTACTTCAAGTCCAGTGCTATGGTTGCTACAGAGAGTTGGCCACTAATTTGATTCATAGTATATATGACTGCATTCCTAGCAGCAGAGAAGAGTTAAAGCATATTGAATTAATATCAATGTGTTATTTGCCCTATGCCCATTAATGCAGAGTCTCAGTGAACAGAAATTGAAAAAGCTAAACATTGGAAAGGGGAATTTAAAAATCAATGTTCAAATATATGAACTCTCTTCCATATTTAAACCATCACAATAACCAATAGGATTTGATTTTTTTTTTTTTTAGGTTTGAATTCTCACCCACTCACATGGCAGAATAGGTGCTGATGTCAGAACTAACTTAGAGTTAGGAAGACCCTTTTAACACTTCAGAACTCATGGAATATTATTAGGTTGGAAGAGATTTTAAAATATGTAAAATAGGATTTTATCAGTACTATTTAAACTGCTTCTGAGAATGGCAGTTTTCACTCAGCAGGCTGGTTACATTCTCAGTCTTATTATGACAGATGCAGTTTGAGAATTACTGTCAGCAAAATTACCATTTTAAAGGGATAAAAACAGAATTACATTTTTTTCAAAACAGTTACATTTAAAATTTTAAAGACAGATTCTGTGATACATATTTCTCACTGAGAGAAAATGTATAAATGAATGAGTATGTGTGTGTGTGTGTAGATTTATAAGGGGTTTGGCATTTAATACATTTGTAAGTTTTGTATGAATTCACTTTTATCCCCTCTGTGTCTCATCTCTCTGATGCTTCTTCCCACTCCAATCCAACTTCTTAGAACATTCTTTGCATCCAAGAGGTAATCTCCTGACTTGTATCTCTTGCAAATTACAAGCTGGATATGAATTATGACATTCAGGTCATTTTGTGCTGTGGTTGATAATGCATTATTATCATATTTCCATCATTAGATTTGGACATTTCAAAGTTAGAATATTGTAAATTGACTTGAATCAGTTTTCTTTTGTTGAATATCTAGGCTGTTTTTCATAAATAAGCTATCAAGGCACTCATTGAAGTTGTGGTGATGAAGTTGTAATGAATTTGAATTCAAATAATAGGCCAAATTCTGCTGAGCTTTCAGTTATTTAATAGCGTTCCATTACAGCAGGCAGAAGTGTCCAGATAACTTGTAAGTTCAATGAATCCTTAGCTCTTGGTCCTCAGTGATGATTTAGATGGATGAAATGCTGTCTGAAGGGTTAGCACAGCCAAGATGGGATTGGATTGACACAGTCCAAATCAGCCACGGATCTTCTAAATTCATCAGGATAAAACCATTAGGGAATAGAATAGACCACAGCAGAGTCTTAATCCTTGCGTGTTCAGGTATGGGAATATAAGCCCATTCACATCAATTGAATTTCTTTCCTTTCACCAGTGAATGTGCATTTTTAGCAGTTCATCATGATAATTAAAAGCCAGTCTTTTCATCAATAGAGAAAACCCCTTTTTTTCTAGCCTCTTTGCTAATTAAGCAAGCCATTAATTAACATACAGATAGCAAAGAGATTTTGGCAGCTTCTTTGAAATAATAAGACCTGTTTTAATTCTCGGTCCCTGTGACAACATACCTGAGATGAATAGCATTAAGGCAGGAAGGATTTAGTTTGATTCATGGTTTCAGTCCACAGTCACTTGGCTTCTGGGCCTGAGGGATAGGGGAAGGGCAGTGCACCAAAATGAAAGTACATGAAGGGGCAAAGCAATTCACCTCACACTGGCTAGGCAACAGAGAAAGAAAAAAGAGTGCTTGCATTTATAACAAAGCTCTGCTCCAAAAAGCCATTAAGTTATTACTTTATCAATGGATTAATCTTCTGTGAGTTTGGAGCCCTCATGATCCATTGACTTCCTAAAGGCCCCAGATCCGCACACTGCAGCACCAGGGACCCAAGTCTTCAACACATGCTCTTCAGGATAGATTCATGAACCAAATCATAACCATACTTGTGACTGACTACTCTGGACTTTGAACTTGGCTAGCATTTTAGCAGACCATCCCTGGAAGTCGAGCTGATATCAGGAAGCTTATACATACTAATTCATATCACATACATCATCCTAGACTCAATTGCATATGCCATCGCCTAAGGACTGGTTCTTCTCTAACTCATTATTTCTCAAACATATGCTCAAGATACCTTAGCTAAATGGTGGCATGTATGATCGTATTTGTCTTATAGCCATTTCCATATTTTGCTAGCTTATTTATTTCCTGCAAATGTACATTGTGTGTGGCACACAGGGTGTGGATGCAGAGATATAAAATCAGTGCAAATGGAGTAATAGAAAGCAGGACTGTGAAAAGTTATTTCTCTTCAACCACTCTGTGCTTCCTTCATTCCTCTCAGATTTTCTTCCCCTGGACAAATACATAGTGAATAGCTTTCACGGGCATCATACTTAGAAATAAAGTTTTAAGAAGTCAAAATCATTGTTGCAAAAATCCAGGGATTTATTGTCCTTCAAAGCAAATTTGGAAATAGTTGAAACATTTTGGGGTAGTGAAGTAAACACTTTGCTTATATATCTGCATATTATTGAAATAACTTGTGGCCTCTCCCTGCTAATAGAAGTCAGATTTGTGTTGATATAACCCAAACCTCTGTGTGTTTCTCATACTCGCAGTATTGACAGCAGAAACTGTACTTTGTTGAAATCGTCATTTTAGATTTAGCCCCCGTCTGCTTGGGTACATAGAAGCACCTTGTATTTCCAGAGACCTCATCAAAGCCGAATGTCACGATCTCACAGACACTGAAACCAAGCAGGCTCAGAGAGATGCTGCACCGGGGGATTCATCTTGGAATTTCAAATGAACTCCTGACATTTTCTATTGAAAGGGGGGAAAAAGACAGTATCTTTGGGTTGGTGACAATGACCTCTTCCTTCCCATGTGCCTGGGCAGTATTTGCTTAGTTACGAAAATGAATGAAGAGCCTTAGTCATAAGTACGTGATAGCCCTCTTGCTCTTCCACAAAGGGACATTTGTTTCCTCTTCTCTCTGGTTTCACATCACATGGCTACTTGGGGTCCCCTTGTTTTTCTGGGTGAAGTCTGGAATACAGATATCGGACTCTAGAAGATGCTTTATCCAAGCCGCACAATCAGTCTCTTTCTGGCCTTACATTTTTGGGAAAGGTTTGTGAATTCAGTGTGAAATGGAACATGCATCCTCATAGGCAGACCTCTTCAGCCATGGAAGAGGAACTTAGGGATCTTTTATTTTTGCCTCTTAATTTTCTAACGAGTTGCCATGGAGATGAAGTGACTTATCCAAGGCCACTCAGCTAATGAGCAGATTGCATAGGCAGCTAATATGTTTAGATTGCATAATGCCTATCTACTATTGTTGCAATTACTATATACATACTAATTTAGTGTTCTTCTCAACATTGGGGGTGACCCTATTGTATCTCAACTTATAGATGAGAGCATAGTATCAAGGCTCAGGAAGAGTGAGCCACTAACCTGTGACACACAGCATAGAAGTGGTATGCCTTGACTCGATGCTTTTCCTGCCCTAGGTTTTACTTCTTTTGGAAGGTTGAAGGCCACCTGTGGTGAATATCTTTGTTTTGCAGTGTTATTTGGGAAAATAAAATGCACACTGTGTTTATGGTAATGGGTTCTTTTGTGACTTTTACTATTGACACACAAGATTCTACTAACAATGTGTTTATAGTTAACACTTGGAATCTTAAAGAGGCAACCAAAGATGAGAAAAAAGAGGTTTTGGGTTTTTTTTTGTTTTTTTTTTTTTTGAGTAGCTTTGGGGCCTGTCCTGGAACTAGCTCTAGTACAGCAGAATGGCCTCAAACTCACAGAGATCTGCCTGCCTCTGCCTCCCGAGTGCTGGGATTAACCGTGTGTGCCACCACTGCCTAGTGGAAGAAGAGCTTTTAAGGGTCTTGAGAGCTTGCTCTTTGGGTAAAATACTAGCTGCATGTGCACAAGATCCTGAGTTGAGATCCCAAGTACTCATGTAAAAATGTTGGTTGGGTGTGACGGTGTGTGTGCCTACAAGCCCAGTGCTGTGTGGTTGGATACAGGCAGATCCCAGGAGTTCCCTGGGCAGCTAGCCTAAGCAATATGGAAAGATACTAGTTTCATGAGTAATGGTGGCTCAGAAACCATGGTAGAGGGCAATACAAGAAAAATATGAGACCAACCACTGGCCTCTACACATGGATAAGCACACTTCCTCAAATTTGCACACATATATATCCCCTGAACACATGCATGCACTCATACACAATGACTAAGTGAATGAATGAATAAATAATATTGGAATCTAAAATCAGTGTTGGGTCTATGATACTTTTTTCTTTTCCTTAATATCAACTATTTTCATCCAAAAAGGAAAGCCCCATTTGGAGTTTAACTGGTAGCTGAATAACAGTCTATCCAGTTTTGATGCATGTATTTTAAACTCTTATGCTGTGGTTTTGATATAAATAATTGTATCACTGTCATAGAGAATATCAAATACAACCAAGACATTGCCTTTGCCATCAGGTTTGGAACAAAAGGATAGAAAGGAGATTCAAAAGTATAAATATGTTTAGGGGAAATTATAGACCTTGTAGATGTATATTTTGAGCTCATATTTTTAGAGGATACACCGTTTTGAGTGCTAGTGTCGGAATAACAAAGACAATGCTTTCCTGGTCTTATTGCCTTTCTTGGGGACCAGCCGAGGCTTGAAGGTACTTCTCTACGGTGCTGTGCTCATATTATTCTTCCTGCTCCTCATTTCCTTATGTTTCCATATCCTCATCCTTAGTTTAGGCAGCTTCAGGGCCATCTCTCTGATACCTCTTTCCTTGATGTTTGTAGTCACCTTAGATCTGTTATTCCTGTAATTTCCTTTTTACATAATGTCCATTTGTTTCTTGTCTCATACACTTTCACCCCTATCCTCGCACTATCTTCCTCATGAATCCATTAGCGTTAGATAGTAATAGAAGCTTCTATTGGTCCACTACCATATCTGTGAAAGGAAAGAGTCATTATCTTCCCATAGGCTGGCTTCTTGGCTTCCTTCACTTTAAGCTTGAACCTAAGGCAAACCCCTTCTAATTGAATTTGCCATCTTGGAAGCACATGACTGCTAAACACTTAATTGAATATACCCTATACAATACAAGGTCGCATAATTGATTACACATTTGATTTGATCGCATAAAACTTATTGTCTGTCAAAACATTATAAATTCCTATAGGGAAACAAATATATTTTATAAATATATTTGCTTCTTGCTCAATGCCTAACAACCCTTCAAATAACAGCAATAAATAATTATTTGTGTATTTTAAAATAATATAATTAAATAGAAATTATAATTATTTCAGAAATCCTCTTTTTATTCAATTCTTTAGAATTAAAAATATATATGAATTTCATAGACAAATACAATATATTGCATTTCAATCATATCTATTCCTACATGCCCTGTTCTTTCCAGAGACTCCCAACAAGTGCTCCTCTCAATTCTGCCAACTTCATGGTCCACTTTTGTGACCAATTGAGTCTAGTTGCTGCTGTTTTTATGCACATAGGTGTTGGGTATTCTGCTGGATCTTGTGCAACATTCTAGGAGCCACGTCTCCAAAAAAAAAAATTATTCATAGCCCTCAAATGCCAGTTGCGTAAGGTCCGTAGGTAGGATCTTGGATATTTATTTTGAACTGTTGTTTGATCTTGTTCAGATCTTGTGCTCCTAACCACAGATGCTGTGGCTCTTTCATGCCCAGATGACAGTGGTTCCAGACGTTCGCCATAATTTTTGTCTTTTGAAAACCTTCTCCTACCTACCTCTTCTACACTGTTTCCTGAACCTGATGGGTGTTGTTATGTAGATGTCCCACCTAGGGATGAACACTTCACAGTCACTTACTCTCTGTACATGGTAACTGTAAGCCCTTTTATCACCCACGAGGGATTTTTGTTTATTTAAATTTATTATTTATTTACTTGAGTGTATGTCATATTATGATAAAATGTGCCTAAATGCATTATCCACTCATAGATATTTAGGTTGTCAAGCCCAAGTTATTTTCCCAAGCTCCAGATTCTTAACATTTTACTTTATTTTGCATCATGAATTTTAAATATTTTTCCAATGTGTGTTCATTTAACTTTTCATTTAATTGAAATTATGCAGAATGTACTCCAAAAGTAAACCTCATTTCCTTTAAGTGGAGAATATTTCTAATACCTCTAATTTTTCATTTACATCATTATGGTTTTGCTCTATAAACATTATTTAATTTTTGTTTTAAATTATAGCTAGCACTTTTAAAATTATCACTGTAAGAGGACTTTTTTTGTTGTACCTGATATTTTTTGAAAATCAAGTGAGACGTTTTATGCATTTTAATATACTTAAGTTTTTTTCTTAACTAAGCCAGAGGTGCAGGAAATATTGGCCAGTAGTACGGTTAGTACTTGGCTAACATGCATGGGCTAGATTCTTAGTATATGGATACACACACACACACACACCAGGTGACCTAAGATTGCATCATCATCATCTTTCTTCAAAATTCATTGATTTAAATTATTAATTCATTTTGCATCTGAAAGTTCTATGTATGACAAAATTAGAAAACTTTGTGTGTCTTTGCTCATATGTATGGGATGTATATGAATGTGGAAGCCATAGGTTGATGGTAGGTATCTTCCTCAACCAGTTCCACCTTAGCTTTTGAAGTAAGGTCTGTCAGTGAATCTAGAATTCATGAATTCTGCTAGACTAACTGGTCAGCAAGCTGTAAAAGTCCTTGTTTCTCTGTCTCTCGGGCTCTGATATTACAGTGTGATTTGATTTGCCCACACTGTTTTCTTTGAGTGCTTTATATTCGAACTCAGATCTCCATCCTTGTGCTGGAAGTACTTTACTGACTGAGTCATCTCCCCAGCTCCAAAAATACATTTTGATGGTGTTTTGATGCTGCTTTCAGATAGCTGGCAGGGGTTCTAAATGAGATGAGTCAGTATTTTAGAGTCACACAGGATTTATGAAACATGCTTTATACATTTTTATTAGTGATCATATATTAAGATGAAACACTAGACTCAGTATATGGCACTCTTTTGAGAAGAGTTTCTTTCCTTTGAGAGTGATAAAAGAATTAGTGGTACTTTATAGAATGACAGTAATGAGGAAAGAAGGATTCAGTGTTGCATGGGCAAGCAAATCACACAATTAACTCAGGCAGAGCTGGGAACATGAAGTTAGCATTTTAGTGTTTATGGATTCTCTCACTGAAATTCAGGACATCCAAACTAGACTGAAATACCAAGTATGTGGAAATTAATTCTCCACCTTCTCAAATAGGTATACATGAAACCTCCGAATAACATCACATCATAGAACACAGCATGGTACTCAAATGTATTCCCACATGTATTCATTAAAAGAACAACTATTGGGTCTTTTCTTGGATAAAGGTGTTTTATGTGTGGTTAATGAGTTTTAGATGCTCAGACATGGAAGGCAGGATTCCTGGGCTTGCACATTTAACTGATCCTGGCAGAGATATTCATAATAGTGTAGGAGGATGAAGAGGTGGGGCGGATGGCAGAAGGAAACATGAAGGCAGAGGATATGATAGCTAGTCGAGGAAATGAAGGAAAAGGACTCCAAGAAGATGGTGTGTGTGGTTGCTTGGGCCAGAGAAGGATTGGCAGGTTGGGGGAACAAGGCAAGACTGGAAAAGGAAAGTGTTTCTAACAGTAAATTACTGAGTACAGAACAGGTTTTAATGTACCCTACTTTCCAATTAGGTATTTGAAGGCCACAGTCCATAACTACCCTGAAGAAATAAATCTGTACTACACATTCTTGCTTCCTGGCTTCACCTACACATCCTGGCCTACCTGTTTTTCAAAAGTAATTCTATGTCTGTGACTGATTTAATTTAGTAAACTATCAAGAAAAATAAAAATATTAATTTTCAGTCTTAAGGAATCTAGGACAATATTAAGCACATGGATCTTGGCTGCCAAATGTATTTCAGAAATAATATATTTTTGTCTTTATCAAATATAAAATGCCACTGAGAAACAAAATTTTAAATGATTAGTAAGAAGTTAACTTCTGTGACATATATACGACATAATTTTCAATTAATTGTTTCAACATGGACAACGCTGAAGCTAAAAGATAAATATTTGTACAATCCTAGTTGTTATTCTGGGAATGAACAATTAAATTAAATTGGTACTGTTATCTTATTGCTATTGCTGCTTTGCTTCTGTAGTTATTAATTCATCTCAACTCGAAATTTTCCAAATTACATAACAAGTGTGCTCATCTGTGTACTGTCTTCAGCCATTTCATTACAAACTGAAAATTAAACTTTACACAATTCCATACCATTCTAGCAATTTGAAGACCTGCTACAGAAGTTCTTTCAAGGAAAAAATTAAAACTTATGTGAAGTACAGCTGTGCTATCCTGGGTAGGTGAAAAATAGAGTTTTCTAGGTCAGAGTATCAAGGATTAAGTATGCTTAGCTTTCTTGAAAGATGCATTATCCTTCTAAATTTGGTCATCTAATTAAGATTCCTGTTCATGGGAAATTGGCTTCAAAGAGCACATGAAAAACATCTTTTCATGAGCACACTTTGATTGCATTCGTTAGATTTGCATACACTTTATAGTGGGAATGTACTGGTGTCGTGGCTTCTTTTGCTTAGAGAGGAAAGCTGAAAGGAGTCGTAAAGGAGAAATGTACAAAAGTTTGCGAAGGATGCATAGAAAAGTAGTGGCAGAGTGAGAACACACCTCAAGGAGCAGAAGCAGCAGAATGCTCTGGCAGTATCAGCAATCCAAGACCAAAAGGCTGAATGCTGAGGAAAAGAGATAGATGATTCACATAGACCATATGATGTTGGTGTTTCTTAAGCAAAGAAGGTGTTATAACAAGTCTCGGTGCCAGAGATCGGTCTGATCATAGAGGCAGAGGGAACCTCTTTTGTTTCCTGGAGCATGTAGGCCAAGACAAGCTTGCCGGCTTGGGCAGGCGGGCTTCCGGGAAGCAGTTCTAACAGGGAGTTACCTGGATATCAGCCACCAGGGCTGATCAGGGGCTAAAGAAGGGAAGGAAATTGGAAATGGAACTCTGGAAGGATGAGAAGAGCAAGTCCAGGTGGTGATGGCAAGAGCTGAGAAATGGAGGCAGACACGTGGAACCTGGCAAGGTTGATCAGAGTGGGAGGCAAAGTTGGGCTAAGAGTGAAGAGACTGTGAGATGAGGTTCCAGGCAGGTACACGCTCTGGGATCTCGGGCATCACAGACCAGAAACTGTCCTGAATGGCAGTATGCTGCAAGAAGAGTTGGAATGGAACCCAGGTAGAGTTTAAACAGCAGTTAGGATATAAGTCAATTACCGAGGCTTTTATTTAGTTCTAACCTTCTGGATTTGCAGTTCCTGGTTTAGAAGGTGTCTGTCATTCACCCTGGCATTCATCTAGATTATGACAATGTGATAATGAGAACAGAAATAACAAAGACTTGCCCATTTTTAAAGATGACATTTTAAAAATGAGAGGTTGTGTGTGTGTGTGTGTGTGTTATTACGCACATGTAGAAATGGGTACCTGTGCAGGCCAGAAGAAGATAGCAGATCTCCTAGAATAGAGCTGAATTTGCAGGTAGTTGGTTGTGAGCTGCTGGATGGGAATGCTGGGAACTAAAAAGGAAGTCTTAACAGATGAGCTGTTGTCCCACTTTCAGTTCTTCCCATTTTGTGGCATTCTCTTACTCAGAAAATATGCGTGGCATAGGTATAGCAGTCATTTGCAAATGACAAAATAGTGACCAAGAAAAATTTGAGTTGTCCAGTTTGTAGCCAAAATAGTTGCAAAGCTTACATGAGAATTTGTTTCTGGCAGTTCAAATACCTTTGTTAGTTATTTATCAGTGAGTAAGGAAAGGGATAAGAGGTCTTTTTATTCCAGGAAGACTTATAGTTCATGAAGTGTCCAGATGGATTAACAAATAACCTCCCAAAGGGATAGCATTTCCAAACCAAATTGTTTCAGTACCAAGGAGAGGTCTCAGGAGTGGATCTCACTTCCCCACTTAATGAACAAACACCAAAAGGAAGTGCTGTGGTAGCCAGGGAAGAAATCCATTTAACAACAGCATATTTCAGGATATCTTGTTAGGTGTGTTTTGATTTGGTTGAGAGGGAGTGAGAAATAATATTTGTTAAGGCAGATTTAAAAATCAAACATGGCTGGATTTAATATTGCCTCTACTATTAATCAGTATAATGGGGGTGATTGGTCACTGAACTCACTCCTTTCCAGTTTGATTGTAGTGGTGTGCTCATTGTATAAGAGCATGTGTTTTGGAAGATATTAATGGGGAAAGGGATTTAATTTTTATCTCAACTATGTAATTTTTTTACTGGCATCCCTCCTTTATAGAAGAAAAAAAAACTACAACCCAAATAATAAGTAATTTACACAATGTTTAGTAATTTGAACCAAAAAGTCTCCTTGATTCCATAACCCATATTTTTCTCCAGTGACAATAAAGGTTGCATTCTTGGCCTCTACTTGGGGTTTTAAAAGGAAGGAGTATGTCTATGTTTCATTTAGTCCATTTCATTTTAATGCTTTGTGGAATTTTTATGAGAAGAAAGAATCTCAAACAAGTGAAGAGGGCAATAATTGATGTGTATTTAAAATGAATTCCAAAGGAATTTCAAGCCAACAATAATGGAGAAGATTAGAGTAAAGAACAAGAATCTACACAACATCAAATGGCAGATGCCTATAGACGGCATGGCACTAACAAAGATGTACCAGGCCTATAGGTATAAACAAAGTCAGAGAATAAGTCAATATGACATTGAGATAAAATAAGCAGCCAGATTAGTTTACATACTATGAGAATTTTGAATTAAAAGAAAATTACTTAAATTCATTAAGAATATTAAGTTGAATTGGAATGATAGAAAATTGTATGTTAGTCCTTTAGTATTCTCTTGGATGTGCTTATATTTAAATATTATTTTGCATGTTTTTGTTAAGTTTGCTTTTTATAAATTAATTTCTATTTATGGTGGATACCAAATGAGTAGAAAAGATAAAGATGGAAATTTTAGGACTTGTGAAAGAAGAGACTCCTCTGTATCTGGGCAGCTATGAAGAACACAGCTTCTTTAGCTTAGCTAAGCATTGCTGAGGCATGAATTCTAAGCCATAAATGTAGTCTAGATTGAAATATGTGGAACAGTAATGAGAGGTTTCACCATAGGCATTGAATGACAATGATATCAATATAAAATATTAAAACATGAAATATAAAAAATCAATATTGAAATATAAATAAAATTAGATCATCAATGCAGCATACCTAATGACACGTTTTGTAAATTAATCAATGAATTGGTTTCCATTCTTCTCATGTCTCCCTTTCTTCCTTCCTCTTTCCCTCCCATCTTTTTTCTTTCCTCTCACCTTCTCATCTTCCTTCCTTCCTTCCTTTGTTCCTCCCATACTTCTCTCCCTCCCTCCCATCTCCATTGCTCCCTTTCTTTTTTTATTTTTTCTCTGCTCTCTTGTTTTTTTCAGCAGTTGTTTGACATAGCCATGCCAGGAACTGCTCTACATTGCAGTGAAACAAGCATTAAAAATCCAAAGTCAGAAAATCATCATTGAGCTATAGTCAGTGTGAATGTTAGTGGAATCCGAACTGCTGACAGGCCAAAGCTGAAGAAAACCGGCAACTTTATAAGCTTCATGTAAAGTTATATTAGTGGTCTATTTCATAGTTATAGCATCAGAGGTGATTTGGTTTTTTGAAAGTATATTCTAAGATTTTTCTTCATGCCAGTTTCTTTTGGTGACTGGCTTATGTAACTTATTTGCAAAACCTTTCCTAAAGCTTTACACTGGTGTGTGTGTGTGTGTGTGTGTGTGTGTGTGTGTGTGTGTGAGAGAGAGAGAGAGAGAGAGAGAATATAACATATGATGTGAATAGTCTGTAATAACATTTATTAACAGGTCTACTATAGACCAGAGGATAAATCTTTCTCTCAAGCAGATTCCAGAGACAAGTATAAGCCTTATAGGGTAACTAAACTGGTTAAAAACACACCAAAAAGAAGATGTGTTTAAATAATGTCAGATGAGGAAGTGTGTGGAAGGATATGACTCACAGGAAAGAATTAATTGAACTTGCTGCATTCCAATATTTTGTGCGCATAAAAGGTCATTTATGAATCCTCTGTGCTAGACAAGATAGTCAAGATAAAATGGGTTAGAAATTCTAGAAACATTATCTGTGCCCAAAGAAATATTGAAAACATTGACTTTAGGTAGGAAAGAATTAAAATCTAGCTCCAAGTACAAATTCTGCGAGCTAATTTTAAACTATGTAAAGGTAATGAATGATAAATTGATTGTTACAGATTAGACATCGATATGATTGACAAGTCAGAGTAGGATCTAATAATTCAGGAACATGAGCGATGTAAAGACAGTTCATAGAAACCCCCCACTTGGTACATCTAGTTTCTTGTACATTTATTTTTTCTATCTATAGCTACATGCCCAGTTGCTTCATGAACTCTCCTCTATGGGACATTTTGCTTTTTAAATACCAAGACATTATAATGAGATTGCATAATGGACAGTTTTATCGAAGCTTTTCTCATATTTAGTTTTGTATTTGTACATTCTTGGAAAATTGATCAGATATGCAAGCTAAATAAAGCCTCGAAAGGTCTGCCGATGACATTAACACAGCTCTCTCCTGAGATGTGGCTCCTTCAAGACCTGAGATGGTTTTAATAATCATGGTAACCATGCCATTATTCACAGCTTTTGATAGGCCAGAAGATATGATCAGAGAGAATCCAGACTCTGAAACCCAATATAAGTTTAACGCAAATCTTATTTAAAATTTTATACTAGCATCATAAAAACTAAAAAGCAACAGAGGAAATAAACTTATGTATTATATTACTAACTTTATATATCCCAAGTATAATTCCAATCTATAATCAAAATAAAAAATTATTGCTTGGTTCCTTTCCATTCTTTTGTATGTGTGTGGGGTAGGGCTTTGAGTCTTCAAAAGCCAGTTACATCATCATGATTTCAGTGTGCATCAGTCCTAGCAGAAACACAGTGCCTGGTAGCCTGGTGTTCAAGGCTATTGGCAGGTGCATTCACTAGTCTAATCTAGATTCTTCCCTTCATTGCTTTAAAGAATTTCAGTGGCTCACTGGTTTACTTTAATGTAGATTCAGGGGAGTTAAAATGATATTTTAAATCACATGTGGTTTTTGTCTGTACTTCAGAAGACATCAAAATCAATTTTAATGGAACAATACTGTGCTCATTTTAAATATATTTTTTAAAAAGTACTTCAAATATATACATATGTGCATACATCACACACATACACTTAGATTTGAATCAGATGACATTATAAATTTTCTTTTCATATGTCTTCCTATGAGAGGAAAAGATTCACTTGTGTATAGATTCTTCAACTCTCTTTTTGCCTGCTCTGGGCATTGCAGAAGTTGTGAATGAATAAAGGTTATTCATGCATAAATTAGGCATCTTGCTTTTTGTTCTTAAAGGGATCTTATTTTGTCTCTGGCATGCATTATTCCAGACAGTACCCTGAAGACTGTAGGTGTGTATATTTTATGGACCTACACTGTTCTAGTTATGTTTGAGTCATTTAATATATAGCTCCATCTACATGTGACATTTTAGACATCTCACAAGCTTCACAATGCTGTGGAAGAATTGAGTAAGAAAATTACAGATCTTCGTGTATGCTGTCCACCATTGTGCTCAATGGCTCAGTAGGCCAATCTATTTGTTCTGTGTTGGCATGGTAGAGTATGGATCCAGATCTCTCTATTTGTTGGAGATAAGGAATGCCTCTCTCTTCCTTTAGTTTTATTACAGGTGTCTGGTCATGTTATCATCAATAGTTCTCACCTTCTCCATTTCCTACAAGTAACTCTCTCAGAAGTTTTGTCTCTATCTGTGCTTAAATCACAGTGGTATGCTTTCCCATTAGACGGATGGTAGGGAAGTCAATATTTTATCATCTTCAAATCCATGCAGGTATCTTCTTCTTGTAAGTAAGTCACTATCACAATTTTTTTATGGGCAATTTTATTCAGAATGCAAACATTGGTAGCAAACGCACTGCTGCAACCTTAAATGGCTTCAGCTCATTTATATGCATGAGTTCACACTTCTCTCTGCTTCCTGTTCATATCCAAGCGCATGAATCGCATGCTGCAATTTTTGTCAATGGAGAGGACAATGTAAAATCTGTCTTCCATTAGCTCCAATTTGCAAGTATTTTCATTTGCCTTGATGCTTTTAGGCAAAAAATCGAACTGGATCAAAACCTATCACGTGTCTGAACAAGATGAGGTAGAGGCCCACTGAGAAACTTGGTGGAATGGATAAAGTTGAAGGAGCTTGGTTAGGACACATTTGAAGAGTAAACACAGTGAAGATATAGAAGCATATCCTTTCCCAGGATTCTCTCTGCATATCTGGTCTCTTCAACAAAATATAGACTCTGGAAGGAATAGCTGCAGAACAAAAGGTATTCTAGGGAAAAATCTGCTACAAAGCTTTAGAGATAAAAATGGAACATACTGAAAGACAATGGAATGTAGCTCCCAGGAACACAAGACTGGGAAATATTAAGAAAATCCTTTGCTAAATAAAAGACTATTGGCAGCTCTGTAGCAAGACTTTAGTGACAGGGTAACAGATAGGAAATGACAATAATGGTCTTAAAAGATGAGGTATTCATGATTCTCCTGAGCCTCTGCCTCCTTCAGCAAATCCTACCAGCGAGGGCCACCACAATTGGCACTGTGGCACACGCCTTTAATCCCAGCACTTGGGAGGCAGAGTCAGGCAGATCTCTGTGAGTTCGAGGCCAACCTGGTCTACAAAGTGAGTTCCAGGATCTCTAAGACTGTTACACAGAGAAACCCTGTCTCAGAAAAAATAAAAAAAAATAAGAATAAAAAGAAAGTTCAACCTAAACTAGGAGACTGGAAAATGAATCTTAGAGTTGTCACTGGCACAGAGTATATAAATCTCAACTTCCTAAGGACAAAGTTTTGAGATCCACGAAAGCCGGAGCATTGCTTGATGATGGAGTGATTAATGTATTTTATGCCTTCATTTTTGTGAAGAGTGTAGAGGATGGGTGGTGCAAAGCGAAGGATAAAGTAGGAATGAAAGCCCTGCAATCCATTTCAGATTCTTCCCCTCCTACTCCTTGCCTAATTGTTCCCATCACTCAAATCCAATCCATTGTCAGGTCCTTTAAGGTCGTTCTGTTTGGTTCTGGGAGTTACTTCATTGATTCACTCAGCAAGGCTTTCTGAATTGCAAAGACAGTGTGAAAAGCTTCCTACTCTCACCATATCAGACTTTCCCCTGCAGACCAACAGCTGGCAATAATCTCTATCCCTGAATGTTTACTTCTTCGGTTTCATTGCAATGCTGAGTGGTTAGGACAGGCCCCTCCTCCTGAAAGTCTGTCCACTATTTCCATAATTCTCATCTGACATTCCTGCATGGTGGTCTTGGTTCTTGTTTTATTTAACACTCAAATGTATATTACACCTCAAAATTTATCCTCCTTTCCCTTTCCTGTCATTATTTGCTAACATTCCTTTGCTTTTCTGCTGCTGTAATCCTGGCTTGTTACTCGGGAAGAATTACTGTGGTAGCTTCTGTATGTGTTCTTTCCTTCTCCTCTCCCCTCCTTTCCTCTGTGTGGATTCTTCTGGAACATAGATCTGATCTCCCCTTCTCTGAATCTGCCCCATAATAGGTATCTTCTCCCTGCTGAGTGTCTCCCTTCATGACTGAACAATGGACTAGTCTAAAAATCAAACCCAAGCATAATGATATCCAGTGGAACTAGCATTTTCTGGATCCAAGACATTTTAAAACAAAAATCCCTGTTTTAGAATCACTCAGCTCCAACAGACATCTTCTGCCTCATTGACCTGTATTTCCTCAGAGCTCAAGCCTTAGAAATTGCCAGTTGAGTAGACAGAGCCACGGGGTCTTGACAAATTATTTATACTTTGGGGCTGAGGGTAGCCCAAGTCCACTGAATGCTATTTCTTAGTGGTATAACAACTGAACAAACCAAAACTTTTTGAAGAAGAGGGATAAGTAACAATGTTTATGTAAATAATAATGTCAGCTATTAGTTGGAGTTTTAGTTTTATAAAATCTGAAGAATTTTTGGATGTTTTTAATTGATTTCACTATTCTAATGGTATCATGGATTATAAAAATGTATGCTTAATAAACTTAAAAGTTTTCCATATCGCAAATAACAAGTTCATTTTAATAGCACTTTAAGTGAATATGAAAAACAAAAAAAAAAGATTGAAAGAAAACCTGCTTGTGATTTTAATATCACCTAAAATTGCTGGCCAGTAATCTATGCTCAGAATTGCTCATTACGTGGATTCTTTCCCAGTGATTTTTGAGGGACAACTTTGCCAAGTATTTTAGTTCCAGGACTCAAGTGTTTGCATAATTTCAAATTTCTGTTATAACTATCTTTTGATATTGAACCACAAAATTCTCAAAATGTCTGCCAATTGTGAAATGGATAAGCAATAGATCAAAAATCTGTAATTTTTGAAATGTCCTGAAGCTCTCAGGTGAGCTTACCAAATAAGAATTCTCCTGAGTCTAGGGAGAACACTTTCTGATAAGTAGGCTCGGGCTTAACACTATGCAATACCACCCAAGGCCAAGACTAAGGTGAAAGCAGAGAATTGGGGGTAGTTGTTGGGCTCTTGCACAATGGTTAGTGCCATGCTCTGAGATGGGGACCTGGGAAGCCTTGTCACCAAGAAGTACAGGTGGTCCTGGTGGGAGGTGTTAGAGACCACACTCTTTGTGTCATCATGAGAAGGAACCAAAACTAGTTACATGCACAACCATAACTAGAAACATGGTTGTTTCTAAAAAAAAAAAGTAATAGTAGGGTCAGGGTAAATAGCTTCTATAGCCCTCCTTGGGCATTGCTGTGCAGTTATGGACTATAGAGACAGCGGGTCTGGAAATCGACTTTATGTTCTCATCAATACTCTGGCTAAGAGCTGGAATATCATTACTCTAAATATTTTGACAACTGGCAATGGGACTAACCAAACAATTAGGCTGTTTTGAAGGATTGAAAGGGCTGAGTAGATTGATTTCTTACCAAAGAATCAGTAATTCTGATTTCATAGTATTTTTTCCATGAATCTTCAAATAATGGGAGTGTGAACCAGAACAAAACAAGATGGACAAGTGGGGGAATATCTTAGAAACTTTGTCAACTTGGAGGGGGGAGTGGGCTTCAAACTCACTTATTTTTTTTAACAGTTAAATAAATAGAAAGTCCTTCACGTTTATTCCATAGGTGTCTCCTGTGCTGTTCACCATGCATAAGCAAACATTTAGTCAGTATCTTCTTTGAAAAATAGTATTAATTTATAAAATTTTGAAAAAAATATTTGCTTTTCTTTCATATTTATTTTTTGAGGATTTCTACATAAGTACTATACACAATCATTTCTATCACATCTCCCTCCTCAGCCTCATGTGTCCTTCTGATTACCTTTCAGATTTGTATCCTCTTCTCATTTATTATTGTTACATATGTAAACACATATATGCATATATAAATACCACCTGCTGAGTCCATTTAGTATTTGGGGAGGATCAACTCACAGTTAACACAGATGTTAGAACAGTATTTGTGTTTTTGCTCATGGTAAATTACTATGCTACTTTTGAAAATGATAATGGAAGATTTTACATATGTATTTATATATATATATATATATATATGAATTTATTGGGTGAATGTGTATATATAATAAGCTGAAATTAAAGGCATTTGCACTAATGATTTTTTAAATGTATTTACCAATATAAAATAGAAGCCTTTAAATGGGCTTGCTTTAAAAATTCAATTACTTTCGAGTTGTTAGAACATTGCAACTTGAATTTTAATGATGCCTCTTCCTAATCCTCCATGAGCAGTAATTGGGAATATTGCCCTTGTACCAACTGCAAATGAGGCCAGGCTGACAAATGATTTCATGTTCCAAGATTTGTCTCATCCATTTATTTTTGGGTTTCAATCATGCTTTTCTTTATGCATACTCATCAAGCATTTTTAATAGCTCAATGCAGAGTAAGGGTTTCTTATGTTATCATCATTTAGTATCCCATAAAAGCGTTTTAAAAATAAAATCTTTCAAACGTCTAGTCTTTCATTTTTTTTCCCCAATAAAAACCAGTGACCTTAAAGACATTTGTTCTGGCAGTTGGTTTAAAGATGGGAGAGATTAAAGCCAACAATACAGAAGAATATAACCTACAGGAAAGCAACCGAATGCTGAATTTGAAATCGCAAGGAATACCGTTTTTACTTTCCTGCTACCTCCAAAACTAGTTTTCATGAAAAGGACAGTTCTGTTCAGATGATTATGGTGTAGTCTATTGAATACAGACACCTTTCATGTGGCAGTGGGCACTACACGGTCACTAAACTTCCAACCCCAGAGTGCAATCGAAATCAATGTTTTATTACAGAAACAAAACTGAAAGAAAACTGAACTGTTCAGCAACATCAAAGAAAGAGTGGTGGAATGGTTGTCTACTACTAGAGAGAGAGAGGGAGATCCTCCGTTCTAGCTCCATGACAATTCTCCTTTGATATGGCTGTCAGTAGACACCTCACAGCCACATGGGGAGAAGTTTCTTTTTTGTACTATAAGAAAATAAGTAATTACTTATATTACCCTTTGTAATCTGTAAATCTGGAAAGAAAGGGAAATCCAAGAGTCCTATGTTGGCTACTTTCTGTTGCACACAAATCTCAGAATTCTGCTTGAGTAGCTTTTAAAACTATATCTCAATCTTATAGTAGTAATTATTTGCTTCTCTATTAGCCTTCTGTCTTTCTTTTTTTCTAAAAACTTGTTCCCCAGTATGTTGATGTTAAGATGTGTTGAGACTTTTCTTTTAAGAAATTATGCCCAGGATTTGGACTGTAGCTCAGTGGATAGAATGCTTGCCTCTCATTCAAGAATTGGATTTGATCCCCAGTACAGAATAAACGAGACATGCTAGCACAAGCTTGTAATCCTGGCACTTAGCATGTAGATTCAAGAGGATCAGAAGTTCAAGCTCATCCGTAACTACACAGGAAGTCTGAGGTCAGCCTGGGTTTTATGGGACACTGGCTGTCCTGCTAGCTCCAAAGATCCACCCGTCTCCATCTGTGCTGGGGTTACAGATGCTCGCAGCCTCTCCAGCCTTTTACGTAGATGATAGGGATCTGAAGCCAAGTCTTCATGCTTGAGTGGAAAATACTTGACTCACTGAGCCATCTCCCCAGCCTCTGAATGTGCTTAGCTTTATAATTTATTGTTAACCAAACTACATATCTTTATATAGGTCTTCATATTGTCCTTTATAAGGACTGAAAGATGATTGGTGTAAGCATTTCCACATTACCAAAGTGTTCACCTATCCTGTCAAGTGTCACAGGCTCTCTTATTCTATTACTCCCTTCCTTCAATCACTACTATCACAGATGTGTGTTTGACAGAACCTTTGTCTTGCCATAGAGTGACTACTGGAATTTGCAAAGTGACTTGTGTGGTTTCACATCTGCTAAGAAATTTATAAAAACTAATTACTCATTTAATTATAAAATCAGATCCAGAATGACATCATCATTCTGTTTATCTTCATTTTACAGAGGAAGATACACATAGGTGAAGAGTATGTATACAACTTTCCTTAGTCATTCAGCTAAGTGGTGGCCATGCTGTCTTGTTCTAGTGCTGTGCTGTTTGGGAGAGATGAACATCCCTTCTAAGAACTTGGGTCATGTCTCATAGTCTCAGATCTGTAGACTATATAGGGGTACTAACCACACTTCTTAGATGGGGTTGGAGAAGCTGGATTCCTTTTTGCAAAGAGTGTTCCAGAAAGGTAAACCAGATTCCTTTTGGTGCAAGGTTTGCTGCGTGGATTCCCACTTCTCAGTCTTCACTGATTGTCAATCTCATGACTTCTATATTCATTCTCCAATACTGTCTGCACATGTGCTGTGGTAGTTTGAATATAATTGCCACCATAAGCTCCTAGGGAGTTACTACGAGGAGGTGTGGCTTTGTTTGAGTAGGTATGGCTTTGTTGGAGGAAGAATGTCACTGTGGAGGTGGGCTTTGAAGTCTCATATATGTTCAAGCCACGCTAAATGTCTCAGATTACTTCCTGTTGCCTTGGAGTCAAGGTGTAAGAAGTCCCAGTTCCCCCTCTAGCATCATGTCTGCCTGCACAGCACCATGTAACACCATGATAGTGGAATAAAACCTTTGAAAATGCAGGCCACTCCCATTAAATGCTTTTCTTTATAAGAGTTGTTGTGGTTGGGATGTCTCTTCATAGCAATTGAAACCCTAAGACATGATTATATGCTAAGCAGGTTCTATGCATGCGACAATGATGGCCTCCTCCACACTAAATGGAGTGAGCATTGTAGCAGATGTGAGTGAACCTGGTATGGGCCACTGAGGACCTAAGTTTGCCTTGTTAGCTTACTTGACCTTGACTCTCAATTCAGTTGTCTGGACTGTGGGCCTAGGGAGATGTTCAGTCAGTAAAGTGTTTGTTGTGTGAGCATGCATACCTGGGTTTGATTCCTAGAATCCACATATGAAAATAAGGCTGGGTGTGCTACTACACACCTGTTGTCTCAGCACCAGGGAGTTCCCTGAGCTCACTGATATCCAGCCTAACTTACCAGACTAGTGACAAGCCAGTAAGAAACTCATTCTCAACCAGAATTTAGAACATGCCTAAAGATATTTAAGGCTATAGTCTAGCTTCCACAGGGATACATCTTGCACACACACACACATGCACACACACATGCACAAATCTGAAAAGTGTTAGTGCTGAATTTCTATTAATTTTAACATTTATTTAAATTCTCTATACAAACCCACCAAAAATTATAATGCTTGGAAATACCAGGTGTAGCACAAGGACATAATCATTACTTGTTTATATAAAATCTAAAATTCCCTTTAAAAATATCCCTGATAAGTTTACAAATGAAACTGAGAGGTTCAAACAATCTGAACTGTCTAGGGTGAGCTGACAAGTTTATGGTACCCCGTGGATCTGTAACACCTTCCTGTTGTTTGGACCTGCTAAAACTTTTAGTGTGGGTCACCTAAAGGCTGCACATCTTGATCCAAAAGAATGAGTCCAATTCTTTGCCTCGTCTACCTCTCAGCTGCCTTTTGACCCAATATAACATGAAACCTAACCTTTTCCCCGGACCCTGGGCATCTTCCCTTGCATCCACCCACAATCTTGGCTACTGTTAGCCTACAAAACTGCCCTCTCTGTGCTTCTTTTTCATCATTTGTCACTGACTATAAATATCAGTGCCCACTTAGGGTGTGCTGTGAGTCTTAAATTAGTAAATATTTATAGAGAAGCTGGAACTTGTTAAATACTACACAGCTGAGTTTTCAATGTGTGTTCAATCTCAGGATGTCTGTCATATAAAACACGTCACCTTGTCTTAGGGTTTTTTTTATGTAAAGAGACAGGATACCATGACCCTTATAAAGGAAACCTTTGATTGGGACTAGCTTACAGTTCAGAGGTTTAGTGCATTATCATCACGGCAGGAAGCATGGCAACATGTATGCATGGTGCTAAAGAGAAGCTGTGAGTTCTCCATCTAGACAGGCAGGTAGCAGGAAGAGAAAGTGACACTGGACCTCATTGGAGCTTCTGAGACCCCAAAGCCTACCCCCAGTGACACATTTCTTCCAACAAGGCCACATCTACTTCAACAAAGCAACATCTCCTACTAGTGCCACTCTATGAACTTATGAAGGCCACTTTCATTCAAAACTCCACAGTCAACTCCCTGCCCCCATAATAATGCAAAACTGCATTCAGTCCTACTTCAAAAATCCCCATCTATATTCTTTCCCAGTCTCCATGATGTTTAAAAGTCCAAAGTTCACAGTCTCTTCTGAGACTCAGTGCAACCTCTTAATTGCAATGCTCTGTGAAATCAAAATGAAAAGATCACAGACTTTCAAAATACAGTGGCATAGAATATACATTACCATTCCAAAAGGAGCACAGTGAGGGAATATTAGACTAAATCAGAATTAAAAATCAGTTGGGCAAACCCCACACTCTTCTATTCCATGTCTGACGTCAAAACACTCTTCAGATCTCCAACTCCTTTCATCTTTGTTGCCTGCAGGAACTCTTTAACTCTCTAAGACCAGTACCACACCTGGTCAACAACTTTCCTCAGCTCTGGTATCTCCAATATCTTGGGGTTCCTAAGAATATTCAGCCTTCATCATCACTGCTTCATGCAATGACCTCTCTGCTGGACCTATAGGCAAGGACATCTCTGCCACACACCTGGCCTTAGTGGCTTTCTTTGGTGGGAGAAGAAGATTCCATAATCCTTTCTTGTATTCTTTACTCTTAAACCAGAAACCATGTGGCCAAAGCTGCCATGTTCTGCTGCTTGTAGGGGTTGGAACTTGGGCCCCTCATTCAACTACATTTTCACCAGTTTTCTGTTTATGATGGTTCCCATTATGACTGAAGTTTAGCTATCTTGGAACTGGATCTGCAGATTAGGCTGGCCTCCAAACTTAGAGATCTGTCAGCCTCTGCCTCCCATGTATTTGAAATAAAGGCATGCACTACAAGACTTAAGCTTTTCTTTAATTCCTTTTCTGCAAGTTAGCTGTGTAGGATCTTGTCTAGCTATTGGCCATTCAGCTCTTTATTAAACCAATCGCAATGATACATCTTTACAGTAATAAAGAAATATTCTGCAACAGTCCTCAAATCCTCATAAAAACCATATGGAGAAGACTAGAAGTGATTTCCCTGAAAGGGAAATCTACAGAAGATATTAGGAATCAGGACTGGTGGGATGCTCCTTAAGTTTGTATTAGAAAACTGGAGTGCATTGAATGAGATCAGAACGTCTCTGTATTCAGTTGTCTTACAGCTGTCTCCAGAGTTATGAGCATCCCTTTGAACTTGGATGCAGATCTGGGCTAGGAGAGTAGTCCTGTGTTTCAGGCCTTTTTGATTCTTCTATTTCTCTTGTGCTAGTTTTTTTTTGTCTATTAATGAGTACATTGAGCTGGACTTCATTCATCCATATGGCATTCACATTTACTGTCAGTCACTGAGCTTAAAAAGTAGAGGTAGAAACACTGTACAATCCCTGACTGAGAGAAGCTTTCAACTGTGTGCAGTAGGCAGATGTTTCTGACAATTAAAATTATGGAATTATAATAATAAATGTACAAAGTACCATTGAAATGCAAGAAGGAAGCATAGACTGCAGCAAGCATAGAATAAATTTGTAATAGAGCAAGTAATATTTAAATCTTGTCTCAATTCCCTGCATATCAGACCATATTAGCCCATGGACAAGTATAAAAGCATGCATGCATACAAATACCTGGTATGTTATGGGATAAAATTGTTTGGTTGTGACTATAAAATAGCATGTCCCAAGGCTTTTTAAGGATCACGGAAGCTGAGAAAGATAGGTTAAATTCAGTTGTAAAAGGCCTCTTATAACAATTCTTGTTAATCTATACACAGAAATTTTAAGTAGGAAATTTGGATTGCACAAAATTTGGTTTCAGTTGAGCAATCTGGTAGTAGACAGTTTGAAAAGCAGAGGTTAGTCTAAAGCACTCCATAAGGCAGACAAGAAATGACAAGGGACCAGATTTTAACATTGAAACCATAAGAGAAATAGATATTTGAAATAGAATTAAGATATATTTTAATCATGATTTAGAAACTGATAGAAGTTTGATTAGGAAGAATAAAATCAGTGATCTCTTACACAATATGCTGACTATAGCAAATAATAATAATAATAGATGTATTATATACTTTCGAAATTTCTAAGAAAGTAGATTCTAAGTGTAGTTACCACAAAGAAGACATTTGAAATAGTAATTCAATAATCTAATGTTATTCAAAAACATGCATAGTTTAAGACATATTGTACATATTAATCTTAATATATACAACTTTTATTAAGTAAAACAACATAGTTAAAAGCTTCCAATGAAGAGAAGCATATTAGAGAAACAGGGGCCACTGTGATAGGTGAGAGCTTCAGCTTGAGTGTACTAGTGGAGGGTTATTTTGTTCATACGGAAGAGCAGGAGGCTCAGAATGAGACCCATGGATCTACTGTGAATGTGAGAGCTTTGGGGGGTCTCTGGGGGGGTCTCTGGGGGGTCTCTGGGGGGTCTCTGGAGATAGAACTGGGCTTCTTAAGTCATTCCACTTTAATCGGAGCCCTGCATCTAGAGTTCAGAGGAGAGATAAATGCTCAGGATTCTGTAGAGGAGCAAAGGTTGCGAAAGCCACACGATATATAAAATTCACGGAAGAAAGCTTCTGAGAGAAAAAGACAAAGAATTAAACTAAAATAGTGGGAAACACAGACTTGGGGTCCACAGTTTACAGACCAGATATTTGAATTCAAATTCAAGATAGAAAAAGAAATGGATACATTAGAATCAATGCAACCTGATATTAAATCAATACGAGTGAGAGAACAAAGGACTTTGTGTGTGTGTGTGTGTGTGTGTGTGTAAGACTGAAGCCAAAGCTATTGGCATTAATACTATTATTGTTGTTTTTAATGGTACTATTGATTATGATAATGGTTAACATTTATAATAAGTGTCTGTGTCTCTCTCTTCAAGGCCAGCTCCATCTACCACAGCCTTTGCTAAAGTCAAGCTGAAAACCAACATGAGAAAGGTTTCTTTCTCTCCCCTCCTAACACTGTCTTTCTGGTTGGATTTGTTCACAAATTCTCCAGACTTTGAAGTCACAATCTTTCTTTCATGTGTAATCAGCTTCACACCCTGTCTTTCTTTGATCTTATAATAGTTTATGTTTCTCAGATGTAGGTGAAAACGAGACAAGGTGATATATACAGAGGTTTCTTCGGAGAAATATCTGTAAAATATTAGAGTTGGGAATTAAACTGGAAAAGGTGGGCAGACCCTTCAGACTGATGGGGGTCGACCTCACTTCAGGAGAAGAGGAAGAAAAATTGGATCACCAAGACCACAGACTATAGAACAGGAAAATAAAAATGTATTCAAGATCATGGCAAGTCTTTTTAGACAATTACTATTTGAATGTAGACCATAGTCTCTCACCATTAATCACTCATTGACTAGGAAGAATCTAGTAAGAGTGGAATGAATATTTACACAGAGATGAGCCCCAAATAACAGAGGTCATCTGTGCACAGTGGTCACAGGTACTGTCAGTGACTCATGACACTTTTCCCTGAGTGTTCTAATGGCACATATATTCTAAATCAAACAAAAAAAACTCAGTGTGTGAAGTCCCACACCATTGTCAATTATTTTACTTGTGACCAAATTGTATTCCAATCCCTTTCTTGACTACCAGTGTATCGCTGTGTCCTTAACACAGAAGATTATTTTCCTAAACACAGCCATATTTTGTAGCAGTTCTGAGTGGGTTTGTTTGTGCATGTGAGTGCAGTACCCACAGAGGCCATGAAAGGATATCACATCCTCTGGAGTTGGATTGTTATGAGGTGCCTGACATAAATGATAAACTGAACTTGAATCTTCTGAAAGATCCGTACATGTTCTTGACTTCTGAGCCATCTCTCTAGCCCCTTAGTTGATATTTTGGGCTTTTTCTTTGAACTTATCTCTCAAGTTCAAGATAAGGCTCTCAACAGATTGTTAGAGCAACCATAGAATGCGTGTCTGGCTTTCAGAAAGATAAAATCAAATTAAGTCTTCATAGAGCAGATATGATAGAAGATGGTCAGTGACTCCATAGAAAGAGGAAGAATGACATCGCAAGCTATTATGTGTGTGCCTCTTCTCTAACCATTTCCACTCCAATTAGGTTTTGAGATAACCCTCTAGCCCGAGACCTATTTCTGTATGTTTAATCTACTTTGCCTTTGGGTTCGTTATCACAGCAGTCAAATGACATTGACTAATGTCTGCAATCCATAAGTAGGAAACTCAGAAATGTGAAATGGGCTGCAGGACAAACAAGCAAGGACCGTGTTCTGGAGCTACATGGAAGAGGAGCCCTAGAACAAGTCGCTCAAAGAAGCAGGTTTTCGTCTGGCAGCCATGAATAACCAAGAGTTACTAACCATACCAGACAGTGAAGACTAGACTTAAACACAGCTCATTTCAGTTTGTTCTGGTTTACCCTTGAACTCTCACTGTCTTGGGCTAAAAAAAAGATACAGTGACAAAAGAAAACAAAGGAATATAGAAGGGAAAGATATCCAAGCTGCTTCTCACATTGTGGTGAAAGTCAGCCAAACATCTTACCTTCTGTGGTTTCTCCTTTTTTACATTTCATTACTATTTTGAATATCTTATTATCACAGACATTTTTGGATAGAGCCTCCAAAACATTTCTTTGATGTTTTAGTTAGTTTTCCATTGCTATAACAAAATACCTGAGACAAGATGTTACTGGAGTTTCCAGGGTCAAAGCCTGGGTCTTAGCAGCCCTAACAATTTAGGCTTGGCCATCCATCCTCAATGAGTCAATGATACAGAGATGTAATCATGAAAAACAGAAAAAGGCTTAGTCAGTGTGGCCACATTGAGAAGAGAAGCAAACAAAGAGGCACATTGACCCTTCATGTCCCTCTTTGGGAACCTAACTTGAAGTTTAGATTTCTTATTCTTTTAATTCTTTTTATGATTTATTTTTATTTGTTTGTGTGTGTATGTACACACACATGTCTGTGTGTTTGTATTGGTGTATGTGTATGTGTGAGTGCATATTACATGTGTGTATTGGAAGTCAATCAAAGGAATTGAATTCCCTGGTGTTGGTGTTCCAGGCAGTTGCTAGTCACCCAATGTGGTTACTGGGAACCAAACTCGGGTTCTCTGCAAGAATAGTTAAGTGTTTTTATCTGCTAAGCCATTCCTCTAGCTTAGAAGTTTAGGTTTAAATAGAGAGCAATAGATATGCACAACAGCAATTATCCATCATTGGTGTGTGGTCTTACCCATCAACTTCTCAGGACTCTGCACAATCTCTTTACTGGAGCCAAATCCCCTTCAGTGGCTGGAGAAAGTTGGGTTTATTTGGAGCAGTTCTGTCATTTGTCTGATAACCAAACAGGGGGCACACAGTTCTTGTAGGAATGAGTTTCCAATGTATGAATTCATGGGGACATAAGCAAACTATAGCACACAGGGAATGCCAGGGACTCCTTAGAGGGACATTTTGTTTTGTTCTCTCTCTCTCTCTCTCTCTCTCTCTCTCTCTCTCTCTCTCTCTCT
>JABTXL010008488.1:7158349-7213118 GCA_025134845.1 Neodon shergylaensis
TCTCTCTCTCTCTCTCTCTCTCTCTCTCTCTCTCTCTCTCTCTCTCTCTCTCTCTCTCTCTCTTTCTTTTCTCATATATTGATTTCCAAACACAGTTTCCCCTCCTAGGCCCAAATCCTTATACCAATGCTGGGTGAGGCAACTCAACAGAAGGAAAGGGGTCTCAAAAGCAGGCAAAATAGCCAGAGACATTCCCTACTCTCACTGTTAGGAGTCCCACAAGAACACGAAGCTGCACAACTGAAACATATATGCAAAGGGCCTAGGTCAGTCCCATGCAGGCTCCCTGGCTGTTGGTTAACTCTCTGTGAGTCCCTATGAGTTCAGATTAATTGATTCTGTTAGTCATGTTTTTGTGGTGTCCTTGACCCCTCTGGCTCCTGCAATCCTTCCTTCGCTTTTGCAGAAATTAGTCTGCTGGTCTACTATTTTAGGCTCTGATCTACTAGTATAGCAGAGTATCATTAGGGATCATTTCATTGATTGCTTTTTTCCCAGTCAATTTGACTCTGTCCCAGGTCTCTGAGCCATCCAATCTCTGGTTGTCAGGTGTGGGCTCCTTCTTATGGTGTGGGTTTCCAGCTGCACCAGTCATTGGTTGGCCACTCGCACAAGTTCTGCACTACCTTTACCCCAACACACCTTGTAGGCAATAAATTGTAGATCGAAGATTTTATGGCTGAGTTGGTGTCTGAGTCCCTCCATTGGGAGTCTTGCATGGTTATAGAAGATGGTTTGTTCAGGCTCTATATCCATCATTTCTGGAAGTCTTTGCTAGGGTCACCCTGGTAGATTCCTGGGAGTTTCCATTCCACTAGGTTTCTACCTCACTGCTGAAATGTTCTATCAGTCCCAGTCTCTCTTACTAGTCCCTTCCCTCACTTCTGATCCCTCTTGCTCTCACTGCAACCTGCCTCCAGTTCGCCCACAAAGTCTATTCTATTTCTCCTTCCCAGAGTGAGTCATGCATTCTCCCCTTGAGCCCTCACTGTTATTTATCCTCTTTGAGTCTAAGGATTATAGTATGATTATCTACTACAGATAATATACACTTAAAAGTGTGTACTTACCATGCTTGTCTTTCTGTACCTGGGTTACCTCACTGAGGATGATTGTTTATTTAGTCCATCCACTTGCCTACAAATTTCAAGATGTCATTATTTTAACAGCTAAGTAACACTAAATTGTGTAAAATGTACCACATTTTCTTTATCCATTCTTTGGTTCAGGTACATCTAGGTTGTTTTCAGTTTCTAGTTATTACAAATAAAGCTACAATGAACATAGTTGAGCACATGTCCTTGTGGTAAGATGGAGTATCATACCCAGGGATGGGATAGCTGGATCTTGAGGTAGATTGATTTCCAATTTTCTGAGAAATTACCATATTGATTTCCATAGTGGCTGTACAAATTTTGCACTTCCAGCAGCAATGGAGGAGTGTTTTTCTTGCTGCACAACCTTACAGGCATGAACTATCATTGGTAATTTTTACCTTAGCCATTTTGACAGATGTAAGATGGAATCTCAAAGTCACTTTTATTTGCATTTCCCTGATGGCTAAGGATGTTGGACCATTTCCTTAAGTTTTTTTTTGTTGTTGTTATTTGAGATTCTTCCATTTAGAATTATCTGGTTAAGTCTGTACCCCACTATTTAATTGGATTATTTGGTTTGTTTATGACTAGTTTCTTAAATTCTTTATATACTTTGGATATTAACCCTCTATCAGATGTGGAGTGGCAAGAATCTTTTCTCATTCTGTGGACTAACTTTTTGGCCTCTTGACAGTGTCCTTTGCCTTACAGAAACTTTTCAGTTTCATGAAGTCCCATTTATTGATTGTTGATCTTGGTATCTGTGCTATTGGTTTTCTGTTAACGAACTTGTCCCCTCTGCTAATGTGCTATCCACATTCTCTTCTGTCAGGTTTGGTGTATCAGGTTTTATGTTGAGGTCTTTGATCCATTTGGACTTGAGTTTTGTGTAGAGTGATAGATATGGATCTATTTGCATTCTTTTACATGACAACATTCAGTTAGTCTAGCACCATTTAACAAAGATTGTTTTCCCCATATCTATGGCTTATTTATCAAAAATCAAGTGTTCAATAGGTGTGTGGATTCATTTCTGGGTCTTTGATTTGATTCAATGGAACAATCTGTCTGCTTTTATTTCCAATACCATGTTGTTTTTAGTACTATAGTTTTGTAATATAGCTTGAAATTGGGGGAATGATACCTCTGGAAGTTCTTACATTGTCTAGGGTTGTTTTTTGCTATCTTGTTTCGTTTTTGTGTTTCATGTGAAGTTGAATTTTGTTCATTCAAGATCTGTAAGAATTGTGCTGGAATATTGATGGGGATTTCTTTGAATCTGTAGATAGCTTTTGATAAGATGGCCATTTTTATTATTGTTAATCTTACTGATCCATGAGTGTAGAAGATATTTCTCTCTTTTGATATCTGATATCTTCCTTACTTTCTTTCTTCAAAGGCTTGAAGTTATTGTCATCCAGGTCTTTCAGTGCTTGATTAGAGTTACCTTAAGATATTTCATATTATTTGTGGATATTGTAAAGGGTGTTGTTTCTCTGATTCCTTTCTCAGTCTGTTTGCTAGTTTGTCATTTGTATAGAGGATGGCTACTAATTGTGTGTGTGTTTGTTTGTTTCTTTTGTTAATCATGTATCCAACAACTTTCCTGAAGGTGTTTATCAGTGGTAGGAGTTCCCTAATAGAATATTTGAGATCGCTTATATATGCCATAATATTGTCTACAAATAGTGATACTTTCACTTCTTTCTTTCCAATTTGTATCCCCTATCCCCCTGTTCTTGTCTTATTATTCTAGCTAGAACTTCAAATACTGTATTGAACAGAAATGGAAAGAATGGACAGCCTTGTCTTGTTCCTGATTTTAATGGAATTGCTTTGAGGTTTTTTTTCCATTTAATTTGATACTTGCTGGGGGCTGGAGAGATGGCTCAGTGGTTAAGAGCATTGCCTGCTCTTCCAAAGGTCATGAGTTCAATTCCCAGCAACCACATGGTGGCTCACAACCATCTGTAATGAGGTCTGGTGCCCTCTTCTGGCCTGCAGACATACACACAGACAGAAAATTGTATACTGTAAGCATAATAAATAAATAAATATTTTAAAAAAATTTGATACTTGCTATAAGATTATTGCAAATTGCCTTTATTAAGCTTAGGTATATACCTTATATTATATACCCAATAATTTTATCATGAAGTGAGTGTTATATTTTTCCAAAGGCTTTTCAGCATTAATGAGATTATCGTGTGTATTTTTTCTTTCAGTTTGTTTATAAAGTAGATTACATTGACAGATTTTTGTATGTTGAACCATCCCTGCATCTCCAGATCACTGTGGGTGATCTAGCAGAGTGTATCCACCGAAGTTGGGGGTGGGGCATAATGATGAGAGGGAGAATAAATATTGGGGATAATGTGAGGAGGCACCTAGAGAGTGAAGGAGATTTCCTGGTGGCCGCCTATCTGGAGTTATGGCTGCTATGTGGTCTCTGGTCCAGCAGCGAGTCTCTGTTCAAGTTCTCCTATCTGTTCTTCTGGCACAAGAAGTCTGTTTTCATGGCTGGCATAGCGTGTACCTGTTCTTCAAACTGATATGGCTTGCACCTGTTCTCTCGATAGACCAGCTTAATTAACCTTAACAAGATAGATTAAAACCAAAACTAATAGGGACAAATTAGCAAGCAAATGATTGGCTCCAGTTTTTTTTTTTTGCTTAATTTTAATTTAAAATTTATTTCAATTTCTTAATATTGGGTGGGTTCCCATGCCTTGGTGTGCCTGTGGAAGTCAGTGGATAACTTTGGAGAGTCACTTCTTTCTTTACTTCTTTACGTGGGTTCTGGGATCCAACTCGGGTAGACACGTTTGCATTATACTTTACCTACTGAGCCATCCTGTTGAAACTTCTTCATTAATGTTATGTTTTATCCTTTGTCCATAATGTTAAATGGAATCTGAGGTCTCTGGTTAAGTCAAAAATTTCTGCTTGACCTCTTATTAGTCTGAAAGACAACTAAATATTTGACTTCCCTAAATTTCCATGTCCTTATCTGTAAAATGAAGGAAATCTTGCTCTAATTCAGTGAGGAAAGGTATAGAAATTACCACAACTGAACAATGATGAATAGAACATAGCCAGGATCTGGTAAGCAAAAACAAGGAAGCCAGGCTAAAGCCTAGTCCTCATCACTAGGTCCTGAACAAACACTCAGCTTCTTTACTTGTAAAAAGGTATGGGCATATTTCACTTCATATGTCTGATGAAGATTAAAGTAACACATTTTAGTAAGGTGTAAATAATAGACTAATTGTTAAAATGTCTCAGAATAGAATCATCACAAGGCTAAACATCCACAAATTGTTTTTTTTCCCTTAAAGGTATTATATTGATATGTTTTCAAATCAACATGTCTATACAAGGTCTTTGCAAAAATGTTTGCAGAAAATTGATTTTATCATCATCTTTTACTTTGTAACTCTTTATGAAAGCTAACAGCACAAATTAGTGGGTTCACTGTGCCATTTTTATTAATACTTATATGCATATATACAATATATGTGCATTGATTATAGAAAATATTTTGAATTTTAGAGAAGAGTCACTTTTTCAAAAGTGAAAATTTCACACCAGAATAACTGAGAATTTCCTTAAGAATTTTTTTAGATATCAGGTATTATAGTTTATTTTTATTTTTAAAAATCTGTCATTTTAATATTTCCTGAAATTGAGACAAATGTGATTTATGTGTACTGACAAACTGAATATTGAAGGGTCTACTTAGCGACTGCACTTCAGTTTTACATTGAGATAGTTACTACCTTTTAAATGGAAATAACCTTCATACTAGTGAAGCTCTAACACCCTTTAATCTTCTATCTCTTTGCAAGATAATAGTTGGAGAAACTGCCGTGTTTTGCCTACAGTTAGCAACAAGGGATTTTGAAAACCAGGAAAAAACTATTTTAACTGGAGACTGTTGCTATATAAACCCACTGGTACGCCGAACTGTCCGATTTCTTGGTATGTATCCATGGACTTACTTTAATATAATAATAATCATACATAAGACAACTTTTAAGATGACCCGGATGTAATTTCCACATTAAGAAGGAATGACTGTAACCCCTGAATATTATTTTTTTTTAGAAAATAGCATGTATACAATTAAACTAAATGACTTAGTGTGTATATAAAGTTACAAAATGAATGCATGATGAGTAATATCCTGAGTGGTGACGTGGCACAAGGAGGAATATCATATTTAATACACTGTTCTCCTTGCACTAGTCCTGAGCTGGTTTTCATGGAAACTGAGTTATAGTGACATTTCTGTTAGAAAACAAGAGACACTGATACTTTAACGTTCACCATGAAAAGGTCAACACTTAACAAAATGGCAAATTACTAAGCATCCTTGTAATTCAATAGAAATGTAGAGAAACCCAGTTTTATTGGACAACCAAGTTTACTGTAAATTATCACTTCCTGATGTGTTAGATTAAAATGACCACACTGTGTGTATTAAAAAGCATGCAAGATGAATTTTGATGAACACTGAGAGATTCACCAAGGAGCTTGCAACTTTTCAGTGTGTGTCTCATGTTGTGGGGCTCAAGATGAAAACTTTGGAGACAGAAAACAGCACACTGTTCCATAGCTGCTACACAAGAGACGAGACATAGAAAAATCAGGACCATAGGCAGCTCTGAAGGCTAAGGGTCTTTATTTGGAAAACTGAACCTTTCACTAGCATCAAATTAGGTATCTCCAAAGCCCCCAGGTATCTTTTGAAGGAATATTATATAAAATATATAAATATTCTATAATAAATAAATATTATGTAAAATGATATAAAATACTCAGATTTAAGGTGTATATATATATATACACCTTAAAATTTTTTTATATAAGTAATGTGCTCTTGACACATTTCTCTTCGAAAGTGATCCATTTAATAATAAAATAAGTAATGATCAATGGCATCTGTTGCATCTGCAAAACTAAAAGTACTTGAAATCAATACTTTCCTAAGAACTATTGAACCAAGTCGGTTGTGTCGTTGAAGAAAACATTCTCTGCATTGGCCTGCATTTGTGAAGAACATGTACCACAAAGTAAAGTGTGGCCACTACTCGACATGTTTCTTACTGATTATATACATTTTCTTTCACTTCATTCCCATGGTGACCTGAAGTTTCAAATCTGTAGTAAGAAAATGAAAGCCTGTCACTAAAGCCACACTGCATAAAGAGATTGCACTTTGCATAGGTACTCTGTGCTTTCTGTCAAAAGGGTGTTTGTGCCTATGAGATCCCACTTTGAAAATGATCTGTGCCATCAACAGCAATACCGGCTTTGGACCTGAGACACTGACGTTTTAATTTTAAGACATATTTGGGAACTTTTCAAGTATCAAGAGACATTTCTATATTCTTCTCAAATATTTCTATTTTAAACAAGGGACCTATTAACACTAGATAAAAAGAGCAGTTTAGTTAAGAAATGAGTACATCTTAGCCTACATTTCAAAGGAGTACAGATGTAGATGCCAGGGCTTAGCTTTGAGGTTTTTGAAGGACAGCTTATGTACGCCTCAGTTTGCTACCTTCTCTGCCTCTTCTGAGTTTCTGCCTTTCACAGCCTTTCCTTGGTGTGATTCATGGCGACTGCTAAGAATCAGGAAAGGAATTCGTGCTGTTTTCTTTTGAAACTTAAAGTAGAAAAATCAATGTTTCTATCACCTTGACATTTGGATACTCAGAGTTTTGTTATGTGTATATTTTTGTGCATAAAGAAATCTTACATAATATTTTGAAGATAAAAAAAATCCATGGATCTAATACTGGAAAATTATTTAATCTTTTGCAACTTTCACAATGACTTTCCAATACAACAGCCAGTCGTGATGGAAGGCTCAGAAAAACAAACAGTTCCAAAATGTACAACTAAGAAGGAAAAAAAAACATTTATTTATGTAAATAAAATCAATATGGTTTTTCAATAGGCCAATTTTTTGGGAAATATTATTTTGCTGTAAGTTTAAAAATCCTTGGAGATAGAGAAATGGCTCAGAAGTTAAAAGTACATTCTGCTTCTACCATGACTTGGGTTTTATTCCCAATGCCCACATCCAGTGACTCTCAACCACCCATAAGTTCAGCTCCAGGAGATCTGAAATGCTCTCTTCTGATCTCCATGGAAACCTGCACAAATGTGGTACACAAATATACACTCGGATGAACACATACATGCCATATAAAATAAATAAACCTTGAAAATAATCAAAATAAAATGAAAATTCTAGTGAATTTTATTACCTAAAATTAGAAACCAGTGCATTTCTTCCCCTCATAACCATATCTTTGAAGGTTACGTTTTTTGCATTTCATTTTTGTTGATGACAAGATTTGTTATAAACAAAACTTTGCTTTATGTGTGCTTTAGTGTGATAAAAAATGTCAAAAAAGGAAAAAAATAGATATTGCTAACATCAGTAAAACACAATTCACTGCACCCTCTTTGGGGTCCATCTCTTTGTTTCAAAACCTACATCACCCAAACATAGTCTCAGAATTTAATTTCTTCTTTTATCTTATGTAGCCAGTGGAAGAAAGCTCAATATGTTAAATAATTTTAAACCCTAACTTAGTCAAGGAAGAAGCTAGGGAATATGTAAAATGAAAAGAACTGAGTACGTGCATGTATGGAATGTGTTATAGTTACTAAAATATTTTTATATTGAATTGTTATAGAATACTTTTTTAATTAAAGAAGAAGAAAGCTAACACTTTATTTTCTTTCTTCAGGAATTTATACGTTTGGACTGTTTGCTACAGATATCTTTGTAAATGCTGGACAAGTGGTCACAGGCAACCTGGCTCCACACTTTCTGGCCTTGTGTAAGCCCAATTACACAGCTCTTGGGTGTCAACAGTACACACAGTTCATCAGTGGGGAGGAAGCGTGCACAGGCAACCCAGATCTCATCATGCGAGCAAGGAAAACCTTCCCATCCAAAGAAGCTGCCCTCAGCGTCTATGCTGCCATGTATCTGACGGTAAGGAATGATCAACAATGCCTATTGCTTGGGATGTCTTTTCCCTTTTCCAAGTATGAAATTCTTTCCTGCACTGTAATGAGAGTTGACTAGAGAAAACTAATATTCAATCTATTCTTAACGATTGCTGGTTGTACTGTGAACAATCTTAATGCAGCTGGTTCTCTTGAGGTCGTGTGTGGGTAGCTGATTATATAAAAAAATGTTGCGATTGGAATTTCTGTTTGTAAATATATTCGCCTTTATACTTAATAAGACTTAACAGAAACAAATTTGTTCTGTAGCATTCCCCACTAAGTTCTAATAGCATAATTTAGAGAACTGTCTGGGCTCCTAGCTGCCTACTCAAGCTCTCTGATTGCCTGGCCCTGGGAAAGAAGGGACTCTTATTTTAGAAAGCTCTTCTGTTATTGGTAATTACATCCTCATAAAGTCTCAATCAGTATTCTGATCTTTCCTCACCGAACAAACCAAAATATATTTAGAAATTACGTTGTCCTTTTATTCTTCAGTATTTTTCATCGTTTTGGTGAGAGGAGCCAGGCTCTGAGTAGAGGCATCCTAAGACCTTGAAGTGGGGATGAGCAGTCACAGCTGATTTGTGTTACTGACAGCAGGGAAGGAGAAAAGGGCAGCCTTGGCA
Organism: Neodon shergylaensis; assembly: GCA_025134845.1. NCBI lineage: Eukaryota > Metazoa > Chordata > Mammalia > Rodentia > Cricetidae > Neodon > Neodon shergylaensis. The sequence goes on from JABTXL010008488.1 coordinate 7,167,108, forward strand.
GGGAGAGCTTGACCCCAACGTGCAAGCCATCAGCTTTCTCAGCTTCACCAGGAGGTTGGAGTTGTGGGCTTGAACTCCAAACTTGTTTTCTGTGGGCTTGACCATAAAACGTGGTGAGAAGCACAGAGGATGTACGTGTCTTTGGGGCCTCTTCTTCTCAGTGGCTCCCAGATGTACTTCTTTCTGGTTTCACCTTATCAAGAAAAGGTTTATAAAATAATAAAAAAATAAAAATCCAGCCCAGTCTGAAACCATATTCAATCATTTCTAGTAACTTCGAAAAACTCTTTGATGGTGGGAATGTTTCTAACTCAATCACATCAGGCTACCCCTGAAAGCGGAGAGAGTCTCGAGTATTAGGTAGTGATACGTCTCTCTAAGACTGGAAATAAAGATTATTAAGTAGTACCAATGTTCATAGCATTTCCAGTACAAGATAAATCTAGAGGTCACAAAGTACAGACTTGAAGAGTTTGCTGTTGTTGTTCATTTTTTAAAGGTAGGATTGCTGCTTGTTTCCAGATGGGTCTAGAATTGACTACACAGCCTAAGCTGGCTACAAACTTTTGGCAATCAGTTCACTTTAGCTTCTTAAGTGTCTGGACTGGGACTTTCGAAAGCTTATAAGCCGTGATAATTGTACCCCTCACTGCCCGGAAGTGAAGCTTATCCTATTGTTTTGCCGCCACTTCCTGCTGATTACTGTGAAATGTTTGTCACGATTTCCTTCTTGCCTTTTCACTCTGTCCCCCCAAATCTGGATGTTCCTTGAATTCTTCAATTTCCTTAGTCTATCAGCTTTGCATTCTCCTATGCGGGAAAGGTACCTCTTGCAACTGAATGAAATGTGTGAACACACGTATTCTTTCCTATTCACCCCATTGTGTGACTACAGCCTCCTTCTGCTAGGGATATGCAGTTCTCAGTCACACGGGGAAGATTTGAAATGAGTGAATCAGAAGGCATAAGGCAATCTTTCATCTATGCCTTCAGCTAAATCTGATGCTGAATTTTTATATTTGTGTAGAGACTCTAAATATATCTGCACATGAATATGTGATCAAACAAATGATGGAAGGGAAATTGCATAGTGCCTTCTGAAGCCAGATATGGTACCCTCTTTTAGGAGTTAGATTTCGCTGTGCATCCAGCCTTTGTCCCTGGCGATGAATATGCAACTAGAATAAAATGCTTAGCCTTTTAGTATCCTAAATAGTCCTTCAAATACATTGCTATGGGACAACGCATCAGCCTCTTATGTTCTAAAAGAATCTTCACGTTTTATCTTAGCTCTCTTCTGCTGAACACCTGCAAGCCTTTCTTCTGGAAACTCATGCTTTGTACACTGCACTGTTCTAGTCATCAAAAGACAAATAATGTATTAATAATAATTAATTATAATGACCTTAGCAAACATCTCTTGGGCACTTAATGTTGCTCAGGCTTCACCTTTACTCACTTATTACTAATTTTTAATGATAATACATCTCAACATCTATTAATAATTATTTATATTTAATAATCTATTAAGTGCAATAATTTTTAAAAATGTGTGTAACACTTTGTAGCTGTATGTACTCATTCTACCCATTTATAGTCAGAGATACTGAGAAAGTGATGTCCTTTGTTCAGATCTATTGACCCATAGATTTTCTTGGTGATAATGGTCTTCAAGATGCCTTAGATAGGGAAACCTTAAATTTTGACAGCTCATATGTTCATGATTAGCCAACAGTCCTCTTCTTCCTACATTATTTCACCATCCAGTACAGTTTAAAGCTGGGGGTACAGACAGTGATGAGATCAGAGAGCAGCCCAGTGCTAAGGAATCGTCTATCATTAAACACTGTTCAGACTAAGAATTAGGATCCCTGCTTGTAATTACATTGATGGGTACCTCTGTCTTTGCAACAATAGATTCTGTTCTCTGCTAACTGCTTTCTTCTCTTTTCCTCACCACCCCTTTGTGTGTGAGAGAGAACGTGGGTGGCTGCTATGGCAACTCCGAATATAACTTCTGCTGCAAATACAGGATTTCCAGTCAGCTTTTACCATTATATTTGAACTTATGTACTAATGTATTTTGCCCCAGATTCGCTAGTGACACCTTGGGAAAAAACTTCATAATGGAAAGGTTGGATGTTTCAAATTAATTAAGTCTCATGGAATGCTTGCCAGAATTTCGATAAGAGGGTATATAGGAAAGAATGCCTAACAAGCAGTATTCTTTATGGAAATGATCTCATGCTGGTGTGTAGAGACATGTTTATTTAATGTTAGGCCATGAACATGTGGGTTCATAAGAATAAAAGGATGTTAGTATGAAGTATTTGAAAATGAACTGAGAAATATTTGTTTGATGCTTCTCTGTGTGGTTTAGCATAAACCCAAGGAATTTGAACTCTCCTTAAGGATCTGACTTTAATTAAGGCTTTGGGGATAATTTGATTGTAGATATTTCTTTTGCTTTGCTGAGAAGTTTAAGGGGAAAAAATCCCTAATCCTATTTTTACAAATTCTATTAGTTTCCTCAGTTGAAGGAATAATCTAAATGTTATTTAACCCTCAACTCTCAAATTTCTAATTCAGTGTTAAGTCATATTATAATAATATTTAAATTTAGTTTTGTGATATTTTCATATGCATTGGAGAATGAGTTCTCAAATTAAAAGCAAAGGAAAAAGCTTTCAATGTTGAGAATGAAAAATCATATTTGAATTCCAGTTAACCCTATAAATTTTTGAAATAGAAAAGCATGTCCTCGTATCTCTTGGTCAATTTCAAATCTGACCTTATTTTTTCTTGTAATAAAACATGATAGTAATAGAAAGACTGGAAAGATGGTTCAGTGGTTAAGAGCATTGGCTGTTCTTGTGAAGGATCCAGGTTTGATTCTCAGCACCTACATGGTGACTCATAACCACCTGTAACTCCAGGTCCATGATGATCCTATTGTTCTCTTCTGTCCTCCGTAGGCGTGAGGTGTGCACACAGAGCACAGAAATTCATGCAGGCAATATTCCTGAACACATAATTTTTAAGAACTTAAAAAACCACAGAGAAACCCTGTCTCACCCCCCCCCAAAAAAAAGAAATTATAAACTAGAATCACTACATCAGTGGCCCTTGGTTCCCATTGTATAATTCCCTAAGGTGATCAACTATAAAGCTACAAGTGAGTCAGCTTCCCTCCTGGGTCTTGTTCAGCTTAGTAGTCAGCTGAGGTTTGCCTCGGTTGGTACAGTGAGACTAGCTGGGCTTCTCTCATTCTCTCATTCTTACAAGGTCTTTCTGTAAACCAACTAGTCAGATTGTGTCTCAGGGCAGCTTTCCAAAAGATGGAAGCCTCAAGCTTTAAGGTGTCTGGAGATTTATGCTCCTGATTCCCTTGGTATTCATTCCATCATGGTGTTCTATCTATCCAGACAAACCACAGACAGCCTGTAGACAGAAGAGCCAGCCAACTTGACTATAAGAGGTGGATATAATTCCATAGGAGGACTTCGTGGTTGTTACATAATTTAACAATGTTTCTTCCATCACTGGAAGGAAGACTACTGCTTTTCCTCTGCCTTAGGTGTTAGTGGTCAATCATGGGCACCCTCCTTCCCTTACTTCCTACACAGTTGTATTTATCGTGATCTCACAGGGTTCCATGAATGCAAACTACACCTCCTATGGTGCCGAGGCATGACTGGAAGAACACCCACCATTTGTTTCATAAGATAGATCTGAAATCATGCTTCAAGTGTGTTTTAAAGACACCACTGTGGGCTCCCACTCTATCTTCTTTGTTCAGTGAGAGCCAGCTGCCATCACTAAGCTGTCCTCTAAACTTCCTCACATAAGAGTAACTTAATCTTCAAATGTATAAGGTCCCTAGCTTCAGATTTCACAGGAGGAAATTTGATCAAGTGTCTGCTCAGACATATAGAAAAAAATATTTCTTGGCTGACAATCAATTCAACAGCTATACTCTGAATTTGATGACTGATGCCACCACTGCCATTATTAGTCGACTGACACTTTTCTTGTTAGCTTCCAGCTTACTGTTACTGTGTTTGGTGAGAGAAGGGACAAAGGCTATCTGTGAAATACCCTATGTGTTCCAATGTATTTGCTGGCATGGGCCCTTTTAGTCATAGTGGCTCCCTTTCCCCACTCTCTTCCTTGAAGTCAGTGTTTTAAAATTTTCTATCTAATACACAATCTCTCATATTACCGTGGGCACAGACACTAAACAGTTATTCATAAAAATAAAGCATAATGATGCTGTTTTGAAATTGCACACTTAAAATTGCAAAAATGGGTGGTGATAAAACCCTTAAGCCAATGATTAAAGGTATGTATCGCATATTTTTTCTGCATATTTTTGTTTTACGTGGCCTCTAGACATAAGACCTGTATTTGTATGTTCTGCGACTGACATGTGGATTTTTAATTGTATCTGGCTTTTTACTCATATCCCAGAAGTCTCTGCATCGTCAACAGCATATCAGAACCTCTGAGCAGTCTGAGCTCTCCAGTGCTTGCTGCCAGCTGAATTATTTCTGGCTGAAAGCAAAGAACATTGACATTTTAGAACATGTGGGCTTATTATCAGTGAGTAGGGTATTCACTGCACTTTTTTCAAAAGTTAAGAAGCATGTCATAGGCACTCATATGTTGGGGTTTCTTAGGCATTGTTAACAAAGCTGACAGAGTGATAGGCTAATCCACAGGAAGTGTATACATACATGTCCACATGGAATAACCCACTTTGTAGAGCTACGGGAACACTTGACTTTTGGAAAAGTCACTGTCAATTTTGCAAAAGCCTTGTGGAGCCATGATTCCTCCCTTCAAAATGGGATTTCTCCCCCAAACACCTTAGGCAATGGAATGACCTTTCCAATCCCCAACACCATGAGGGACAACATTCACTCTTTGTTAAATTTACATAGAGTCAGTTCCACAAAATTGCTTGCTAACAGACCACATAGATATCTCTAAAGAAGACAGGCACTGAGTACGAGTATAGCTTGTCCCACCTTTGCTAACAAACAGATGTGTGCGTCCCCAAAGCTGGTTATCACAAAAGGGATTTAGATGAAGAAAATGGTTGAAGTCCAGGATTAAGGGCCATTTAGTAACTTTCTTTAATGGTTTGGAACGTCAGGTATTTCCCATTGGATGGTGATTCTTTCCTGGGTCCTGTCCCCTGTTCCAGAGTGCAGTGAAGCTTTATCAGGTTCTACCTGCCCTTTTTGTGATTTTGATATGCATATTATCTTTGCCTTTGCCTATGGAATTTTCCAACTCTGTCTGTAAAAACTAGAAACCTCGTGGAGATCACCCCTTTTTCTTCTTCTCCATGCCCCTTCACTTGACTTTTTCCTCTTGCCTGAAAAATAATAATAAAAAAAAACACGCAGAAGTAACATACTTGAGTTGATTTTTTACCCTTAGATCTTCCCTTGCCATAGACATCCTATTCTGAGCCCTTAGGGGATACTGAGGCTTGTACTCAAGGACCCCAAAAACTGTCACCCTATAAATCTTAAAATAACATTTTATGGCAGTATTGCCATGAAAGGACATTCTTTGTTTTTTTGTTTGTTTTATTTTTCGAGATTCTTTGCTAACCTGGAACTCGATCCATAGACCAGGCTGGAATAAAACTCTCAGAGACCTGCCTGCCTCTGCCTCCTGAGTGCTGGTCTTAAAGGCATGTGTCATCACTGCCTGGATGAAAAGAATATTCTTGAAGCACTAAAAGTTTTATTGAACCTAAAAATCATCAAGTTATTTCCTTTCTTTCTGTGCCTCTGTCTCTGTTTCTTTCTCTCTTTTTAGTTTTAAGAGAATTTAGAGTCTTTTCCTGGCTCTTTAGAAGTATCTTAGGCAGTAGGTGCACTTAAGATATGTAGCAAGTAAGTCTGCCTTTGGGGTGGGATGTAATCAAGTGACAGTTGTATTACAACTGCTGGTCAGGCAGTGACAGCGCCACATTGCCCACTGTGGGCAGGCGGTAGGGTGGATCCCTCAGGTCTAAGTGGCACTTGGGTCTTGAGGTTGGATGTGGTTTGTGCAGTTGGAAAGAAACACGGGGGAAGAGCAGCAGAATGAAATGCAAGGTCAAAGAAACAAAGAAACAAAGGACCAAGAAAGAAAGAAAACAGAACCTTGTGGGCCTCGGATAAGTGGGTAGAATTAGGAGGTGCAAGCAGTGGAGAGAGTAATAAGCCCGGAAGACTAGTGACAAAACTCCAAGGCCGCAGTCAATAAGCAATATGTGGCTAGAAAGCGACTTGGATGAGAAACAGCACTGCACACGATTACCCTTGACTTAATTTCACAACTGCGCACTGCATCCTAGAAGACACCTGAGCGCTCTCTCTACACTGAGTTAAAATGGTTGGCCAGAGAAGATGGTCACAGGATTTCAGACAATGGGGCCAAGTCACACTGTAGAATTCAGCTCTCCTGATTAGATTTCCAATCTCTGTCCCACAACTACATTTACTGGAAAGCTACCAACCTGTGCAGTTTTCTTCCCGGTACTTTATAAGGTATTGCCCAGCAAGAGATTTCCAGCATGAAGTTCAATCTCCCGAGTTCCTCCCTGAATTATATTCGCATGTAAGTGGCTTAATATCTAGGGACAGCTTACAGCCCTTTAATTTCAGCCATCAAACCGAACCAAAAATACAGTTTGAATGGAGGCAATTTCTTGGTACCACTGCTGTTTTATTACCTTCAACGTTGTGTTCTTATGAACATAGTTTACTGTCAGCTATTTGTTTATGCCATTTTAGGAAAAATCTTGAAAGAGGAATGAAGGACTTCAAATAAAAAGTAGACGTTCCTCTATAATACTATAGCAATCTAGGGCACAAACATTATTATTACTACCAAGTGCTTACCATGTAGAGAACTTTCCATACAGTGTGTTTACTGTTGTCTTCCTCTACATAGGGACTTAACAGTGTTAGATTGTGGACAGTGCAGAGAGACATGTTGTTTTTATAACCTTTTTACCAAAACAAAAACCTAACAATCACACAATTAACTTTTAATTAATTTCAGTAATGAAATTATGTATAAGGAAAGTTCATGAAATAACTTGTCCATGTATAAGGAAAGTTCTAGAAAGACAAACTTATACTTCTACCTCATGATTCAGTGAGACTATGGATGTCTTATAGTTATGTTTATCATCTCTCCACCTCTTCCTTTCCTTCCTCCCTTTGGTTACTTCCCTGATCTCTCTGTCTCCATCTCTGTCTGTCTGTCTGTCTGTCTGTCTGTCTGTCTCACTTTGACCTTGAGCTATCTCTCAGGAAGTAGTGCCTCTCCAGATTTTAAAAGGCAGTCTCTCTTTGCCTTTAGGTGTCTGTCATGTTGTTTCTGAAAGGATGCTTGTCTCTCCCATTTGCTCTCCCATCTCAGGGCCAGATCTTAGCACCCTACATGGTCATGGGGCTCTCTCCTAACAAAGCTCATTCTGAAAGATGCTTGGCCTCAGCTTTCTTTTCCATAAACCTGCTGCTCCTTTCTTACACGCAAGTACACAGAGTCTTTTCATCTCAACTTCCCTCATTTTAAGGCATTAAAAATGCTATGCTCTCCAAATGTGTTTCCTCTCCCACCCAAATGCCTAACTGAAGTGTCAGGAAGTCAGGAAACCATCTCCCTGCCTCAGAGAACAGATTCATGACCCTTTCCAAGGGTAATTCCTCCCCACTTTGATGTCTTTCCTAATGAACCCCCAAAGTCTTTCATTGGCTCTCATCTCTTTCCTGAGCACTAGTCTATTCCTAAAAATATCAATTCAGGAAGTGCCCCACCACTTCCTTCTAGCTAAAATTTCCCAAACCAGAGTCAACTGCCACTGCTCCGAGTTAATCGTCTGTGTCTTCTGACTTGGTGATTGGCATTCTTCCCCTTCCAATTATCCAGCTCTGAAATCTGAGTCATTTTCAACCCCTCCTTCTCCCACACCCTTACATCCAGATGTCTGACTAATTCTTACTTCCACCTTTGATCTATCTCTGGAATTCAGACTTTCCCCATTTACCCTGTGTGCTCCTACTGCTTTAATTCCGTGCTTTTGTATTGCTGCCCTTGACAGTTCTAGGTGCTCATTAAGATAAGATTCTTAATATAACTTTTCCCCACCCATTTACACCACACTAGGTGCCTGGAGTAGCATGAGTTTTAGGTACATCCCTGTTTGCATAGAAACTTTCTGTAGCTGCCCCCTATCGCCCCTTCACAATCTTATATGATGCATCCAAGGCCATTTTTATTCTAGTTAAGGCCTAAAAAAGTCCTACAATATAGGTTGAACTGTGTCCTCTCTCCTATCTCCTACTTCTGATTCCTACATTGCTAACCAACAACATGATGATATTTCCATATAGAGCCTTTGGAGGTGATTAAGATTAGATGAGGTTATGAAAATAAGCCCTCAAGATTGAATCAGTGCCTTTATAAGAAGAGGTACCAGAATGCTCCCTTCCTATCTCTTTGTACCTGGAGAGGTATGTAGCAATACTCTGACCATCTTCACACCAAGTGGAATGTCTGCTTTAATTTAGTGTCTTTGTACTTTAATTCAGTGCCTGTCATTTCTAGAACCTGACCATAGATAGTAGACTTCCAAAATTTCTGGACTGTGAAAACTGTTTCTGTTGTTTAAGTCACCTAATCTTTGGCATTTTGTTATGACTGCTGGGGCTAACTAGGGCACCTCCCTTATTTTTAAGAACTCGTTTCTTAATTTATGTGAATTCTATTCTGGGTGACAATTTCTACCATTTGCTAAGTGTAATAATTCTTTCTTTCTTTTTTCTTCTTTTGTTTTTTTTCTTCGTATCCACTTACTTTCAGATTCTCTTGGCCTACAATATTTCAATTGTCTTTATACTATGACAAAATGCAGTTTACCTTTATATTCTGGTCGCATTGTGCATTACAGGTGATTGAGAGTGAGGCAGGCTGAGTTGGGCAAATGCTGTAAAGGGACAAGCTGAAATGTGAGGCTCGAGGAATGAGTAGGAAGCACTAAATTTTAGACAGAGGCCAGCAAGAATCAATCCACAGAAAAGTGAGAGAAGGGATGCTGTGACCGTACAACTCTGGTACCACTGCCACCCATAAGTCAAAGGCTCTTCCTGCCCTGCTGCCATCAGGGCTGTATCTCCTACATGTTAGCCACTGTAATAACTGAATGTAAACAATAAGCCAGCAGCCTGTCTACCAGGGCATGATTTTTGCTTTGGTGATAGCTGATTGCTTCCCATCTAGAAGGAATTTCCTAATTCAAACATGATGAAGAAAATAATAATATCTGTCAATAATAAGCTCCCCTTTGAAAATTTATCTAATTTGATTGTAGCTAATCTTTCTGGTTTTGATGTCATACCTACTATATTTGACATAAAAAAAAAACAAAGTCATGTTTAGCATCCCTTCTATAGAAAAACTCTTTAAATAATCATCGTGTGATGATGATATTGATTATTGATCATTTATTTATTTTTTAGTTTTAAAATCAAGAATATATGAAAATAAAAATGGGCTCAGGGAATGACTCGGGTGTAAGCTTGAAGACCTGCGTTCAGTTCTCAGCAACCAGGTTGGGATTGGCAGTGCCAGCTGCAGTCTCAGATCTGTGGGAGCAAAGACAGGAGAGTCTGGAGCTCACTGGATGGCCAGGCTAGCCCAATTGCCAAGGTGGAGACTCTGCCTCAAAAAAAAAAAGAGAGAAGGAGAATGCTAGAGAAAGACGTGAAATGTGGATCTCTGGCACACAAGCAGAAACACATATACACACTCATGTCTGTTGTCATGTCACACACAAAATGTCTATTTAAAATATTTTGAAATCAAAGTATTAAATAAAAAAAATCGAATAAATGTTATGGTTATGTGAAAATACAAATATATTTAAATATGAAAGAATATTATTTCACACATGAACTGAAATTTGTGCTTATCCAATGGAAAATATTATGCTGTGTATTCAAAATTTTTCATTGTTTTAGCTATAACTGAGTACTTTAAGTAGTCACCTCGATTGGAAGAGTTGAAGTACACAAATTGTCCCTCTTCATCTTCGATTGTCATGTTAACACACCGATGCTTTGCCTTCTATCAACCTTGCCATTTTAATGAAACATCCTGGGGACTGGGAACATTAAATGTCGCTGTAAAGCACTTGGAAGATTCCCAGCTTTTTTACCAACCTGCTTTCTAGACAGATCTGAATAGCCGAGTCTGCATTCCACGAATAAATGGATGGCTGGGCACTCTTTGAATTAACTTCCAGGTACAATACAGTGTGTAGTTACAATTATAGAATGAAATGTACTAATTGAAACTTACATATATTAACTCAGGAAGAAGTACAATAATTATTTCACCCTAAAGCAACGTTCCACTTAATATCACCCCCTGATTAATCACCACAAAGCTGGCAGAGAACAACCGTTTATATACTCATAGACTAGTATAAGTCAGATGACTGAAAAATGGCACAATGTGGTTTAATATTATTTATACTGTTTTTGCTTTCTACTGAGAAGACTCAGAGAGCGAATTAAGAGTGACAGATTCCATAGTCAGGGTTTAGAATCAACTGTGATTGTTTATCTCCCTGTTTGCCCTGATTGTGAGGAATGAAGACTGAAACCGACCACACATGAACGGTCCATCTACTCCGGCTTCCCCATAGTGGTGTGGCAATTTGATCTTGCTCCTTATAGGACCCAGCTAACATTTAGGATGGTGAGTGCGAGGTAATAATGAAGACCAGGCATACATTTGGCAGGTTTTTTTTTTTTTATTGAAAAAAAAAATCCCTGCTTCCTCCCAGCCTCCCATTTCCCTCCCCCTCCTCCCGCCCCTCTCCCCCTCCCCCCACTCCTCTCCCTCTCCCTCTCCAGTCTGAAGAGCAGTCAGGGTTCCCTGCCCTGTGGAAAGTCCAGGGTCTTCTCCCCTCCATCCAGGTCTAGGAAGGTGAACATCCAAACTGGCTAGGCTCCCACAAAGCCAGAACATGAAGTAGGAACAAAACCCCATGCCATTGTCCTTGGCTTCTCATCAGCCCTCATTGTCCGCCATGTTCAGAGAGTCCGGTTTTATCCCATGCTTTTTCAGTCACAGTCCAGCTGGCCTTGGTTAGCTGCCAATAGATCAGCCCCACTGTCTTGGTGGATGGGCGCGCCTCTCGTGGTCCTGACTTCCATGCTCATGTTCTCCCTCTTTTCTGCTCCTCATTGGGACTTTGGGAGCTTAGTCCGATGCTCCAGTGTGGGTCTCTGTCTCTATCTCCATCCATCGCTAGATGAAGGTTCTTTATAAGTAACTTGGCAGGTTTTGTTTTTTACAAACATTTATTGCCTGCACTTGAGATGGATCCTTCTCATAGCATGCCCCTGAGTAAATTATAATGTCCAGAAACTGGCATAATTTAGGACTTATTCGGGTTTAAGATTAGCCTTGTTTCATAACTGTTTGTATATTCTTACCTCACATAAATTATATGTTCTCCAAAGCTGGAGAACATTATTTTAGAGCTACCTTAGTGCTAATCATGGAAAGAATCTAATCTAAATGTAGGAAAGTATGTTGATTGGCTCCAACAACTGCAACCATCTATTAAGTGCTTATTATTTGGAACACTGAGTTTTAAATAGATGCTTTGACTTAGTCCTCTAATATATCTATCATCTAAAAGTCTGCTAATATAGAAAAGAAAATACTCATGATTTAAGAGGTCGTACCTGCATGAAAGCTCTGGATCAATGGTTCTGAATAAATAGCTTCTGGTCCTTAAACAAATCAAACACTTGCATTTTCCTGCCAATTCTATCAGAGCCAGGAGATGTAGAGGCAATACACATTGACAATGATGCACAGCCCCCTACATCTGCTTGCTAAACACCTTTATCTCTTTAACTTTGCCTGAGATCATTTTCAGCCTTATGGTTGCAGATCCTGCCTGGTGGGGAGGATTTATGCCCACATCAGCCTAGGTGTCCCTAGAGTGTCTAAGGACATGGATGAATCCAAGTTGAATTTAGAGATACTGGCTGGTTGGTCACTGATACTGGTTGACTCTCTGGGTTCTCTAGAGCTCAACTTTGGACTCTACAGAAGCCAATTCAGAACTATCATTTTATTTTTTTATTTTTTTATAATTTATTTATTTATTAAAGATTTCTGCCTCCTCCCCACCACCACCGCCAATTTCCCTCCCCCTCCCCCGATCAAGTCCCCCTCCCTCATCAGCTAGAAGAGCAATCAGGGTTCCCTGACCTGTGGGAAGTCCAAGGACCACCACCTCCATCCAGGTCTAGTAAGGTAAGCATCCAAACTGCCTAGGCTCCCACAAAGCCAGTACGTACAGTAGGATCAAAAACCCATTGCCATTGTTCTTGAGTTCTCAGTAGTCCTCATTGTCCACTATGTTCAGCAAGTCCGGTTTTATCCCATGCTTTTCCAGACCCCGGCCAGCTGGCCTTGGTGAGTTCCCGATAGAACATCCCCATTGTCTCAGTGTGTGGGTGCACCCCTCGGGGTCCTGAGTTCCTTGCTCGTGCTCTCTCTCCTTCTGTTCCTGATTTGGACCTTGAGATTTCAGTCCGGTGCTCCAATGTGGGTCTCTGTCTCTGTCTCCTTTCATCACCTGGTGAAGGTTAATATTCAGGAGGATGCCTATATGTTTTTCTTTGGGGTCACCTTCTTATTTAGCTTCTCTAGGATCGCGAATTATAGGCTCAATGTCCTTTATTTATAGCTAGAAACCAAATATGAGTGAGTACATCCCATGTTCCTCTTTTTGGGTCTGGCTTACCTCACTCAGGATAATGTTTTCTATTTCCATCCATTTGTATGCAAAATTCAAGAAGTCATTGTTTTTTACTGCTGAGTAGTACTCTAATATGTATATATTCCATACTTTCTTCATCCATTCTTCCATTGAGAGCATCTAGGTTGTTTCCAGGTTCTGGCTATTACAAACAATGCTGCTATGAACATAGTTGAGCATATACTTTTGTCATATGATAGGGCCTCTCTTGGGTATATTCCCAAGAGTGGTATCGCTGGGTCCAGGGGTAGGTTGATCCCGAATTTCCTGAGAAACCTCCACACTGCTTTCCAGAGTGGTTGCACAAATTTGCATTCCCACCAGCAATGAATGAGTGTACCCCTTTTTCCACAACCTTTCCAGCAAAGGCTATCATTGATGTTTTTGATTTTAGCCATTCTGACAGGTGTAAGATGGTATCTTAAAGTGGTCTTGATTTGCATTTCCCTGATCGCTAAGTAAGTTGAGCATAACCTTAAGTGTCTTTTGGCCATTTGAACTTCTTCTGTTGAGAATTCTCTGTTCAGCTCAGTGCCCCATTTTATAATTGGGTTGATTAGCCTTTCACGGTCTAGTTTCTTGAGTTCTTTATATATTTTGGAGATCAGACCTTTGTCAGTTGCGTGGTTGGTGAAGATCTTCTCCCAGTCAGTGGGTTGCCTTTTTGTCTTAGTGACAGTGTCCTTTGCTTTACAGAAGAGAACTATCATTTTATACTCTAAAGAGACCTAATTAATACTTGGCACTTTTTGATTTTTAATTTTCCTTAAGAGAATATATAGTATTTGTATGATCAGCTGAAAAATAAGTAACTCCCTTATACTATGTGTGCCAGGGCAATAGACATGGAGTTTCTTATTTAATCCTTATAGCCCCATCCCATAATGCTATTTGGCACAGTTTTTGTCAGCCTCACACAAACCTAGACAAGCCACGAAAGAAGGAATTTTAACTGATAAATTACCTTCATCAGATTTGCATGTGAGCAAGTCCTTAAAGAATATACTCTCTTGCTAACTTGATCTAGAATGGTCAGGCCCATTATGAGTGGTACCATCCCTGGGCAAATGGACCTAGGCTGTATAAAAAAGTGAGGAACCCATACCTAGCAAGTCAACAAGTACCATTTAACCACTGTTGGTTAAATTCCTGCCTTGAGCTATTATTGCCTTGACATCCCTCAGTGATGGGTTATGACCTAGGATTTATAAAATGAGATAAACCTTTTCCTCCCCAAGTTTCTTTTGGCCAGTATTTTATCACAGTAACAGTGAACCAAACTAGAATGCTCCCATAACTCCTAAATTAAAGATGAGAAAACTGAGGCTCAGAGAAAAATCAATAATTGACCCCAAGTCACAGTCAATATATACTGGAGTCGGGATCTAAACTCAGCATGCTCTCCAAATATATTCTCTGAGTGGCTCCATCCCACTGCCTCCCATGCAGTCGCTAAACTGAGGGACACACCCTAGAGAACATACAGTATAAAATTCCAGGTTCCTTGACTTGGACACTTTGATGGGTGGCAAATATCTCTGCAGTTACCCAAGTAGAATTTCGGTTCTTCCCAGCACGGTCCTTTGCTGCTCGTGTAGCCATGGCATATTATAGAGTTCTAGTGATGCTCGCTTTGTAGAAAGGATTGAGCATGAGATCACAGTGCTCAAAAACAAAGACCGTGAAAATGTTCACACACATACACACACATGTGCATGCACACACACACACACACACAAATTTGTCTTTAAGAATTCTTAATGGTCTCTGCATATCCCTTGTCGTTAGGTTTGACTTACAATGACACCCACCCATTCAGCTGGTCTACTCTTATCAGAACTGTGGGGGCTTTTCACTTGGCCTTATCCACACCCTTGTCTTACTGGACACCTTTAATTTCACAAAGCTCTGTAGTAGTTCAGCCTAGACCTTCAATATTATTACAAACATAATTAAAATAGACAGAATTAAATACTAAAGGTGAGCAGTTCCACGGAAGGTCTCTCTGGGGTGATAGGATGTCATTCCTATTTGTGCAGCTTCAGTTGAGGATCCCTCGTGGCTAGACTGTGTTACTAATAAAATTACTACAGTGTCTACTTGGGCCAGCTGCCATCTGTTCATTCTTTACCATGGTTCAAGTAACCTTCTGAAGTAGAACTCATCACACACAGGGTCTGTTCAGCATTTATGCAACCTGGACTCACTTAGGACCTATGTTCAGAAGCACTCAGGCTGGGCTTAGAGTGTTGTTATCATTGTCTTCTAGTCCTTAGTGAGTGTTGACATGGGGCCCCTGGTTGTCACTGTGTAGCCAGACCTAAAGTGACACACAATCATGGCTATACCCTGCCATCTGTACACCCAGAGGCTCTGAGACCCCCTCTATAAATTTCAAGTCAATCTTGGGATATGGTTTAGAATCAGGTGATTTTTTTTGTAAAGTAGCTTTTATTTCCTAAATTATATAAGGTAAAAAATGTAAGTATCAAAGTAAGTCAGGGATCTAATGTTTATACAGGCACCCTAAAATTGAACCAAATAAAGCTTTAATTTTTGTTTGTTTATTTTTGGCTGGTAGACTGATACTTGGTTGCTTCAGCGGGCACATTATATCGGGTGATGTCTTATTAATTTGGTGGTCTCTCATTCATTCTTGGATTGTTTCTTAAACATTATCTTTTTCTTTAAAGACACAGATCTTGATTGCCATTTTTGCTTGTTTGTCTGTTTTTAATTTCATTATTTTTATTTTACATACCAATCCCAGTTCTCCTTCCCTCTCCTCCTCCCACTCCCCCCACCTTCTCTTGTTGTCCCATCCACTCCTCAGAGGCTGTAGGTCCTCCCATAGGGAGTCAACAACGCTAGTCACATTGAGGCAAGACAAAGGCCCTCCCTCCCCTCTGCATCTAGGCTGAGCAAGGTATCCTTCCAAAGGGAATGGGCTTCAAAAAGCCAGTTCATACACTAGGAATAAATTCTGATCCCACTGCCAGTGTCCCCACATACCACCCAAGTCACACAACTCTCACCCACATTCAGAGGGTCTAGTTCATTCCTATGCAGGTTCCCCAGCTGTCAGTCCAGAGTCATTGAGCTCCCACTAGCTCCAGTCAGCTGTTTCTACAGGTTTCCCCATCATAATCTTGACCTTTTTGCTCCTGCTTCTCTTTGACTGGATTCTGGGAGCTCTATTCAGTGCTTAGCTATGAATCTCTGCATCTCCTTCGTTGATAGCCATTTTAAATCATTTTCACTATTATCTTAATGTCTGAATAGACATTTCTAAAAGGCCTCATACTATATAGACTTTTGTATCACTCTGTTTTTATGTCAATTTACAATGATAATACCACATATTAGAATACAGTAGCTCATCTAACTAGAGCTGGTGTGATGGCCCAACAGGTAAAAGTGCTTTGCTGCCAACACTGGTGGCCTTAATTCATCCCCTGGAACCCACATGGCACAGGAAAGAAACAACTCCTGAAACTTGTCCGTGGTACATGAACACACACCCACACACATGTACACACACACACACATGCCCAAATGCATGCAAGCACATGCATGCATATAATAATAAATAAAAATTGAAAAAATAAAACCACACAAGTAAAATTGGTTAACTTTCAAATACCAGAAATGGCTATTGAAACATTTATTTTTTGGTCAATTAAGAAAGAACAGCAGTTGAGCATGTAGGAGGTCAGAGACATCACAGACAAGAGGCTCTGTCTTTGACCTGAGGGAGATCAGCACGGGGGGGGGCAGATGGGAGCTGGGGGAAGACACCCAATACTACCAATAGAATAACTGATAAATGCTTTTCTAGCCTAATTCTCACCCTGTCTCCACCAAGTCACACCCACAGGAGCTGTTCCTGCATCTTCTTTCCTTCTTTCTATATATTCTTTTCTTTCAAACGCAGTTCCTCTAGGATGCCAGCCAAAAGCCAGGTGACTATCCTCCTGAATTTCATAGGCAAAGATGCTTTTTTCCAAATGAGGTGCTATTTAAAGCTTCCAGGGATTATGATTTGATCATGTCTATTCAGGGCGACACTATCAATTGATACAAGAGGAGATGAGGTGAAATGAGAGAGAGGGGGGTGGAGAATGGGTGTCTTGGTGTGAACTGAAAGCAGTTCAGCATGATATAAGCTTACTTAGATTCTGGGGAATGAGTTCAGAGGTAAGGCTAGAGAAACAACGGAAGGTGATCTAAGAGATACCCGTACATCCTCCTGAGAGACTGGATTCATTGCCGAATGTATTAGATTTACTTATCCTAAGCCCTTCAGGGAGTTTCCCCGTGCTCTTGCTCAGCAGGAGATGAATGAATTGCGCATGCCAAGTCTAACTAGCAGATTTATCTAGTAACAACATGTTTTAAAATTGTGCTTTTTAAGACAGTTTGAAAATCGATATCTTGTATCAAAACTCTCATGTCAACTTACTCTTGAGATGTGTGCGACATGGAATCCCTGATGTCTTTTCCCTCATGTGTGTTGGTGTTGACTGGTGAGAACTAAGGACAACTTTGTTCACAAGAAGGGGCTGGTCTCCTTGGCCTGGTCAGCCTTGGTTATTTCCTCAGCATGGTGCTGGAGCCCCTTGGCAGGGAGCTCAGTGATTTTGCTGTTGACTGCTTCTGGGTTTGAACTGCTGGGCTCATTTGTATTGCCTGACTTGCCCTTAAGGTAAATGAATTTGTAACTGTCTCTTTAGGACTCTTTCTACAAAGGTATTTCCTCTGCCTGAAATCCTTCCCGACTTCTCCTCTGGCCTCATCTTTCAACTTCTTGTTAAGAGAACCCACAGGAGAAGCTTTGCTTAGCTTTCCCTCCTCTGAATGGATAGCTGCTCCTGGGAGCCTCTCCCCCTCCTTATCCCCTACACCTTCTCCTCTTTTCCCTGTCTCTCAGGTATTATATTTAAACTTAGGGCCTAGAAAAGTCTATCAATCTTTGTGACTTCTGTTTTCTGCAGATCATTTCTGTCATTTAGGCTCCAAGACATATACATCAATTAGTCTTAGTGATTAATTATTTTAAAAAAGTTTTGTTTGATTTAGAGACAGGGTCTTGCTATCTAGCCCAGGCTGTCTGCTGGCCATTGTGTCTGCCGAGTAACGAATCTGCTTATGTACCTGTCTTTTTTTCTCTTGCACTAATAGCTTCTTTGGGTCAGCGAGACAGGCTTTGCTATCTTCATATGCCTAGCTCAGGCTCATTGTCCAGGACAGAGGCATGCCTCATAGGAAGGAACAAGGGAGCAGGAGACTAGGGGAAGGAAGGGGATACAAAGAGGAGAAAGACAAGAAAGGAGAAAAGAAGGGAGGGCAAGGGGAGAGAGGGAAGGAAGGAGGGAGGGAATAGAGGAGTGATGGAGGGATTGACAGCAAGCAGGAAGGATGGAATTCATTAATTCTGTCTACATTTCTTTCTTCTCATAAAAACTCAGCCCAGATGCAAATTTTCATCAACAGCATTTTTAAGTATTTATTGAATATCAGTGTTCTTCTGGGCATCCTGTGTCCCTAACCTTGTGCAAAGGGCTGACACTACAGTAAAGGACAAAATAAGCATCTCCCTGTCCAAGAGGAACAGTCTGCTGCTTTCACTCAGTTGTTAGAAATTGTTACCCTGAGATGAGAATTTGTTGCACTAAGCTCAGTGTTCAAATGATGATTTCACCCATCCATTATGTATTTTTATTCTTAGTAGCTACTTTGAGATTACCATGGCATACATGGATGGGGACACCAAATGTTTTCATTATTGGTGTAACTGACTACAATTGTCTAACCGGATGGGATAGAGAGTTCTGGACTAGTATGCCCGGTGGCTTCACTCTACAGAGCTTGTTCTAGAACAGAAATAGGAGAAGTGGTGCTCACCCCACTTGTGTTCACTTATGATCTTCACCTGGGTCACACTTATGGGCACACACAAAGCACACGTCCTATTTAACCATAAAGACAAACTCATCAGTACAAGCTTCTAAGTATTTGTTCTATTTATAACCACAGCCATGGTATGAATATTCCATCAACTGAGACCTCTCCAGCCAAAGTGGTATTTTCAAATTTCAAGTTTTCTGCAGGCCCTGTAGCGTAGTCCTGTGACCCCAGCTGCTCAGTTGGGGGTGGAAGCCATTGGGAAGAACACAAGTTCCTACCTCCAGTGAGCTACAGAGTAAGTTCAAGGTAGCCAAGGCAGAGTAGTGAGACCCTGTATTAAAATGAAAACCAGAAAAGGGACTGGGGATCAGTGGTGGAGCACTTTGCTCTTGGCAGACCATAGCCACACGCATGTACACACCCAGTAAGATGAATGAATGAAGTGACTGAGATGATTATTAACCTTGAATTTTTCTATAATGTATGCATACATCAAAATATCATATCCCACCCCATAATGGAGATACATTATTTGCCAATTAAGCCTACTAATTTATTAAATTGAATGGACTCTTGTCATTTTTCACGTCCCTTTGGTAGTTTCTCATTTTCTTTCTAATGAAAATCTAAGCTCCTTGACTTGACACACAGAACCTGCTGTAACCTGACACTTTAGCCTTCTGGACTCATTTCCTGCCCTTCCCTTCTGAACTCAGTCACAGGCTCCACCCATTAAGCCTTTGGTTCTTCACCTTGAAGTATTTTCAGCACCTCCAATTTCTTCTTAGGGCTGTTCCTCCTCCCACTTGAAGATTCCTCAAGCCTTACACCATTCATAAGACTGAAGGAGAACTAACCCCCTCCCCCAATTTCTGCACTTATTTCTTTATAGCAGGACTTCTTTGTCACTAAACAGCCTGAATTTCAGCACGTGCTCCATTCCTCACTACCCTTAAGTCCTTGGATGAGTGACTTAACCTTTCTGTGTTCCTGCCTCCCTGTTAGGTACCAACTACAAGGGATTATTTGCATTATTGGATAGAATGCATGTAAAGCAGTTAGGAGCCTAATCCATCTTCAGCTGTTTAAAATGATTTTCATGATTAACTCATTACTAAGTCAAGCACCATGCTAAGCACAGAGACAAAAGGAAAAGGATACTTGTACCCTTCTAAGATAACAGAAATACAGGATTGCAGTATAAAAGAATACCTCATAACAATTAGGAACAAAATTCAGGACAGTACAATGAGGAGGACAGGATGATCCTTTGCCTCCAATATCTAGGACTTGGCTGGGGATATGATGTGATGTGCAAGGACCCAGAAGTGTCTTTGGACATCTTTGGTAATCTGGAGCCTTTTAATGTCCGAGGTGGGAGCTGTGAGTAGGAAGAAGTAGTTGCAGGAGATCACCCTCCCCACCTTCCTTCCTTAGAGCGAAGTGAGCTGAAAAACAGGTCAGGACATTGTAGGGGTAGTCTGGGGAAGGGTAATTATGTCATGAAAGAGGGAAAGGAAGGCCTGTCTTGAGACTCTAAATTTAATAACAATTTTAATTTAATAAAAAGAAGGAGAAAATCTTTGTCTTTGTTTTCTTTTTACCGTGACCAAAGATCTGTCAAAGATGACTCAAAGAAAAAGGTGGGGTTTATTTTGGCTCAGCATTTGAGGGTGCAGGCCTCCTGGCAAGATGCACATGGTATCTGAAGCACAAGTTGGCTCCTGTGGCATCCACAGCCCGGCAACCACGAGGTATGTGTGCTGGTGTTCACCTGGCTTTTCTCGTCCACTCGGTCTAGGACCTCATCCCATGGATCAATGGTATCAATCATGATAACCTATCAAGTTGACAACCACTATTCAATATAGTACTTTCCTCCTGGCTTAGTCCCCAGTGAGATTATGAGTTAGGTTAGAAACAAAACACTCTCAAATTTTTAAGACATACTTTGAAATTGATCGTGACATTTAAAATGAGCATGGGATTGGTATTTTGTGGCTGATTGCAAGCCTAGATACCACTTGTGCACCAACATTCACACTGACAGTGTCTGCATACTTGTGCTTCATGACATACATTTTTTTTCTTATTATAATGTAATGTTTGTCTTTTCAAGTTATCATTTATGTCTTTCCCTATCATTATATAATTTAGAACAATATCTCAAAATTTAAAATTTACTTGTAAGCATACCTTTCTGATTATACAGATTATATAAATAATATATTATGTATTGTGGTTCTTTCATAGGTCACATATACTGGGAGCCACAGAGGAGATTCAGTGGGGGAAATGTATGCCACACAAGATTAAGGAGACACGAGTAGATCCCTAGAGTTCATTGGAAAGACAGTCTGTTCAATCAGGGAGCAGCAGATTCAGTGAGATACCGTGTCTCAAAAACAGAGTGGAGCCGGGTAGTGGTGGCGCATGCCTTTAATCCCAGTGCTCAGGAGGCAGAAGCAGGCAGGTCTCTGTGAGTTCGAGTCCAGCCTGATTTACAAGAGCTACTTCCAGAACAGGCACCAAAGCTACAAAAAAAAAAAAAAAAAAAAAAAAACCCTGTCTGGAAACTCTGTCTGGAAACCCCCACCCCACAAAAGAAATCGGAGTGGAGAGTGATCAGGGAAGCCATTGAATATTGACTATAGGCCTCTACATGTATGTACACACATGTACACAAAAATATCCCCAAACATTTACACATATACTACATACATATATACATCAAAAATATCATATAAATAGAATTTCACATTGCTAATAATTATAATTTCTTTCCTTAACATTACAAGCTCTTAATGGTATAACTGTGAGCAAAACCTTAAGGGTAGGTTAGAGACACTTGAAATATACATTTGCTAGCTTTGTCTTTAACATTCAACTTAAATTTTATAGACATCTTTAACAGCTTTATAGGGATTTTGCTTTCTTCGTTTGCCTGTAAGATAAGCCAAAATAAATCCCTCAGATTATCCTAGCACTCTACTGTGCATTTCTTTGTAGGATTTAAAATGTTCAAATTGCCCATTTGCATGCCAGTTTAGTTCCTTACTTCCGACTGAGATACTTCTAAATCTTGGAGATGACACAGCCATTGAAACCACAGCTGTCAAACATATTTTGTTTGCTGGTAACCCCTCAAAAGTCGCAGTTTGTTTCCTTCTTCTATAAGGAACATAAACAAGAGAGCAGGCTGTATTTATGCAAAATTTACCTTGCTTACTGTGCAGTGCATGGAAAACAAGTGTGTACAAGAGGAGCATACGTGATATTGATTTCTGAGAGGACAGTAGTATTTTCAAAGTGTTTCTGTTGTTCCATCTGATGGATGAAGGGCTATGTGTGCGGTACATTCATTGGGGGTCACGCAAGGAAGAAATGATCTCCACGTGAAATCAGCCATTGCTGCACTTCAGGGATAAGGTGGCTAAGGCCATGATGAAAGGGCCGTTGTTTACAGCGAGGCCATCAATCACCTATTGTGCTGGGGGCAGCTGAGTTACTGAGCATATTCTAATTGTAACTGCATGTACCAGCTGGTCCTGAACACTGAGGTGCTTGTTACTACTTCACATTTGAGACTCTAATGTTGCCCATTCAAGGACATCAAAGGCAGGATAAATCCTGTCTTTGAGATGATGTAATCTTTATTAGATGTCCATTTGAGGTTATTAATGAATAAAGCATGCTAACATTTGATTTCTCAAATATTATAAAAAACCTTTGCCCCTTATGCCTTTACATTGGGCATTTATCAATCACATGTATTTATTTATTTTATATGTGTGCACAAATTTATGTGCCATGAACTACAAGTGGAAGTTCTCTCCTTCTATCATGTGGGTTCCAGGGGTCAAATTCAGGTCATCAAGCTTGATTGCAAATGCCTTTATTACTGAGCCATTTTGCCTGCCCACCAGATCATTAAATTTATTATTTATCCTATGTAACTTTAGTATAACCATATCATTTTAGTTCTTCATTCTAGTCTCTAAGTAAATAAGAGTTTTTATTTGCTCATGATAATAATAAAATCCTTACTTACATGGTCACTACTAAGTCCTATAAATGGCATTGCTATTATCACTTATCATTATACAGGAAAGCTCAGAGAAGGTTAATAATTTGTCTAAGGTTAAAAAGCTAATCAGTGGCAGATGGACTTTATCTAGCTTATTAAACTCATAAAATATAAAATAGTTCATTAACTTTAATGAAGTAAAAGTTTTAGAAACTGTTATAATAGTTGGCCTGTGAGAAAGCAGGCTGTGTATGTTTGTTAGAGTGTTCAAATAATCTTACAGTATCATTTAGCGGAGCGTGTATTATTTGAAAAGTTCACATATTAATATTGTATAAGATACATAGGCAAAATAAAGGTGGTGTGAAGAGTGACTTCAGATTAAGTATGTAGCTAGTGCCAACCAATGCAATAAATAAATAAAAAATACAGTAACAGTAAATGATAAATGGATGTAATCTAAGAGAATTCAAAGCTCTTTTTTCCCCTTTTACCTTAAATTATGGTGTTTTTGACAGGTCAGCCCTGTCTAATAGAAACATAATGTGAGGGGTTGAGGAGATGTTTCAGTTGATACTTGAGTGCTTGTTGCACAGCATCAGGACCAGAGTTCAAGTCTTGGCACCTAGGCAAAAAATCCATACATCTGTAATCCCAGTGCCGGGATGTGGAGGTTGAAGGATGCCTGAGGCTGGCTGACCAGCCAGCCTAGACTAATAGGTGAGTTCCAGGGTTAGCTATGTCTCAAAACCTGTGGTGGAGAAAGGCTGAGGAAGACACCTGATGTACACTCCCATGTGTGCATATACTAATAAACACAAACACTACCACACACACACAAATAAAACATAAAGTGAACTATGTCTTTTCAATTTTCTAGTAGTCACATTTAAAGAAGCAAAATTGTGATATTTTGAAAACATTTGCCAGTATATCTAAAATATCATCATTCAACATGTATCAATAGAATTTTAATCAGATGTGCCTTTTATTCCTTTTTTTAGTTTTCTAAATCCAGCACAAATTTAACATCTTAATTCAGATACCGAGTCTTCATCTAAAATATTTGATCCACATTTAGATTTCATAGACTCCAGAGTGTAAAATGTAAGTTTGCATACCCAATTAGTTCTGAACATACCTAAAAATAGCCTGATAGCCTAATCAAGCAATAGTTTTGAGATCAGTTTAATTCAATTAGACTTAATTTAATTAAAATCAAGTAGAAGGAAAGATTTGGTTCTGCAGTTCCTCCAGTCACAGCTGAAGAAGCCATTAGCTGAAGTATCTACAGGTTCCTTATTGCATTTAGTGAAGGGCAGTCCTTAAAAGAGACTTCAGTGTAAATCAGAGAAAAAAAAACTTATGCTTAGTTCATAACTGAATTAGGCAGGGTTTTCCCAGAGAATAAGAATTTCTAAGTCTCAAATCTAATTTGGGAATATCTGAAGCAAAACTAGGAAATCTGAGGGTTTTACTTAAGCCAGTAGGAGAGAGTGAAGAGGATAATTAGTACTTGGGAAAGAAGGAACTGCTCACTTAGGGTAAGGGCTGGGGTTCTGAAGAAGCAGAGCAGGAAAAAAAACTGAATGACTATCTTGTGCATTTGCTTATGTATATGAGTACCTTTAAACTAGACCACATCCCAGAGGAAAGTTATCCTTGGATAAGAGAAAATAGAGGGATTTATACTTTATTTCTGGATTGAATTGGTAGAACACCTATCTTAATATGCCCCTGATATAAGGTTAGTAACTGATAAGATAGTTGCCACTGGAACCAGAGGTAGTAAGGATGTAGATTATGGGGGGTACTCTTTATTTTCCAACGTAGTCTGAATGATATGTATTCCTTCTGCCATTCAAAGACATGATCATGACTTCATAAAATATTTTCTCTTTCCACCACCAGGAAACATTTTCTATTTATAAGGACATGCATGATTAGAAAACACGCTCATAGGAAATAACATAGCAATAGATGATGGGTTGCTAAGATTAGGAACACAGGCTAGAAGATGTGTTGAAGATGGAAAGATGCTCATTGTTTGTGAGTTTAGATGGACCAAGTGAATCCCAGTGCAGGAGGTAGGACTTCTCTTTCTAGCTCTTGTGCTCCATCTTGCAAAATAGGAATTTTGATTTCTGTGGTTTCTTTCAGGTGAAAAAGGGGGATGAGATACAGGAGGGCAGAATAAAAAGGGACTTTGTTTCTTAGGGCTCCTAATATCTTTACTTTCCAATAATATGGCAAAAAAAAATCTCCTACTTGATGTGGGATTCCCCTCTGTATACTATAAATATGTTTTAATACCACTAGTTAATAAAGAATCTGCTTTGGACCTATGGCAGCATAGAATAGGACAAGGTGAGTATTCCCAGCAGAAATAGAGGAGAAAGAAGGTGGAGTTGGGGAGATGTCATGTAGCTGTTGAAGGAGAAAAACACCTGCCCCAGAACCTTGCCGCTAAACCACGAGAATCATGTAAAATATACAATAATAGCAATGGGTTAATTTAAGATGTAAGAGTTAGTTAATAAGAAGCCTGAGCTAATCGGCCAAGCCGTGTTTTAATTAATATAGTTTCTGTATTATTATTTCATGTCCGGGCAGCTGGGAAATGAGCAAACAGTTTCTGTCTAAAGTGACTTGAGACTCATCTTCTGAGTTCCAACACTTTATCATATGACTGTTTCTTGTATCATTACCCCCTCCTCCATCACAGCCCCAAGGGCCTGAATTCCTGGAATACAAATCTGTCTTGTAAAACCCTTGGTTTGCCACCATTATAATATTCCTATTCTATTCATTCTACAGATATTCTCAGATGCTTTTATACTACTACTTGGACAAATTTATAAAGGCAGATAAGAACATAAAGTAAAATTATAACAATAATAAGAATCCCAGGAATTGACCATGAGCTTGAATGAACACCTGAGTTTGTTTACATGAAAGTTGTTGTGCCATTTTGCAAACAGCATTCCATTGTGGATGTTTATCATCTGAGGGACTCCCGTTAGCTAACTCAAGACTAGGGCAGGTCGGATATGATAAATGTCAAGATGAAAGTTCAAAGTGGTTTTACAAGATTGAGTGTTGCTTTGAAAATATCCATGTGCAGAATAAAAAGAATTTGGATGGGCTTCAGTCTCTGTTAAGAAGTTATGGAATATTCAGTTGACCACAGACAGACTAATATAAGCAGTAACGTTAAAAGAATATGAAAAAAACCTCTGTGTTTTATTAGATTATATTAACCAGAGCTGTCAAAACTTAAGGCATTTAAAAATATTCCACCACTGACCTGATTACGGAATATGGACCAATGAGTTGGGTTGATACCTTGCCATCTAGAAAAGCCACATTGCTCCTCGGGTTGGCCCGTGGTTAGGTGCATTAACAGGGTAAACTTGTTGCACAATTTTCTCATATCTTAAACAATTAGGAACCAGAAATTGTAAAATGAAAATGTGCTTTTTATTTTACAGTTTGCCTAACCCAGAGGAAAAGATTCATCATTTGTTTCCTTTCTGTAGCTGTATGAAAAATTTTGTGGAGGAGGAAGGAAAAGCCATCAGATATTCATGTGCTATGATGCTTAAATGATGACAGGTGTTCCATGGTTTCAGGAATTTGAACACTTGATCTGCAGCTGATGGTCCCACTCAGGAGGTCTAGGAAATGTGGCCTTATTGGAGGGTGTGTCTCTGAAGGTAGCTTTGAGAGATGAAGGACTCTTGTTATTTCTAGAGTTCCTTCTCTTCTGTATCGGTGGGGTTCAAGACGTGAGCTCTGGACATCAAGTTTCTGTCTCCCTGGCTGCCAACCTTCCCCATCATGACAGGCTCCTATCCTTCTGCAACCATAAGCCAAGTCCTTCTATAACTTACCTTGGCCATGGCGTTTTATTACAACAATAGAAAAGTAACTAATACATAGACGAATTTGTGTGAGGCAAACTGTCAGAACTGTGTGAAATTTCTCCCTGAGAGACAAATTTTTCCTCTTGCTAGAGCTATGATTCTAGCTTTTTGTCTTGTGTCCTATGAGTTCCCTGGTGACTTTTAAAAATTTGTTGAAGTCTATTTTTTTTTTTCAGTAGTCTGATGACCAAGGGGAGGGATACAAGTGTTTCTCTTTAGATTATCTCTTCTACCATGAGGCTGCCAGTCCATGGATACATGCTCACTGGTGATCTTAGTCTGAGTGCTCTATTTTTGGGAAATGACTTTCAGATGTTATAAAACGTTGGAATGTCCAGGTTTCTCTGGAATCTGGACACAGAGTTGTTCCTACCCTGGTGGAGGAAATTGAGGCTATTTCATCCATTGCAAAGAGGAAGTCAAGGGAAGAGATAATGATAATCATTTACAAGAGAACAAGTGGAGTGTTCCTTCGGGGTCCAAAAGGAATGGAAAAAAGGATGAAACAGTATAAAGAAAAACGTGAAAGAATCATGAAAACAGGAGTTCCCTGAGTACTTGGCCATAATGCTGTCTTAAGTCTAATGATCACCGTTCACCGTTCAGCAAACACTGCTTCAAAATTGTGGTCCTGATTGTATGATGTTTCCTGTTCTTGCTCCCAACTTAACTGCTGGAGTTATTTAGGCTTTACTACAGACAAAGTACTGTGCTATGCACTTTAACCATGTTACTGTAATAAATCCTTATCACACATGGGGGCAATATCTTTATTTTCATTTGTGTTTGGTAAGTAGGCATGCTTAAACTTGTGTCTCATTACTTTTCTGTCTCTGTCGTAAGACACCAGAGCCAAGGCAGTTTATAAAAGAAGGAGTTTATTTGTGATGTACAGTTTTATATGTTTAGAGTCCAGGATCATTATGGCTGAGTGCATGGCAGCAGACAGGCAAGGTTGATGCTGGAGCAGTAGTTAAGAGTTTGCATCTTGATCCACAAGCATGAGGCAGAGAAAGCTAACTGGGAATGGCATGGGCTTTTCAAACCTTCATCACCTACTCCCACTGACACATTGCCTCCAACAAGATCACCTTCCTAATTTTTCCCCAACAATTTTACTAACTGGGTACCAACCATTCAAATATATGGGCCATAGGGGCCATTTTTGTTCAAACCATCATGACTTGCCTTATGCAAGTGTCAGAGTTGGAACTCCAACACATTTTTTTTTCTGGTTCCAATGTGGATGTTTTGGTCACTACAACATATTTACTTCACTCCATGGAATGTTGCTACAAATCTTAGTATTAATTAATACATTAAAGAGACACTGCCCAAGTATAGTTGTTTTCTATTGGACATAGGAAAAACCACAGTGAGTTGGAACAATGCAAGTGTATTAGCTCAGAAGTCAAATATGGGTCTCACTGGCCTAAAAGGAACTTGTCATCTAGTGGCCCAACCTTAAGGACATCCTTGTGGCAAATTAATCCTTCACATTTCCTAGCCTTATCAGAGTGTATCTGTGGTCCTTCCATCCATGGCTTCACCAAGTCTTTCTCTCTGGCTACAATGAGGGCATATTATCCGTTTTCAAAGTCTCATGTGAATGGGAATCATAGTCACAAGAAATAACAGGGAACTGAAGATTCATAGATGTCTGTTTGGGGCTCATAATCTTCTTACCACAATTAGTAGTCACCTATTGCAGATTTTGCTCCTGGAAATACATGACAATAAAAAAAGAGAGACAGTAAGTTAGTAAACACATATATCCTCAAGATAATTTCAAGTAGCGATTTCAGGTAATACGAGTTCAAAATTCCACCTTTGCCCAACAATGCCTTTCATGCTTCCATCATGCAGTAAGTTTTGAATGCCTATTGTGTGAAAAAGCTT
The DNA here is from genome assembly GCA_025134845.1 of Neodon shergylaensis. NCBI lineage: Eukaryota > Metazoa > Chordata > Mammalia > Rodentia > Cricetidae > Neodon > Neodon shergylaensis. Next base: position 7,195,726 of record JABTXL010008488.1, read on the forward strand.
CTAAGCATTTCAGATAGAGCAGTGAATCAACAAAGGTTCTATTCTAACAGAATATTATAAAGAGAGAAGCATGGCAGTATATACATTGTTCTACAAAGTGACAAATGTCACAAATACTCTGTGCTCTCTCTCGTAGCTATCCCTCACTCAATCTTCTCTTTATTAAGTCTCGTTTTCTTAACAGTTCTCTGCAAGTCAGGCCAAGCGCCAAGCACAGAGTTTGCAGTGAAGGACAAGACTTCATTTCTATGTCTCCGCTATAGTGAAGGGAACAAATAAAACAAATAAGAATCAGGCACCATAGTAAGAGTTCCAAGAAGATGAGCAAAATACTTTGAGAGCACATGGCTGAGTTACCCGGGATATCTCCTATGTCTAGGCTAGTTCAGTTTCTGCTGGCATGGACAACCATGCTCATCCTTCAGGATTAAACCTTGGATATTTCCTAGTTGGAGAAATTAAATACAGCATTTGGTTCATAGTAGGTGCTTAAAATTAAGTATATTGGCTATAATAGGGTTCTTTTACAAGTATTATATTTTGTAACGACTAAATGATTGGTGTTTACTATAACAAGTGAGACAGCCCACATTACAGAATAATAGGACATTGTAGCTACCTTTTAGTAAAAGTTATCAAAGCCCTTTAGTATATGTATTAAGTATTGCATGTATTTAAATAAGCAAAGAGTAACATGAAATAACGTATAGTAGGATCTTAGCCGGAATCAAATGATAAGTTTTGGCCTTCTGCATCATCTTGCATGGAACGGGTGAATAAGGATGGGTAACACAGCTAAATGAGTTGGCTGTAAGCTTGTTAGCATCCACAGACCCTTGAGGATATAGGGAACACAATTCTTCTCAAATCATCCCCACCTCCTGTTTGTGTTTATTTTAGCTACATTTTGACATCTGGTTAACCTAGATGGTTTCATAAGTGAATTAGAAACCAAGAAAGCATAAGTAATCAATTACTGTTCTGTATCTAGCTTCCTTGGTAGATCATTATGCTATTATTTCCCCTTCTGCAGATCAGCTTTAATAGACTTTCTGCAAGGATAAAACAAATAGACTGTTTAAAAGGCTCTTGTCATAAAGTACTAGAGAGTTGCCAAGTTCAAACAAAAAATTCTCTAGCTTGTCTTTCATTATATTTGTGGTGATTATACTTCAAGAACATGTGTACTTTATAAAGCATCGCTATGATTATCCTTAATGCTATATTTATGGCTTATAAAATTCTTGCTAACTTTTGTAATTCTCATAGCTCTACAATCCTGTGGCCTCTCACACTCCATTCGAGGTTTGGACATTGGCCGTGGGTGTAATAGAAGAAAAAAAAAAGCTTGAATTCTTTCTAATAGAAGCATGTATTCATTAGTTCGCATACTGGACAGACTGTTTGGGGCTTCTTGTGAGCCTTCTTGAGTAAGTAGGGTAATTCAGGAAAGAGTCATCACTAAACTTGAAACAGCTCTAGCCAAGTCAATAATTTATCTGGACCAACTGAACTGACCAAGTAAAGAGTTAAGTGGTAACTGAGTTGTCCCTTGGGAATAATGGCAAGTATTTATCAAGTTTATAGAGATTCTGTAGGGATTTTGTACTTCATATTTTCCATTTCTAATGATGGGGCAGGCTATTTTGTTACTCTTAGAATGCTATGGTGGCATCATTCTTTCATGTTTGCTTCCAGCTTTCTTGCATTTTCTGAATCTTTGTGTAAGTCTTTTGGCCATTTTCTCCCCAGAGGAACTCAGAGGAGAAAAAAAAATGCAAGGAAGACGTGCTAAAGCCCTTATGATCAGGAAGTGCCTAAAGTTCTTTGTTTAAGGTTCCATTTCTTTGCCATGCGGTGGTGGCGCACGCCTTTAATCCCAGCACTCGGGAGGCAGAGGCAGGCAGATCTTTATGAGTTCGAGGCCAGCCTGGTCTACAAGCTAGTTCCAAGACAGGCTTCAAAGCTACAGAGAAACCCTTTCTTGAAAAACCAAAAAAGAAAGTTCCATTTCTTCTTTGCCAATGGTGCCACCCCCAAATAAAGTTGTGTGGTCTACAATAAGCTCTATATTGATCCACTTTTTAAATTTATATAATGAAGTTAATAATGGCATCCACTTTATAGGATTTTAAAGATTTAATGAGATAAAGTCTTAAGAAAAAAAGATAATTACCGGATTTCATAGTATTCTAAAATGGTCATCATGAACTAAAAGCTTAGATACAGCTCTTTTAGTCTACACTCATAAGCAGGTAAATTTCTCTCTAATTCAAGATAACAATTAACATTATAGAATATAATATATAGATTATATATTCTATACGTATTTTCCTGAGTGTGTTATCAGTACAAGATATTTACTGATATTAACACTATACCACCTAGGTGTACTTTCCAACTTGCCTCTTTCCCACTTTCCATATTGTTGACATGAGTACTGTTACTACACACTTGAAGTCAACAGGTTTGCTAACAGAATGATTTGTGATTTAAGTTATGAGCAAGGAAGCAATAGAATAAGTGATATTGGGAGATCCTGGGCATGATGGCTCACAACCTGGATATATTTCCTTCAGCACAGTCAGTTGGCATCTTGTGTTCTTTATTGGCATTTATCTCATGTTTCCAGATGACAATATAAATGCTAGCCTTGGGGGCTGGAGAGGTGGCTCAGCGGTTAAGAGCATTGCCTGTTCTTTCAAAGGTCCTGAGTTCAATTCCTAGGAACCACATGGTGGCTCACAACCATCTGTAATAAGGTTTGGTGCCCTCTTCTGGCCTGCAGGCATACATGTACACAGAATATTGTAATAAAAAAGCTAGCCTTGGCTCTTCACTGTCTGGACTACCATCTTCACAGTCACATCAATTTGCTAGAAATCTCCATTTAATTTTTCTAGCTATATTTAATTTTGATTTGACCAAGGATAAATCCTATCCATACAAAACATACAAATGAAAACACCAATACATCATCAATTTACCTCTTGTATCAGTAGTATTAAGAGTTATCTAATGTGTAAATTCAGGTGAAACAAAAGTGTTAAAATGTTTGTGGGGTGGAGGGTAGGAGAACACTTGGAATGGCTGTGCTCATATTCTAGATGACTGATGATATGGCATAAGAACTGGTTCTTATAGGAATGACAAGATGGTTTACCAGTGAAGAACACATTGCTCTTGCAGAGGAATTGAGTTAGTTCTCAGCACCCATATCTCACAGTTTACAACTTGTAATTCCAGGTCCAGGGGCTCTTTTCAGTCTGGACACATTGACAATCATGTGGACACACACACACACACATAATTTTTTAAAAAGTCATTAGTAAGAAATGGACAACCTAAAAATCACAATCTCAGAGAACCTAGACAACAAAGAGGACCCTAAGAGAGATATGTATGGATCTAATCTACATGGATAGTAGAAAAGAAGATAAAATCTCCTGAGTAAATCGGGAGCATGGGGACTATGAGAGAGAGTAGAAAGGGACAGGAGAGGAGAAAAATATATAGCTCAATAAAAACAGTTAAAAAAATAAAATTGGTGAAAAAACAAAGAAATGGCCATGATAGATAAGTAAAGCTAAATAACTGGCATTCTTAAATTCCACATTTAAGAACTCATTATCACAAACTTCATTACAGGTATGGTAGCATATACCTATAATGCTAACATTCAAGGGCAACTCTGGCTATGTAGAGAGCTGGAAACCAGCCTGGATTAAGTAGCTTAACAGAAAATAACCATTTTTTTAACTACAAGAATCATAAACTCTAGTCAATGATTAAAACTACACAGTCATATATAACTGTTAACTGCATTTTTGTAATATATACATAATGTATTTCATGTGTATACCAAGAAAACACTTTTGTGAAAAGTCTTGTTTTATTTGCTATTTCAGATGTACATTACGAACACTATCAAAGCCAAAGGCACCAGACTTGCTAAGCCTGTTCTATGCTTGGGATTAATGTGTTTGGCCTTTCTTACTGGACTCAACAGAGTAGCAGAATATCGAAATCATTGGTCGGATGTGATAGCGGGCTTTCTAGTTGGGATATCTATAGCAGTATTTCTGGTAAGTATGATTTTTAAAAATATTTTTTTGTTTTTAAGAAGCTTGAATATCACTTCTAAGAAAATGCAAGGATGAATCATTGTAATACATTATGTGAAATATATATGTTTTTGGTTGCTTATTTCTTTTTTCTTGCATTTATTCTTCTTAAGATTAGGTTTGGGAAAGAATAATAATTAAATTTTGCACTTAAAATACTTTTATGTAAAATGGAGTAGAGCTAAAAATCATTCCTCCTCAAATAGCATTTTACATTTTTAATTAATGGGCAGGGAACACATGTGCCATGGCATGCATGTGGAGGTCCAAAAGACAACTTGTGAGAGTTATTTCTCTCCTTCTACCATGTGAGGGCCGAGGGTTAAACTCAGGCCATCAAGTACCTTTATCCACTAAGCTATCTCACCTGTCCCTTCTCAGTTTGTACTGTAGACTGCACTGTTTATATATCCACAAAATTCCTCAGGATAGTTTGCCTCTAGTGAAGGAAAACATCCTCCTGGACCCAAGTGCCTCATGCCTTCTTCAGTCTGGGCACTCCATGAGATCCACACCACCAGTGTTCCCGTGGCATAGGATTGTGAGGTGCATCACTTCTCCTGGGGGAATGAAACTGTTCGAGAATGGGATGGGGACACTAGCATCCCCAGTCATATCTTCCACATAGTAAAGAATGTCAGAGCCTTTTAATGGAGGGCTACCCATATGCCTGCTAAAACATATACTTGAATGAATCTATAATTTTGTTCAATTAAAGTTTTTAGCCTGAGTTGAAAATCATCAGGCCGTTACTTGTGGGGACTTTAACTGTCTTACTTAGATGACCACGTGCACAGTTTATAAATCAAAGGTCCTTTTACAGGGACACCTTATAACTTCAGAAACACTTCCATTTCACTTCAGTTGGATTTGTTCTCACAATACTTGCTTCTTCCTTCCTCAGCCTCCTTTGCCCAGTTAATAATCAGTAGGCAATAAAAAACATGTGTGAGGTTTGAGTACAAATTGCATGCCTGGAATTTGAAATGATAAGTTTCCTGTAAAACCTCCTGTAGGAAATTAATGGGCGTGATCTCATGTCTGCTCAGCATCCTGAGTTTCATCCCCCCACCCTTTGTTTCCTCTTGTGATGCCATTCACTGTGAGTCTCAAGGTCATTGGAGGACTCTGGATTGAAAGGGTTTTTTTTTTTAAATCTGTGATGAGTTGGTCAGTCAGAATGTCCCTCCCTATCATAGACTGAGTGTGCAGGTACAGTCAGTGGAAGAGGAAGAGATACTAAATAACCTGATGGACCCCAGTCAGCATTTGCCTTTTATGGAAAAAATTCTGGCAGCTCATGGATTCTGATTGGCTAGAGATTGAGGTGATGTGAATAGCTGAGATTCAGTTGCTTGGTTACAGGTGTGCTCCTAGATAAGCTACAGATTGCTTACTGTTGAGTCTTGCAGACTCTTTTGGCTAAATTTCATCATCCAAATATAGCAACAGACAGGCTGAAGTTACCCTTTAATACCCCGTCTCTTTGAAGTCGCTTGATGCCTCATGAAACTCAGGGCCAAACTCTCCTTGCTTTCGCTCATCACAGTTGAGACTGCTTAACATTTAAAAGAAACAAAACAAAACAGAAAAGTGATGGAAATTATGATGCCACCGAACTCAGCTACCTAGGTGTAGATTATCTTCCCTGGCACCTCATCAGCCTCCTACTGTTCTTCCCGTGGCCATTGCAATCCTCCAACCCTTCCAGAAAGCATCTTAGTGCCGTAGCCTAGCCATCCTTTAAAACCAGACGCTAGTGTCATGTTAGACACATCCCTAACTGAGAACTAGATAAATGAAGAGCTAGCCTGTGGATCTCCCTGAGCTCAAGCCACTCTATTGTGCATATTCAATCTAAGAATGTATATTACACACATTCTGAAATCACTCTTTAAATATTATTACACATGAGAAAAATGACTCCATGAAAATGTCACACCAAAATGGTGCTTCAATCATGTAGCTAAAGATGAATCATGTTCTCATTAATGATCACTTATGAATGTGAGTGCCTATAGGCGACAACTGGTAAGTCAAGGAAGCTCATGGGAGTATGGCTTGATTCCACCATGAGCTAGAGTTTTGTTTGGGGATTAGCCTAGTCCCTTAAATTCCCCTTCCCCGTCTTCCACCATAAAATAAAATGCTGCCAAGTCCCTACTCCAATACAAGTGCTGACCTTGGTGATGTGAAGAAATATTTGAGAACAAAATGAGAGACATCTCAGATATTAAATATGTTACAACCCAAATAAGAAAACAAACATTACACTTTATAGAGGATTACATACAATTTATTGATAGGTACTGGAAATAATAACTTTATTGGGGTGACAGACCTGCAGGAAGAAGTGATATATCGGCCGGGCGGTGGTGGCGCACGCCTTTAATCCCAGCACTTGGGAGGCAGAGGCAGGCGGATCTCTGTGAGTTCGAGACCAGCCTGGTCTACAAGAGCTAGTTCCAGGACAGGCTCCAAAGCCACAGAGAAACCCTGTCTCAAAAAAGCAAAAAAAAAAAAAGGATATATCAACTGGAGGAGGTTAGAAAGAGGATAAGTCTGGATTCTGCACAAGGAATGAGAACAAAACATGGGCCACAGAGACATGAAAGCCTGTATAAGGACAGTAAGCATGGAGCTCTTCCTATACCACAGGCCCAAGACACAGCTTATGAATGAGAAAGCACAGCTTCCTGGAATGATACTAGTCTCCCATCATGAAGATTAGAGGCATGGAAAAGTTTTGTGTGCCAAAAGAATAATGTGGACTTTTGTTTAAAATGTAGGGGAGTTAGTATGCCCTGCCTTCAAAAGAGTAGAAATCGAATGGACTTGTTTGAGTCCAGGTTTCTTTATGTACTCAATTGTCCCATCAAGTACTTTATTGAACCTTTCTGTGCTCCTGTATCCTACTGTATATGAGAACAATCACAACCTCCCAGAAGGCTCGTTCTTGAACTTACAGAAGGTCAAGCAAAGTAGTACATGCTTAGTGAACGGCCACGGGAATGAGTCAAGCACAGTTCCGTAAGTGGTAGTTTGCTTCCACTCACTAGCTTTGGTCATTTGAGATCTGTGCTTTAAAAATATGCTCTAGCATAACACTGCAGGTGAAGAGGGAGGAGATGTGTTATGAAGAACCAGGGAAATCAGAGTCTAAACTGAACCATAGAGACACAAAAAGAAGAGACAATCTTTGGAAGGGAAAGGGAAGAAAGAGAGCCTGAGGGAACACAAGATGATGTGGATGAGGGATAGGAAACAACTCGGGATGACTCCCAGATTCCTTATTTGGATAACTCAGTAGAGCATTTATTTTGAATTTTGTGCAGCTACTCCAACTGTGGCTTGCAAATGTCCTGCAATTATCTTGCAGGATTTTAGGATTCTAAAATGAGTCCAAAAGAAAAGTAAATCAGTCTACTCCAAGTTGCTGTCTTGTTCTAAAGACACCTCCGCTCATCACCCTTTATCTACACCTAGCATTTACCTCTGACTCATTCTCCCAGTTCATCCGCAACAAGCAGTGACTCATCTACTTCAAGTTCATTTCCACTTCCCAATTATTCCTTCTGTGTCTTATATCAGTCCTTCCAACCAGAACTGTGTGTTTCCTATCCCATGTACTCCTACAGATATCCCCCACACCATCACCTTGCTGGCTTGGTCTATATTGCAATTATTGCAATAATGCATTGTCAATAACAAGGCAAAACAAATTTTCCCGTATTCCTCAACTCCAGTCATTCTACTGCACTTCCAGGGTCAACGATGTTCCAATTGCTTATTTCCTAGTGAAAAGTATCCTGCACTTTTCTCTGTGTACATGAATCCAGCTCATGGAATCACAATCAGCCTCCTTCCCTTATCAAAAACAAACCTGCCCTTCCTACACATTTGTTCTGGGGGAATGCCCCTTCTTTTTGTGTATTTCAGTTGCAAATGAGAAACAGGGATATCTGAGTCCTGCCATTGCATATGTGTGACCCCGCACACATCACTCACAGCTCACTATTCATCATATAGTGAAACCTTCCCCAAGCCATGCTCAGAACATCTTCTCTCCTTAGTCCTTCCTTGTGTTTCTCACTACCACACTGCAACTCCTAGACACCACATCTCATATTTGTCTTGCAAATAAGCCATTGTGGAGAAATATTTCTGTTCGTTTTGTTCACTGCTTATCTTTTCATGTATCTGGAATATGGTGTTGTATATGGGCGGCATGAAAGAATAACTGTTTAATTTGTTACCCTGAGCTCTTTAAAAGACTCAATGAATTTCCATGTGTAGTAAGCATGGCCTTATTTCACTGCTTATCATGCCCAGCTCTTACACCGATATTCCAGTCTTCTACATTGCTAAGATTTGACTCAAACACATCCCACGTTTTCTAGGCTGTATCTGTCATTACCTTCTTCTCATCTCCCCCTTAACTTCTATATGTATCAGTCTGTACTGTTAGAATCCTACAAGGAATTAGGTTGTGTCCTAAATCTGTCTGCACCCCTGTACATTTTTCTCAAGGGTAAAGAGTAGAATCATCACGCTTAGCAAAATACAAAACGAATTCTTGAGCAGCAGTTGCTGATTATTCTTGTTACAAAAAATGGATGACGTAAAAACCTCACCTCTCCCAAACATGATAGGTGGAATTGTTAAGCAGAAGTGTTCAGCTTTGTTGATCCAATAATAGCTTGTCATATGATCTATGTACGAGTAACAATCACCGCAGCATTTTATTGAGATATATTGCCCTCACTTTACAGATTAAAAATAGATAACCAAATTAGGAGCTGATACTGTTTGACTCCACAAGGTACACAACGTAATAATTATGGGAAGAAAAAAGTGAATACATAAAAATTTATTATTAATACAACATAGAGAAACCACAAATATATGTGGTGGTGGTTAATTAGTGTACTCTTTTTAGGAGAATATAAATTTAAATGAGTGGAAGCCATTGATATAAAACATAGTGCATGAAAGGAAATTAACTTTTTTTGTTGTTTTCTGGGACAGGGTTTCTTTGTAGCTTTGGGACCTGTTCCTGGAACTAGCTCTTGTAGACCAGGCTGGCCTTGAATTCACAGAGATCCGCCTGGCTCCCAAGTACTGGGACTGAAGGGGTGCACCACCACCACCTGTCAGAAATTAATTTTTAATTAAAGATAATAGACCATACAATTTGACAATTTGTGGCCAGAATGCATGGTCATTCATTAGTGTGGTCATTCATGAATGATGCCACTCACTGTGACAGGTGGGGTACAAAGGCAGTAAACTTCAGATGGGACTCCCAATTTGTGTTTTAGAAGAGACATGAGTCAATGTACTTCTTTACCCACTGTGAAATTCATACTGAGACTACTGTTCTGACAGACAGACTCAGAGTTCTGTATGAGCATAGGAAAGCAGACACTCTGAAACACAGTGAGCTTGCCAAACCAAGGGCTCAGGGGAGACATCAATGGCAAAGCGAGAAGCACTCGTTGCACATATGTGAGGAGTTCAGACTTCCAGAACCCATGAAAATGCTTGGAGAGCAATGAGCATGTCTGTAATCCCAGCACATGGAATGCTGAGAAAAAACACCTTTTGGACAAGCTGCGTAGATAGACTAGTGGGTTTAGTGAATTCTGAGTTGAAGTAAGAGATCTCGCCTGAGTATATGCTAGAAGAATGATTTCTGGAAGTGTGTGTGTTATGATATGGATATGAAACTCTTTGTTTTATTGAAGTTGTTACCTAAAGTTATCAGTGCTCATTCATCAAATTTCAGCCATCAGACCAAATTTGACCTGCTGCCTTTTTTAGTAAGGGAAGTTAGACTGTCAACATGTCTTTTCTCTTTTGAACAAATGGAATTGCTGCTTTCCCTTCAAAAGGGAAGAGTTGAGTAGTTGCCATTGACTATGACCCCGCAACACCAAAAATATTTGCTACATTATTTAATATCTCCCCTTTCTAGGCAAAATATTCTGACTCTATTTCTTGAGCAATCAATTTCTTTTAGTCTTTTGTGGGATCATGAAAATGACAAATTCATAAGAGAAAAAGCATACTGAATAACAACCTTCAAGCCCCTATTTAAAGACAAATACCACAAAGCTGTATTATTGCAGTATTGGGGTTTGATCTATATTTTTAACTTATAGCTCTTCTAGAACATAGTAAGTTTTTATAAAAAAAAGTAAATCACAGCTTGAAAAGAAATAATTTGTGATATAAAGTATTATAGTATATGCTATTATTTCACACATTTGTATATTTTATTCAAAAATGGATAACACAAGATTTAATTGGTATTTAGAATTACTCGGCAATAATGTAGCTGAAGAGATGGCTCAGTGATAAGAGCACTGGCTGTTCTTGCTTTATTCCCAGCACCCACACGTTGGCTCACAACCTCCTGCAGCTCTAGTTTCAGGCCATCTGACCTCTTCTGACCTCCTTTGGCAATAAACATGTATATGACACACATGCATGTATGCAAACAACATACTCATACACATAGAATAAAGTTTTAAACAATTTTAGAAACAAAATGAATATTAATTAATAAGTTTAACAAAATATCTTCCAATGATGAATTTATGAAAAAAAATTTAAACATATCATTATAGAGATAGCATTTGCGTAATTTAGAATGAGTATCAGGTTGGAACTACAGTTAAGTCCTATTTATTCTAGAATATAGAGCCCAGGTAAAGAAAAAAAAACACATTACCAAGTGGTTAATATAAAGTCAACATAAAAAATAATTTTCCTGTGTGGCTTAAATTATTATTCCTTAAATATGATTCACCTGATGCCAAAACTTCTGGAATGCATTTAAAAGTTCTGTCTTCTATATCCTATTTTTCACCTACTGCATCTGAAACTTTAGGAGATGCGTTAGGAATGTATATTTTTAGCATTACAAGAACTTAATTTTCATGCATGCTTTGATTCACATTCTTTCACCTCTAGAATAGAGTCAGTTAAAATGAGGGTCAATTTCCTTTATATGAAGGGTCTTCTGTTTCAGTAGTCACTCTGGTAAGCTATTGTTCAAATCTTACATATATATGAGACACAATAGACAATAAACTAGTATAATTAAATGGATATTATTAAATTAGAGAGTCCCAACTGTCAAGGATTAGTGTGAATGTAATAATCTTGACGCAGTAAGAAATAATAAGCATGAAAATTAAGTTGTAGGTTAGTCACATTAGGTAGAGGTTAGCTTGCTGGGAATTTTTTATAAGGTTATGGTGTTAATTTTGGATTGCAATGAATAGTATCTATACATTAATGAACATCTTGGAATAGCAGAATTGTCATGATTCATTCTAATATATATTCATCGGTAAATTTTCTTGAACCTAGCTGAATTGGAATAACTATTGAAATTTATTCATGGTAAATCTGGATGTAAAGTTTTATTCGTCTAACATTTAGGTAATTTTTAAGTCTTGGTTGCTATAAGGAGTGTTATTAAACTCCTCAGAAGATTGATAGTTGCAGGATGCATGACTTACTTAACGGCAATTGTTTCCTGAAATTTTAGGTTGTGTGCGTGGTAAATAATTTCAAAGGAAGACAACCAGAAAATGGGCACATGCACAGGGACAGTGTGGCCCGGATGCCGATGATCAACATTCCTCGAGTAGAAAGCCCTTTGGAAAAAGTAGCATCTGTGCAGGTGACTCATGCCTTCCATTCTAGACCACATTCAACAGTTATTTTTGCTTGTGCATTCAGAAAGTGTACAGCTACTATTCTGACTACTTAACCTCAGAATCTAAAGCGTCATTTAGCAAGCATTTATCACTGGAAAGATCATCTTAGAAAACGCAGACTTCATTTAAAGTACCCATGGATATCCCTCATGCTTGGTGACTATGCATAGAACTCATTCAGCACTTTGCTAGAGTCTAAGAAATACCGTTCAGGGACTCACAGTAGGCAGATATTTATTTTCAAAAATATCCCTTTTTTATAAAGTATACTTTATATCTCCCATGTTCTCTATCAATAGGAAAGTGCTTCAAAAACTGCCATCACACAGTGCACGGGAGACATGTACTGATCCTCAGTGCACAAGGCTCAGGCAGCTCGCCAGCTCCTGCTGTGCTTCCTTGAAGGAAGAGGTACTGAGGGTTAGGATGGGCTGAGTCTGTGCACAGACATTGTTTGAAACAGTAGGTTCAGGTCTCAGTGGGTGTCCCTGGGAGCAAGAAGTCAAGTACTTTCTAAAAACTGTTCTTGCAACTTCTGTAAACCAGATAGGGTATGTTTCCTAAATGCTGCTGTGGTTCTTTGCGATTGTAATTAGTTAAATGATTACTCAAGGGCTAGCTCACAGCTTCTTTCCAGCCCCAGGCTCACATATTTTAATAAGCTCTTTTTAGTTTAAATTAAAATATAATTACATCATTTCTCTCCTTTCCCCTCTTCAGCTCTTCCCATGTACTCCTTCCTTGTTTTTTCTCAAATTCATGTCTATTTATGCTTTGTTCTCATTTGTACCGCTCTCCTGCTGCTCTCTCCTTCCAGCCCACCAACTCTTTACCTCCCTTCCCTCAGACAATGTCCCACTCTGCCTTATCATGTGTAGAATAAACCATCAGATACTCTTTACTATAACGAAAACAAATGTTTTATTTGTGAATGAGTAGAAGTCAATGTGTAGGGTAGGGTGAGTTCTTAGCACACGTTAAGGCTCATGGGGTCAGTAGGACACTGTTAAGCATGTGTCACAGCGTAGCCCAGGTACCAATGTAGTTTGTTCTATTTATGGAAAGTATTCAAATATTCACCTGTGTGTCATATCCATTCCTCAGTCTCCCATGTCTACACTTTCTAGGACCCACATTACATCTCCCTCTCAATTTGTGTCCTCCTTTTACAATTCCTTTAGAAAAACCCACTACGTCCAATTCGTGCTTCCCATATGCCTCATGGGTTTGGAATCATCAACAAGACATGCCTAATGTATTAGTGACCAATCCATAAAGAAAAGTGATTCTTTCTCCCTCTGCATCAACTAACTATCAGTGCTCTTCAGGTAGGAATGGGGCCTAAGGAGCTCTTCCCCACCTAGTGCTAGAAGTTTTAACTGGCTTGACGTGTGCAGGTTAGCACAGCTGCCTAGAATTCACTGAAAAAGCAACCACATCATGTGGGTCCAGAACAGCAAGGTGAAGCCTTTCTCCTCTTCCTCTGGCTCTTACATTCTTTCCACTCCATCTTCCATGATGTTCCCTGAGACATATGCAGTAAAGAGCTGATACAGGGGTCCTGTCCGTGGCTGACCACTCATGGTCGTTCATTCTGACACAATGAGTCTCTGGATTAACTGATTGCCACTACAATAGAAAGCATCTGTAACCAAGGTGAGGAGCAGCACAGGTTGACTACTGTAGCCATAGATAGTTAGAAGACAATTTGACAACACGGCCATTTGAAAAAAAAAACAGCTTTAGTAGGTGCTCCCCTAGGTCCAATGACTTCCCTAACCAGGGGATTTGATCATGCTTACAGTACCTGACATGAATTTCCTCCTGCCAAGCAAGCCTCAAACCTACATACACAGTGAAATATTATTCAACTATAAAGGAATCTAAACTCACTGACTATGCAGAAAAAGTATAGAAATGGCAAAATAAAAGTACTGAGCAAGGTGACTCAGGTCCCTAAAAATGAAAACCGTATCTCTTTTGTATGTGGATTCTTAGCGTCAATTTATTTTAAACCTGGAGTATATGTGGAATCCAGGAAACTAGAAACAAGTCAGAAAAAGAATGACTTTGGGAAGCAGAAATTTTTAGAATAGAGCTGAAATGAAAGTAAAGAGGGGCAATACTGAGAAAGAAGGGTTCTAGTGGGTAGCAGAGCAGTGAGAATGATGGACCAGGGGAAGGCTGAACCAAAATGAAATGTACGTGATCTTGCAAAACCAGGAAAACATTTAGTAAGAGCTGATAGTATGATATGTATTATGAAAGAAGAGCATACTGTGAGCTAAAGATTTATGTGGAGATGGGTATAGGACACAGGAGAAAAGGAAGACCAGAAGGTGAATTAAGCAAAATTAATGATGTACGGAAAAAGCTTATGAAATCTTACTAGTTTGTAAATAAGTAAAATACTAATTTTCTAGAACTAAGGTGAGTTTGAAAAGCAAGACGAGTGCTGGGATTAAAGGAGTGTACCACCACAGCCCAGCTTGGAAACTGGTTTATAAGATTCCAATGTGAGAGTTCCTTAAGTTAGTCACAGAATATTTGGAACACTGTATGGTACCTATGAAACTCAGCAAGGCATTATTATTATTATTATTATTGTTGTTGTTGTTGTTGTATTAAAATACAACAGGAACAGGTACATCAAAATACAAAAAAGATCTATTGTAAAGTATTTTAAATATAAATTTTGGTGGGGTTAGGGTACTTGAAACTGGGTCTTATGTAAGCCAAGTTGGTCTCAAATTTTCCATGTAGCCTAGGACAACCTTGAAATTCTTATTCTTATGCCTTCACCTAAGTTCTAGTATTGTAGGTGTTTTGACTTGACTCAAAAGAAATGTTATGTATATAAAATCTTGTATATATGCAAAGTAAAGGCTGTTATTCAAAATAACACACAAGATATTCACCTCTACTATCTGTAGAGGAGTCTGGGTGTGGTGAGGTGAGGGGAGAGAGAGGGACACAGAGAGACAGAAACAGAGAGGCAGAGATACACAGACGCAGAGATACGTAGAGACACAGATACAGAGAGAGATATGGTGACAGAGGAGAGAGGCAGAGGCAGACAGAGTAAATAGACAGAGACAGTGAGAGAACAAATACAATAATGCTCAGACCTTAAAAGAAAATGAGACTGAGAAATAAGACATTATGTCCACTCCCAGGCCTTCCCTTTTATTTCCGTTTCCCTTCTTTTTTCTGACTCTAGTTCTTGCCCCGCCCCTGTTTTTCGCCCTTCACTCCGTCCTTTTTTCTCTCTATAATCAGATGCTATGCACTATTCATGAATAAATACATAACTAAAGATCATTGCAGTTTTAAAATATTCTGTTTTCTTAAGCTGATTACTAGAAGGATCTATTTCCTCATTAAACCCATTAATTGATAGGTTCAGACTGACCAAAATTCCTTAGGAAAAAAAGAAAATCTCTACAGGATACTTTACATCCCTCTTCTATTTCCTTTTGAAATGTGCTCTATTTTTCTCTGCCAAATTAAACGCAGAAATCTTGCTTGTAGCTCCCATGTACTCACTTCAGGGTTCAGATTTCCTTGGTCCACCCGCAGTCATCTTAAGTCCTATCAGTACATAGGCTATGGCTTTTACATATGCAGACATCTTTCCTTCATAGGCTCTCTTAAAGTTCCTACTGTCTCATACCCAGGGAATTAGCTCCCTTTGGAAACCACACCTCCCTTTCTCCCAAACTCATTCTGTTTGCTTCCTCCTTCAAGGCTCATTTCCAGCAGAATTGGCAGTGTTGTTAGCTTCGGGATGTTTCCAGAAACTCGAAACACTATGAATTCCTTTTGGGAATCCAAGAATCAAGGATCTGTGTTTTCTTCTAGGAAATGATGATGTAACAATTTATAGTTCTACTGTTTTTTGTTTCCTATTTTTAGGAAGAATAAAGAAGGCCTTAATACATAATAGCTGATTATCAAAGAGAATTACTGCAAAATTTGGAAATTTCTACCAGATACAGCATAAATAAACCCATGCTGAGGGAATACTTCCCCACTCCAAACTTTGGTCTTGATTCATTCCAAATGAAAGAATTCTTTTTAAATGAAATGGGGATAACCAAAGTGAGTGGGTAATTACTTTCATTCAAAACAATAAATATCAGTAAAGCAAGATGGCTATGTGGTTAAGAGCACTGTCTGCTCTTCCAGAAAACCCGCGTTCAGTTCTCAGTACCCACTTGACAATTCACA
This sequence comes from Neodon shergylaensis, assembly GCA_025134845.1. Classification (NCBI taxonomy): domain Eukaryota; kingdom Metazoa; phylum Chordata; class Mammalia; order Rodentia; family Cricetidae; genus Neodon; species Neodon shergylaensis. The sequence continues at coordinate 7,211,813 of JABTXL010008488.1, forward strand.
GTGGTCTTTAGCTCCAGACAGTCTCCTAAGATAAGATACAATCTTTTTTATTCTTTGGGTACAAGGCATACTTTTGGTGTACATACATACATACATACAAAAAAAAAACCACTCAAACATATAAATATAAACAAATATTTAAAATTAACTAAGCAGATCAAAAGCAAGAGAAATAATTGCCTTCAAGTACCCTACCAACTTTATGGAGCAGAAGTTAAGCTGCACAGAACCGTGATATGCAGTGAATCAACAAACACTGAATGAAACTGTACAGCAATAAAGTTATCTTCTTGAAAATTCCCATGGTCTGAATCTCCTCATACATTCTATCTTTTTATTCTCTAAATGAGGACAGAGAACCACATCTTGCAGCTTCTTAACTCGGATAGAAGTTGAAGATTCCATAAGGGAAATGTTTAGATTGTTCCTGAATTCTTTCTCACACATTTTAAGAAATTTAACTGAGCTAAATATACTTTATACCAAATGGGGGTAATCAGAACATGAATTTAGATCCCTTAGTGTGACACTGTGACAAACATGAGGGACAGCGTGATACCTTTTATTGCCCAGGCAAGGATGAGTAGGAAGGAGATGAAGCAAAAATGATACAGTGAGTAACCTGTTTGGTCCACAGGCATGAGGGGTGAGTTGGGAATCTCTGGAATGCATACAAAAGGCAGGTGCTGTCATGAGTGTCTGTAACCGGGCTGCTGGGAAAGCAGAAAAAACAGGTAGCCAATTTAATCATTTGGAGATCTTTACTTTCAGGAGGCAACTCTGTCTAAAAATAAGGGATTGAAAATGCCATTCGGTGTTGACCTTTGGCCTCTGCACATGTTAACAAGTGTCTGTACACCCGCACATACAGACGAACACATCTACAACACCCCGCCCCTGTACACACACAATAAGAAATTGGACTACATTTATTGGCCTTGGTATCTCCTTTCCACAGAACAGGAAATTAAAGCAAACACATGGAATCAAGATAAACCATAACCTGGATGATTAAAAAGCAGTGAAAGAACACACATGGTGGCATGGTAGATTAAAACCAACTCTAGAAATCATAAACAAGGAAGAAAATCCATGCTGAGGAAAGTAAAAACAAGTAGACTGAAATAGGACTACAGAGAGAGCTAGAGAGACGTCTCAGCAAATAAAAGAGAACACTGCTCTTAGATTATTAGGCCCAAGTTCTAGTCCCAGCATCAGTGCTAGGAGGCTTAGGCTGCCTGAAACACAGCTTCAAGGGATCTCTCTCTCTCTCTCTCTCTCTCTCTCTCTCTCTCTCTCTCTCTCT
>JABTXL010008488.1:7213128-7244956 GCA_025134845.1 Neodon shergylaensis
ACACACACACCTGGAAAAGGAATTTCCAAAGTGGGCCATCTGGAATTTTACTGACTAGTGCATTTTTTGTGGAAACAGGCAAGATTCTGGGTGCTAATCAGCAACTGGTTATAAAGGAGTTTATTATGCACCTGCTCCTTTATCTGCATCCTCATATTCTTCTTTACTGGGGATTACTGTGTGCTTATGTAACCAATCTAAAGCATTTTTAAAGGTTAGAAAAGAACCAAACAAACAAGATTGCACTTAGGTTAAATCAGCACAAAAGAAGCATAAGAACAACTTATGGGTAAGTTTTAGTTACTAAGAATATCAGTGTGATTTCTATTAGGATTATAATAAATGAAACTTGAACAAACACTCCATCAAAAGCTGGTAATATATTCCTCAGGCCTTTTGAATTTCTATTATAGTGACAAAGGACTTTATTTTGCAAGCAGACCCAGAGGGCAGTGAGACAGATGTGGTAGACAAAGACATTGGGGGAAACCCTCCTTCACTTCCTAGCATCACCTCGGAAGAGACAGGAGAACCATTTCCCAGCAGGTTAAGTCAGAGCATAGGGATAAGAGGTTTGGGGATGCTGTTAATCTTAGTCAGATCATCATGGGGTCCAGATGAGTGAGGAAAAATTAGGACCTAAAGCTGGTGTGGATAATGTAGGAATTTGTAGTCAAGAAATGTTCACATGGTCAAATTGTGCAGTTAGATGAGGGAAGCTAGGAGTTTACATTCCTAAACATGATATATTTCTAGGAACATAGCTGAGAATATGGATGAAATTTATGGCAGATAGAAAAGTGCTGAGTCTTAGGAAGGATATGAAACTTAGAGGACAAACCATTTGGATACCTACAGCACCAAGGACCATTTTTTTAAATATAGATAGCACTTTGAAAACTGGTAAAGTTCTGGGATGAAAGCCCAGGGATTCTGCTGCAATAGACACTGGCTTAGATCTGGAGATGGGGGCAATGCACATCAAGCTTCCCGGGCAATTGGATATGAAAGTAGAACTTGGCCTCGATGCAAATGGGTTAGCAGATCTGATGCAGCAGCTCTCAACTCGGGCTGCACACTAGGATCAACAAGAGAGCCTTTCTTTATACTGGCGGCTGTATGAGGCCTTGGACCAATTAAATCCAAATCTCTGGGACTGTGCCTGTATTTAGTCAAACTCCAGTATGAAGCCCAGGATGAGCACCAGAGCATCTAAAAATCTGGACTGGGAGCTGAAGCTTCTGTGGCTACTCAGGCTCCTAAGCTTATGTAACTAATGCCTCAACAGAGCCTAGATCCTTTTCTTGTTTAATTAACTTGCTAGAAAAAGCCTCCCACAGATTTCCTAGGCAGAGAGGATTCTCTCAGGAAGTAGCTTTTAGTCCCTTTTAATTGCACAAAAAGGAATTTCTTGAATTAAAAGAAAGCTCTGAATTAATACAAAACTTTGCACTCAAAGTCACTAGAGAGAGAAATTGTCCAAAAAAGTGCTTCTGTCAAATGCAGTTCATATCTGAGCTTTTATTTTTTCTTATTCTGAGTTTCGCTAAACAAAGTACTTGCTTACTTTGAATCTGACCACCAATTCCAGAGCCCCAGGTCTGAATTGCTCTAATAATTTCATCACTAAATTTAAAATGATTTCTCTTTACTAAATGATCTCACTCCTTTCACAAATCATTAGGAGGGAGACTTCGCATGGCACATTGGTGGGGAGCAAAGGACACATTCTCCTTTTGGGGTGCCACTTTTGTTATCATAGTTGGACTTTTGGTATCTTCAGAAAGAATCTCTATAACACAGGTTATTCTTGAGCTCACTATGTAGCAACCCCTGCCCTTGAACTCTGCAGCCTATCTTTTTGCTGGGATTATAGGCACATGCCATCACATCAGGCATTTTCTCTTCGCTCTTCCATCCATGCTCCCTGTCTCACAGAAGACAATGAATGCAATATGGAAGCAAATAGCAAAATGAAGCATAGCAGCGTTGTCGATTATGACATGTTATCCACTTCCCCTGGCGAAGGGTAGGCAGCATCCACGTAACAGTGACCTCACTGGTAGATTTACAGTGGGTCTACGATCCCTTATCCGGAATACTTTGTGTTTTAGAAAATGATGTATTCTGTTGCACAAGTAGCCTGGAGACACTTCTGACATTGGAATTAAATTGTTTATGTAGCAAAACACTGAGTATATATTGTCTTGTGTCATTAGTTACGTTTTTGCCAGCAAATGAGTTTGTATTCTTCTTGTAAGAAATATTTGAATTTTGAGGTTGAATTGGATATTACAGTTGTACAGTTTCTGGATTATGGACTTTATGATGAAAGAACAAATGGTGAATGTTATTTAAAAACTACCAACTAATTACTTTTTAATTCTATTTTCCTTTTTTGCTTTAATTCTCAAAATGTTTATTTTTAGCTCATTCCTTTGAATATTATCAACCACAAATAAATGATAGATAAACCACAAAAAGAGGGTTGGAATGAGGACAAGAAAGATATATGTATATATCATTTAACATTAATAAAAAATCCATCGAAGTACACATACCTGTGTTCTGTATATGAGAAAGCTGATGGTCATATTGCTTGGCAATTTCCCATTATGATGAAGACCACATTTAAACACTTGATATTCAAACTGTCTGCAGAGTCTACTGTGCTGTTCAGCTTCCACATCAAGAGAGCAAATACCTAAGTCAAAAAATCAGAACACAAATATCCCATTTTATGTTAAAAACTGAAGCTGACTTGACAACATCGTGTTAAGATATGAGGTCTTTTTTTGCCAACTTGAGAAAAAGGGAAATTTACTCATTTCTTTCTATTAAATGATCACACTAATTTATAAATTATTTGGGAGAGATGTTCACATGGCATGTTAGTGAGGATCATGGAACACATTAGGATGCTTTCATACCTTATTCAAACTCACAGTGTGTGATCTAACAATAGCAACCTAGACCTCAGAAGCAACAAGTACTTTCACTGAAGCGAAGAAGTTAATATTTAAATCGCATATAAACCACGTTTTGTAGGTGTTCCAAAACCAATGTATGGAAGATGATCCAGAAGGAAATTCACAGGGGAGGTCCTATAAAGACTGCCTTGCCAGGTTCTTCAGCTGGATAATGGGGATTAGCCACTGCGAACACCTCCAATTAAGGCAATAAACGTATGTGCGCGTCAGCGCACTGGTGGTGGAGCTGTGCTGCGGAGCTAGAGCGAATACGGAGAGCTGTGTCCTTCTGTGCAGGTTTCCAACACTATATCACAGGGATCTTCATCCCCTCCCTTAGCTTGTCTGCGGTTGTCATAACTGCTTCCCTTTTTTCCTCAATAGAAATGTAGCATTTAAAAAAAATGAAATAGTTTAATATCTTCAAGATTATTTATTTTCTGAAATCTTTTCTTTATGACTACTTTTCAGGAGTGTTCTTTTGTCTTTTTTTGTGTGTGTGAGTAGCAGATCTTGTCAAGTAGGAAGCCACCACTAAATTTTCTTGTTGTAAATAAATGAGTCTTGACTTACATGCCATTCGGATTATGTTTACACTGCCTAGAGAAGTACATAGTAAAATGAAGATTTTCATGTAGAATTTGAAGCCTTAAAACTGGACTTAGATTGGCCTGGAGAGACTTCTCAGTGGTTAGGAGCAGTTGTTGCTCTGGTGGAGCCCTAGGTTCCCAGCACCTATGTCTGGAAGCTCTGACACGCAGAATATCAAAATTGTCTTAAATTTTCTAAATTTCAGGATCTGAAGTGACTTTTAAGGCACACAGTGATTATTTCCCCAGGGGACCCCTGCACTCAAGGACAAGCCTCAGTATTTTGCCTGCTGGTGTGATGTGAACTTGAAAGAACACTTGCTAATGGATACTTAGCAAATTCTATTCTTCATCTGCCTGGGCTTTAACTCTGTCATGGTCGCACCTAAGTCTCTATCTCTGTAACTCTGAACATATCTGCTATGAAAAGCACTTTGAACAGGCAGTAGTGATGAGAGAACCCTTTTCTAATGTTGCTGTGATACGAGATTGCTGTTTATTCTAGACCTTAATATAATTCCACATACTTCAGGATTAATCATAGAATGTCAATTTTTTTTGCTACAATATCTCAGCATCTATGGCATCCATATTACATGCCTGAATCGATTTCAACATTAGCCATTCTGAAAAGTTTATGTCTCTATAATTGATGACTTTTTTTAAAGCAAAAGAAGCAAAAATCATTTGGAGGCTGTCAATAATTCTGTAGTCCAAAAAAATAAAAAATAAAAACAACAACAAACCCAGATTTTGGTGTGGAGCCTGAATTTATGCATCAAAAGTGTAGTGTTTGAGTAGATCTCTGTCAACTAACGAATGCTATTTCAGTCGGAACACTTGCCCACCCCACTCTACACCATCTGTCTCACAGGGAGCAATTAGTCTGAAGCTACAGCCCGCACACTGAAGTCCCATGAACAGCGCCACAGAATATTAATGCATCTGGTATTGCCATTTTTATCTACGCAAATCTGAGTGTTAATTTTGAGCAGAGCAGGTATAACATTTTAATCTATTCCGTTAATTAAGAATCCTGAATAAAAGATATGATTAGCTAACATTACATAACAGTACAGAGAAGTGAGTTTAACAAACACTGTGTGTTTTGGCAACATGCATGTGGGCCTCATGTCTTTATTAAATTAATATGTGCTATTTGTCCAAAGTGCTAAGTACTTTATAGAATCCGTTTCCGCAGGACTCTGACTCTGGAATTCCATTTTCTCTTCCAGAACCACATCACTGCCTTTGCGGAAGTCACATGATATTGAAGCAGATGGTTCTTCCCTGCATTGGACGTCACCCCTCTTTACCATCCATTCATAAGAAGGTTTATTTGATTACACGGAAATTTATAAAGTTGTCTGAGACTTTTTATAAATTTAAAACTCAATAGCACCCTCTCTGCTCCACCCCGCCCCGGTCCCCCACTAGACTGTGAGCTCCTCAAGAGCAGGACCATGGCTTTCTTTCCTGTATCCCCAACACCTACCACCTAGCACAAAGTGTGGGTGTTCAGTACAAACATGATGACAAAAATGAACAAATTTAATTCTTGAATAAAATAGTCGCTTTAGTTTCTCAAAAGAATCTCTGTGACTATGTGGAAAGAAATCTCCATGTGGGTTATATTTGTATAAAAGAGAAACCCTCTATTTTGGACTCATTAAGCCTTTTTAATTTTTCATATCTCTATTCAACAGTACAGCATATTTAATTTGAAGTTAATTTTGAAAGTCATGGGGGCTTTTTTATTATGCAGCATGACATTTTTTTCCATTCTAACAGATTTCAGCGTGTGAAATCATTTTACTTTTAGAAAGTATATCCTATACTAAATTGTTTGCTCATTATATTATTCTGTATTTCACTTAAAATACCATTCATACTACACATTCTAAGACTGGTGCTTCTGCTTTTAAAGGGGAAATTGCCAATTTTTATTGTCACTAAGTAATGTATCATAATTAAAATTATTTATTTGGACTTTTTCTTTGACACTTGTGATTTAATGATTGAGTTGCAGTTTTTGAAATGCAGCAATATTTGGAATAGATTAAGGCAAACGAGCCATGATACCATATTATTGAGTAACTTTCCATCATTAATAGTGTCTCAAGATTGGCTGTAGTCCAGTCATAAGCTTTCTTACTGATCAAGAATTCAAATAATTTAAGTGGGAATGAACCACATCTTACCATACAATTACGTAGATGCTAGAAATATGATTAATGTATTTTTGTAATTGTCTAATAATTTAGTTAATATGTATTTATATTTACTTTATCATTTGATCCTCACAGTAATCCTGTACAAATATTGAAAGATGGCTTTATTTACACACAAGAAAAAATGAAGCCAAGACTGATAACATGCCCAATCCCATACCTCTAATCAAGCAGAGAGAAAAAAAAAAGCTGAAATTCAGAATTTCCCTGGATTTGCATTTTTCCCCTTAAATATGCCACAACTGCCTCAACATTCATGACATTGAGGCCTTATGAGGCCATAAGAGTCCTGATAAACTACCTATGTTTAAAAAAATAAAGAAATGCCGAGATAGAGTTACAGAAAGTCTGCAGTATTTTAAATGTTTACCGTACATTAATGAACATAAACACATTTTTCAAACACAGAGCTATCTAGGGTTCTATTCATAATCCCAGTGTCTGGATGTGAGGCTCTTTGTAAAAGGGAAGCCCAAATCCAGTGTCTTCATTCTGTACCTCAGCTGCCGTTCAGGAAAGAGGCCAGGGGGCCAACTTTACAGTATCCGCGTGGAACTAAAAAGAAAGTATATAAGGAGAATCAAGCAAAGAGTCACTTGGCATCTCTAAAGCTAACCCAAGATGCTTTGACTTATATGTGTGGAAACTGATTTAAAAAAAATCTTTCTAGTCTTAAAAAATAGTTGAATGTAAACATTTAATTTACCCTCTAATCAGCAAATAATTAAAACCAAAGAGTTGTCTGTTACTTACAGATGGATTTCATTTGTCCAATTCCAATCCTGCAGGAGTCAAAACACTAAGAGCCAAATAAAGAAATTCCCTTTTATAAAAATTGAGATCTCTACAGCAATTCAATTTTTTTTTGGCAATTTAGAACAAGCTTTCGTGTCTTGACCTTTTAAAGGCATTGTTTCAGAAAGCATTAGAAATGGGCAGTTCGGTTCTGGAGTAAAGGGTATGAGCAGAATACCAAGCAAAGGCCGGGTGGCTAGTTGGGCTTCTACAGTTGTTTAATTCTGGTGGTTCTACACCCACTTTAGAAGGACCCAAGAAAGAATGGTTTTCCCCTTGGAAACCATAATATAAGGACGTCAAGGTCAGTGAAGATTTTTTTGCACCTTCCTAAACCTGGTCACTCTAAAAGAGGTATGAATTAAACAACGAAACAGGATCAGAGTGAAAATCACTCCTACTATTTAAGCATCAAGAAGGTTGTGCAATTATAAAATCCAGGAAAAATTAAACCAAACCCAGCAAAGATTACTTAACCATGATGCTATTACTGAGAATAATGGAAAACATTTTTGAGAAAAACGTTAAAACCATGACAACAGCTGGTGTTCAGTGATGCAGCACTTGCTGAGCATGCACAGGCCCTGGGTTCAATCCCCAGGACTTGTAAAAGAAAGCACTAATCTCGATATATACATATGTACATACATAGTCTCATAAAAGCAGGCAATCCCATACATTTCCGATAGAGACCCTCGTTTTTATTCCTCTTCCTTGGAGCCCAGGTCAGTGTAAATTGTTCCAAATGAAAACTTCAGTAGCCTCTGTTTGCATGGCAAAAATTCCGCACAAGTCTTATCCAATGCCTAAGGTAACTTAAAAGGGTCTTTTATGTTAAAAGAGAAGTGAACCTTCTTTGACAGACTTTGTCTATTCAACTTCTAACTGGGCCTCTCTTTTTCTCAGGATCTATCCTAGCCAAATATCTTGGTTACATTTTCCATAGCTTCCTTTGTGAGAGAACAGTGGGGGAGGAAATAATTCTCTGCTGTGTATTGTATTTTTCAAATAAAAATTTAAAAATTAAATTAAAAAATAAATTTCCTTTTCCTCATGGATTGGTTTTTATTGGGGTAGAGGAATAAAGAATGATCACTAATGTGCATAGACTTAAGAGTTTTCATATTGCCTGGAGAGTATTTAAAAGTGTACCAAATTGGCCATTTTGATTTCTTCTAGTTCAGGTAAATGGTCCTTACACTCCACAAATCATCCTGGGATCCTGTCAAGCTCTGTAGTTACAAATCATAAACTTCTGGAAATGACTTTGGACACCAAACAGGCATGCGATTTATAGCTGCTCTTCTTCCTGTGAATGACAAGCAACTAAGAGGCAGATGTCCCTTCATCCTGTTCCTATGGGCATCATCAGTCAAGCTCTGGATGTGCTCTGAAAGGTCATCTCAACAGGCGACAAATGATTCTGTTTTCACACTGGAAACATGAATCTCACAATTTGCTTTTTTATGAATGAATGCTATGAATTATAAATCTTCAGAAATATAAATCAAGGCAGCATGTTATTCCAGATTACAAGTGATCAGATCTCAAGTCAAGAAGATGAATATTTGAATTTTTCTCTCTTGTCACTCTGTGTAGATTACAGTTGTTTTTTAGTTCAATGATTCCATAGGATATGGTTGATTGATGATAAATTGTGTTTCCCTAAACTGTTATTCTTGTGACTCATTAATTATAAACTCAGACTGCCTTTCTTCACATGAGTTACCCAAACAATTTCAAACAAGGAAACATAGATGAGTGGGCACACTGGGACCTCCACTGTTCCAATGAGAATCAAAATCCAAGCCATTCATTAGAAAGGTGATATTGGCCACACCTTTACACAATAAAAACATTTACATTTCATTCTTATAAATTTGTCATTGGTCAAAGACTGGTAGTGTTATTTTTCTCTTGAGAAAAGAAAAACTCTTCCAAGCTACACAGTAACTCTTCATTTTAATCAAGTTTCTTTGGAGCAATATCTCCAAGGAAAATCTAGCCTTCATTTCACCCAGCATTTTATAGAAATATGGTTCTAGATATCAAAAGATTCACATTTAGTACTGACTAGATGATAGTTAAAAGACACATAACTTTTCTTATGTACATGAAAGTTATCAGACCATGTGGTTGTGGATTTCTTGAGAATCTAATATCTTCTCTATATAACTCAGAAAACTATCAGGTAACTGAGGAGCCTCGGCAGGTTGGCTTGAGAATTCAGAAACATGTTGTATGCTGGCACATAGCCACTTGCCCATCTTATTCAGTTGACCAAACTATGTCCCAGAGCTACCCCAGTTTAAAGAGGAAGCTAATAAAGAGGTGGGTGCCAAGATGGGTGAGAAACCGGTTCTTAATTTGCATTCAATTTACCACAAACGTTAAAAAAAATTTACCACAAACTTCTAAAAATTCAAGTATTGCATTCAAATCCTCCTGAGTTTAATTCCTCACAGTTTTTTGAGGAGTCTGCCTGCTAAACACCAAGATTCCTCAAATGGCAATGAGAAAAAAAGCCAGCTCTGATAACTAAACCAGGATAACCACTCCCCCGGGTAGCAATTACACACACAAATGATCAGGCTCTGTAGAGAACTTTCTTCCTCATACTTAAAGCATCAGCAGATGAGGTTTTTATTTAGATGTAAACATTTTACATCATTCCTTGTATTTGTTAATAAAGAAGAAGACATGATTTTATATGTGAAAACAAAGAAGTAGAAGACTATGGTATGGGTGCTTGGCATACGGCTCAATGGTAAGCGTGCTTACTTAGCATGCAAAAGGTAAGGTTAGTGACTCAGACTAAAAATAAATAAATTTAAAAATAATAAATAAAAATATAATAATAAATAATAAATAAATTTAAAAATAATAAATTTATCTATTTATTAAAAATAAATAGTATAAGGTATAATGTATACTTTTGGATTGTATGTGCCTATAAACCAGTTTGATTTTTATAGTTTTGACTTTCAGAAATTTTAGTTACTATGGTTTAAACAATATCACTCCCACAACAATGCTCTTCAAGTTCTGAGTGGCTACATAAATGAGAAATTGGCCTACCAGCTCTTCAGCCTTCCAGGTACTGGAAGCATATAGGACTAGTGTCTTTGTTACTTTTCCACCAATGTGTTAAATACCCCAACGAGGCAACGTAAGGAAAAGGGGCTTCTTTTTGAATTCCAGTTCTAGAGGGCATAATCTATCATGGAGGGGAAGATGTGGAAGTAGCAGGGACAGCATGGTGGCAAGGCCAAGAAATTAGACTGTCACATTCTATCCACATTTATAAAGCAGAGTACAATAAATAATTGGTAGTGGTCAAGTAATTTTCTCCATATTATAAGGTCTTATGTTTGTATTATATATTATATATGAGATATGTTGGTATAAATACATATATATGACATAATATGCATGCACAAATTTATGTATATGATGTATATATATTTGTATATAGCTCTTGTTGAGGAAATTTTCTCCCTCAAAATTAAGACATGACCTCCTCACATCAATAAATATAACCAAGATTATCCTCCACAGTCATGCCCAAAGACCCATCTCCTGGATGATTACATATATTCTGTCAAGTTAAATATTAACCCTAACAGTCACAGCCAGTGACCAGTCATGTTACTACTGTCAGATTAATCACTCAGCAATTGTTTTTCTGGCCACACACAAAGGATCAAAAGGTAATCCGTGGAATCTTTGTCTCTCAGGAGTGGTAGATTCTCATGTCATTTTACAAGGTGAATAACTTAAAGAAGATTTGACCAATGAGGATGACAGTGAGCAAAGATAAGCAAGGACAGTGTTGAAAATGACGTTGAACTAGGACATGTGTAGAGGCACAAGAGTTATAAGTAACCATGAGAATATTAACGGTGGAGCACTTCCAAGAAGTTTAAGAACTGCAGCCACAGACACTTCATTAAAGTGAGCTTATCAGTATCGATAAGAAAGGTGGTCAGGATGGAAAGGATCGATTTGTCTAAGGCTGAGAAATGTAGCTCCATCGGCAGGGTCTTTGCTTGTAGATTCACTAAGTTTGTGTTCAGCTTTGAACACCGCATAAACTAGATGTGGTGACGAAGCCTATTATCCCAGTGCTCTGGCAGGGGATGATGAGAAATTGAAAGTCATCTTTAGATACACTGTGAATTTGAGGTCAGTTTGTGATATAGGAAACCCTATGTTAAAGAAAAGATCCTAGAGGTAGTATTTCTGACAAAACCCCTCCCATTACTGAATCTTTTTTGAAATACTGTGCAACCCTGAAAAAGATGAACTATTGATAGCCAATCCAAACTTAGGAACAGGATAAATAGTTCATAGGAAGTACACTTACTCCCTGTGCTAAGTTAAATGACACAAAGAAAAGACTATTCTAAGTTAACACTATTCTAGGTTAGCTCAGGCTGCTGTAATTAAAGTCATGGTCTAGGTCATTTAGAAGACAGATCTTTGTCTTGGGGATCAAAGGGTAAGAAGCCTTGTGCAAGCATGGAGACCTGAGTTATGTAAAAGGCTGGGTGAGCCCTTACAGACCCGTGCCTGAAGCACTGCTCAGAACGGAAGCAAAAATTTGACTGGTACTTCCTGGCACCATGTTTAGTGAGAGACGCTTTATCACCCTCCCTACATGCACATACACACACAAAGTAAACACACACACGTACACACATATGTACACACACACACATGAGAAAGAGAAGCATTTTTTAAAAAATACACATTTATTTACCATAGTTATGGGTACTGTGTTATGAAATCAGTTTGCTAGTTGACATGGTCAAATTCTGATGACAGCTGCCTTCTCACTGTGTAGCAACGTGAAGAAGAGAGGGAGAGAAGTGAAAAGAGTGGAACAGAGAGGAAGGGAGAGAAAGAACATTGCAACATGAAGAGAAAGGCTTTGCTTTGCTCTCTTTGCTTCTAATAGTGACACTAATCCACCCCATCAGAAGGGCACCACTCTTATGCCCTCCTAAAGGTTCCACCTCCAGTTGATACCACACTAAGGACGGGAGCTTTGACTTAAGAGTTGCTGGGAGGGGAGTAAATGTTCAGTCATGGCCAGAATCTGGAAGCAACCTAAATGCCCCTCGACTAAAGAAAGGATAAGGAAAATGTGGTACTACACAGCTGAAAAAAATAATGACAGCTTGAATTTTGAAGGAAAATGGATGGAGCTAGAAAAAATTATTTTGAGTGAGGTAACCCAGACACAGAAAGATAATTATCACATGTACTCACTCATAAGTGGGTTTTAAACATAAAGCAATAAAGGAAGAAACCAGCCTACAAACCACAATCCCAGAGAACTTAGACAACAATGAGGACACTAAGAGAGACTTACATAGATCTAATCTACATGGGAAGTAGAAAAAGACAAGATCTCCTGAGTAAATTGGGAGCATAGGGACCTTAGGGGAAGACTGAAGTGGGGAGCAGGGAGGGGAGCAGAGAAAAATGTAGAGCTCAATAAAAATAAAAAAAAAAACTAATAAATGACATCTTTACAAAGAAACAAAACATTTCTTTCTTATTGTCTCAGTTTAAAAATGCTGAATATATTCACCTGGCTACTTTTTCTTTCCACATTTTTCTCCATTATTTGAGACAAGTTCTCACCATGTAAATCTGGCAGTCTTGGAACTCACTATGTAGACCAGGCTGGCATCAAACTCACGGGGATTCACCTGCATCTGCTTCTTGAATGCCTTCCATGCTCAGCAGCTTGACTACTTTTAAAGTTTTCCCACATATTAATTAGTATGGTAAGATTTTTTTTAGGATGCTTTTGTTCACTAAACTTTTATTGGCTTCTTTTATAGTGTATGGTAAGATTTTTAAGAGTGACAGATTAACTGCAGTTTCCCCCTTTGCTTACAAGGATCACGTTGTGTGTTTCCAGCCTGTGGGTAAATTCTCATGGTCCATACTACTGAATAAAGTGTTGAACACCCATCTTTCTGTATGAATATGTATGTATACAGGTATATATGTATATACATTCATAAAAATAGAGAGGTGAGTATATGGGTATGCTCATATATAAAATCATATATACAGACTTTAAATGCAGAAAACTTATTTATAAAGGGTCACAGGTGAAGCTGTTTTAAAATATTATATTGATTTTACATTCGCTTATAGAAATAATAACTGTCTCATGTTAATTTTAATGTTAATCCTTACTCATTTATTTTTTTCTAAGTCTAAATCAAGGAATAATGGTCTTACCAATGGTCAAGAAGTGTTTGCAATGGGAGTGAACCAGTTGTGCCTGCAATTCATTGCCAGGGAGGAAAAGGAATCAGGAGAAGTACATTTTCCCCAAATAACTTGGGCTTGCTATTTTCAGCAATCTTTCGTAATTATATCGCTCACATCCTGGTTTAGCCCTTGGCCGTGAATCATTCCTCTCTATGTTCTAATAACACAAAACTCTTGGAAAGAATGAGAGAGCGCACTCTTCTGATGTAAAGATTCTCAGAAACCACGATTACTTATTTGACCATTTTTCCCTATTCATTTTCTTATGGCGTTCTCTGCCCTCTACTGTTACTTCTCATTATTTCTTGTGTTAAAACCACCTCCTGGGAACCCTCCCCTTGCTCCTGGTCTTCTGCTGAGTTAGCAGTGATTGACACAGAGAGTGTTGAGAAAGACTAAAAATGAAATGAAATGAGTAAACATTTTCAAATGTCTCAAAAATAGGAAAGACTATTTCAAAGTTTCTTAATTGGCAGAGCGGTGTCTCTGGATTTGGATGGAAATCATAAAAAGGCAGATTATAGCTCTCTCTTTGCTAGAAGTTCTGTGTGGGCATCTGGACATTTTCTCTTAGTGCTACAGTCTTCAATATCAGTGGTGCAGCATCGGTAGCTCATGCTGCAAGCTGGAGCCCAGGAATTCGGGATGCTGTTACTGTTGTAGATCCCTTCTTCACAGCTGAAGCTGAGAGCTCTGGGTGGCTTTCTGGAACTCTTCTAGCTTGGGCATTTGCAGCCTTCCCAGTCGTATTTCTGGCTTTCCAATCTCTTACCTCCTTGCTCTCAACTCTTGACCACCCTTTGCCTCCCAAAAGTCTCTGCTTCCAGCTGCTAGCCTGAACTCTTTGATCCTCTAGCCGTTGCTGGGTGTTCCCTGGGGCTGGGTGTTTCTGCTCTATATACAACCAGCCCAGTCCACTCTTCCAGGAATAAGAGATCAAAACTAAACACCCAAACCACAGGATGTGCTCATACTGGGGCCAGTCTCACAGAAGGACACAGTGCACAAGAGGAAGGTCCTGCTTACTGCTGCCTAAGGGAGACTCGAGTGCTGTTTACTTAGCTAGTTAAGCATGTGCACCTCCATCATGGGTACTGAGGCACTCCTCCAAAGTAGGCTGAAATCTGTCATAGTGGCATCCACAGCAGCTGGGGCTGGACTGTTTGGGGGTGACATATATGGAGGTTAATCTAAGTGTCTTTCTAAGTTTTCATGTCACTGCCACCACTACATACGTCTCAGTTTCTGTGGCTCCCTAACTAGAGCTAGTCTGGGGCATCAGTGGGCAGTCTGGTGTCTTCTATACGTTGTTGGCTTGAACACAACCTCCCCTTGGCAATAAGGGGGATTTTAAAACAAACACATCTTCCTGATGACAGATGGGAAAACTGTGAAAGTAGTGGCTACTTGATTGAAAGCTCCCTGGAACTCTCAGAAGATGGTGAATGGAAGTGGCAATGGCCACTTTACCCAACACAGATCTTTTGCAGTGGCTGAACATCATTTACAGTTTCCACAGTGTCAGGAATCGCAACAGCATCAAGAGTGAAGACAAGAAGAGCAACTTCTAGTCCAGCCTTCATCTCAGCCCAGCCTGAGGTAATTGTTTGGTTTCAATCAGAGAAAAATGCTCTTGCAGCCCTTCACTGGGGAAGATTCCAGCGGCTTTCAATCAAGCCAACATACTGCTGAAGACTTACGGCTTCTGCTATTTCAAAGGAGTGAGAGAGGATGCTTACAACAAAGATTTAACGTGAAATAAACAGTTTGAGTATTTTTTTTTTGTCTGATAATGTCTAACCTCTCCTCCTATTGAGTAGCCTTAGAGAAAGCAAGGTTCTCCTGCTCTGTCTCACAGGCAGGACAGCTGCCTTCTCTGGGGGCATAAAGAAAGAGACAGTTGCTAGTCTCTTCTTCTAACAAGAACAATGATATTGAGGTAAAGACCCCACCCTTGAGATTGCATTTAACAGTTCCTGACTTCCTGTCTCTAAAAACCTTCACATTCAGGATGAAGGCTTCCAACCACACATGAATTTGGGTAGATCTTGGGGCAGCTCTCTGTGGTTATAAAATCATTTCTTATGATTATAGCCCATATAAAAACTGATAAGGCTGCTCTGGTTTCATCTCTGGTTCTGTAATAAAATATTCTGACAAAGGCAACGTAAGGGAGAAAGTGGTTTTGCTGTTGTTTTTAAGTTGACAATTCCAATTTAAAATCCATCACTGTTGGGAGTCAAAGGTGCGGTTACTCAAAGCAGGTAGTCATGTCCTCAGTCAAGAGCAGAAAGAAAATGAATGTATGCCTGTTAGTACTCAACCAGCAGTCTCCTTTTCATACAGTTCAGGATCCTCTGTCCAAGCTATCGTGCAACCCACAGTGCCTGGATCTTTGCACCTCCATGAACACATTCAAGATAATAATCTCAATTCAAGCATAGTCCATCACTGCAGGGGAGTCAAGATGGCACTTTGAAGCTGCTGGTGACATTGCATCCTTAGAAAGAAAAGATCAGTAAATGGTGAATGCTCCACTCACTTAGTCACTTTTGTGTAACCCACTATCCAAGTCTGGGAAATGGTGCTGTCCTCTCTAGGGTGTGTCTTCCCACCTCAATTGACATAGCAAGACAATCTTTCACAGACATTCTCGGCAGCATACCTATTCTCAATACTCTCTCAAAGAGGTAACTGGAGGCTTGTCTCCTCGGTGAGTCAAGATCCTGTCGTATTGACAATATTAACCGTCAGTTAACAAGCTCTATTTATGATTCAGTGCTTTGGACTATAAGAGAACAACTTGTGTATCATACCAGATAAATCAAATGAGACGGGTCTTCATTTTCAAATGGGAAATTCATAACATATGGTGAAGGCTGCTGGGATCACAGCCATACCATTTCAGATATTCTTGGTGCTAATCATAAAACACTGAACGCATATGGACATAACAGCTGGGCTATCATCAATTGAAACTTTAACACTGTTCATTTTAACAATATATATTTTAAAAATAACATTACTCTTTTCTACTGCCATTTTTCATTATTTCCAGCTCTTTTGAATTCAAGAAACTTTCAGAAAAATTGTGCTGATAACAGAAACAACATGAAGCTAATTATCTTCTGTCCAGATTAATCTGTAGTTTATCACATACTTTCAGCACATTATTCTATCTGTCATAGGTAGGGCTTCCACTGCTGTGATGAAGCACCATGACAAAAGCAAGTGAGGGAGAAAAGGCTTTCTTTGGATTACAGTTCCATGTCACTGCTCATCATCAAAGGAAGCCAGAACAAGAATTCAAATAAGGAAGGATCCTGTCGGGCAGGAGCTGATGCAGAGATCATGGAGAGGTACTGCTTACTGGCTTGCTTCCCATGGCTTTCTCAGCCTGCTTTCTTATGGAACCCAGGACCACCAGCCCAAGGATGGCATCACCCACAATGGGCTGGGCTATCTCCCTTCCATCAGTAATTAAGAAAATCCCTTACAGTGGGGTATTATAGAGGCATTTTCACAGCTGAGGCACTTTACCCTCTGAAGACTCTAGCTTGTGTCAAGTTGACATAAAACTATCTAGAAAAATATCTTATATAAACTTTGATATATATGTTGAAATACACACAAACACACACACATACATGTTGTTGGTTCCTGGCTGCTCAGCTCTGAAATAATCACACAAAAACTAATTATTTAAATCACTACTTGGCCCATTAGCTCTAGCTTCTTATTGGCTAATTCTTACATATTAATTTAACCCATTTCCATTAATCTGTGCATCGCCACGAGGTTGTGGCCTACCAGGCAAGTTGCAGCACATCTGTCTCCAGTGGTGGCTCCATGGCTTCTCTCTGACTCTACCCTTCTTTCTCCCAGTATTCAGTTTAGTTTTCTCTACCTGTATTCCCTGCGCAGGCCCAAGACAGTTTTTTTTTTATTAACCAATGGTATTTACAGCATACAGAGGGGAATCCCACATCATGTACATGCATGTATATGTAAATATATAATAATTATATGTGATATATTTTTTCTGGGTAATTGACCATTACAGCACTTTTGCTTCTCTTATTACATGGTGAATATTGTACTTCTGACATTTATATCAAATATATCAAGTTCTGATCCTTATTCAGAATGTGATGTGACCTTATTTGGAAATAGGGTAGCTCAAAGGCAAAATGGTTAAACTGAGATTAAAATGAGACCATCCTGTAATAGGATATATACCAGTCCAATATGATTAGTATCTATCTCTATAAAAATTGGAAAGTTTGGGCTGGAGAGATGGCTCAGTGGTTAAGAGCACTGACTGCTCTTCCAGAGGGCTCAGGTTCAATTACCAGCACCCACATGGCAGCTCACAACTGTTTGCAATTCCAGTTCTAGCGACCTGACACTCTTGTCAAACCACCAATGCACATTAAAAAAACACCTAAAATCTTATAAGCACACAAAGGAAGAGAGATGTAAAGAAGAAGACAGAGACCACAGTAATAAAGGTCATTTCTAAGAAAGCTAGTGGTACCGTGCCTCTTCAGAAGGCAGGTGAAAGAGACATGCTTTTTCATAGCCTCAAAAGGAACCAACCATGATGACAACTGGATTTAATTTGTCTTGAGAAAAAGTCTCATTTTGATCTCTAAATTGGTTAAAGTCCAGGACTCAAGCTGTCTGTGACCTCTGTCTTCCTAGTGCTGGAATTGACAAGGTGGGTGGGATGTTATGCTCAGGCCACATGCCGAGTTTGAAACATCCTGTAGACTTGTGAGACAATAAATTCCCACTGCTCGTGAAAACTGGCTTGTGGTACTCATCCCTAGTAATCTAATGAAAGTGTTTACCCCCAAGGTAACCTGGAATAGTGGGAAAGGCACAAGCACCAAGTTGTATGTGGTGGCTTCCCTACTGCTAGCTCTGTAATTGAGGTCATGCTATCTGAACTTGCCACATTCAAGGTATAGTAGACTATAGCCTAGTGCCATTACTTTTCCCTCAAGTGTCATTTGGAATCACTGGTTTATTTAATAGCTCTCTTACATTGAGATCTAGTCTAGAAGCAGAGATGCTGTTTGGAACACAAGTACTCGCTGTGGCAGGGAGAGAAGTTAGTTTGATGAATGCTGAGATTATGTACTCTGCCTCAAATTATATCACTTCTGCAAATCTTTTATTGGACAGCAAATCCCATGGCCATGCTCAGAAGCAGCGGTGTAGGAAATGGGTGGAGAGACCAAGCCTCTTTAAATAGTCCAGGGACCATCTGTCAGAAATGATATGTTGGTAAACAGAATCGATTAATCAAATCCTTTAGTCAAACATGTGTATCTAATCCCTGACATGGGCCAGGTGCTCTTAGAAATTGACGTGCCAAATAGCAATGCATAAAGCAAAGCTTGTGCTACCAGGACATTTGCATTGTTTTGAAGGATTCTGAAAAATTAAGGAGAACATAAATGCACACTATTATTGGAGATACTCATAAGTACTGTGAATAAAGAGTAAAGCAGAGACACTGGTAGAAGGCAGAGGTAGGATGGATATTCTAGGAATTGAATAAATTTCCTAGCCTAGTGATTGCCTGTGTAAATACCTCACAAATGTCTTTTATTTTCTCCCTACTCTAGATAACACCAACATTAACATCATCAAAGGAGACTCAAAGTGACTAAACAATTCGACTATGAAACACAGAAAAAAAATAAAAGATTAAAAATCCTAATTGTGAAAAGGACATAGTGTTAACTAATACAAACCTATATGTTTTCTGGCAGTGTCAACCTCTCTGGAATGCAATTTGGCACTACATTTCATGAGCCACTAAAATGCTCATAAGCCTCTTCACTCAGTAATTTCATCCCTGTGAATCTATCTCCCAAAGTAATATAATTTAATAATCATATAGATGATTGTTGCTGTGTTGTTATGACAGCAGAAACAATCTAAATATATGCCAATAGGGGAGTGGCTAAATAGACGGTTTACCGATTATACAGAATGCTATGTAGGCATTAAATTATAATTACGCACATTATGTAGCAATGTGAAAAATGTTTATGATATAATTTAAGTTGAAAAAGATGCAAATTATACCCTGTGATTACTGCTATGTAAAAATCATGTATGTAAATGTGGGATTAAAAAGGATGTAGAAAAGTGAAATGGAGAGTGTTCAAATTTGTAGTGATCAAAACACACATTTTAATGATTTCTTTACCTCCACCAAATGTTTAAGATGTGCATCTACAGTGTTGCTTCTGTAATGAGTTCACAATTGTAACTCAGAGAGCCATGAAAAATAAAGCTCTCCATCCAAAATATTGTATGAGAATTGAAATCCTAATTTGTGCATGACCTAATCTAATTGACTTTATCCTTTAGTTATTAATGATTCTAAGTAAACCACCTATGTAATTGCGATATTAAACCTATTGGTCCTATTTACCCGCACTTTTCCACTCTTTTTATTTTTAATAGCCTGTTGAGTCCAATTAATGCATGCATGATTTGTATGATACCCAATGCAATATGATCAACATATGAGGGACCACAAGCCTGAACTCTTCCTTCCCTGACCTCAGCTAAGGGTGAAGACTCATGTGCCCCTCCTTTATATATATTGGAATGTTGACTAGCTTAATCTTGTTCAGGTCTTGTGTAGGCAAACAACCAAGTTTTGAGTTCATGAGTGCAAAGATAAATATCCAATAATGCTCACAAGGTATTACCTTGTCCAAGTCCTTCAAGATCTCTGGCACTTTTAATCTTTCAGCCTTTTCAGCAATGCTAATTGTACCTTGGAGGGAGGTTGCATTATCAATTGTTCCTAAAAATGCTTTAGGCTGACTTCGAGTTAGGGACTTTTTGAGATATGAACATTTCATAAATCTTCAAAAGAGGATTGATGGGTGGGTTAACTGCAAATAATACAGATCTGCCTGAGATGTGAATGTAGGGGCAATCTTGGGGTCAACAACTTCTCTAGACAGAAGTTAATCTAATAGCTAATAATATAGTATGCCAGAAACTTGGAAAGGGAAATAAAAGGTAATCTAGCATGCTGATATTTCTCAGATGGATGTGAGAAGCACAGAACAGATGGATGTGAGAAGCACAGAACAAGGCACAGGGTTTTTGACAGATCCACATATGTACCTATTGTTGAATGATTCTGCCAATAGAGATTTAAGTGAGTGGTGTGTGTGTGTGTACATGTGTGTGTTTGAGAGAGAAAGAGAGAGAGAGAGAGAGAGAGAATTAGTCTTTCCCAGGGACAAGGTCTCTAATATATTATCTATCTAATCCTATATGGTAGGTAAGCCTATATACACACACATATGAGCAAAAACACTATATGGGTTCTGCAGGTGGTATTTATGTGTGTGTGTGTGTGTGTGTATTCATGATTAAATAAGAATTCATGAATTGGGTGGAGATTTGTGAGAGGAGTTGGAGAGAGTAGAGTGCATGGGTAGAAACAATAAGAATATAGTACTCCTGATGGCTAATCTTGGTTGTCAGTTTTACTACTTCTGGAGTCAACCAAAACCCAAGATGTGACAAACACTGTCAGGAATTTCCTTTTTTTTTGTCAGGTATTTTCTTAATCAGATTATTTGATGAAGGAAAACCCATCCCAAGTCAATGCAACCCTTTATAGTGACAGTTCACATAAAAGGGCATGGTAGATAGAGGTTTTGTATTTTGCCCGCTAGCTCCCACTCTGACAGGCAAGTTCATATGCCTTGTTGATGCGACAGATATTAAATCCAAACTTTTTCATGATTCTGACATAGACTGAAAACCAGCAGCTCTCTAGGAATTTCCCTGTACTCCAGTACCAGCTTTGAACTATAGAGATGCCCAGCATCGAGGAACAACAGCTGTATTCTCAGTATTTTCCTGAGTAATAGCAATTATAGGACTACCCAGAATATATATAGTATAAATCACTCTAATTTTTTAAATATCATTTCTGTTACTTTAGAGAACCCTGACTCATACAGTGCTCATATATCAAATTAAAAGGAAGAAGTGTGTAGCCCTTGGTGAGTGTACCATGTTCCCATGGAAGACCACACATCTAAGAATATTTGGTCTGCACAAACTGGACTCGATTTACTTCTTTCAAGCTAGCAGAGGAGAAAGTTTCTGTGTACAACCTAGGTGCTTAATAAATGCAGCCCATCCCATTAGTCAGAGAAAAATCATAGGGAGGGAAAATGCCCATTCAACATGCTAGGCTTTCCAAGCAGCTAATGAGATATGCTTAATGTTGGAAATTTTATAGAGTAACACAAGATTCTGACTGTCTGAGTGACACTGGACAGCAGAATTCTTTAAACCTATTGCATGTACATATACCTCTTCAAACACACACCGGAGAAAATATTCTTTTTTTGTTGTTGTTGTTGTTGTTTTTCGAGACAGGGTTTCTCTGTAGCTTTT
Source organism: Neodon shergylaensis (assembly GCA_025134845.1). NCBI lineage: Eukaryota > Metazoa > Chordata > Mammalia > Rodentia > Cricetidae > Neodon > Neodon shergylaensis. The sequence goes on from JABTXL010008488.1 coordinate 7,234,468, forward strand.
TGGAGCCTGTCCTGGAACTCCCTTTGTAGACCAGGCTGGCCTCGAACTCACAGAGATCCACCTGCCTCTGCCTCCCGAGTGCTGGGATTAAAGGCATGCGCCACCACCGCCCGGCTTGGAGAAAATATTCTTGTGTTCTAGTGCCTAACCAGGTTTTAGGTACAGGACTGTAAATCAAACCAAGATTAATTGTAAAGACCAAGTCTTGTCAGTGACCGAAAATATTTGGTAAGATATTTATAAACACACTCATAGGTACATTCTACCGGGGTGTTAGTAAAGGCTAGAGAATCTGGTGGTAAATACAACAGCAACTTTTAGTTGTTCATTTCCACCTCACCTGGTTCACATCTCAGTATCAACAAACACCTACCCTACAGAACACACGTGTGAATCGGATTTCAACTGCATTGGTAAGAGTCTGTTGGCATTCTCCTCCTTCCTATGAAGGACATGTGTGTTACTAGGTAAAGCATGGTTTATTGTTCTTCCTCCTAAAAGTAGGCATAAAACAGTTAAGTAGCAATGTCCCAGCTAGGTGGCACTATGTTTTAAGCAAATATTTTTAAAACCCCTCTAAAGTTTGCTGTGAAATTTGCTACACAGAACCTGGCCTCCAAAGAATATGGGCCAACTATTGAAGCTAGAAAATGAATGAAACATATTAAACATGTTTGCTAAATTTCATAAATAGAAATGCAGGTGCCCGTTCAGCTTTGAATTCTAAATAAAATAATGAATAACTTTTAAAAATGTTCCAAATAGCTCATGGTTTGATTACACTAAAAATATTCATCACTTATCTGGAATTTAAAGCCAAATGACCATCCCTTGTTTGGATTGCACACTTATATAGTCAGCTCTTTTCTGACAGAGTAGCAGGTACAGAAAATCCATCCTCCCATACCTTCTTTCTTCCTCTTCAAACCCTGTGCTCCTCCTACAAGGGTCAGAGGTGAGAAAAATGAGCAGTCTTGGTCTTCGCGTAACTATCACTTCAATGATGAATAAAGACTATATTGGCAGACAAAATGTAACCTCTGTTAATTGTTCCCATACCAAATTTCTGGTCTTGAAATGTTTGATTATCTCCTATGACCAAAGAATACAGAAATCTGTATTATTCTCGGAAGATCTCAAATTTCTCCTTGACCTGCATTTTATAAATTGTTTTAGGTTCCATAAGTTAGGTTTGTATACCCAATGCCATATGCTAGCATTAGCTTCCACCATTAAGATGATTCTCTTTTCAAGACGCATTTAGCCTTTGGCTGTTAACGACCTTTGTCGCTCTGGGTTAGAATATATGGTTTACCAGACTGTGTGTGCCAAGTGGTTTGTCATGTGGTACTCTGATTAATAGTGATTGCAGCCTATTCTTATGGCTTATGCAGTGCCTAAGGCAGTCATGACAATGGACAGTGTTGTATAACAGTAGAATAACCTTGCTTTTCTGTGACTCATATGCACATTTTTTAATATTGGAGTTTTCTTTGCTTTTCATTATTAAAGATCATGCTCTCTTTTCAGCTTGTAGCAGTTGAGTCACTTTTAGATCTCAAGCATATAATCAGATAATGATTCCCAGATACACAATGTGTGGAGTGCTTCTTTTTTTTCTACAGATCTTCAACTAATAAACTAATAGATCAGTTTTGCTTTGGCTCACTCACTGTACTAGAATAACATGTTATGTATTCTATATTAGAACTCCTGAGTATTCTTTAAAATTATCTCATAAATCCAGCCCTTTCACTCTGCCAGATCAGTTTCTGTTCATTTAATCTCTGTTCTTGAAGTATAGTAGATTGACATCAAATTCCATACCCATATCCAATAACTCTCACAGCTGCCCAAATAAATATTTTAAGACCAGAGTTTTATCGTACTGAGATAAACATTTGTAGTTAGTTGTGTATAAATAAACTCGCAAAGAATCACACAAGTGATGCCCAGCACATATTAAAAAAGGAAGTCTTTACTTTCCCAGCAATGTAACATTTGCTCCCAGTTATGCAGAGTTAGGATTAGGGTCTTAGGTTAGGGTTTCTATTGCTATGACGAAACACCATGACCCAAATCATTTCCTCTCCAAGGGTTTATGTGGTTCACATTTCCTGAATCACAGGACAGTGAGGCAAGAACTCAAACCACTCACGAACACAGGCAGGAGCTGATACAGAATCTTTGGAAAATGCTGCCTACTCTTTGCTTCACTTGGCTTGCTCCACTTGCTTTCTTATGGTACATCGGGGATGACCATCCAACGGGTGTGCCACTCACCGTGGTCTTCCCATATGAATCACGAATTAAGAAAACATTCTGCAGTCTCTCCTAAAACCTGTTCTTATGCAGGCACTTTCTCAATTGTTTCCTGCTGTGAGATGACTCCAACTTAAGCCAAGCTGGCACAAAACTAGGCAGCATACCGTTTCTTCTCACAGCTTTGTGAATGTTAGTTTCATGTTGAAGATGATTATTCTTTTCTGATCTGTAGACTCATACTTTTCAGACTCTGACAAAATGCCTGTTTAATTTCTGCAACAGTTCCATATAGTAAATCCTAGCTTGTTCGGCGCTTTTCTTCTTCATTGAGTACCTATTACATCCTTCTGTGTTGTTCTTTTCTTTGTCTTTGATTGAAGGTGCTCAGGAGCCACGTGTTGTTCATTAAACTAAATTCTCAAGAATTGAAACTACAAAATAGGAGCCATTCATTAACATTATGTGTTGCCATAAATTAATTATTTCATTTTTTTCATTAGGAAAATAGCATAATAACTAAAAATTCTGGTACAGAAAGCAAAAAGACCTTAATTTAAATTTCAGACCTGACACACATTAACTGGGTAATTTTAGGCAAGACATATATCTGTTTTGGTTTCTGGTTTTTCATTCAGGTGTCTATAAGAAAATGAAGGGTCAATACAGAGCTGGGAGGAAATGTTTAAAATATTTATCTAAGAAAAAGCCTTCAATGTAAAATACAAGACAGACTAATTACAACTGAATGATACAAGGAATCCAATTAAAATCCACAAATGCTTTGAATAGACCTTTCTGTAATTAAAACAGATATGAGTGTGGCAAATCAGTACAGAAAAAAATTGTTACAGCTCCTTAGGAATTATGGAAATGCAAATTAAAACCACAGTGAAATACCGTAAACATTCATCAGAATAGTTAATACTTAAGTAGCAAGAGCCTAACAAAATGATATTTCACTCAGTATGTGAAGTAAGCATAGTTCTTACCATTGCTCAGAGAACAGCATACTGCATAACTGTGGCCAATAGTTTAGCCGGTTTATAGAAAGTTAAATACGCATTCACCACGTACCTAGCTGTTCCACTGCAAGCCTTTACTCAAGAGACACTAAAGTAGGCATCCTCTCCAAGTTTAAAAGAATTAGTTGTGGAGCTTTATTAGCTATAGTTCAATAGTAGACACATTCCACATTGCTATCAACAGTTAGATGAAGCAATAAGCCAAACACAACAAAAAGCAGTTGCTGTAGGTTTACTCAATGGATGATGACTCAACATAGGGAAGTATTATCAAACCATACAACCTAGATTGATGTGTAAATCATCATGCTTAGTTAAAGAAATAAGGTAAAAATGATGCATCCTCTGTGCTTTATTTATGTCAGATTATAGGAAATGCAAAGTGCTTTATTGTGACAGGAAGCGTATCAATGGTTTCCTGGAGACAAGAGTGAAGAGAGACGAATGCAAAGGCACAGGAACTGTGAAAGCCCTATGCGGTGATGCGTATCTGTAACCACCTGTGTTGATTCAGCTTTCAGCCAGTCACACTAATCCTGCTTCAGTTCCAGTGAGACACCCTTTGCAGAACATAAGGCTGAGAAGTGATTGAGGAAGTCTGATCTAACCTATAGCCACAAATAGACCCACCCACACAGGTTTGTGAACCCCACTTACACACACACACACACACACACATACACACACACACACAAAACAAGCAAAATAAAGAATTCTCAGGCAAAAGGGTGTTTAGCGAATTCACTATCAGTAAACAAACTAGACAAATAAGAAAAAAGTTTTAGGTTGAAGAAAAGTGTTTCTAGGTGAAAATTTCTACCTGCCTGAAATGGTGAGCAGGACATTGAATAGCAAAAAAAAAAAAAAAAAAAAAAAAAAAAAAATCACAGTCTCCTATGGTTATATTGATTAGAATAACAAAAGAACAAAGACCATCTGAAACCTTTAAAAAACACAAACCCATTCACACAGTAGTTATAATAAACTTAAAAAGATGAAACCACTTTATTTAAAAGGTAGTGATGGTCAGATTATAAAGGGAAACACCCAGATAATCAGAGTATGGTTATGCTAAAATCAAAATAGGTAGATGTTACACTGTAAAGTATAAATGAAAAATTTAATGTATCTGTATTGATACCCATCAGCCCGACCACCAAGAAAAGTAATGTTCTTTTGTTTCTTTGTTTCAGAATTTAATGAGTACATATAATAAACTTTGACCAAATTATTTTCCTTTTGTTTTTTGAGACACAGTTTCTTTGTGTAGCTGTGGAATCTATTTTAGAACTTGCTCTGTAGACCAGGCTGGCCTCGAACTCAGAGATCCAACTTCTTCTGCCTCTGAGTGCTGGGATTAAAGGTGTATGCCACCATTGCATCAGCAGTTAAGAGCACTGGATGTCCTTCCAGAGGTCCTGAGTCCAATTCCCAAGAACCACAGCGTGGCTCACAACCTTCCGTATTGAGCTCTGGTGCCCTCTTCTGGCCTGCCGGCATACATGCAGGCAAAATACTCTATACATAATAAATCTTTTTTAAAATTCTTTTCCTTTTTTCCCCTCTTATTTCTGTTGTATTAATGGGAAGTTATTAACTGGTAGCCGAAGACAACACTAAACCTTAAGAGTTAGAGTCTAAGTTCCAAACTTTGGTTATATTTTGTCTGAAGATGTTATGAAACGTGGACCTATCCACAAGCCCTGGAAAGATGCCAGATCCTCATCTGAGACAGTTTATATTCAGCCTGAATCCAGCCTGTTCGTGAAGGACACAGACACAGTGAGCAATGCTTTTCTGGTTGTTGTTTCTCCATTGAAAGCTCATTTACTTGGGAACTAAACCCATGGGTGTTGTACGAAGTAATTCTGACTTCATTGTTGATGCACATTTTGACTTGATTTTTTTTCTGACTGATGTCCCCTTAAGTATTTTCTTCATCTGTTCTCCTTTATGTATTTTAAATTGGTACACCACTGGGCTAATGCTTTCTGGAAGGAGAGGATTCCAGTAGGCCACTGGTGTAAACAAAGTTATTTAAATTTAATATTAATGTTATTGTAAGACTGTAATTAATATTGTAGATTCTCTGAAATATAAGCTTGAGGTTGCTAATGTTTTATATCACAAATGACACTGTAAAAATTCACTTAATATAAGGTGAATTTGGATGTTAATTAATTTTATATTAATAGTATGCTAAACAGAATGTCACTATTATAAAACACCTGTTTTAATTATAATCATGTTCCTAGTTTTTAATAAAATGACCATCTAAAAAATAATTTTTAAAAAACAATGGAAAATTCCAATGGAAATTATGAACAGCTAAAATTAATTAATCTTTTTTGTTTGAAAGTTTAGGTAAAATTTTAAGGAGGCAAACTCATATTATGAGCTGGAACACATATTAAAGCCTTGTGAAGACTGAAAAACAATAAAAATAATAAAATCCACTTAAACATAAAAATTCTTTTCCAAAAAAATATGAGTTGAGCATAGCGGGCCTGTACATTTTATTACTCTCTATTATTGACTTTGGATGTGCTTCAGGTTCCTGTGTTGCCTTCCTTTAGTGATGGACCTGGAAGTGTAAACTGAGTAAATCTTTTCTCTCTAAAAAAAAAAAATTCTTTTCCATTCTATCCCCTCCAATTCATCCCTATACCTTACTTTATGCACTCTTTTACTTATGTTTGCATTTATTGATTGAGAATTTCATACATTATATTTTGATAGTAATCAACTTCTCCAATTTCTCTCAGATTCTATCCCTTCTTTATCCACTCAACTTTGTGTTCGTTATCTCCCTTAAAAACAAAAGCAAACACAAAACAAGAGCAACACAATAAATCGTGGAGTCCAATTTGTGTTAGCCAATGTGTCTGCTCACTGGGTGGACACTAATAATCTTAAATATATTTAATTGATTAAGATAACTTTATGGGGCTCAAAATAATAAAAGATAGATACTAAAAGATATAAAAGTCCTCAATTTCACTTGAGTGTCTTAGTATTATCCTCTACTGTTGTTTTCTGCTGGCCAGTGAGTTAGAAGGACAAAAAAGAAGCATGTGGTGCTCCAGGTGGCATGACAAGCGGCAGAAACATCAACTTTGTCAACTTTGCCTGTTGGTCTTATAGATAAAAACTGGAATTGGCCATTTAGGACACGTCAATCAATGAACTTTAAAAGCCATAAACATGACTGTTGAGAAGAAATATTGAGAAAACATTGTGCAGACAACTGCTTTGATTCATCCAAAGAATTTCTAAAGAAGAGAAATAGGCTACTATCTGATGAGGAAAGTTGGGTCAAGGGTGGTTTTACAAAATGGAAAAAAAATAACAGCATTTAAAACAAGAGTGAAAGAAATATAATAGAAAACAACTAGCAATTCAAGTACAAAAGCAGAGAACTGGTGGAAACAGTGTCCTCAAATAGCAGAGGATGAATTTAACACAAAAGGTAAATTGAGTTGTCCTCACTCATAGCACAGACATTTCTCTTGTAACAGATGGAGTTCATGGTGTTTACAAAAGAAAGGAACTTGAGAATTTCTTTTATGATTGATTAATCAGCCTGAGAATGAAGATGATGAAACAGAATTAGGAGCCTGAAGTTCAGGAGAAAAGACTAGTCATTTAAGAGAATCGGGGTATGAATGGAATAGGAAATAGAACGTTTGGGTTGAATGGCATTAACTACCCAGTTAAAGTGATTAACTGTGAATGTGTGAGTCAACTCAACTAACTGGCTTTATCAAAAAATGTTCATCCAATCAGACACAAGTAGAAGTAGGTGGGGGTCAGATATAGCCAGGATTGAACACATGTGCAGTAAAGGGGAGTCATTGACAGTGAAGTTGTAGGGAAAAAAGAGAAGAAACAAATTAAGTAATTAGAATTAAGGGATTTCAATTCATAAACAGGCAGAACTAGCAAGACATAGCCTTAGTAAGAAGGTACAGAGCAGGTAAGAGATGCTATTAGAAACCAGAGTGTTTAGATTTAAACTTGTAGAGGAATTTCTGTTATTGGCATTTTTTGATTAAAATGGAAGGAGTTTCAGAAATAGTTCAAGGGAGAAAAAAAAACAATGTCAGAGAAGAGCAGGCAACAAAATGAATGTTAGGATTTGGAAAGGTAACTTCTGTGAGTATTGGCAACCGTCACAGTTACAACAAAAATAGTGTCAGAGTGACAGCAAGCCAGGCATAACATCCTCAGGTCCAAGGCTGCGATGGTTGGGGATCTGATGATATGGAATTAACATACAGTGAATAGAACCTGGGAAAGAAGGAGAAGCTCTAGGGAGGGCAATAGGATCTGGGCTTCACATCACTTCTAGACTACGCAGTAGAAATTTATAAGGTCTAAGTGGTGGAAAAAAGGTCGCCACTCAGAGGAGATTCAGGAAAGAGCCTAGTTTCAAATGTGTTTCTGATGACAGAACAGTCCTTGTCTATAAATAGCCCAGGAAAGATTCTGCTTTTCTGGCTGCTGCAAAGTCTCCTCTGTCTTAACACTTCATGTGGAGCTGTGTGAAGACTCACTGCTGCATCTCTGGCATCCTCAGCAAACCCCATTCCGCCACACCACTGACAACTTGAAGACTTCACACTTACTGATCACAGAAGTTTCTGTGTGGTGAGCAGAGGCACTCTTTCCCTTGCTCTCTCTCTATTGGCAGAATAAATTCCCATAACACTTATATTTAAATATAAATATCTTTGTGGTTCTTACTATATCTCTCTCTCTCCCCCTCACTTTATCTCACTCTTTTCCCTCCCCCACTTCTTTCTCTCTCTTTACATTTGAAGTAACTTCTTAACCACCCAACTGACTCAATTCCTCCTTCTTTGAAGGAAAAAAGATATGCAAAGTTATGAGATAGTTAAAAACATTTTAGGACACAGTTAAAAGAGAAAACAAGAAAGCTATATTATCAAGACCCACAGTAGGAAGTGAGAGCATGTGGTTTGTAAATACTTCCTAAAATGTCAAGTGGGATGTGATGGATCCTAAAGGAATCAAAGAGGATTGTCCACTCAGCTGGATCCAGAATCTGTTAAGAGACAATCTTCTGAGTGGGGTTTTCAGAGAATTATCAAGGAGGCTTAACTGCAGGGCCAGCATCTTATAGTTGCAGCAGCACAGATGCGAAAAGTTTCCAGGGGAAAAAAAGCATGTTATCGTAGGTGCATTTACCTCATTGTTGCTGCTGGTACTGTCGTCTGTCACTGCCATCAGAACTCAACCTTCTTTGCCTTCCAAGTTGTGTTTAAAACAAAACAACTAACTCTCCAGGAATCATAGGGGTTTCAACACCGGAGCGGGGCTGCCGAGGCATCCTGTTTTGGACTGAGCAGCCGCAAGATTGCTGACCTCTCCAGTGTGTACCAGGCCATTGTTTAACTATCTGTAAGCCAGTCTAGAAAATTCCCTTTGCAATATTTATTCATTTTTGTTTCTTCTGTTTCTCTTGAGAAAACTGACCCATGGAAGAGTATACTATAAGAGAAGAAAAATTCTCAAACAGAGCAATACAGGAAATTACCCAATGGTTGATTTTGTGGTTGTCTTAAAAGCCTCCCTGAGCCCAATGTAAAATTCAAGAATTTGTTTTGAACAAATGCCTTCCAAAGACTGCAATCTGCAAAATAGGAGATATTCAAAGGACTCTCCTCTAATCAAATTTATTTAAAAAATTCCAAACCTCCTTCACTTTTACCCAAAATGCAGATGTTTTTAATCCAAAGAACTATATTTTGTTTCCAACAAGACCTAAGTGATTGTGTATTGAAGATGTGGAATAATACCCACCCAAACCATTTTCAGCAGTAAGTGAAATTAAGGTATCTTTTTGTACTTGTTTCTTCTGAAAGTGGATTTGATGTTATCTGGTTTGTGGCATTGATTTCCACTCTCCCTGCCCCCAGTGATAATAACAAGCCTGATACACAGTGTTTTTTTACAAAACGCTTCACACAAATGTCTCAGGTGATCTTCCCAAATGCTTCTGTGAGGTGGAAAACATAACAGTTATTAGTTTAAGCTTGTGTTTGAAGAGCCAGCCAACTATGCATGACAGAGTAGTGACAGAAAATCCCTTGTTCATTTCCTTATGTGCGCTTCATCTCCTTTGGTGTGTTGCACATCAGAGAAGAACAAGCTATTAGAAAATAACTAGATGACATATTTGTTCGTCTAAACATTCTCTTTTGACAAGTAAGTACTTTCATATTCCTTCCCTAGGTCTATGGTGAAAAAAGATGTAGCTTCCCATCGTGAAGACGTTCATTGAACAGAAGAACAAAGAAAGAAGTTGTAATTTTCCTGAATGATGGTGAAGGGTGGGATTGAAATGACTATATGTCAGAGAACCAGACAGCGGTTAACTCTCTTCTAAAACCTCACGAATGAAGAAGGACCTCTCAAAAGAACGGGATTGGGAATTGACTTCCATTAATGTCTCATTAGTAGAACGTTTCCCATAATTTATGAGGAGCCCACTATTTCACACAATTCCCCTGATGCTCAAGAATTCAGTGCTGAGCCTCATTGTCCCAGAGGGACACTTGAAGACTATGACATTGTTTTCTCAAGAGATTGGCAGACTTTCTTGGTATCAAGTGTTTGTTCACTCTTAACCTTACATGAAGGAAATTCATAAAAGCCCAGTAGGTACAATTGTCAGTATTACAGACTAGGTAGGTTCAAGGTAATTAATATATCATTTAGGAAGAAATTTTTCTTATTTTGTTCATTGCTTTTTTTCTTTCATTAAAAAATGCTTCAATCCAGTAGGGATGTAGGGGCTGCATTTTCAACAAGCACATGTATTAAGACAGATTTGTACCATCACCCCATCAAACACGTCATGAAATCCTAAACAGAAATACCCCAAAACTTGAATTTTTTTGGAAAGTAGCCTTAGATAGGTAAACAAGTTAAAAGGAAGTCATTAGCATAGGGTCTAATCAACTATGACTGCTTTTCTTAATAAAAGGAGAAGTTAAGCGAAAGACTCATACTCCAACCGAAGCTCTTAACAAAGGTAGAGATCAGAGTGACAGCCACCAAGGACAGCAGAACATGTGGAATGAACTGATCTGAGTGTATGAGAGAACCTGCATGCCCCATGGATGATGAGAGAGAGAGAGAGAGAGAGAGAGAGAGAGAGAGAGAGAGAGAGAGAG
>JABTXL010008488.1:7244966-7271882 GCA_025134845.1 Neodon shergylaensis
GAGAGAGAGAGAGAGAGAGAGAGAGAGAGAGAGAGAGAGAGAGAGAGGGAGGAAGGGGCGAGACTACTCAAGACCTTTGGAACCCAGAAGATCCTAAGTGAGTCCAAGACATTATGCACACATAGCTATTTATACTGTTGATTTGGGGTTTGCTTTGATCTGATTGTAGCTATGCCTTTGTTCTTTCATTTTAAAATAAATAAAAAATTATGTAGTGTGCTTTTTTTCTTATAGGAACCCACAGTAAGAGATTAGATATTTTAAAGAGACACTTAACTTTAAAATTTTAATGGTATTACTTCTAATTAGGTTAGTGTATTTGTGTGTGGGTGTATGCACCTGAATGTACAAGCCCATGCTTGGATGCCAGGAGAGAGAGCTAGATCCCTTAGAGCTGGAGATACAAATGATTGTGAGCTTCTGGATACAAGTTGCTGAACAGAACTCGGGTCTTTTCCAGAGCAGCAAACAGTTGAGCCACGTGTCTAGACTGAGACATTGAACCTCTAAGTGATGAAATTTTACTAAAAGTGGAACTTTTAAAAGTTGGGCTTGGTTTTATACTGCAATAATAGTATTTCCTTGAGATCGTAAGGAAAACTAGGAATGATTTAATAGTGATGTGTTTGCACATCAAGTGGACAAGGCATCGGTCTTTCTCAACTTGACATAAATTGGAGACACCAGGGAAGAAGGGACCTCAATTGAGATATTGTGCGATAAGATTGGCCCATGGGCATGTCGTTGGAACAACTTTCTTGATTACAAATTGATATGACATGGACCAGTCCACTGTGAGCTAAGTCACACCTGGATTGTATAGGTAAGCAGGTTGAGGAATCCAGTAAGCAGTTTTCCCATATGGTTCCTATGTCTGCTTCTGTTTGAGTTCCTACTCTGACTTCCCTCAATGCTGGTTTCTGATACAGATACGTAAGACCAATAAACTGTTCCCACCCTCCAAGCTGACTTTTGTCATGGTATTGATCCCAGCAGCATGAACCAAACTAACTCCATAAAAGGAAAACCATAGCCATAATTGTGCCCTTTAGTTCCTTCATACAGAGACCTGCTGATTAACAGTTTACTTTCCTGACCGCTAATATTTCTTTGTTTTGAATAAATGTCCAGGTTACTTTGTAATCCCTGTGATTCTTTGTTTCAATTCTTCAAGTAGGAGGCCATGAATCTGCAAATACCTAGCCACTGTTCCAACCATAGGTAACACATCATAAGTTGGTTTTCTATTGGTGTTTTGCTACCTAACCAGTCTGTAAAATTGTAAATGTTTCTCAGGTTTTCAGATGTCATAATTCTTTTTACAATGCGATTACTTAAGAATGCTGTTGTACATATGAGCTGTGGTGGAATACTTTCTAAAAAGGTCCTTGGAATATTAAGTAAAATTATTTGTGAAAAATACAAAGATGACCCATAAAAATATCTTAATAAATGTCATTTGGAATACAATTTAACCTTATACAAGAAATGTGTTTGAAATTAAGCATTATGAGTTTCAGGTTTTACCAATTTCTTTTCCAGGAGAAAGCTACTTAATGTCTCCATATTCAGGAAGATTTCAGAGCAGACTTCTGTAGTTCTTGTAATACTATAGTGCTATGCTGCAAGCATGATTGCATAAAATATGTAAAGCTCCGAGCATAATGGTTATCATAGTACAAGGATGGAATAATTGAGTACTGCCTGTTGATTACTGAATTTCTCTTCGTTGCCACTAGAACTAGATGTTAAGATTATATTACTGGAAACATCATGAACTTTTATTGTAAAATATAAAGCAATGAAGTTGAAACTGAGCTGGAACTTTCCTCCATTATGGCTCTTTTCCATAGTGCTGGAGATGCTAGGCAGAGTGCCAGGGGAGAAAAGTCTTCAACAGTCTTATCCAGCTGTAAGTCATGTAGACTACAAAACCAACCTGCCAGGGAAGATCCTAGTACTGGTGCTACAATGGTATGGAGGTGATCAGGGTACCTAGCACTAGCCTGATAGGTTAAAAGCTCATTCCACAGGAGGAACTCATCTCCAGCACTATAAACCTAGTCAGAACCCTTTCTAGGGAGGTCATAGGACTTAGGGTAGAATTCACTATGGTTGTTTGGGTAAATACACACGGCTTCATACTGCTTTCTAAATATTTATGTTTTTACCCAGAGTTCAGTGCTGCTTTCAGCTTTACTCAGAGAAGCTTCTTTTTTGGGTGAGTGATGGTTAATATAGAGATTTTATATATATATATATAATATATATATGAGAGATTTTATATATACTATATAGTTATGGCATAATATTCAGCAGCATCTTGTTCTCACAAATATCTATATATGGGTGTATGTGGTATATGTATGTATATTTCCTACAAAGCTCAGAGCACATTTCAGAAGAAGGAGCAAAAACGTAAGAGCCGGAGGATGGGAATGAGTGCTATAAAATGCTGTTTCCAGAACTTGGCATGGATAATGCACCCTTAAACTCATATCAGTCAGCAATAGATATTGTGCAAGATCTAAAAACAACTGTAACTGGCCCTCAGAACTTAGTAGTACCCCAGACCATAGCAAAACTGATACTGTAATGGAAATACCATCCATTCATGTCTTAGAACTCAGCATATAAGTGAGTACATCCCATGTTCATCTTTTTGGGTCTGGGTTACCTCACTCAGGATAGTGTTTTCTATTTCCATCCATTTGCATGCAAAATTCGAGAAGTCATTGTTTTTTACCGCAGCGTAGTACTCTAATGTGTATATATTCCACACTTTCTTTATCCATTCTTCCATTGAAGGGCATCTAAGTTGTTTCCAGGTTCTGGCTATTACAAATAATACTGCTATGAACATAGTTGAACAAATGCTTTTGTCATGTGATAGGGCATCTCTTGGGTATATTCCCAAGAGTGGTATTGCTGGGTCCAGGGGTAGGTTGATCCCGAATTTCCTGAGAAACCGAAACACTGATTTCCAAAGTGGTTGCACAAGATTACATTCCCACCAGCAATGGATGAGGGTACCCCTTCCTCCACAGCCTCTCCAGCAAAGGCTATCATTGGTGTTTTTGATTTTAGCCATTCTGACAGGTGTAAGATGATATCTCAAAGTTGTTTTGATTTGCATCTCCCTAATCGCTAAGGAGGTTGAGCATGACCTTAAGTGTCTTTTGGCCGTTTGAACTTCTTCTGTTGAGAATTCTCTGTTCAGTTCAGTGCCCCATTTTTTAATTGGGTTAATTAGCATTTTGAAGTCTAGTTTCTTGAGTTCTCTATAAATTTTGGAGATCAGACCTTTGTCTGTTGCAGGGTTGGTGAAGATCTTCTCCCGGGTTTCTAGCCATAAATAATGGTCACGGAGTATATAATTGGTGAACCTAAAGAAGCTAAATAAGAAGGTGATCCCAAGGAAAAACATATAATTATCCTCTTGGCTATGGGAAGTAGACAAAATTGCCGGGGAGAAAATTTGGGATCTTGGGGGTGGGGTGGGATGGGGGTAACAGGGGATGGGGAGAGAAAAGTGAGAAGGGGAGGATGAGGGAAACTTGGGGAAACAGGATGATTGGGATAAAGGAAGGTTGGATAGGGGAGCACGGAAGCACAATTCTTAGTTAAGGGAGCCACCTTAGGGTTGGCAATAGACTTGAACCTTGAGTGGCTCCCAGGAGCCCAAGGCGAGGTCCCCAGTTAGTTCCTTGGGCAGCTGAGGATAGGGAACCTGAAATGACCCTATCCTATAGCAATGCTGACGAATATCTTGCATATCACCATAGAACCTTCATCTGGTGATGGATGGAGATAGCGACAGAGACCCACACTGGAGCACCGGACTGAGCTCCCAAGTTCCCAATGAGGAGCGGAAGGAGGGAGAACATGAGCAAAGAAGTCAGGACCACGAGGGGTGCACCCAACCACTGAGACAGTGGGGCTGATCTATTGGGAGCTAACCAAGGCCAGCTGGACTGTGACTGAAAAAGCATGGGATAAAACCGGACTCTCTGAACATGTCGAACAGTGAGGGCTGATGAGAAGCCAAGGACAATGGCCCTGGGTTTTGATCCTACTTCAAGTTCTGGCTTTGTGGGAGCCTAGCCAGTTTGGATGTTCACCTTCCTAGACATGGACGGAGGGGGGAGGACCTTGGACTTTCCACAGGGCAGGGAACCCTGACTGCTCTTTGGACTGGAGAGGGAGGGGGAGAGGAGTGGGGGGAGAGGGAGAAGGGTGGGAGGAGGGGGAGGGAAATGGGAGGCTGGGAGGAGGCGGAAACTTTTTTTTCTTTTTCTCAATAAAAAATTATAAAAAAACAGAACTCAGCATATAGAGAAAACCACCAGTAAAAAATGAGAACAGAGACCTATTCTATCAAAGTCTGTAGTTCTGAAAAAGATGTTAAATGCAATAATTTTGGTTTTTTTTACTTCTTTAGTTCAGCTTCCGAAAAACAGTTTTTATTAACAGAGGTGTGTCAATTCTTGATGTGGGTTTTATTTGTGTGTGTGTGTGTGTGTGTGTGTGTGTGTGTGTGTGCTTAAAAGCTCACCCAGAGAAAGGTTAAGGACTGTTCTCAGTCCCAACAATCCAGGGTAGTCACTGGCCATCTAAAAAAGACTTCTTATCAGCTTGAACTAGTGTCCAAGTGATCTTTTCTGATGGATGCCTCACAACACAATGAGGCCTATCAACATCCTAACATAGAAGAGAAGTTCAAAGCCCCCACCCCTCCCAGAGGTGCTATAGGGAGTTGAAGTTTGCAGAAGAAGGGGGAGTCATATTTCCTGGTGGTGTAGCCACCGGTGCATTGCCCCCATTCAAGCAAATAATCCCCACCCACACTCACACATGCAGCCCTAAGTAAATATAGCAGGTTACACACACACACACACACTCACACACACACATACACAAGACCAGAAAGTAGAAGGGGAGCTTGAGAAGAAGGGATTTGGTGGGTTTGGGTCAGAATAATGAAGTGCAGGAGACTGTGATCAAAAAATGATGATAGAAAGAAAACAAAATCTAAAGGAGTAACTAAGAATATTGTGACAATATATACTATGGGGAAAATTGGGGAAGTAAGATGTTTTAAAACATAAACAAGTCATTTGCACTTTTTGGAAAGCATAGGCCTGAATAAAATTGTTACTGTTAAGAAATGGATAACTTCTAAAAACAAAGATAGTATCAGATTTGTGTGGCTACACCAATAAAAGCTAATTTCATACACAAATGTCCAAAATGATTATTCTAAGCTATGTTTAGATAGCATAGCTTTCTTTCTTTTAGTGAGTGGTGGGAACCAAGAGCTTTGTGCCTTGTGGCTCTGAAATCTCTATGGTCTTCCTGTCTTCTATTTTTAAGCAGCAGAGAATATGAAAGAGTGAGAGCAAGAACAAGAGTGAGAGAAAATAAGAATAAGAAACAGCAGAAGCTGCAGCAACAGAAACAGAAGGCATATCTATTTCTACAAAGTTCAAGTTCAGAGGAGACCACCCTCCTTTGACTCTTGTACTACTGAGGCAAATTAATGAAGATGCAAAGGGAACATGAAATCCAGTACCTAAAAGCAACAAAGGAGAAATCTTGATAGAGCCAACATGGGGTCACTGAGAAATCTGGCACTAGGGAAATTCCCAGGAATCCACAAAGATGACCCCAGCTAAGACCCCCTAGCAGTAGTAGAGAGGGTGCTTGAACTTGCCTTCCCCTGTAATCAGATTAGTGACTACCCTAATTGTCATCATAGAACCTACTTCCAGTAACTGATGGAAGCAGATGCAGTGATCTACAGCCAAGCACTGGGCTGAGCTCTGGGAGTTAAATTGAAGAGAGGAAGTAGGGATCATGTGAGCAAGGGGGTCAAGACCATGATGGGGAAAACCACAGAGACAGCTGACCTGAGCTAGTGGGAGCTCACAGACTCAGGACTGACAGCTAGGGAACCTGAACGGCGACCAAACTAGGCCCTCTGGATGTGGGTGGCAGTTATGTGGCTTGATCTGTTGGGGGGAGCCCTGGCAGTGGGACCAGGACTGATCCTGGGTGCATGAACTGACTTTTTGGAGCCCATTCCCTATGATGGGATTCTATTTTTTGCCTTGATACAAGGGGCAGGGGCTTGGTCCTGCTTCAACTTGGTACGTCAGATTTCATTGAGTCCCCAAAGGAGAACTTACCTCCTCAGAGGAGTAGAATGGGGGGGGGGTAAGATGGGAAGAGTGAGGGTGGGAGAAGGGAAGGGAGGGAAGGAAGAAGGGAGGGGTAAGTTTTAGAAAAATGAAAAAAATTAAAGAATTTTTTTTTTTAAAAAAAAGTCCTAGTCCTGCAGATTCACACCAACAGTCAACTGCTCAAGGAGGAGTTATAACTGATCTAGAGCTCCACCCACATTCAGTGGTCAGCTACTCTTGGAGCTCCCAATTGGAACTCTGAACTTCTGGAACAATTGAGAACTACTCCCTGGGAAATAAATAGATGGCCCAGTGGTAAAGTAGGCTTGTTTCTCCCTGAGGACCCTAGTTCCACTACCAGCACCCATGCAAGGAGGCTAACAGCTCCATCTAACTACTCTTCCAGTGTATCAGATGCTCTCTTTTCCGGCTTCCACAGTCAAACACACACACACACACACACACACACACCTTTTTTTTTTTTTTTCGAGACAAGGTTTCTCCGTAGCTTTTGGTTCCTGTCCTGGAACTAGCTCTTGTAGACCAGGCTGGCCTTGAACTCACAGAGATCTGCCTGCCTCTGCCTCCTGAGTGCTGGGATTAAAGGCGTGCGCCACCACCGCCCGGCCACACACCTTTTTCATACCTTTTTTTTTTTAAAAAAAAAAAAGATGCTTACATGTGGAGAGATAGGAATGAGACAGGTTACTAATCCCCATCTCAAGACATGGTTAGTAATGATGGATTTAAGAATAGTCTTCCAAAAGAATTTTAGATTATTGTCCAAATGTCTTTGCAAAGTTCCACTTACACTCATGTCTAACAGCTAAGGGAGTCCATACAGCTACAGACAGTTGCTTGGCACAGCCAGGAGAGTCTGAAGTTATCAGACATGGCCGAGTTTTACAATTCTCATTAGTTTGCTTGCTAGAAGATTGTTAAAAGCAAACTGAATGTTCAGTAGCACCACTTGGCTTCTGGAAGGCCTTTTTCCTAAAACTCACTAGGTCAGCAGCAGCTACTGGACAATTTTCTATTGATGCCTTAGAAGCTCAAATTTTCCTTGCCAAAAAATGATGTTCAGTTCTCGAAAAGCAATGCACTGTTTGCAAATGTGAGAAATCTGCCAGACTGTGCATGCATTTTCTATGAATTAATAGGCCCAGTCAAATGGCTTATAGCTGATCCTATGCCCGTGAGAATTCAGAAGCAGCTGGAAGGAAATTAGCATCCATCAGCATTGATTTTCAAACTGAATCATACTGGTCCATAATAAAAGAGAACCAGTAGATAATGCCTTTTTAGAATACTTAAACAGACTGCATTCAATTTGAAAAGAAAATAACTCCTTGCCTTAAATTATCATTAAAATTATGTCATTTGTTTCTTTTGTTTTGAGGTAAAGTCTATGTATCCAAAACCTCCCTCAAGCTCAATCTGTAACTAAGATTGAATTTGAACTTCTGATCCTTTTACTTCTAGCTCCCCAGTACTGGGATTATAGCCTTGTATCAACACAACCAGTTTACAGAATTCTGAGGACAAACCCTCAGACTTTATTCATGCTAGGCAAGCACTCTACCATTTGAGTTATACCATCATCAAAAAGTTACATTCATATAACAGAAAACAGAGTTCATTCTTATTTCCTAGGTGACTTTTTAGATTATATAATTTAATCATGTAGCAGTGTTTTTTTTTTAAAAAAAAGCTATCTAGATAAAAAATAGGAAATTACCATGTGAAAAACATCTGCTATGACTGAAGAACTTTGTTAATGGTGTTCCTTAAACTATTATTCTTTCGGTACTGGGGGTGTAATGCAGTTGGTAGAGGGGTTTCCTGTCCTGTCCTACATGAAGCCCTGAGTTTAATTCCTAAATTCCTAGCACTGAATAAACTGGGCCTGTAATCACAGAACTTGGATATAAAACAATCATAACTGCAAGGTTAGGAATTCAAGGCCATCCTATGTTGCATAGAAAGTTCAATACTAACCAGGGATACTCTATGTATCCTGAGAAAAAAATGAAGTTTATTCTCTATATGTGAACGAAAGAAATTTTCTTAGAAAGAAGAGGTTCCTTCCACTGAATCATCTGATAAACTGATTAACTTATAGAAGTCAATGATTATGGAAAAGTTGGAACGTTGCCGGTCTGGAGCTTAATTGCTATTTATTTTGGACCATCTTTAGCTGTAAGTAGCAATTCCTTGCCCATCAGTGTCTGATATCCTAGTTAGGGTTTCTACTGTTGTAAAGAGTTACCATGACCATGGCAACTCATATAAAGGAAAACATTTAATTGGGGCTGGCTTATAAGTCAGAGGTTTAGTCCATTTTCGTCATGGGAGGTAGCATGATGGCATGCAGATAGACATGGTGCTGCAGAAAGAGCTGAGAGCTCTACATCTGGAGCTGCAGGAAGCATGAAGAGAAAATGAGCCTTAAGGACTGGACTGAGTTTTGCAAACCTCGAAGACCACCCGCTGTGACACACTTTCCAACAAGGACATACCTACTCTAACAAAGTCACATTTCCAACAATGCCACTCCCTATGGGCCTATGCGGAACATTTTCATTCAGACCCCTATGCCTAGCGCCCTATAACTACTGGAAGGAAACCTTTTGGAGAACATTGACTTGATAAAACCCTAGTTGCCACCAACTGGGAAGCTAAGAGTACTATTAGATAGCACCTGTGGCCTGTAGTACAGTTTTCCTGCTTTACTTTAAATCGACTACATGTTTTTTCTATTAAAATATTAACAAACTGACTTGATTTATCATTTTCTTTGTTTTGTTTTTGTAAAACAGCATGGAATCACTTTTACTTTAGAATTTTGGATAAATGAAGGTCTACTGCTGGGTCATAGTCAGTCATATTTGGCTTAGAATAAATCCCTATCCCTATTGATTTGAGAATTGTGCTTTACTATCACAACAAAAATAAGTCACATGTAATCTTATTAACAAATATTATGAAGGCTCAATAGTAAGTAATACTTAAAATTGAAAATTTTTATATTTTATTGTTGTTGTCTTAATGCAATAAAAGCATCTGACATCAAGCAGCATTTAAAGATCTAAAGCTTCTTAATCATTCCAACAGGATTATTTCAAGAAAAATTCTAGCATTGTAATTTAACCAAAAATTTAAATAGTGTCAAAAGAAAACATAAGAATAGACATATCAAAGTTAGTCCCATCTAACAGTTTGTAGGTCAAATCAGGTCAGTCTGTTTGTAGAACAACCTTTGTCTCTTAAACAATTAAATCTGAAGTATTTTGAAAAATGTGGGTTCAGGAAATGTTGTGGGAATCCCTTTAGCTAATAGCCTTTTTTGTTTGAAAAAGAGGAACCTCTTGAGATAGAAAACTGACAGTTCATCCACAGAGGTGGCAACCATACCGGTGGTAAGGAACCTCATAAGTGTTGGGGGCAGAGTTCTGTTATTGTCTTTGCAGAAAAATACTCATCTTCAAAAAGTCAAGAGACCCTGGACATTTGGATGCCTAAAGAGGATAAGAATACTATCCAGAAAGGATCACCAAGCAAAGAAAATTATGACTTATGAAGACAAATCAGCAGGGTAAAAATCTTTGTGTGTGTATGTGTGTGTGTGTATTGATATATATATATATATATATATATATATATATATATATATATATATATCTGCTGCCCAGTAGAATAATAAGAATAATAAACATAGTTCACTTAAGATCAAAGATGGCTTTGGAGTTGGATAATGGCTATTGTTTTCTAAATCCAAGCATCTTGTTAAAAGAAAAATTCATAGTTTCTGTCTCATATCAAGTGTCATCTTGTATAGAAAAGGAAGAAGAAAGAATTTAGGAAAATTTTTACTTTTCTCCATACCCATTTTTGTCTCTATTGTACCTTTTTGAATTTATGTCTATATAAATAATGTTCATTGAATACATGTCTATATAAATATATGTTTAAGTTTTCTACAATGAATAATACATTTTCCTGCAGTAATCTTTGAAGATTCTAGGAAGAAGATGGGTCCCCACAACAATGAATCCACCTGGTTGATATGATGTCATGATATTGATAATGCTACTTCAAGACCAGTTTTTGGTACCAGCTGCTCAAGATGGTTCCAACTTTGTTAGCTGAAATGGTACACCTTCTTCTAACTTCTGAACAGAGCTTCAAATAGGAACCTCAGGAAAGCCCTATCAAATATTCAGAGACTATTTGCCATTATGCCAGAAAATAATCTTGAGACTTAACCATTATTTTACTTTTATTGAATTCCATAGAAAGAACATCACCCCAATGACAGCTAGAAGTAATTCTAGAAGACAATTTCTCTTATCCCAACAAAGTTTGTCCTCAGAGTTAGGGACATCAATTAGGGGATGATTTTAACTGGTATAGGGTTGAGGGTTGGTATGGAATTTATGTAGGCTCAAGGTTCTCTTTGAAAAAAATGAATAAAGGGAAATTGGATTGGATAATAGGTAGATTAGTGTGAGCTTACTCACACTAGTAATAATAGTGAGTAATAGAGCGAATACTTGTGAGCTACTTTGATAGGCAATTTACATTGGTATAGATTCTCATATTAATACAAATTATATGTTATATTGAATATGCTACTATTTTTGTTGTCAATATTTGTATACCTAGACAAAGTTATTTTGTCATACTATATACATGCATGCTTCTACCTCTGCTAAAGACATTTTTGTATATTGATACAATTTTAGGATATATTTATCATAATGCACTGTACATTTCTACCTCTGATCAAGATACTTATACATTGTTTACATTTTAAGATCATTGCCCTCACTTGTTGCACAGATGTTTAAAGTTTGTTTAATATTCTAATATGAAGTCTTAGTCTTTACGTTATATAGGTATTAAGAATTATAGGTCAATAGTCATCCATGTTTGTCATACTTATAGTTAGACTAATCAGGTTCTTTAGATACATAGAGATTGTATTCTGCATAGATAGGTAATCTTTAACCACTTCAAAAAGCTGTAGAATATGACATTTAAATAACTTAGGGTTCTGTTGAAGTGAGACACAATTGCTCCTGGCAGCACCAATCTATTCCCGAGAGAATGTTCTGCACTGAAGACAATCCACTTGGACCTAGTGTTCTTTTGGCAAAACTGGCCTTTGGGCAAGAAACTGCCCATGCCTAAACCACTGGCAATATGCACAGTGTTCAGGCAGAACATGCCAGATACAAGAAAAAAGACTGTCAAATATTGCCAAGACAGGGTAAGACGGTTTTGAAAATTTTTTGCCTCTGAAAATGTTCTGTCAGTTACTCTAGGCCTTAGCCAAATTTGATTGCTCCAATGTTGCAAATGAGACTTTGGGTAATCACCCAGGTAGCTAGTAGTCTCTCATTTATTGTTCATCTTTGAAGTTTCTTGATTGCACTTCCTATTTACTTAAGTAATAGTATTTACCTTCTCAGGTCTTCAATGGGGTTGAATACTAGATAGTCATAGTTACTTTCCTCTCATGACTTGGCCAAGCTATTTCTAATACAAGATTTAGATTCTTTAGGATAGGATAATTACTAAACATTTAGTTTATGTTTCTTGCTTGATATTGTGTATGCTAGCTGTAATTCTAATTTTTATACTTTATATTTGTTCTTATAGTATATAGTTTTGCATTAGGCTTAGAACTCTCTTATTTAGATAAAAGGGGGAGGTGTTGTAGGAACTCCCTCAGCTAATATGCTTTAAGATACCAGCCCACTTGGGCATGATCTCATATACTATAAATGCAGTCATAAAGCTTGCATGTGCTCTCTTTCTTCTGGCTGCTGTATTTTGGTTCCTGTTCCCTGTTTGTACAGAGGGCTGTGATCTGTGAGTCTACCTCTAAATAACTCAATTCTGAATTAGTGTGGAATTTCTTTTTAGCATCCACCTTTAAAGAAATAAAGCTGAAACCTACCAAAGTGACCTTAAGCATTTAATGCAAGACTTGTGTTTCATGGTAATAAAAGGAAGATCTTTGATTAATAGTGAAATACTAGATGATAAGTCATGAATTACTAGAACAGATTTTAAAGTCCCAAAAATAAGTTCCCTGTTCATTAGCAAGAGAGGAAAAAAGCAAAATTATTGTAACTTATAGGAGGACTACGTTCAGCAATTTGTCTCCCAAATCTAAATATTCAGACTTAAAGTAGAGACCACAAACATAAAGTAGTGTAGAGATTATTGTAATGATTTTATAGATGTCACAGTTTATATCACCACCTGCCTACTTTTCCTTATATAAAAGTTATAAAAGCTGTGGTGGAAAGAGAGTAGTTTTCAAGTGTAGAGACACACAAGTTATGACTTTGTGCAAACCATCTACACTACAATCCTCCATTGCCAAAGATGGAAACAAAGAGTTAGGATGTATGACTATTTTCTCTTTAGCGCTAGTACTCAGAGACTAGTGCAATGACCCTGAGAAGTAAGAATCATTTCCTTCAGGCTAGAGATGAACCAACAGTCTGAGACTCTCCAGTTTAGGTGCAGAAATGAGAGTGTAACCAGAAGCAAATAGTTATACGATCACTGTAACAACACATTTTAAGAGTATGTGCTAACCCAACTCAACTTCAAAACCAGTGGACAGTACTGCAAAATGTCTGGTCACAAAATGTTTGATCACAGCAGGAAAATTTAGCCAAACCACTTATTATCGGGAACAGACAATCCTTCACAGGTAATTGGTTGGTGCACATGTCATCTCATTTACTTTTCCACCTAATCATAAAGTAATAGCGTTCTTGCACTTTGGCAATGCAAAAGCCATTACTTTCCAACCAAATCAAGAGATATACATGAAACTTGAGTACAAGAAGAGCCATTTGGAGTTATATCAATTTCCTCTTGTACATTAAAACAGTATGAATTCATGTTTACTAAAAGGATTATCATATTAAGCAGAGAGAATTAAAAACAAATTATCATTCTATTCTAAAATTTATCTTGCATGAATGAAGCCAGGTGATTGATTGCAAACAAATATTTTTTAGGTGTTCTTCCAAAACCAATAGTAAAGTTCAATATAAAGATGAGGCATATAGACTCTTCCATCCTGTGGGCCCAGCTGTTAGTTACCATTCTTCAAGAGGCAAAAGTAAATAGACTGAATGGTAGATGTGTATCTGGAACATTTGCTATGTCTACTATCTTCAGCTCATGTTCTTTTCTGAGAAGAAATTTTGTGAAGCCAAAGGAAACTATGCCAAAATATCTATATTTGTTAGTATTTTCTCCTCTAGACATGGCAAGTAGGCATTAAATTATCAGGCTCGTTGTCCATTTACAAGTATCATTGGGCTGCATCCAGCCAGCTCTCATTGCTTTAGAGCCAGTTTGTTTCCGACAGAAAGGCCTTGGCTTCAGCTGGAATTACAAAACTACTAGAGTTAAGATGTTCTGGTTTAAGCAACTTTCCCTTCCTCACCAGGAAGGGAACGAAATTGACTGAGAAGTACGTGGATTCAGCATGGACATGTAAGAAAGAAACTCCTTCATTTATCTGAGTTTAAGAAACTCGAATGGTTCTTTCCCTTTGTTCTCTCCAGCAAGGACAGACTAAGAGACAATTTAGAATTTCATCCCTGAGAATTTGCTGAAATGAAAGAACATTTTTTTTGCACTTAATTCCTCTCAAATGATGCCCACCCACTTTAGTTACTCAACTGATAGAGCTACTGAGAGGAACAATTGAGAGACTGTGCAGATATGTGAATTAAAGCAATCCCAACTTCCAGATAAAATTTAAGTCTCTCTTTATATTTTCCACTCAGGTTAAAACATGCTGGAGATTGACTCAAGTCAAAACAAGCAGAAATCAGTTCCTTGGATTCACTTGCTTCCTTTGGCAGATGTATTGTACAGGGCTCTCAGAGGAACCAAACATGAAACAACTTACTCGGGTGTGATGATCACAGAGTGACAGTGACGTTGGCTTTAATTGTCGCTGTGACACAGTCTGGAGTAATCTGGGGACAGAGTCACACAGAGGATTTTCTGCATTGATTTGGCGTGTAGTTATGTCCTGGGGAGACTGCTATAATTAGATTAAACTGAAGTGGTAGACTGTCTGGTTTGGGGGTTTTCACGATGATGGACTCTAACCCTGTTCTTTTCTAAGCTGTATTTGAGCTTTTTTGTAATTACAATAAATCTGTGGTAAGTTGACAATTGGACAATGCCGGACCTTCCTTAGTTCTATGAGCACAATATCTATCCAGCTTTAAAAATAAAAGCAGAATTTTGCAGTATTAAGTGATAAGACTTTCATTTTTGTCAAAACTGCCTGTGTATGTGATACTGTCACAAATGATGCTCTAACATTTTTGCATGAAAGGTATGTTTTGCTTCTTTTTAATTGATTGCTAGTAAATTAATAAACCATTTTAGTTAACTGATTTAACTTACAAGCTCCAGTTATTGCATGTATGTATTTGTGTGTGAGTGAAATAGTTTTGAAAGAGATAATCTTTATATTATACAGGTTATTTGTACAGTTAATGATGTTAATGCCTATAACAAAATATAGCTTATATATCATATATATGTGTACATATGTGTATATATATATGTTGATAACTAAATATAGCTTATATAATATATGTGTATATGTATGTATATTTTACATACATGTATGAGTGTTGCTTACTGCCTTGCTCTTCATGGCTTGTTCAGCCTGTTTTTGCTTTTCTTTTTAATTATTATTTTATTTTATTTCATACACAAGGCAGTACCACCTGCCCTGGGATAGCACTGCTTGCAATGACCTGCATCCTCCCTTATCAATCTCTAATTAAGGAAATACCTGACAAACTTGCCTACAGGCCAATCTTATAGAGAAATTTTTTATTTTTGTTTTCCTCTTCTCAGAGAACACTATCCTGTGTCAAGCTGATTTAAAAAAATCAACCAGAACATCCTGTATATGATAACTACATACAAATAATTTTAGAGTAAATATGATGCTTTGTTCATGATCATATACTTAGTATTATTTTTTCCTAAAAATGTGCTAGGTAAATATCTTTTCAGGGTCATTAATATTGATTTACAAATTCCTGGGAGAAATTTAAATTTTTTATGGTCTAAAGGTAAAAGTAACATTGATGTTTGATGGTCAAAGAACAAAGAAAGGCTAGCAAAATACCTTAGTGGGCAAGAGCCAAGCCAGATAACCCGAGTTCTATCCCTGGAGCCTCCTCAGTGGATGAAGAGAACTGACTCCCACCGATTGTCCTCTGACCCCCATGAACATATGCTGTGACATGCATATTGGTAGACCCCCAATAAAATTAGAAAACAGAAGAAAAATAGCAAATGAAAGAGATAAATAAGATGAAAAAAAGAGAGGAAAACCCTGCTTTTATTTGTAATACTCTGTCAGATTTATTCACTCGGTGCTTCAGAGATTATTTAGTCATGAACGTATCCCCAAAATGTAATGGCAGTAAGAATTGTGAGGACAGATTGGACGTTAACTGGGCCATGACTCAAAACCCCATGTCCCCTTCTGAGCTCTTGAACTCTCCTGCTGGGCTTACTTGAGAAGCCCACAACAGGCACTGTTTGACACTTCACGAAGGTCATTTTTGACAGGTAGTTGTTGATTTGCTGACTTATCATCTTTTTATTTTGATTCTTTGCTTTTTCTGAATTTGGAGGTGAAGATTCTTTTGTGTGCTTCAGCCTTCCCTCATTAGCTTCCTCGGGATTACCATTGAGGATTGTAAGAGTGGGGTGGAGTGGGGAGGCTTTGGAATGACAACACTTCAGCTTTTTTTGTTTCTCTGAGCATTGAGGAATATTGTCACTGGGGCTTCTGGAGGATGGATTATTTTCTTGGCAGGTAGCGTGGTCCTGTGGAGGCTCATTACGCTTTCTATTGGGGAGATCTAAAGTGCACAGTTGAATGCTGTCACAAAGATGGAAGTGGCTGCAGACTGATTCCTAATGGGGCTGCAAAAACTACAACTGTTTTTGATCTCTGAATTCCAAATGGGGCTTTTACAGTTGTCATATTATTGACTGCTCATTCCAGAACCGCGATTCACCTCCATTCTAAATCTTTTATGTGCCCAGTGTTATTCTGATGCTTAGCATTACATGAGCTGATCGCCCCTTTTGTGTGTCTAATAATGACAACATTTCTTTCTGAGTACCTGAGTAGCTCTTGTGTGTGTGTGTGTGTGTTTGTGTGTTTCACAAAAGAGCTGTTTTTTTCAGGTCTTACTGCCTCCAGGTTAATCACTTATACATCTAATTTGGTTGTCTTTTCTTTTTGTTTATTTTGTAGCTATTTATAATATCCAGTATTTTATTACCAACAGAAAAATATTTAAAGATTATTTTTTTTATTTTTTATGTAGTTTTGCCTGTGAGTATGTGTGTATGCATGCAAAGAAAGAGGCCAGTGCAATGCCTGCTGAGGGCAGCACCCAGATTATCCAGGAGCTCGAGTTACCTACCAGTCATTGTAAGTTTCTCATCCTAGAAAGCTAACTAAGGTCTTAGGCAAGAGCAGTACATGCTATTAACCGCTGACTTCTCTCTTACACCCCAGGAAGTATAATTTGTGTGGTTACTTGGTTGAGTGAAATAGAAGAATTTTTTTTAAAAAAATGTAATTTAATTTCTCTCTCTGTGTGTGGAGAGAGAGAGAGAGAGAGAGAGAGAGAGAGAGAGAGAGAGAGAGAAAGAATACATGAGTGTCTGCAGAGGCCAGAAGGTATCAGGTCCCCTGGAATTGGAGCTACAAATGGCTATAAGTCTTCTGATGTGGACATTAGGAACTGAACTTGGGTCTTCTAAGAGACCAGCATGTGCCCTTAACCTCCATGTCACCTCCTTAGTCCTTAATGTCTTATTTTTGGTAGGAAAAGGTCTATCAAATTTTGCCCAATAAAGAGCTTGCATTTTGGTTGGTGATTGGACTGTATTTTTTTTTAATGAACGGTGTATATCTGATGAGAAAATTGAAAAAAAAAGACATTATATAGTATATAACAATTGTGTTTACTTCTCAATAATAATTATTTCCTTTTTTTGGAGAAAATATGATTCAAGGAGAACTTTTCTTCCTCTCATGAAATACGATATTTGTCAATTGTCAGTTACTCACCTTTTCTCAGCTGCAAGTCAGTGAGAATAGATGAGCTGACAACCTTGGGTCATGAGTGCTGTTAGCATGAGACAGGATTTATTCCTGTACAGGCAATGGTATTTTAACATGCAGCGTAGGAGTGTCTTCTTCTCCTTCTTCTTTTTAGTTTTTCTAGACAGGGTTTCTCTGCAGCTTTGATGCCTGTCCTGGAAGTACCTCTTGTAGACCAGGCTGGCCTCAAACTCACTCACAGAGATCTGTCTGCCTCTACCACCACCTGACTTTTGTTTTCTTTTTGAATTAACATGGAAGTTTTAAAATTAAAAAGACTGCTTTAAAAAGAACTTTTAAAAATACTTCAAAATATCCTTCAGGATATTTTGTTCATTTGTATTAGTGGTAATAGATATGCATAGCTCAAACTCTTCTTCCTCTCATTAATAATTTCCTTGTTTGAAACATTTTCTGATTGCCTATTATTCACAGTTGACTGTTTATAGGTATAAAGTTAAATTTGAATGCACTTAATAGTTTAGTCTTGACAAAAGTGAAGAATTTTATTTTGAGCAAGTGAGTAGAACCAGTCTGAAGAGAAAGTCTGTTAGAGACAAAGTACTACAGCTATGCCAGAGGTATCATTTTTGAAAAGACCTTCCTGGGTACACTTTCACTATTCTAAGACTAGCTTAATGACAAGCAACATCAAACTGTACAATTGCACCATTTAAAGAGAAATAAGAAAGAAAACCTACAAGAAATTTGAATATAATTTTCTAAATGGTAAAAGAGTAAAATACAATCTTATTTTTTTACAATCTTAAATCTTAATAGATGATTTAGATATATTGTATATTAACTTATAAACCTTATCTATCTGCATTTATAGTTTTATTCAAAATCAATTCCACTTAATGCATTCACATCCACTTCAAGATTTTGAACAATCTTAATGATTATCATTTTTTCAGTGAAGACTGGTTTGTTTCAATAGTGTGTAGAATTGTACTTTTCTTAAATGCAAAACAAAGTATGGACTGGATGCCAATTAGCAGCTAAATCAATGATACATCCATCACTGCTGGCGAAGAGACCCACGCAGGCGGCATTTTCAATGCTCACTTGTCATGTAGAAGTGGAACTTTTCTCCGGTAATGACCTAAAACTACAAATAGCACAATCTTGTTCTTGCAAATTCCTGAGTGTAACTATTGCAGCACAAGCTCAGATCATGTGAAGATCAAAGGGGTATTTTCTACAGAAACTATTTCTCTCATCACCAAAAACCAATGAAATAAAAGAAATAACAGCAATGAAATTCTTGAATATGTTCCGCATTAGAATAAACATAAAAAAATATGTTAGCTTGTCAACAAGTGAAACCTAATAAGAATAGATGGACTAATATTTTCCCTGAACCCATTTTCTCAAAAAAAATTAAGAGGAGTTTTACATTAGTAAATATTTTGAATTGTTATTTTGTAGACTTAGTAGAATTTAATAGCTAAAATTAGAAACATGTTCTTTGAAAATATTTCCTTAAAATATCAAGCAAATGAGGAGTTTGCATTTATTTACACAAAATAAGTGCTTTATATTAAATTTGTTAGGATTTCAAAACTAAAGGTTTCACATACTTTATTACAAAGTATAGTACTGCCTTTTGTAAGCCTAAAATACTGCCCCATAAGACTAGTATTTACTATGAGAACTATCTGGCAGACACAATATAAAAATGATTTATTTTTGATTTCACACTTGATTATTTCTTGGAACATATTCTTTCCCCAAAAATGATCTTTAGATCCTTGTCTTTGCAAAGCTAAATATCTTCAACACGAAACACTGTGAAAATTAGAAACTGTTAAGAATATGAATGGCCAAATTCTTTAATTTTTTTTATATAATATCAGTGGAAAGAGAAGATAAATGATTGCAATGGATAGTTTTGTTTCCTGTTATAAAATATTATTAAGGTTTGTCTGGAAAATTAAGACCTTAGGGTATGAATACGAAATGGCTTTTCCTACTCAGTGGGGCTGGATAATCTTAATTTAACAAAAATCTCAGCACAGTGGCAGCACTCAGCTCCCACAGTTACTTTCATTTCTTTGCCAGAGTGGCCAGTGTTAACTATGCAAGCACGGCATGACTCCCCTTATGGGCAAATGGCCAATGTAACTTATCTGCAGATCTGTGCGTAGGAGGAGCTGCCATGTGCATAACACGTCCTCTTAAAAACTGTTTACTTACCTTCAAAACAATGATGGTTCTTCTGTTTAGAGTAAAGAAGCTTTCATTATCCTCAGCCCCTGAGAAAACTAGGGTTTGCTTAATGGATTCACTGGAATTGGTTTCTCTCACCAAATGAGAACTGGTCTAGGTCTGCTAAAGTTTTGAGAACCTAATTCTGTGTAATACTAAGAAGATTTGGCTTTTCAGTCCTTAAATAACACAGTTAAAACCAAAAGTTCATAAAGGCAGAAATGAATGTAGTTTAAATATTGTAAAATCAGTACTGCACAAAGGCAAATTTGGCTCTCATTTGGGTACTGTGGAAGTACTGTAGGAAGCATTATATGTTTCCAAGGGGTTGGAACATTCTCCAAAAAGAAAGCTGTATTGCTCTGGCAGAAACTGTTGTTATACAAAGGAACGGTTCTCTCCAAACCTTTTGGGTAGCCCGACTAAAGCCTCCTGTGTAGTTTGGATGCGAAATTTCTTCTACATGCCCATATGGCTGAGCAATTGGTCCCTAGTTGGCTGTGCTGTTTGGGGAGGTTGTGGAGCCTTTAAGACATGAGGCCTGGGTGGTAGACATGGGCTATATGGCAGGGCTTATGAGAACTTTGTTTATTGGTGGGTCAAGATGGAAGCAAGTGGCCTTCTCTAACACAATCGGAAGGTTCTCCCATCATTATTCCTTCCCCAAGTGATGAACTGTGACCGTTGAACTGTGAGACAGAGAAAAATTTATCCTCCTTTCAGTTGTTTTGATATGTCATCACAGTGATGACAAAAATAACCAAGACATCTCAATGCCAGCGAAAATGTAAGAACATACATATTAGTTCCCTCCTCTCTCTCTCTCTCTCTCTCTCCCTCCCCCTCCCCCTCCCCCTCGCTCTCTCTCTCTCTCTCTCTCTCTCTCTCTCTCTCTCTCTCTGTGTGCACTTGAAGAACCTGGAGGTTGATATGCAATGCTTTCCTCGCCTGCCCTTCAGTTTACATATTCAGGAAGGGTCTTTCACTTGACTTCATAGCTCACCAATTGTTCACAGATTGTGGTAGTCTAGCTAGTCAGCTTGCGCAAGGGATCTCTGTTTCTGGCCTCCAAGGCGGCGATGCAGGCAGGTTATCACACCTGCTTGTCATTTATGACAGTTCTGGGGATCCAGACTCTGGTCCTCACACTGTGTTGCAAGTACTTTGACTCACTGAGCCTTCTCCATAGACCCACACTTGTCACTTCTTGCTCTCTGTTGTGACCAACTTATTTGATGCCCACTTTATCATGCCTTTTAGAAACTGGAAACTTCCTCCGCTTCTCAAGCATTCCCTCAATAATTCTTTCTTTTTTCATCATAGTTCCTGATTCTGGATTTTCTTGGCACACACTTTCTCTTTCAACATTCCGTCTCTGTAGCCATATCAATCCTTTCTGGAACCTTTGCCAGTATGTTTTGGATTTTTACTTACCAATTAAGAAGCACACACAAGTCATCTGGTGTCTTACTGCCTCAAACTCAGGTGAATTTGGGTGCTACCTTCTAGAAACATATTCTCTCTGCAGGAGATGAAGTGGTGCATACCTGTGATTTGTTCATTGTTTAAACTCCCTGAATGCTACAGTGGGAAAGGAGGAACAAATCAGGAAAAATTTCAATGACAGCTCTAAAGTTGTCTCAGGATTATGGGAACTGTTTTTACCCATTTTATTGATTTTTTACCAAGATACACTTTAAAATATAGGAGGTATCAATAAGCATTAATATGACATTGATTCAATTTTTACAAGTTATTTTTTGAAGACTGACTATGACCCAAAACTCTGAAAGTGTCCTGAGACAAAAGAATCAGATTCCTTGACTTCTTAAATCTTAGAAAGTAATGGAAGTATATGGACAAAAATTGAGAAAATGCCCATTAAGCAAATATTAATAAGTGATATTAAAAAATAAGTGTCTTGCTATCAAGGATCTGATGGCAGTCCCTGACTTATGATCGACGGGTTGCTGTATTGCACATCAGGTTGTTTGACTTATTCATGGATATTACTCGCAATCATTCAGAAATATTACTTGCACTTGACAGTTGCTGAGAAGGGGAAATCAGTTTTCTTTAGTGGAGTGGCACTGGATATATTAAACACACACCAGAGGAGGCTGTATACTAAGACAAAACACACTCCAGGTTTTTTTCTCTGTTTGGTTTGGTTTGATGTATATGTGTGTGCCTTGTTTGTTTTAGAAAGAAAATATAAGAAATGTAGTTGGGGTGAATCTGGAAGAAGTTGGAGGAGGGGAACGAGTATGCCTAAAATATATTGCTTAATTTTTTTAAAAAAAATAAGAATAAATTCTAGAGATCATCTTTGGTCTAGCTCTCAAACATCCATATTTCATCAAACAATTGCCATTACATTGTATATCTGTGATGTGGCTATGGCTCCTAATCAAAAAACATAACAATCAAGAAGAGACGCAAAGCAGCATTCTCTTGAGAAGAAGTAGAACTTCTGCCAACTAAGTAGCAGGTATCCAAATTCAGGAAACTTTTTGAAGAGAAAGGACAAAACAGAGCAGTTCAACCATAACAGTAGAACAGCTTATCCTAGGCAGAGAAAAGACACATACGGACCAGGGATTACTGCCATATGCAGTTCAAAGCCACCGCTAGACCAGAGTAGCAGTCCGAAATCCATGAACCTCAGGCGGTCATGTGTATTGCGCAGTCCCGCTGAAAGGCCGGCTGGTACCTCTTTAGTTTTTAAAGCTGGCATTTAAAATCACTCTGGCAGATGGAGGAAAAGTATGTACTAAAAGTTGACATTTCATTTTACATTGTATGTTTGTTAAGTTAATTTTATTATCATTCTCAGGGAATCCCATACTGAATGGAAATTAGTTGGTGGCAGCTTGTAGCTAATATAAAAGTATATCTGTTGTTTCTAAAGGTCAAACAGATATTAAATGACAGACAGCAATCACAAGAAAGTCATTAGTACTAGAGATCTCAGGGTGACATAAAAATTGAACTTGAAGTTGTGGAAGGCAATGTCTATATTTGGCTATGTATGCTGGCATTCTGTGCTTTCCATTCTTATGAAGACAAAGGAAGGCAAGAAAGATAGATTACCAAAAAAGATTTCAACATTTTAATCTTTGTACTTTAGTGTTCCTTTGGTTTTTCTTTTCATGCAATATATCACTTCAGGAGATTCTTCTTGGTCTCATCCATATACCTGTCCCTTCCGCAAAGGTCACCACAGTTGGGTGCTCTGCCAAACCCACTGCCTATTTTTTGTATATAAGAAATTTGTTAATTACTCATTCTTAGAAAATTCTCTCTTTAAATATCTCATTTGAATAAAATCATTCCTCATACCATAGGGCAAGTATAATGTTCTTATTTTAATTCATAAATTTTTAACTTTCACATGTACAGCAAGCGAGTGCCAAAAGGATTTAAAATTTGTGTACACTGAAGCCCCAACTCACAGCCTAAGATAATTGCCTTAGAGCAATTGTTATGGGAACCCACATATAAAGAATTTTTTTTTCTGAGGGAAAGTATTGGCAATAAAAATGATAAGCAGAAAGTTTGTATTCTCTATACACAAAGCATGTATATCAATAAAAGTGTCCAAAAAGGACAAAGCAGGCAGTATACAAGCATATGTGATTCATAAATGACTCATAATTAAGACACCCTTGCCAGAACTACTCTCTGGAGCAAGCTGGTGTCCTCAAATGCAGTTTTAGCCATGTCTGTTAGTCTCTACCATTTGGTATCGGGAATCCTGAGCCAACTGATTTCAATTGAAGTGATGGTATGTGGCATCTGGGTCAGATTATTAAGTCACTGCCCACTAATACCCACTCTCTAGACATTCTTAGTCTCCAAGCATACGCACCATGCTATGAGGGCGTCTAAGCAGCATGTGCCATGACCCCAAGGCCAAAACTCCACAATGCTGGGCTCTAGGCTTCAGCCTCATTGAGTAAAACATAACAAAACAACTGTTCTGTATAGTACAACATGGAGAGAAAAAAATGAGGTAGCTCTTTCCACATTTCATAATTGTGAACAAAATAAATGCTTGAGTTTTCTTAAGCTTCGTTTTGTGCACAATTTGTTAAGTAACAGTGAACATCTCTTTTATCACTTGTTAGCTGTAAATGGCTCTGTCTGGATAAAACGTCAAGCATGGGGTATTGATTTGAAAGTGAAGACTTCTCTGAGGCTGTATGGAGCTTGAATCTGTTAGGGAAATCTTGAATCAACTCTATGAGGTTGTTAATAAATATCTAAAAGTCTCCATGATCCACAGGTTAGCAAAGAAGGCTTAAAGAAAAGCAATAAAGCTTTTGTGGAGGGTCATAGGCTTGTGTTCACTGTTATTCAGAGATGGAAAATTTAGCGATGCTGTTACCTACCACAATGTGAAGAATAAATAGCAGTGTTCCTGAATGTAATGGTTCAGCTGAGATTTCCAGGCATAAGATTAAAATTGCTTCCCGGCTTCTTTTTTTTCAGGTGTCAAAACTTACTAGACTTGAAAATAAGACCATTGCTCATGCCCAGTTTCTGCAGATGGCCCTTGATTTTTGTAGTAAACTATTATGCCAAAGTTCAAATCTTGGTAAACTCCATTGTTAGGATTTGAGAAAGTTTTACTACAGTGCTTCAGAAATAAATATACTTCAAAAATAAAAGACACTTTTAAAAAATCGTAAGAGAATGTCTTGTACAGTCGTGGTTCCAAACACAGGGCTTATAAACATGGAGACACTTTTGTCTTTTGGCTACCCATATCTAAGCCTAAGATAGAACATTCTTAATAATACTTCTACTTGTGTCTTATAGTGAACTCCGATAAGACACACAGAAAAGTGTCACCATTATATGTGCACAATATAGCTCTCATAGATGGAGAGGGATAGAGATAATACAAAGGCTAGCAAGCTTTTGCACCTAAGACTTGTCCATGCATGAAGCAGGCTGGGGAATTTTCCCAATTGAAACCTCAGACCTGTTCTTCTGCAAAAGGAAGAAGTCAGAGAACATATCGTGGAGACACTGTGCACTACTACCAGGGTAAGATCTGTTGTAGTTAGGCAAAGACTTAGCAGACTACGCTCTCCTGGATTTCAGAACTGCTAGGAACCAGCAAAGAATCTACATTTATCATGTTTCTTATGGTTTTTTAGCAATTATCTTACTCTGTTCTAGAATTGTTTAATTGAAGAGGGGACTTTGAAGACTCAGGTAATTTGTCTCTGTTTGTTCTCAGATCTTTAGACCAGGATGGACTGTAGGAAGAAGGCATAGTTACAGAATCACTTGTGAAAAGCCTCCTCCTGATCTAAATGATGTTATATTTGATTTGAGGCAGATACTGCAATGGATGAAACATGGAAGTCTTATGGCAAGTATGGATGTACATTGCTTTCAGTGTAATGGGCTTTGTGACCAGAGAGTGGGATATGATAGGTTATAGCTACAAGGATTGCCATCGTCTCTGTATCTGGTCCCAGGATCTTGTACTCTTGTCAGTGGGTGGTGATATTGGTGCTCAATACTGTAGAAGTGGCAAGAGGTAACTTCCAATACAGGGTGATAAAACTTTTGTAAAGGGTGTTAAGAACAGTGGAAGTGTCTTCATGAGCCAGAGAAATATGGAATACCAAGAATGTGACTGGTAGCAGTTCTTCAACACTTCCAGTAGATATGACACTTGCATCACTACCCGCTGGAAAGATGAGACCAGTTGAAAAACACCTCCATGATTCCTTATTTTGTATCAGTAAAACCAATCCAAAAAAAAAAAAAAGCTTCTTGTCTTTCGTACTCTGACTGTATCTGCCAAGGAACAATTCTCTATTCCTAACCAATAACCTCCACCTCTGTTACTGTAGGAATTGATTTGGACAGAAGGCTAGATCAATGGTTAGAAATGAAAGCCCTTCATTATCAGTTGCTGAAAAAGCCATTGTTACAATTAGATTTGTTTGTAATCTTAGTCTATGAATTGATTGTCATGAAGTTATTGGACCAACAAAGGCAAGGAACAAATTCAATAAAAATTAAGAACACCAGGGAGCCATAGTATAAAAGATTTCCTGTTCTCCCTACTTACGTATCATTTAATACAAAAATTCCATTAGATGATCTAGAAAATGTATTTATAAGATGATCTAAATTAACATAATAGACAAGGGTAGTATAGACCAACACAAAGACATTTATGACATTAGAGATCATAAGACAATGCTTTAAGTATCATTTCCAAAGGGTTTAAAGCAGAAGTAAGCATTCAATTATGGTCATTTAATTATTATCACGATGTATTTTTCACCAAATGCTTGTCACAAATTTTTAATTCCAGTCTCCTTTATCTTGGACAATTTCCCCAGTTTTGAGCAAGCAACAATTGTTTTAGCATATTTGTTGGGGAGGGAGCTGAACAATGTAATCAAAAATTCCATGAAATCTTCAAGATTTCTAGGATAATGCTTCACAAAAGGGAATGCACAGCTTCAAAAGGCACAAAGGCTGATATGAGATGACTGGCATGCTCCCTTCCACAAAAGGAAGGGATCCAAATAAAGAAAATACGGCATTCTTTCCACCAGAGTGTGTGAAGGCGTGTGCAGGTGAGTGACAGCACAGCAGAATCAGCATAGAGCTTGGGGAATTAAGAATGACCTTTCACAGCTGGGCGGTGGTGGTGCACGCCTTTAATCCCAGCCTTAGGGAGGCAGAGGCAGGTGGACCTCTGTGAGTTTGAAGCCAGCCTGATTTACAAGAGCTAGTTCCAGGACAGGCTCCAAAGCTACAGAGAAACTGGTCTCAAAAGACAAAAAACAAAAAACAAACAAACAACAAAAAAATGGCCTTTGACACAGGACAATGGCATTTGAAATGAGAAATTCATGAATTTTGTCAAGCCAGCAATGAAGATACAGTCTCAAATTTCATACGTGCTACCCTGTGCTTCATCAGACTTCACCAGGTGCCCCATCCATTCCCTTCTCATGGAGTCCCAGGGATTCCTTCCTACCTCCAAGTCTTTCTGGCACAATACTTCAGCAGAAGAGTTTAGTGAAATATTTATCATCCTTTAAGGAGAAGATAGTAGACATATTTTATGGAAAGCTCTCATTTGCATGTTAATCATGTGTTTTAATCTTTTAAGATGAAAACAATTGAAAAGAAAATCTAGATTATTACCCATCCTTCATTTCTTTTCTCCTTCCTTCCTCCTTCATCTCTTCATTCCTTTTCTCCCTCTTCCTTCCCTCCCTCCCTCCCCTCTTTCTTTCTTTCTTTCTTTCTTTCTTTCTTTCTTTCTTTCTTTCT
>JABTXL010008488.1:7271892-7294985 GCA_025134845.1 Neodon shergylaensis
CTTTCTTTCTTTCTTTCTTTCTTTCTTTCTTTCTTTCTTTCTTTCTTCCCTCCTTCCTTCCTTTCTTCCTTCCTTCACCCATCCCTCCCTCCCTCTCTTTCCTTCTGTTTCTTATTCAGTATTCTGACTCTTCTAGGACTCGTGTATGCTGCATAAATACTGAACTACATTCCCACCCTATTTTAAAACTCTTTCAATGTGTAAGCTCTTTAAAAAGACTGATTTCTCTCCCCAAATCTTAAGATGAAATTTCTTCCCTTTCGTACAGACCACTCACTATCTCCTCCCACCAGAGAATCTTTAATATTCAATTGTTGTTTATACAACCCCTTTTTGTAAATGGAAAAATCCTTGCAAGTTGGTCCCATGTCTCTCTCTCATTTATGTCCCCTTAGCCTGCAACATAGTTGATATCGTTAGTACTTTACACAGTAGATCATATTTTAAAAAAAATCTGTGTCAATTGTTCTGTATTCTGCTCCCAAATGTGCAGACATGATCTAGAGTTACATGAACCTTGAACAAATACCTTAGGAAAAAGGACATGGTGGCTGAACAGTGGGAGTGTTCCAGAGTACTCAGAACTGTTCTCACTTTGGTTTAACATGCTCTTACTCTCAGCCTCTGCTATTTACTTAACTGAATACCTTTCAGGATAGAGAATTTCTAAATGAATCGTGGAGTTCAGGTAAAATCTTAAAACGAAAATTAACTTGTTTTATAAATAATAATTAAGCATCTTCTATATGTGAAATGCATAGAGGATGGAGCTGATACTCATGACGGGCAGTGAGTCTCTCCCAAACTTCAGATGAGTGAGGATTGCTTGCTTAAGGAGAAGACTGAACAAGTGTAGAGTGAGGGCTTAGTCTTAAAATGATAATTTATATCTTCTTATTGTTATTGCAATTGCAAACTCAATGCAGTTT
The DNA here is from genome assembly GCA_025134845.1 of Neodon shergylaensis. NCBI lineage: Eukaryota > Metazoa > Chordata > Mammalia > Rodentia > Cricetidae > Neodon > Neodon shergylaensis. The sequence continues at coordinate 7,272,822 of JABTXL010008488.1, forward strand.
GGATGTCTGCACTGTGTCTGACCAAGAATGGGTCAGTCATCAGCCAAAGCATAGATAGAGGAGAAGAAGCTCAGGGGCCCATACCCCTCACTGCTGAACTGTTTGCTACTGACAGATGAAGAGAGGGGACAAGGTGTTATTACTTTCACTTGTGTATTTAATGGTAATCCCACATGGCTCCAATAGATAAAACCCATGCTCACACATGGTCACACACATATGCTTTTGGTTGAACTAAACGAATCACTTAAGCAAACCAAAGGCAAGAATCTGGAAGTAGGAGCGCGGTAGGTGATAGGTATGGGGGATAAGAGAGTGTGTGGAAAGAGAATAATCTGAATATATTATGTGAATCTATGAAATCGTTGAAGAACAAATATAATTATTAAAAATGAAGCTATTGATGGTGGCTTAGGTATTGTGTTTGGTGTTTTGGAAATTTTCTTAAAGATGCATAATCAGGGTTCACCGAAAACAGGCGGATAAAAAGAGTTTCCTCTACTATAAGAAATTGTGTTGTACCAAGTTGCATATTTTTGCCCAGTAGACCAATAAAATGCAGAAGTGATTTTAACAAATATGCCATACCTGTATTTTTGCATTTATGTAATAGCAACTACAACAAAAATTAGAACAATCCAAGGATGCTAAACCATACTGCAAGGACATTTGGTCAACTATGTTCATAGTGGCATTATTTGTAATAGCCAGAACCTGGAAACAACCTAGATGCCCTTCAACTGAAGAATGGATAAAGAAAATGTGGTACATTTATACAGTGGAGTACTACTCAGTGGGAAAAAAACAATGACATTTTGAAATTTGCATGAAAATGGATGGAACTAGGAAAAACCATCCTGAGTGAGGTAACCCAGACCCAGAAAGATGAACAAAGTATGTACTCACTCATAAGTGGATACTAGCTGTAAAGCAGAGGACAACAAGCCTATATAGCCCACGACCCTAGAGAAGCTAAGTAACAAGGTGAACCCTAAGAGAAACATATATAAATTCTCCCTGGGAAGGGGAATTAGACAAGATCACCTGACAAAACTGGGAGCATAGAAGTGGGAAAAAATTTATACCAAATTGCATTTCAAATGGGCAGATTCCAAACTATAAGAGAAATCAGCTATGAAGGATTTAGAGGAAAAATAAAACAGCATATATAGGACTGCACCTTCAATGCATGACAGTTGTTCCAGACTCTGTTTACACAGATGCCCAGGCGCTTTCCCGAATAGGCTAATTTTAAAAACACAATGCCGTAATGGTGCAGGCCTTATCCCTAAGTCATTCACAACTGCATATCCACTTTGAGGATAGGTCGAGTTATGTAAAATCCTCTATCAGAACCAAAAACAATGAAAAAACAGTGACATTAATTATATATATTTCATTCCCATGTGAATGACTAGGAAATTAAGATAAAAGTTTTTTCTCACAATGCAAAATTTACCATGTCTTCAGGCTTGCTGTGCTCACATGGTGTGTGTGTGTGTGTGTTTGTGCCCCACAAAAGTAAGGCATAACACAATAATGGAGACAGTTTGTAGTTAACTTATCAGATCTACTTGTCCCATGAAAGAAAATGTTTTAGTCACGAACTTCTGACAATTTGAAATTAAGAGAGAAGATAAAGTGGATAAGCTTTGCTGAGGTTTTCTGAGATTAGCAGTAGCAATACTGGAAACCCTGCTTTACAGCACTCACTTGAGATCCTAGTAACACCTGTGCGATGGCAGGGACACGTCGGGTGAAGAGCGTCGGCATGGTGGAACATGGGCGAGAGTGTGAAGAGTGTGGATATATTCACAACACATTGCCTATGTGTGTGAAACTGACAAAAATGTAAAAAAAAATCACTTGAGAAAAGGTTTTTAGTTACTGAAAGATTACGGAGATTGAGTGTGGTGAAGTTAAGTAAATTAAATAAGGCCACAGCATTTTTAAGTGTCAGAATCAAGATTTTAAGACAGAAATGAACAGCTTCAGGTCCTGTGGTTATAACATCGGCTAAACTGTTTCTCGAAGGAAAACAATCAAGGTCTCAGAATAAAAACATGGTGCTCTAATTCCTGAGCTTAGCTGGAAGGAATGTGCTAGGGAAACTGAGGGACAGCGTTTGTAACTAAAAGAGGTTCAGATTCTTCGTGTGTGTGTGTGTGTGTGCATATGTGCGCATGTGCACATACACATATACTGATATGCATATAATCTCAACTTCTTTCAGTTAGATATATACATATATGCACACACCTATATTATATACATACACATACACACATGGGTTAGTTTTAATGCTGTACTAGATGAGAAGCTAACATTTTAACTATGAGTTCATTCGTGTGTCAATACTCAACAGAGAGATGAAATAACGTGTGTTTTAGGAACAAGATATTAGAACTAAAAGACTCACTTGACAAAGTACATCCGGTACAAGAATCAGGACCTCAGTTCCCTCAGGCATTGTGGATTATTTTGTTTCTAGTCTCATTAAACTTAAGAACAATAGCCGATATTATTTTAATCCCAGCAATGGGGAAAGCAAGACTTAGTAGTAATTTTTTTGTACCACTCTAATACCTAGTCCCTAGCCATCTCCTAAGCAATGCACACTAGCATTCGTTCTACCTCTGTTATAAGACAGAGAGCTTAATTCTGTTTTTCAGAATTCTAACTCCCCTGTCTCCCAGTACTTCAGTGTTTCGTCTTCTAGACCAACTCAGGTGTAGTCAAGCAGAGGATGGAGTAGCCTCCAGCTCCTCCTAGTGGCTAAAGTCACCATTCACATCCACTGAGGGCTGGCATGGTTTGGATCCCTTACAAACCACAAACATCACTTGTGGGTTTGTCCAGAGGCCGGGCAGGCATTAAACACCTGCACTGAAGCCCACCCCAAGTCTCAGAGACCTCATGAAATGCCCGACATCTGGTATACACCAGCGTACTTTAGGAACCAAGGAGGAGCTTCATGGAGATTAAAATGATGAAATTACCCCAAAATTAATTGGTCAGATGTGGAGCTGAGACACCAGGAGTCTTGTTGTTTAGTATTTTCCTTGCATCTCACTACAATAAATATCAATGCTTGTTGTCCCAGATAATTATACGTTTCTTCGGCACCAAGGAAACTCCATTTTCCTCTCATTTCTGACATGCAGCATTTAGATGTAGTTCCTCTAATGACCCGCTTCCTCCTAAGAACAGAGTGCTCTGCTCCTCCCACTAAGTAGTTCAACACTGAAAGCTTCTCCATATTCTAATCTTTATTCTTTTAGGGTTAATTTTTGAAGCATACCTTAATCACAGGAATTTACAGTTTTAGAAAAACAAAACCCTGGCTATTTTCAGGCCTATTTACGAGACCCCAATCTGAAACATTACCCTGAAGCAGCTTGAGCTGATTGCATCTTTCTCTGGAACAGAACATCCATTTGTCGCTGGTTCATCTGCCCTGTGATTAAAGTGGCATGGAGTCCTATCCTGGCCTTATTTCATGCAGAGAACAGATAAGATATCCAGGATAAGATGCTACAGTGTGTGCTACTGCAGTTACCATCAGTCTGTTATTAACCTGGTTAATCTGAATTAAAACACAAGAAATGTTAGGGATACAGCAACTTAGGTCCACAGTAGCTTTTATAAAGTGTATAATGACTGCCATACTCTCCCCCAGCTCCTCTTCAACATCCTCTTCAGAAAACCCAATCAGAGCTTAGCAAAGAAAGGGTAATTGCTTTTGAAATAAATGCTTCATTATCCCTATCAGCTCCAGTCTGTGTACTTCAATCCACAGAACCCAATCTTCTAGATCACAGGTAATTTTTAACCATAAATTCATTCTTGTGTCATTATTCAACAGAAAGCTGAGGCAATGTGCACTTAGGGATAAGAGCTCAGAACTAGGGAGAAGGGTCACTTGATAGGGTGCTGTGGTATAAGCATCAGAACCTCAGTTCAAACCCCCAGAGCCCATGAAGAAGACCAAGCATCATGGCATGCTCTTGTAATCCCATCACTAAAAAGGTAGAGACAGAAAGATCCCTGAGGTTTAGTTGGCAGTAACTTTAACCAATTAGTGAATTTCTGAAAAAATATATATAGAGAATAAGACATCTGACATTGACCTTTAGTCTCCACCCACATGTGGACACACTTACGTACTCCATACACACTCAAACACACATGATAAAACATGATATGAAATACACACACACATGATAAAACAGACATAAACTTTATCAACTATGTAAAAATAAGAGTGTGGCTGAAGGATCAAATGCTTCATCTCAGATTAAAGTTATATGATCATTAGAGCAAAGTTGATATGTCTATTTCTTCCTAAAGTAAGCCCTGTGAAAACTAAAACAATAAGTCTTTTCAGAGACTGATATATTTGTAATATATTTACTATGTATTGATATCATACTTTTATGATTATCCGTGGTCCAAAAGCATGACAATCAAATAAGTCTCTAGAATTCCTCAAAACGAAGACCAGAAATTCTAAGAGACTGGCAAATATTTGCTGAGATTCTACTGTATGCAAATCACCGTTTTGTTAACAGGTGCATAGTGTTGATTTGGCACCAAATATTTGCCCCTCATTGCCTATCTAGTTTTAGAAAATTCTCTCCCTTAAAATGTGAAGCGTTCTGCCTTCCATAACTCAGAACACCTGACCGCCACAGGGCCTGCCAGCCTTGAGGTCTAGAGTCAAGTCTTGAAGGAGCGCCATGCAAAACAAGTCAGGCAGGTAAAAACAGGGATCCTGTTCTAACAAGCCAGGCAGGTGAAAACAGGGATCCTGTTCTAACACTCAGGAGCACATTTGCAGACTGGATTTTATGAAGCAACCCCAAACCCTCCCATACTATTTAGAAAAGTTAGTCTATTTAGCAACATCTCTTGAAAACTATTTTTAAAAACTATTTTAAAAATCTAGTTTCATCCAAATACTCTTTTATTTTCTCCCACATAACCTGTGAATGAGCATGATTCCCAGTTGATGAAGACATAAATAATTTATAAGTGGATTTGAAAACTCATGCATTTGCAAACACGGTTGTTGAAGTCATAGTGAGTAATAAAAATACAGAGAGTATCTTGGAGTAGAGACAGGCTTTGGGAACCCCCTACCGGTTTAGCCAGAGGAAAAACAACTCCACTAGTTCACTTAGCAACAGCTGTGAGATCCAGATTACAATTTCCCCCCAAGACAATCTGAATATGATCTTGAAATATTCATGTTTCCTACTAGTACAAATTTGCTGAGGCATTGCTGTCTCAACACATCTGTACACCGAAAGGCCACCCTTGGAGCAGAGTGAGTAGAATCCTAAATTCTTAGAAACAAAATGTATCACTCAGAAGGTTATTATGTAAAGACTAGGCTCTGGAATCTCAAAGAGATGGACAAACACAGAGCAAATGATAAGGTCTTAACACTCTTTCAAGTTTCTTGCATGTCAGTAATGCAATGATGCTTGTGGTTTGATTGGTGAGCCATCTCTGGTCAACTGCAGGAGTATTATGAGATAATTTAGGAGTCTAACCTCTATGAATTCTTATGAAGAATGCCATTATGTTAGATGAAAACACTCAGACTAAACTATGCAAAATTCAAATTCTCAGTGACTGAAAATGTTAGTGAAGTTGGAAGCTAAACTGAGCTACTGGCCTCACCTGGGATAGTGACAAACACAAAACAGGGGTTTGTAAATGGTTTGGATTGTAATTCTAGTTCAACAGGATTGGGCATTTTCCAGGCTCTTGTTATTTGTGTTTTCAGAGAAATAACAAGTCCATCATCCATATCTTTTGTAGATAATAACTTCTTCTTCATAATTTTGGTCTGTCCAGGAGATAGACTTGGCTCATAGTGACTTTTCAACAGGGTCAGAGTTGTGTTTTTACATCACCTTTAAAGTATGCTAAATTACATTCCACTAACACCAAGAACGTGTTTCTGGAGCCCATTGGAACTGTAGGTGAAATGTGACTTATTTTCTTCTATATCAATAGGTAGACTTTTATATTAATCACTTTGACCTTTGATTAAGAGAAATACCCTGGGAACTTCTAGGAAAAGTCACAAGTAAACTAAGCTATATCACATGATTTGAATCATCACAGATATGTAAAGTATAATTGGGCATACTTTTCAGTTCACCCCTACCTCTGTGTTACCCATACAAACCCAGTAATTACTATGGATTTTTGTTAAAGCATAAACTTTTATCCAAGTTGCCTACAGATAAGTGTTCCATGGATTTTCCTGTATAAAAAAGAAAAAAATAGAATAAAGAAAATCAGAGCTAAGAAGAAAGGTTAAGGTCTTTATGATGGTGAACAACTCTTGATCTGAGGTCTTGAAGAAATTGCTGGCACCTTACAATATTATCTATCACTGAAGAAGTTTGGTAGCTAACTCAGCTTTAATCTTCAACTGATATGTGTTCCAGGTATTCAACACAGCTAAGAGGCAGTTTTTTTTCTGCCCTCATTTCCGGAAGTCTCAGGCTTTAGGTTGTCTCTCATGAGGGTTTGGTTGCTATCTTTTGGTAGAAAGGAAGAGCTGCTTTCATATATAACAACTCTCTTGTTTAAGACATTTAAGCCCAATAATTTTCCTACTAAAGTGGATTTCTCAAGTACTAGAAATTTCTCTAAAGATACTAAATAAAGACAGCAAATCTTCCAATCACTTCCCAAATAATATATGTAGGATAGCTTATATTAAAACAGTAAAGGAAAAGCTAATACAAATGCATCTTAGTGTTTCTTTGAAGAAAGGAACTGGATGAAGCTGATTGGAAGTGTACAAATGTTTCATTAAGCTTTGGAAACATATCTCTTGGAGTCTTTATCTTCTTTCAGGAACATGGATTTAACAGATCAAACATTGACTATAAATAATGATTTTTTTCAAATTTATGACTGTCATTCCACAGATATTTTCTCATCATCTGTATTAGTTTTTTTTTTGTTCCATAGTGAGTATTGAAATGCAAAGTTTTTAGTAGTGGATATTTCAAAGACTTGGTGACCAAATAGTTCGATAGGCCTTTGTGAGTCCTTGATTAGCGCTGAATTTGAACTCATTGTCTAAGTCTTTATTGTTGTTCACTGTACTAATCATTAACTTGATCCTCATAGGAAGTTGGCTTGCCTGCTTCTTGTGGAGTTTATGCAAATTTCATATTCATACTGTTTCAGCTCTAGCTGACTTGGCATGGAACTCTGCCAATGTACTCTCTTGATGTTCCCATTCCATTTTATGACTACGAGCTTCAATCTTAATAATGGGAATCCTTGGAAGCAAGAGAAAGGAGGAAGGAGCTCATCTACTTGATGGCAGCTTTTATTACATGTGAGAAACCACCTCTGTTTCCATCCCATGCAAAGTCAAGGACATCTCCAATAGTGTATCTACTATTTGAATAAAAAGCTACTGATTTATTCTTTTATCAAAATGATATGCTTGAGTAAAAGTTAAAACAACCACAACAAAGATCCCACAAAAATTTGAGAAACTTGGTTCAGTACATTCATAAATAGTTCATATTTTGAATAGACCAGTTTGTGTTGTAGGAGCATACTTTATCTGAAGATACAAAGCACCCATTTGGGACTCATCTGATTGGTGCAGTGAAAGGACTTAAGGGGACTGTCACTGTTTCTGGTTGTTCACTGACACAGGGAGGTCTTCAGCATCACTCGGAGTAGGTTTAACAACAGCTTTAGTTGCACCTTTTCAGATAGAGATTGGGCGATGTTACTGAGACTTCATAAGATGGTAGTCTACTTACTCTAAAATCTGAGTGTGGCTTGGCTCTTGCAGTTTACTTTAAATTTCCCACACAAAGGCAAATGTAGTCTGATCTCACAACTGCAGTATCCCTGGGCAAAGCTGAACAAAGTTCAGTTACTAAGAACAGTTTTTGAATCAGGGGCCACACTACACAGTTTGGATTTAGAAATTAGGAAACATTAGTAGCACAGTTTTATTAACAAATTTTATTAGTTAACTAAATCATTTATAAATTTCTTTGCATATAAAGCAGGGGTGAACTTTATTTTATTTATCAGAGGTAATTTGAGGCTATTTTATTGCATAAATACAGAGGCAAGTCTAGGTCACATTGATTTAATTTTAACATGAAAGATGATGTAGAATAATGACTATGATAGATGTGACTGTAACAAAAAAACTTTTTCTAGGTTATGTGTAAAAGTCTGCTAATATATGCATCATAACTTCAACTATAGATAAACAAATCATTTTTTTCATGTGTAGTAACTGCAATTATTACAGCTCTGAAAGGGAAAGGCATTCTGACTGTCGATAACCAAGCTATTCTTATAGCTGTGAAAGGAAGGTACCATGGATACCTACAGCACGGAAGAGACAGGTATCCTGATTTTTAGGGAGTCAGGCTATACCTATAGCTGTTTTCTGATGGGGAAAAGTTGGAGTGCAAGATGTAGCAATCCTTCTCCTCTCTCAGAGATCCCTTACAGCTCAGCTCCACTACACTCTGCTGAAAGAATTTCCCAGCAGAGATGTCTGTCACTTCTCTGCTCTGGTGAAAATTGTTACTTCCTTGCTTCACTGGGCTAAGCCAGAAATCCATGCAGAAATGTAGCAGTCTGCTTCTCTGGTGAAGTTGTTGCTTCTCTGCTCCACTCCACTAAGGGAGTTTCCCAGCGGAGATGTCTGTTTCTTCTCTGCTCTGCTCAAGTCAAAGAAGGTCCTCACCCAAAACTCATTCAAGTGGCCGGGCGGTGGTGGCGCACGCCTTTAATCCCAGCACTCGGGAGGCAGAGGCAGGCGGATCTCTGTGAGTTCTAGGCCAGCCTGGTCTACAAGAGCTAGTTCCAGGACAGGAACCAAAGCTACAGAGAAACCCTGTCTCGAAAAAACTACAAAAAAAAATTCATTCAAGTGATTTATTGGGAGGGAGGAATCCAGGAAAGTGGCTGCCTCTACCGGGGTGGGAAAGGGCAGCTCCCAACTGCACAGGCACAGGACTTAGATAGGGCTTCTTGAGGTGGAGTTTTTCAAGTGTGAAGATTTTCATGATGGGGATTGGTCTAATTTCAATTCCTGAGTTTAAACAAACTCAGAGATTGACTGGATTTCATATTCAGGGATTGATTGGTTTTCCTGCTCAGGGATTGGTTAGTTTCGTGCTCAGCTGGTCAAGGGCAGAGTGTGGTTCTTTGGCTCTGGTTTCAAGGCCACAGTGTTTTTCTTTCACTAGCCTTTTAAAACCATTTGGTTCTGGTTTCAGGGCCAGGGCCTGTTTCTGTCACTGGCTCTGATTTCAGGGTCAAAGTGTGTTTCTTGGCTGTGGTTTTAGGGCCGAAGTGTGTTTCTTTTACTGGCTATGGTTTCAGGGTCAGGGTATATATTTTGGCTGATCCTTTCAGCCTACAATAATGCCTACCACTATATTAAGAGTGCATTTTATTTTAGTTTTGTGTGGGGGCATGTGTGTTTGTAGTGTGGTGTATGTGTGTGTGCATGTTCAATTTGTATGTGTCGCTATGTATGCACATCTGTGTGTTGAGGAGAGATGTCAATGTTGGATATCTTCCTCAATAGTTCCCCTCATCATCATCATCACCATCACCATCATCGTCATTATTTATTTATATTGAGATCTGGTGTAACTAAGCCTAGAGCTGACCAGGTAGAGTAGATTGCCTTGTTAGTGAAATATAGGGAGGGATATACCTGTTTCCTCCCTAGTTCTGACATTATAGATGCATGCCAGTGCACAATTCTTTTTAAATGGGAGCTGCAGATCAAAATTCAGGTCTTCCTGCTTGAAGATCAAACACTGTAATGACTAGGCTAGTTCTCAAGCCCCAACAGCTTATGTTAACATGCATTATTTTATGTCTATTTCACTACAGATCTATCAGCAGCAATGATTAAGAATGAAGCCTCATTACTTCTCGTGTCCAGCTGTCATACTAAAAAGTTGAAAGACTGTCTGTTGATATATATGATATTGGTCCTATATGAGGCCTGGTGGGAAAGAGTGTGACATTTGACTGAAAATGTCTGCTGGGGAACAAAGCAGAGGACATGGTCATTTTGCATTTGCTGATTTCTTTTTCTATCCTGTTTTTAGATTCATGATATTTAGTAGTCTGCAGTGCTTTCCCATCACAATCTGAAAAAAAAAACAACACTAACTGTTCTTAGAGTCTTACTGTCGAGGGGGTGCCAAGCTCCTACCACACTCCAGAATGAGCAACAACATCTTCTTTATTTCACCAAACACTTCTCTAGACGATGAATTATTGTATGTGAGTTATCAAAAGTAAATGATTCACTATGCACATTTAAACATTTCATAGCACTGACCAAAGAAGGCCCAGTATAAATATACTTTGTCTTTGTGTTGAAATCAATATGACATTATTGCCAATGATATGTTGTTCAGCCAAGGTTCTCAGTGCCTTTGAAAACTTTTCTATTCTCTCCTTTATTTTTTCCTCGTGATTCCTACTTCTGTGCTTATTAATATGGATGTCTTACCAAATATTTTTAACAGCACATTTTCAATAAAATCTTACAATTTTCTATACATTTATAATCCCTCTTTATTTTAAAGTATACTTTGCTGATAATTTTTTTGAGGCAGACCCTCACCCTGTATCCCTGTCTGGATAGGAACTTACTGGTTAGACCAGGCTTGCCTCCCAATCACAGATCCAGCAGCTTCTTTATCCCGAGTACTGAGATTAAAGGCATATGCCACTACACTCATAAAACATTCTCTGAATACTCACATTAAAGGACTAAAATTGCCAACAAGGTCTCACTTCAGCAAATACCATTAAAATTAACAAAGTGGCCATTTGGAAACTTCTTCCTATGCCACACCAATAGATCACTATTATTTTGCTTATAAACATGTGGTTTAGGTGCAACTGGTCAGTATGAAATACAGGAATGGAGACAGGAACCACAAGCTCATTAAGAGGGCTACAGTGTAATTCATTCAACAAGACCCTACTCCATCCTTCTACCAGATACAGATTGCATATGTATTCCTCAAAGGTACATGGGATAAATATTGATGCCCAGACTGCAACACATGGAAAGTCTTAGACTAACAACGTGTGGACTTGAAGGAGTTAATGAACTCATCACACCTCCCACTGTCCTCTCTCTCTGCTTTCTGCTCCTATGAACTTTACACCACAATGGCCAAACAATGCCGCTGGTCACTATAGGAGAGAATCTCTTTTCTCTTTTTCAATTGATTGTCAGGAGTTTTGTTCCATGAGCAGAAAGCTGCCCCATCTACTCTCAGCATCATAATCAGTATTTTAAAAACATTGTAGAAATAATTCCCAATGTAAACGTAAATCTTCCGTCCAGGAACTCTTACTGCCATTCCTCCCTCCTTTGATCCTCTGTAGAATATAAGGACTGCCTTGAATGCTCTATTTTCTGCTCTACTGTATCTTTAATGGATCAGCAGATTATATTAACGCCTCAAATCAGAAAGAAAAATTTTATCAGTTACAGACACGCTAGAGTAAATTTTTAACATAGACGAACTTTGAGAAGAGAAGATTAGTACCTGAATTTACCATAGTAATTATTTATAGCAGTGAAATATTTAAAACTATGTAAATGTCTAATGCCAGCAGCTTAATAGACATTTATGACATATCAAGAGATCAAATTCATGAGAGGCTTCAAAATCAACATTTAACCAAAAGCTTTTTAATATAAATGGAAACAGAAGGTACATAATTCTATATATTGATATTATTGTCAGGTCCAATGGAAACCTGGGAGAAAGGCCCTATTAGCATATCAAGGTACATGCTGGCCTCCAGGCTCACTGGGTAACTCTGATTCCTCTCAGCGCTTTCCACTAAACTTCTCCAACTCATTGGCTTCCCTTCCCACAGCTTCTCATTTCTATATAACCCTTCAAGTTTGTCCCTCTTGATCTGTTTGCCCCTGTCTCTTGGTCTTTCCTCTACCCCATGGCCCAGTTAACTGTGCTGGCCATGTTCAGTGTGGTACTTTCTCTTTCTGCTTTGGACTCTTCAGGATGCTTCTGACTGTATTATCCCTCATATCTACAATAGAAACCTTCTCTTTAGAGCATTCATGTCATCCCTTTATATAATGGTAATATATAATTATGAGTGACCTATAGAAAGCAAACTATGTCTGATATATATATATATGTCATATAGAGTAGATCTATATAGATTTTTTCTTTATTTTGCATTTCCTAGTTATCTCTATAATAAACACAAATGTCTTTAAAATTGACTTTTAATGAGAACATTTTTTTCTACAAAAGTTTTTGAATTTTACTAATTTAAGAATAATTCTTCCAGTAGAAAACATGGCCTAAATGTCTGTAGTATTAAAGAATGACTGTCCAAGGAAATGTTTATTGTGGAGTCATTACCAAAAGTGAGTAGGCTTTCTTCTATGAGCCACAGAGCTGAACCTCAATGGGACACATACCTGATTCTTAATTAAAATCAACAACAATGATGACAAAGACAGGGAGGCTGATTGGCATGACTTAGGGTATTACAGTCCATCATAGTGGGAAGCAATACATGATTCATTCAATATGTAGCCTGAAAATGTGCGACCAACAAACCTTTTCCACTCCTACATTGTTGTAGGTGCCTGCTTTATCAGAGCAGTGGGAATTAAACTAGAGCATATTCCCTTTCTGGATTTATAAAGCACACCTTGGTACTTAGTGCCTTTGAAATGCCATGCAGTGATAATGTGCCTATAGCAAGAATTTGATTGTAATAGTTTTAAGAACCTTGACAAAGCTTGAGAATGAAACTAAACTGTTTTGAGAATGTTTTCACAACACTTTGTGATTTAAAGGTGCACTGAAGATATGCATTCACTATGCCCATATCTCTCCTAATTGTAGTTCTGCTGAGAAAGAAAGAACACAGGTTGGAATGAGTGTCAGAAAGGAAACAGCATGATGTAAGTAGTAAGCTTTGGTACAAGTGAAAGTCACCTACAATCTCAATAGTTCATGGATCTATGTCATTGTGAAGTTAGTAAATACTTCATAGTTATTCCATGCCCTACTTTTGTAAATATCTCACAAAATAAACTGATTTCAGAGAGATTAGTTTGTCTCCCCTACTCCAGTAATTTACCATCAGTAGTTCTAAAAGTCTGCCATGATTGGTCACCAACTATGATAACACTCACCCCGCTTGCTGCATCAATACATGGTTTCTCATTTGAGAGGTACAGTCTGTGGTGACAGTAGGTGTGGCTTCCCCTGTCTTGACAATGAGGAGTTGACACTTTATCAAGGGATGTTGCTGGGACACTCCACAGCTACTCACCATGGTGGGTCTAAAAACTCAGGGAAATGCAAAGTTATTTATGTTTGTTAAAATGAAATAATAACTCTTGAATACCTAGACTATGGAAGGCAGTTAAAGGTAGAAGTTTTGAGTATGACTTTAGGAATGAATCACATGGATGGAGGAAATCATACAAACCATTTTAAAGTCTAAGGCTTACTTTATCTTGGAAAACATGATTGTCCCGACTTATAATATACAATAAGGATTGATCCCAAACAGTTTGACACAGAATCTGTCAAAAAAAACAAAACAAAAAAAAAAACAAAAAAAAAAAACATTGTTACTGTAAGAATCAAGATGGATTGAAAGAGCCTTTGTTTCTTTATGTGCAGTTGCCAGTGGCTAGCCTCTGGGGTAGAAATGACGCTTCTTGTTGTGTACAGATTTATTGAGGCAACCGTGGAAGAAGTTGTCACACAAGTGTGAAGCATTATATGTGTCGTACAACAATCAATACTCTATCGTTACCGAGTTTCTTTTAGATTTATTTATGGTCACTGGTTTCCTAAAGGATTATGGGCTTGAAAATAGTGTCAGGGGATTGTCCATGTCAGTGTAGTGGTGGTGACAGTGACCCAGTGATATCTGCAACTGGGTGAGATTCTGTTTTATGAAAACTCAATGTAGCAGTTGAATGGAGGAAATGAAGCGCTAAAAGAGGAAACTCTGAGGGTCACCTCATCACCTCGGTGTCAGATGTGTCCTTGTGTGTTGCAGAGACAGTTCAACAGTTTAGAGCCCTTGCTGCTCTTGCAGAGAATGGTAATGAGTGACTTACAACTTCATGGAACTCTAGCTGCAGTTATGGGCCCATCTTCTGGCTTCTAGAGGTCCCTGTACATTCATCACACACACACACACACACACACACACACACACACACACACACACCACAAATAAGAAAATGTTTTGAAGTGTCTTTTTTGGGGGGTAGAACCAAGGGCAATATATGTATCCAAATTGATTTTCCTCTAACTTACTTTTAAAGGTCTTTTGATGAAAAGTTTGCTCCATGAAAGAATGAAGGTGAGGAAGATGGACAGAAGTTAGTTCTTTGCTGTAACATTCGTCTGGCTATACTGCCAAATGCATAGCTCTCAGTTCCAGAAGGAGTGCTCTCCACACAGTGGGCATCTCTTCTACTGCTGTGCCACACGTGACACGAAATACAATTAGCCTTTCAGTGAGCTTTGCATTTTCCTGATCTTCTAACAACCGGGTGTCAGAGCTCCCGATGTATAACCTCCCACTCACAACAAAATTATACATTAGACTCTTTGTTATCTACTTTCATGGGAGATTTTTGAATGCTAAAGAGAATACATTAACTATATAATAAGGCTTTTGTCTATCCACAATTGTTAATTTTGCCTTGATTTATACAATAATTTCCAACATGAGCAAAAGTATTTGCATCATCCTAAGTGAAGGGCGTTGTCTGTTATATGTCAGACACTATACATCCATTGTTCTAGATTTAGGAATATAATAGTTGTCTAAAATCAAGTCATATAAATACCTATTAGAATCAGATTTCTCAAATATAATGTAAATACTAGTCAGGAATGCAAATTCACATAGTTGCCTTTTAATTTGAAATGTCCAGGTGATAAGTCTCTGGCACCTGTTTTCTTCCAAGTGTTGTTTTAGTGTTCTTATTTCTTTGCCCTATGCATAGGAAAAATGTGTGTGTCAGTGAACTGAATTCTTGAGAACAAAAATGTTCCCCTTTTCCGGTTTTAACACTTGCACTAATGAGAGTGGCTGACAGGAACACAAACTCAAAACTTCTTTGTCTATTATTGAAAATAATAGTACATCAACATAAAGCTGTGGAACATAGAGGAATACATCATAAATAACTCAATAGCTCCATTTTTGAGTTGACTTAATATACCAAGGTACTTCACCATACGTTGTATGTTTCAAAAATTGTAAGCATATGAAATGCATTTTCATGGTCATTTTGGGAAGGAAAATGGACTTTAAAAACATCTTTACTTCCATATTTTAAGATATATATTCATTTAGTATAAGTTTTATAAGAAGCCAGGGACATATTATCTGATCTAAGACTAGTGACCACTCTGACACCAACCCCAACATCAGCTCTCCTCCTTCCCTCTACCCACTGCCCTTCAGCCATTCTGGCCACTTCATTGTTCCTTAAAAACATAAGACAGAGGTTTTGTCAGAGCATTGTCATTGACTGTGTGTCCATTCCAGTGTCAGATCACTATTCATGCATATACTCCTCTGTGTCACATAGTCATCCTACAGATCCTGAATGAGGCTCATCTCTATAAACATCTTCATGCCTTGTCACCTATATACTATGAATTCAGCTAATATTATATAAATATTATTATATAAAGTCAATATACCTTGTGTGGCATAAGATTGTTAGGAGAAAGAAAAACTTAATAAAATATATTACATTTATCTGTGTACTTACATGTGTTGACTACGTATGTTGAGGTTAAGGGTACCTTGTAAGGATTCTGTTCTCTCCTTCTACCATGTGAGTCGTAGGTATTGAATTCAAATTGTCTAGCTTGGCAGTAAGCACCTTGTCTCTACTTGCTTCCTATAGCTGTGGTAAACATCATGACAAAAAAAAACTTGGGAACTTGGTGAGGAAAGATTTAGTTAATCCTACAGCTTAAAGTCTATCATGAAGGGAAGTCAGGGTAGGAATTCAAGGCAGGAACCTGGAGGCAGACAGTGAAGCAGACACTATGGAGAGGTGCCACCTACTGACTTGCTCTCCATGATTTGCTCAACCTGCTTTCTTACACAACCCAAGATCACCAGCCCAGGAATGGAACCACTAACAATGGACTGGGACTTCTGACATCAATTATTAATCAAGAAAAATGCCCACCAAATTTGCCTACAGTTGAATCTGATGTCATTTCTCACTTGAGGTTTCTTCTTCCCAGATTACTCCATGTTAAGCTGACAAAAAGCTAGCCCATATATACCTTGACCCATTGAGCCACCTTACAGCCCTATCTATGTCTTACAGATGGTTCTTGGATACATAAACATGGAGATGTGTTGGTAGAAACATAATGGAAGTATTCACAGAACTTTCAGCCCTTATTTCTGTAACTGATCATGTGGCTGCAGTTAGTATTCTGTATTCTCGTGCCTTCAGGAAGCATCAGGAAGCTGTGATCTTCTGTCATTGGCAGTGCAACACAAATGGCCATTCTTGGAGGTCCTGGGTCAGTAGGAGTCCTTCTTGCATTGATCTTGAGAGTTTTATGTTGAGCTTGGTTACTGGACATAGAACAAGAAATCCTAGAAGCCAATGTATTTTAGGCACACTCTTTTTTCCAGCTAATGTGAGACAAAACAAACAAACAAAATCAATCTCTCCTGGATACTGAATTAGTCATCTCCATAGGTACAGTAACTCCTTCTCTGTGGATGGGTTCAGAAATGTAATGAAAGGAACCCCCAGTGTATGGGTATCAGTTCCTACCTCTGGTTCAATGGAACAATTGTAATATGTCCAGTCGAACACTTCCTGATTTGAAACTGCAACTTTTATGCTAGCCAGAAATAAGGAGACAGGGATAGGAAGAAGGGGGGTCACTACTCCTGTTTACACCCCCAATGAGCTTTGGGCTCATGGGAGAAATGACATCTTCAATCGACAGTAACTCAAGGTATATGTTATAGCCACCTGGAGATGCCTGGCCAGGCACTGAAAGATACTGTCACTGAGTTTTTGCATATTATTCTGTTAAACCAGATTGTCATGTGAGTTCACATTGAGAGGACAGTCTTCCTGAAGGCCAAGCTGTGAGGTCTAGAAGACTCCAAATACACTGTCACCTTGATCTTGAGTTTCTGCCATGAAGACTTTTATATTTTGTTATGGAACCCATGGAAGACTAATGCAATATTTTCACAAAAAGCAAAATGATATTTTAAAACATTAATATTAAGAGAAGTTAATAAAGCTGCCCAAGTTCACATAGATGATTTTTTAAAAGTCCACATCTCAGCTTCATTCTTAAACACTTGTTAACAGAGTGCCTGGGTGTTGCGTGTACAAAACCAGACCTTAAAGTCTTCTGCACTTTTTGATCATCCATGCACTCCAGGTTTTCAATCATTGGTAATCACTTTGTCAATCAGTTTTCTCAGTGATCATCTAGCATTAACATCTAGGAGATGCCTAGCTGTAGGCGAAAGTTGCCATTCTTTAAAGGGAAGAAAAACATGGGCAATGCTGCTGATGTTTTTAAAGATTTTTATTTTTAATTTTTTGTATATATGTGTCTGTATGTATTTATATATGCATGCCCGTAAAGTGTCTTTGGAGAGGAGAAAAAGGCAATGGATTCCCTAAGACGATGCTACAGGTAACTGAGTTGTGCCAAGTGGGTGCTGGGATTCAGTATGAATCTTCCGCAAGAGCAGTTCATGTTCATAATAACTGCTGAAGAAGCTTGCAAGTCTCGAGGGGGAAATTATTGTTTGAATAATAATATTTTGAGAATTCTTTTTAGAAAATTTTATGGAAAGGGGAGACCTGAAAAACCTGTATGGACGTGGAGGTGGGGTTAGGCCAGAGAAGGACATTGGGTGTCCTGCCCTGTCATTCTCTGTCTCATTCCCCTGTGAGTGTCTCACTGAACCAGAAGATAGGCTGGTACCCACCAGGCCTCAGGAATGCTCTTCCCCTCCCAGCGATGCTGGAGTTACAGACCTGTGTGTGATTATGCCTACATTTTTATGGGGGTTCTGGGTACTTGAGATCAGGTTCTCATGTTTGTCCCCTGAGCCATTTCCCAATCCTAGGAGGGAAATGTTCATACCATAAAAACATTAATGAACAAGTATCCTTTTGTAACTTACTCTATAACATGTTCAGATGTATATAGATCTTCCTATAAACGGAAGATTTGTCATTAATTAGTGAGTGGCCCTCTCCCTGCGTATATAGT
This sequence comes from Neodon shergylaensis, assembly GCA_025134845.1. Lineage (NCBI taxonomy): Eukaryota > Metazoa > Chordata > Mammalia > Rodentia > Cricetidae > Neodon > Neodon shergylaensis. The sequence continues at coordinate 7,291,199 of JABTXL010008488.1, forward strand.
TCAAAACAGCAAGTCAAAAATTATTTTAAAAATACGAAGGAATAATAACTTTTGTGTTGCAGCCATGTTCCTGTGTCCTGTCAAGTAATTCTCCTTAATTTTAATCTCTATCATGATACTTTGCATGGAATTGTACTGAGGAACAGGGGCATGGCTTCTTTTTTCTTTACCAGAGAACTCTGGGCATGGTGTCTATCTGTCCATCTTGGAGGTAAAGAAGGGAGGTGACTCCAATGCCTGTGTGCTGTCAGGAGAGGTGTCAGGCCATACACGATATGTTAAGAAGCTTTCAAAATGAGAAAGATGATTTACTTAAAACCATATTTAGCTGAGATGAAGGATAGAAAAAGGATATGAATATTTCTAATTCTAACTTTGCTTTCAAATACCTGAGACCGAGATGTAGTAGATAGTCTACGAGACTTGTGCTGAAATGAAAACATGAGGCCTTTTGTGGAAAACTCATTTGGGCTTCCAAGATAGTGACAGCAGAGCGTCTCAAGCAACGTCTGAGAAATGACGAGTACAGAATGCTGTACTAGTCCACAGGGCACCGGCAAGGAAGCCTGACTGGGACCCTGCACACAAGTTCTTTGGTAAATCTGGCCCTAAATTTGCTTTTCTCCCTTGCTCCCTGCAGCGCTTAGCATTTGGTGTTAAGACTAACACCACAGGTTTCTCGGATGGGAAGGATTATAACATTCACTTGTTTTTAAGAGAATTTTATTTTATTTTATTTTTTACTCTCTAAAACTGATTTACTCAGCAAGAGATCTTCTAGTATTTGAAACGCCTTTGCCTGAGAGGAGAGAAATCCTGCCTTCTAAGTGGGGAATGTGGTGGTTGTCATCACATATTTCCGAAGGAAATCGCAGCGAATCTCACCTGCTAGAAAATGAATCTGAGCAAAACCTTCTGGGAAAAAAGAAAATACAGCTATTAAGTTCAATCTAAAAGTTTGGAAGTGGATAATTACAGTTCTTTCCTTGCATTTTCTATTTTAGCACTTTACAGTTCACCAAAGGATGCAAATTATGCCATCAAGCCATCTTGAGTTCTTTATGTTTTTTGTGATATAATAATTAAACAAAAAGTTCACCCTAAAAAAAAAAAACCCCACTACTTTGTAACATGATTTACCCTTTCTTGTCATGTTGGAATTTGGCTTCATTTAGGCAGGATGTTTTGTAAGAGGACAGAAATACATATGCACATTCAACAGCAAGAGAAAAACACACACAAAAACAGGGAAATTAAGAGAAAGAAGGAGGAAGGATCAAGTGGTTTTTTTCTGTCTGTCACTCTGTAGTCTGTTTACATTAAACCATTACGAAAGGAAAACTAAGTGGCTCCAATGACAACTCTAATAGCCTGAGAAATGGGGTAAAGAAGCAGTAGGTCTCTCTACTGGCAAGTTGAGCTAAGTATGAAGTCTGGCACAGGCATATAGACATACCATAATAGTCAGCCCTCAGCTGTGGCATCTCTGGATTCTCCATCTTAGAGTCTGACACACTGCCAACCATCCATCTTGTATTTAAACTGACACACAGCCATCCCATATCTGAACTACTCTTCCTGAGTTCCAGTGGGAAGTTGTGTATACAAACCAATGTCTAGTTCTCCACTCACCCCTGAATGTGGTATAGAGTAATTGTGGAAGTGTGGTACATCCTGGCTATGAAGTTGCAAACAAAGCCATGTACTCAAACTCCTTTCCTAATCGCCAAGTTCCCCGAGCCCATTGTGTATTCTCTCTGCAGTGGATGACTTTGTTTATATCCACCCTGACCTTTCTTTTTTTCTTCATTTTCTTTTTAAAACTCTTTTATGTGTGTAGGCATCCTGCCTTCATATATGTGAGTATACCACAAGTGTGTAGTGCCCAAAGAGGCCACAAGAGGGTGTTGGATTCCCTGGAACTGGAGTTACAGGTGATTTTGAGTTACCATATGGGTGCTGGAAATCAAATCCAGGTCCTCTGGAAGAGCAACCAGGGCTTTGCAGAGCTATCTCCCCAGACTTTTCTTCATTTTCTAAGCAAAATTCTGCCTGCTTTCCTAATATTATATAACCTACTTGTTTATCTTATAGTTTAGCAAGTCTTTTCTGTTATTCACTGTTGGCCATGCTCAAACCAATCTGGGTTTCATCAATAAATCCCTAATGGATCTCCCAGTCTCTCATCCAATGCCTCTGTTTAGTTTGTTACACACTGACTGATTACTTATTTCCTCCAGTGTCGGGGACCAGCCTTGACAAAAGTACCTCTTGCCAGGGTAAGGGTATTGGGATTTAGAAATATAGTAAAAAATACAAGGACACATTTAAAAATAATAAAACAGAAACAAATAGAATAGTGTAGGGAGGGAGTTCCAGTGGATACTGAAATCACCTGTGTTTAATTTCCAATTGCTGAAAATACCCCTGACCCTAAAAGGTAGGAGTAAGACAAAAAAACTGCATTAACATGACACAAGGAAATGAACAGACCAGTTGAAGATCACGGGCTACATTCATAGTTAGTCTGTTGCTAGAACAAAACAAGTCATTCTCACACCATTGACCAAAATATTCTGTAGGCAACCCACTCCCTTGATGGAATTCCAAGTTATCTCCTTACGCGAACTGGAACTTAGTTGGATCCATAAACTTTTCTTTGAGGTAGAATGATATCTACTTCTCTATTGTTAAAATAAAAGGTCTGGCTATTAGCCACACCTATTGACAATAACCTTGAGAGAGCAGAACTCTCTGACCTAAATTCAGGTGGGACCTTTGTTTGAGGTAGAATCACAATAACCTTGAAGGAGTAGAGGTAAGTTCTAAGTCTGACCTTTGGTCAAGGTAGAGATAAGCTCCCGTTTTTGGGCCTCCACACTGTAGCACCTGTGAACTAGCACAACTTGAAGTTGAGACTATGAGCCCAAGAATTAGAGAGTAATTATTATTATTATTATAACTCTTTTATTCCCAGGATGTTATCCACAAGCAAAATCAAGCATCAGGTAGATACAGCATCATAAACAAATTCATCTATGAAGTGGCACATGAGGATAGGAGAAAGAGTAATTCTTGGAGATAGCAGGCCATTTCAAAGATCAGGTGTAACTAGGTAGGTCATAAGGATGTATGGGAGTCATCCTAAAAGGCAGAGGGAATGGTTTATCAAGCCAAGGAAATTCAAGGAAATTTTCAGAATAGAATGAGCTTAAAATGCAGTAAAGAAGTCCATGTGCTGGAATGTCAAGGGGCAGAAGTGAGACATAGAGGGTTAAATAGTGATTTTCAGCCTGGGATTCTGAAGAATATCTAAGACTAATTCAGATCTAGGCATTCTTTTAGGCAGTCAAATTTCCAATACTTGATTCCTAAATATTTTCTTTTCTAATATTGTGGAAATGTCCTTTTTTTAAAAAAAAAAGCATGTTTAACTTCCACCCTCCCCTTCTCTTCCCCTCTTTAGAGTGGCAGTCTTATCTTTTATATCACTGGAATTTGACTCTGGTTAATTCATTGTCTAAGGTGCAATTTAGTTAAACAGGAGAGATAATGTATTTTGCATACATAGACTGTATGATGGAACATACTTGGAATTTTAATGCTCAAGAAGCAGAGGCAGAAGGATATGAGGCCAGTCTGACAGAACAACAATGGAAGGAAAATTGCAGAAGGATGTAATCCATCTGCATGGGGCATCTGCCAGCTACAATCAAGGCTAACTGCATCATCTTTTGGGTTTTCTTTCTTTCTTTCTTTCTTTCTTTCTTTCTTTCTTTCTTTCTTT